>OY740716.1:209408534-210036770 GCA_963513945.1 Hydrotaea diabolus | reverse complement strand
AGCACAATGATTCGTCTTCTCTTGTTCGTTTTCCGAATTTCTCCGAAGACTTCAGGCAAACAAATTGCGGTGTACCCCTCAGAATTGACCTCCTACGTTGCTCAAGCGGAACAGTCGCCACATGACCAGTTTTGCCGAAGAAACAGACGACCATTTGCTTCGAAGTGTTTCTTCCACGAACTACTCTCGTTGGATTTGGCTCGTCTTTGAAGACCCACACGGTCGATTGCTGTTTTGTTTCGGGCTCATACGCATAGATCTATGATTCGTCACCTGTGACGATCTTATAAACGTCTTTTAAAGCAAGCAAATTTTTTCAAAATTTTTTTTGCACCAATCGACACGAGCCTTTTATTGAGCGATTGTCAACTTGTGCGGGATCCAACGAACAAACTTTTTTTACGGCCAGGTGTTTATGCAATATCGAATGTATGCTGGTGGAAGAAATGCCCAAGAATGCCTCTATCTCACGGTATGTCACATGACGATCTTGCATTATCTGTTAACGCACGGCATCATTGTTCTCTGGCACAACGGCCGTTTTTGGACGACCTTCGTCTCTGAGCGAGCGTCGGCCACCATTGAATTCATTAAACAAGTTTTTCATAGTGCTATAGGATGGTGCTTCATCGCCATACAAAGACTTAAGTTCATCGATGCACTCTTGTTGTGATAATCCACGTCGAAGTTTGTGAAAAATGATAGCACGAAAATGTTCACGAGTTAATTCCATTTTTTTGCCAAATTGATTTTTCAAGTCACTGTAAACAACACAAATGATGGTCGTACGTCAAAACGTTCTGAGTACGTTTATGCTAAAAAAAATGTCAAACTCTCCCATAGAAATGTCAGATGGCCAGAAAATTAGAAAAAAAAATATTGTTCACATTATGCGGCGTTCATGGTTTCGCGAGTAAACTGTATAAAAATATTAATTTTCGAATTTTTCTTTTTTACTTTCAGATGGGTTGAATTTTGGCAACGTAAACGCCGTCAATATATATGTTCGTCACAGACCTGGACCGATACTATATTCCGCACATTTATGAATTCACCCTGTCAAGTGTACGGCCGTTACGCATGCGATGAGCACGATGATGATTTGCGTGAAACGCGTTGCGATAATAAAGGCGGACAGCAATTAATGGAGGTATATGAGACAAACTCTTGCAATATAATTTTTCATATTTATTAAAACATTCCATTTCTAAACTGTTTGCAGTCGTTAAAGTTCGATTTGGAATGCGGCTGGGATGGCACCACGTGCAGAGAAGCCTTTATTGTGGTTGTATTTGCCTGTGTATTCTTGGTGTTCCTCTTGTGACACCTGTACTGTGTTTACAATATATCAAAGGATTTCTACGATGTTTTAGAAAAGGTCTATGGCCATAATGATTTTTAGAAAAAAAATTGCATAAAAAGAATGAATTCTTTATTGAGGAGAATACAAATATTTTGTAATGTTGTCGAACAGCCAAACAACAGAAAAAGGCGTTGTTTCTTTTCCCACAGCCAGCAACACATGCAGTAGATGACCTTTCTTCTCTTCGAATATCCTTCTGGCCTCAATTTTGTATCTTTGGACACCCCGCCCCGAAACTCTTATGGAATATGGAATTACCTACACACCATCATGAACCAAACCCATTGAAATGCCTGTACATCTAGCCAGTCTCTGTCACTCATGCGTTTTCGAGACCATTATAATGGATTTTTAATTTTTTGTTTTTTCTTTTATATATTCTAAAATTTAATATCTATCGTCTATTGTATTTTATATAAATCTAATTTCTTATACCAATTTAAATTTTCAACTAGTAACTTCATTGTTTGCATTCAAAGTCTACACTAAACGGTTTACTTTCATAAAAAATATTCATTTTTATATACATATATATTTAATTGTAAAATTTATAAACTGATTCTCAGAAATAATGCCGAAAATATATTGACAATCTCGTAATGAAACGTTAGTTTAGACTGTAAAACATTTCCATACCTATCTTATATTCTTAATCTTATGCTATATATCATCCTTATCGAGCTATACTTTTTACTTACCGCTTTATCCATTTTTTACTGTACTTTATTAACCAAACTAATTTTGTAATGCGACTATACTGCTTAGACCTTTATAGATACGAGTATATTTACAACGCTTTCTAATGGACGTATACAATGTTTATTCTCAAATAAAAGTTTTCAACAAAAAAAATTTGAATATTTTGTGTTTTAATTTTCTCCTTCAAAACGCGGCATAGCACTTTTGTTAAGAAATTATACATCAATTATTTAAGGCGGCTCGGATCTGGGTGCTTTCAAATAAAGTGTTTTTTTTTATTTATTTTATTATTTAATATATTTTTAAGGAACATCATGAGACTTGAATTGTACAACAAATAAAATTTAAAAACAACTGTCCAGTAAACCAAAATTGCCGACAATGTCTGATATCATGCAATTATTCACAATATCTGAACTCTATCGAGAATTATTACCGAAATCGTTGCGAATTCTGTTCGATTTGTCTGAGGATTTTTTTTTCAGAGTAGTTCAGAATTTTTGTCAACCTCTTCATATGTTTTTCGTTACGAACTCGGTAAGAAATCGGAACATTTTGCCGATTGCCGAACGAATTCTGAACGTTTGGTTTGCTGGGTGCTGCCGTTGAGTGTCACAGTGTGAAAAGGTCAAATACATATACGCGATTGCCAGAACATACATATATGTTCTGGCAATCGCATTGTGTGTGAAACTTGCGATTCTAAATTGTCATACAGGCTGGCTGATTAAAGCCGCTACCAAAAAAATGTAATAAACATTTTTTATTTAATGAATCTGGTTAATTTTTTTTTATTTTGCAGATTGATTTTTCGATTTAACAAAAATGCATAACTGGGACACTGAAACAAGAATTTGGATGGTCCGCCGCTATCACGCACTGGAGTCCGTAGTTTCGGTTCAAAGAGAGTATAGGCGCACGTTTGGCGGCAATTCTCTAAGCAGATGGATAATAATGAGACTTGTTAACAATTTTGCCAAGCATGGGGCAGTCAACAGAAGACCTTATCCTCGAAACCCTTCAGTTAGAATGGAGGATATAGTCGCTGCTGTTATACAAAACTGTTCAAAAGGTACGACTAGAAGCTTATCTGCTCCAATAGGTATACGTAAGCAGACAGTAATTGCAGTCAATTATGCACAATGATTTGGCTATATTCCCTAATAAAATTCAAATGGCCAACACACTGAAAGCAGCAGTCTACCCGATTCGCTTGCAATTTTGCCAGAAGATGCTTCAAATAATAGTAGAGGAAGGAAACATGTTGAACTGTCTTTTTATGTCCTATTTCGATTTAAACGGCAACATAAACAATAAACGAAGTTGTCGAATACGGAGTGCCACACAGATACTCCGTGAGACGGAATTGCAACCACTTTGTGTCACAGTGTGGTGTGCAGTTTCTTAACGCTGCATTGTCGGGCCCTACGTAACGGTTACTGGAGACCGTTCCTTGAGCATATTGAGAGAGTGTCGCTATCCAGAATTACGCCGAATGAGAATTTCTTTCAACTTTGTGTGGTTTCAGCAAGATAGTGCAACTCCTTACATAGCCCGGCCTGTTATGACAGAATTGCGACGATAAATTTTCCAATAAGCTGATATTCAGAATACCCACATTCCGTTGGTCCCCTAGGACGCCTGACCTTACTGCACCTGACTTTTTCTTGTGGGTTATTGCAAACAGGAAGTCTTTAAAGAAAACCAACAAATTTGAATGAACTAAAGCAACCCATTCGAGAAACAATTGCGGCTATTCCTGTCTCAACTCTTCAGGCTGTAATGAACGAATTTTAAGCATCAATGAGTTGGGGGGGGGGGGGGGTGGGGGTTGCATCAAAATTCCATTATTTCTAAAACTAATTAAGCTAGTTAATAAAATCGAATGAGCTGTAACATGAATAGAAAAACAATTTATTCAATAAACTAAAATGAAAGTTATTTGAGTTTCTTAATGTAGCAATATTTATCAGCCACCCTGTATCACAGTAAAATTTTTCCCTAATGTTAACTGGTCATTTTAAATTTTTTTTACAGTCGATTTTATTTTTAAAATGTTAAATCGACCATCCTATATAAAAAAAAATTTAAAAGCGCGACACCTACGTTCGGCAAAAAAATAGTATTTTTTTCGAAACTGCCTTGCAATAATACTTTATATTCGAAGGTGTACAGCGACGATTACACAGTACAACAGCCAATCTGGGGGTGAGAAATTCCAAGTCAGGGTGATGGTACTAGGTCAGTATATTACAACCCTCAAAGGGTTTTGCGTTCGTATGTGCCAAAAAAATTTTTTTTTTTTTTTTAAAACATATAAATCCCAAACGGAAAAACGTGTAGAGTCTTATAACTTTCACGTAAAGTCACATAACCTATAAACAAAATGCGACATAGATCATAGAAATCGATTAACGCGTTCTGCTTTTATTTACAATTAAGTGAAGTTACTTCACTTAATATACTTAATATACTGACCTAGTACCATCACCCTGACTTGGAATTTCTCACCCCCCAGACAATAACCCCAAAAATGTTCCACAGTGTTATTATACGGTTTAATAAACATTCTTGATCGTATTATGATATTTTAGGATAATCTTGCCATATCCATCCTTATCTGTGTCTGTAGAAGACAAACAGAACGAGCACTGATTCAAACGGCCCTAATGATAAAAACTAACAAACCATCATACCAATCACCATCTCTAAGATGGGATGCCACAGCCCAGGCAGATCAGGTACGATCTTCACGATCTAGAGAGAGATAGGTCCAGCGGTACAAGAGAGAACCTTTAGATCATCGAAACTATCAGGCAGGTCTGAATAACATTCACGCTGATGAAGTCGCAGCAGCAGTATCCGGCTACAGTATAAATGTAGCGCTAGGGGAACATCCCCCGGGGATTTCGCCTTGGCAGGCACGCGTGGTTCTGGCTCAGCTGAAATCTGGATGGTGTAGGCGCCTTAATTATTTTTGGGCACGAATTGATAATAACGTTCCGGACATCTGCCATCAGAGACCACATGACGTGCTGCACCTCTTCATTTGTCCGGCCAAGCCCGCTCAGCTGACCACACAGGTCTTTGTGGACACATCCAGTTCAAATGGCGCGTTTCCTTTACCTGGATATCGAAGCAGAACCCCTATAGACGAACTGGACTTCACAAAAAAAATATTTTTGTTACAACAACGTCGTCTCATAATTTTAGGAAGATCAAGAATATATGTGACGCGCAAAATATAAAGGGACCTAAGGTTAAAACCCAGTTTTGTTCAGGAGAGCCATTTTAAAGATAAGGTCCCTTTCTATTTGCGCTTAGAATCGTCGACTTCACTTTCATAAAAAGCGCATATCTTTGGGAGGGAACACTTTTGGGGCATGGGATCAGTCTCATCACATCAAAAAAAAGTGAAAAGTTGATGAAAAGTTTTGTTCAGGAGAGCCATTTTAAAGATTAGGCCCCTTTCTATTTGCGCTTAGAATCGTCGACTTCACTTTCATAAAAAGCGCATATCTCTGGGAGGGAACACTTTTGGGGCATGGGATCGGTTCATTCGATGCTCAGATGTTGTCCACATCAAAAAAATAAAAAAAATGAAAATTGATTTTTTTACCCTTATTTCCCTTTCTCTATGCGCTGTCACATATATACTTTATAGGGCCACCGATCAATATTTCGTGGTGTTGCAAACGGAATGACAAGTTTTATATACCGTCCACTCTTCGGTGTAGGTTATAAAAACGATTTATTTTTTGAAATCTTTAGGTTTACGTTGTTATGCCGGAGTTGTACTTTAGTCGCTAACTTAGGTAAAAAATGGAGTTGATTATAGCTTAAAATTGTTCTTAAGGCGTTAAAATCTGTAAAGGTCGAAAGTTTCCAGAAAAGTTTATAGTTTATATTATGTCCCTAGCTTAATAATGAGTATGTTGACTTGCTAAATGCGCAGAATGTTTTTCTTTTTCTAACAAAAAGTGGTTCAACGTAAAGCAAATTTACATTTGCTATTCCCCGGTCGGTATACCGGGAAATTTAAAATGTTTCCCAAGAAATGAAAAAGACTGTAGGAAAAAACTCTAGTAAACATGTAATTTGGTTGTTGTAGCGGCAACTGTGTGCAGGCTTGACAGTCCTTGGTCACAGCATTGCTGCCATGGGTCAATCCGGTTCATGGAACCGGCTTTCAAAATGAACTTATCTGGTTAGTTTTTTTCATGAGCTGTGCTGTACGGACAAAATAATTTTCGAAAACATTATTCTTTTATAGCAAATCTTAGAATTTACTAATTGTCGACTACAATACCAAATTTTGCAAGTTCCGCATTTTAGAACATAAAGCGAAAAATTACGACCATGGTTTAGACTAGGCACAAAACCCGAGGGAATTCTCACAATTATATTTTAAGTTTGTCGGGAATTTCCACAGGATCCCGCGAGAGTACTGTAAGATTCAAAACAAGTTGTACTCCAAAATGGAGGTCCCACTCAACATCTGCCGCTTCTGTTAAAGGCGGTTAAGAGTAACGAAGAACAGCCAGAAATATTTTCCTGCACCATTGTATTGGCCAGAAATAGGTTAATTTAATAATTCATAATGTTATGACCTCGTGGTAGGCAATTGGTTGGGCTATGCCATAGAGACGCCTGCTCCACAACAAATCGCGGATATGAAAAGTTCAGACTAAACGACTAAATATAATTAGTTGCAATTTCATAAATTTCCTTTTTAATTATGCACAATTTCCTTAAAATTAAACAACATTGTAATTAAATTAATATGTGGGCTACTGGGTCTGTCTGGGCAAATGTATTTACACAACAGACGGGAAACATTTCTCACGCCAACGGCCGGGGCAGGCAACTCTAACTCACTCGTCCTGTACGGGCCGGCGGAGCAGTACGAAATCATAGAAGAAGCTATTAAAAAATTATTATCTTTTTATGGCGCATTGTGCACAATGGCAACGCCATACAGCAGCAACATCCTTTTTTATTTGGGGCAGTGTCAGGGTCACATCCGTCCTTCCTGGGCATTTGTGGCTGTGTGTTTTGATATCTTTGCCACTCATACATTTGCATGGCTACCGGGTTTTTCTTGTTTCTTCTCCGCTTATTTATTAAATTTCCGCTTAACAACGGTGGCCGTAAGGAAGTAGACGCCAAAGGAAGCCACATCAGGGTGTACGGTTTGCTTGTTGACTGCTGGCTGGCTGGCTGGATGGTTGGTTGGCTGGCTTGGATGGTTGGTTGGTCAGTTGGCGGGCTAGCTGTTTTTGTATTCATGTCCTCCTCGTCGTCGTCGTCGTCATCATCATCATTATTGTGGTCGTACCATTACAGTTGAAAGGGCCGTTGTAGAATTTCTTCGACTTCACGTTTATGCACTTTACCGATGCCAGTTGCAGATGTTGGCGCCTCAACACGTCCACAGTACACAAGCTGTTGATGAGAAAGGAGGTGGGAGGGAGGGAAAGAAGAACAAAACGGTACGAATGAGAAATCAGCAACGCAAGATATATACTAGATAAAGCTTAAATACTGGCTATGTTTTTGTCGTCGTTGTTGTATAAGATGCCAAGATGTTGCCGGCAGATGCAATTGCGGAAATGTGTAGGTCCGTCGTCCTCGCTGTACATGGGAATGTGTTTACAAGATTTCAACTTGAATTCAGCAATTAAGTGGTCAGTTATTTAAGTTGTAAATAAGATTATGACAATGATTAAACCTTACAATAATGGTGACCGTTCAGTTTTGTAATTTTCAAAAGGACAAAGTGGTTTCTTAATTGAAACAACATTTGCAGAAGGGCTTGCAGCTTAAGGAGGCCGTGTGCCAAAAGATTTTCAATTTTCCTAAAATGCTAGAATTCTGACTTTTCCAACACACCAGGGCCTTATAAGGCGCTTTAATTGGTGTACTGAAAAATTGTCTAGATGTAATATTTCTGTTGATTTCAAACTTCCAGTAAATATTCAAAGCGAACATTTCAGTTCTTAACAAAATGTTTGTATAAAGAGAAATTCTATGTGAAGCGATCAAGTTATTTTAGGGCGTGCCCTACGATTTTGATGAAAATTTCCAAATTTAATTTGTGTGGATAAAACAAAAACGCGTACCCCCTCACCCGATTTCAGGATCATTTCTAAGAATATTTGCTAAAGAAACCATTTGTCTAAAATCATTTTGGAGCTTTCCAATTATGCGAACAAATTCCGACCTATTTGAGAATAGGGGCGAATGAAATATTCAAATTTTTTTCATTTTCATTATGTTTACGTTCACTTACGAGCAACGTTTGGAAATCATTAAAATTACTACCGATATTCTGAGACGGTGGTCGCAACTTTAGGAGCGCTTACTCCAATTTCCCACCCGAGAGGATGAGCGAAGAAGCTGAGTGGTTTTGTCAATAAACAAAATACGCGTTATTGGACAGCAACAAACCCACATGTGTTCAGAGACACATTTGCATGGACAAAAAATGACTTTGTGGTGTGGTTTTGATGCCAAAGGTGTGGCGAGGCCGTATTTTTTCGTCGATGAAAATAATAGTCATGGGAATAGTCACAAGGGAGAGCGATATCGTGCCATGTTGAAAATTGTTTTTGGCCAGAATTGGATGAGCTGGACATCGCCGATTTGTGGTTTCAACAAGACGGTGCCACCAGCCGCACAGCACGGGTTAAATCGATTTACTGAAAGGCAAATTCGGTGAACGTGTTATATCGAGAAATGGTCCGGTCAAATGGCCACCTTGTTCATGCGATTTAAAGACATTGTATTTCTTTTTAAGGGGCAACATCAAGTCATTGGTCTATGCAACAACTTAAGAGGAGCTCAAGGACAACATCCAACACGAAATTTCCAACCTTTCGGTCGAAATGTGTGCAATAGTAGAGCAAAAGTGGGTCCAAATAATAGATAGCTCTATACGGGCTCGTGTTGTTCATATGACCGAAATCTAATTTCATTCTAAAAATGTAACATTTGCACTACACCTGGAAGAAATTTGAAATCTATGTATTACATATTCTGTGTTTGATAAATATATAAAATTGTTATGTCCTTAATGGAAAACCCTGTATAAAGGCAGATAATAAAGTTCTGTAGTATCCCGGCACGTCCTAATGTATTTTCAGGCCAATTGCATTTGGGTTTTTTTCCATTTTACGTGTGAAATTGAGGTGTTTGGATAAAAAAAACTGTTAGTATCTTGGTACATTTTTAGAAATACGAATTCTAAAAAAGTCTCATTTACACGTGGATTTTTCCCTTTCATATGGTATAAATATTGCGATATGACACCGCGTTAAAAAGATATTACATTTTCAATAGAACAAAGTCAACCCTGTGATTTGTGTTCAAAAATATTTCAACACACTCAAAATACATATTATTGGGAATACTTTGAGCTTTGCTACGATACTGTTATCACTTTTAAATGAGACTTTTTTAGAATTCTTATTTTTAAAAATGAACTAAGATACGAATAGTCTTTTTTCTATCCCAACTTCACACGTAAAAAGGAATAGAAGGCAAAATACAACTGGCCTGAGTATACATTGGGAGGTGCCAAGCGTCAGATTTAATTATATTATTAAAACTGACGCTTGTATCTGCCTTTACTTATATACGAGTATATTAGTTTTGTAGAAATTAATGAAAAATTATACAATTTTTTAGTTTTTGTCCTAGATTTCTAGATTTTTTCCTTTTATGACAGTAACATTGGCACCATCACCAGACCTCTTCTTGCAATTCAAAAAAATGTTTCAAAAAAAAATTGAATATTTTATTCGCCCTAATTCTCATATTGCCGCGGACTTTGTACGCAATATTGCCAATCTCGAAAATTATTTTAGACAAATGATATCTTTTGCAAATATAATTAGAAATGTTCCTGAAATTGCGAGAGGGGGTAAGATTTGTCAACAGAAAAATTGGCCGGCCCTAATGTTAATTTTAGAGCGCTAAAAGCGACAACATATTTGAATTTTTTAATTAGCTTTTACATTTTTTTTATTATATACTTCTATTTATTAACGTACCCAGTATGTTTCAGATTGAAGTCTCATTTAATTATTAAAAAAAGGGAATCGCTAAAATTTGATATTTTTTGTTTCAATAATTAAATGACACTCTATCCTCTTACTGAGTAATAGAATAGAAGCATAATCAATTTTAAATTTTTTTAAAAATATGTATTACACTGAAATTTAATATTTTTGTTTCAATAATTAAATGACACTCCTGAAACTTACTGAGTAATTAATGAGAATCATAAGCAATTCGAAATTTATTTAAAAAAATTTAAAACAATATTATTTTTAATTAAAAAAAAATAGTATAACTTGAACAGTTTTTATTCTGTTCGAAACCTGTTGTTTTATTTCAAAAACAACGTAACAATTGGTGAAATGTATTGGCTTATTAAGGATAAATGTTACGCAAAGCATTCAGAGACAATTGAAGCGTTGAAATATGAAATCGAAGTTGCAATTGAAAGATTCCACTCGAAACAATCAAAAATGTACTGAAAAAGTGGGTTGATCGGATGAGGTACTGCCGAGCCAGTTGAGGTAGTCATATAAATGATATTGTATTCTATTATTAAATGACAAAGTTCAAAGTTGTCAATAAAACCAGAAATGTAAAAAAAAAATATCAGTTCTTTTTGTTTTACACCCTGTATATGTGGCGATGCAATAAAGGCGGCATTGTTAAGAAGGGCTGTTCCAATACAATGAAGTATACAATTTAATCTATATCTGATTGGATATTAAAAAGAAAAGAATTGATGGAAGATGCGTATTCAACCAATTCAAGAACAAAACTCGGAACTTCTCTCACAACAGTGGGCTATAAAAGATACAATTCGGAAAGCCACAGAGCGGATCCTACTGTTTAATGCTGGCTCCGAACCGCAACTGCAATTTGTAGATAATCTGTTCTTATTTATTTCCATTTAACTTCAAGCCATTCTATCATCCGCTAGTAATTTTGTTTTCGTCTGCTGCTCTCTACATCCTTCATCAGACTCAATTTCCATGTGGGCTTCGGCCGACACGTTTTTTTGTTTCCTTGTAGATTTTAATCTAAAGCTTGGCGGCATATTTCTTTGGGTTGTTTTGTAAGTGTTTGTCTAATTCATTTTCCTTTTGTGCTTTTTAAAATGGTGGAAATCGGATCTGTAGGACGCCATTGCTTATAACATTTTGCCACCAAATTTATAAAATATATCGTAAAAATCTCTTTGTATAGGCTTGTAATTTAGAGTTGAGGCCTTTGAAGTTATCCAAATTTCACAATTTATAAAATATATCGTAAAAATCTCTTTGTATAGGCTTGTAATTTGGAGTTGAGGGCCTTTAAAGTTATCCAAGTTTCACAACTATAGAGCTAAACTGACAGCGCGTTTCATTTAAAAATGTTCTAGTCTAGTCAATGTTATGGTTGATTTCGAAATATTTTGCAGCAGAAAGAACGCACTATTTGCTGTACCAAATTATAACTCGATGTCTGATTTTTTACTATCTTCTGTATTAATCATACTTCCAAAGTAGCAGAATTTCTTTACGAGTTGTACCTGCTCGTGGTTAATGACAAAACGGTTTTTATTTGCTGATCGTATTGTAACGCTTTCGTTTTCATAGTAATGATTGTCAGATTCTCGCAGAGTAGACCACTAAATCATCAAGCTTCGATAGCAAATCCGAGTGTCTGATGTATAACAGGAAAATTTCGTCAGCATAATCTAGATTCTTAAGATGACTGATTAAGGTCCATTAAAGTCCGCGGCGGTTATCTGCAAGTGTATCAGCCATTACCTTGTCAATTACCAGAAGAAAAAGTAAGGTAGACCACAGACATCCCTGTGTCAAACCCGATTTTGGGAGAAATGGTTAAGAGAGATGAATATTATGCAAACTTTGCATTAAAAGCCGTGATAATCTTTTAAATAGATATTAATCTCTTACTCGTGAAGTCGCCGAGTTAACGAGGTGGAGAACGCACCCCTGAATTTATTTTTTGAAACCGGTCTTACTTGAGTAAAAGTCGTACACACTAACCATTGCACCGCAGCTGTCCACGCTTATTCAAACTATGCTGATTTATAGCGCAGTAACATAAGCACTTAAAACAGCAGATGAATACCGGCCGTATTCGATATGACCGTAACAATTTATTTTAGCAATATAATCTTCGGATTTAATTGAAATCATCTTATAAGAGCGCCTTATCGCATGGATTAAAGAGGGTTTAATGAACTCGAGTATTTATGTTATCTACTAACCTCCTTTCCGAGCAAATGCTCAAAACGTGGCCTTATAAAACTCCACGCACCCATATTGCGATGTTCTTCCTGAGCCCAGACAAAAGCTAGAAACAAAAATAAGTTAATTATCATTTTCAAGTCATTTCGCAAACACTTTTATACTTTTTGCATTTTTATATTTTTCCAATTCTATTTGCAATTCGTATGCCGGGAAAGGACACAGAGACTCCACACGTATTATGGCAGTGTCTTGTACATTCTTCGTCTTCCGTTCATCAGCCAAGGCATAGTAATGTTTACCCGAGCACAAGATTACCCGCTTGACCGCATCCGGTTGAATGGTTGCGTCACCCAAAACATTCATAAACTGAGTACCAGGTTCAAAGTCAGTGTAACTGGAGGTGGCCGCCGATAAACGTAAGAGAATTTTGGGTGCAACAACTATTAAAGGTTTGCGATAGTTTCGCACCATTTGGCGGCGTAAAACATGGAAATATTGCGCTGGCGTTGTGGGATTGACAATTTGAACATTAATATTATCACTGTCCGGTGCGGATTCCTTGGAGTCACATAGTTGTAAGAAACGTTCGATGCGACAGGAACTGTGTTCTGAGGCGGCACCATCATAACCGTGGGGTAGTAGGATGACCATACCATTAGAATCCATCCATTTTGCTGAAAAACAAAAGAAATATAGAGTGAAAAAATTAATAAAAAGTAAAAAAGCAAGTAAAGTAGAAGTCCCGGGACGGAATTTCAGTTATTTGCGTTATTTGCGACCCCTTGTTAGTTGGCAAATTAGATGATTTTTATATTAGATATTTCAACCCTTTGGACAAATACGAAAAGGTTTTATTAACCTGTGAAAACTGAAAAAAAAAATTTTTGAAGGTGTTTCAATGGAAATGAAAAAATAACTTTTACTCGTAAAAAAGTTGTTAATGAATCTATTCTAAACATTAAATTAATCTCTCAAAGTAAGTTCCAAACTACTAAAAGTATTTCATTAAGTTACAATCAAAATATATTTAATGATGCGACTCTAAATTCAATTACTACATATACGATTTTTTTCGTTAAGAAGTAATTGCAATCTCCGCAAATTTTTGCCGCTAAGAGCGGTTCGGTGTTGTAAAGCGTAAAGAAGACAGTGCTGCCAAATCAATTTTAACGAAGATTTTTGATAATTTCTGTGCAGCCTGTGTTTTTGGAAGAGCTCCGAAAAATGTTGCTTAAAGAAACAGCACATTTCAATGGAACAAGAAAAAATGAAGGAAAAAATTATGCGATGAGCTAAATGTCTCATCAAGCTGTACGTGGGCGACCGCAAAACTAACTGGCCTGGCACATTTTCTGTTTTACTAGCAACTTTTTTTGTTTTTGTTTTTTAAAAGCAATCTTTTATAAGTCATCTGTCAAAATTTCCGAAATATTTAATGATTATTTTCTTTGTTACAGGTGATTGAAGTAAACAAGTTTTATAATTTTTGAAAAATGGAAAATAAAGAGTTTCGTGCGGTAATTAAACACTTTTATATGAAAGGTTATACGCCACAATTAATCAAAGATGAATTGGATTCTGTTCATGGTAATAGTGCACCATCATACTCCACAGTGAAATCCTGGGTTCAACAATTTAAAATGGGTCGTTCAAGTACGGAAGTTGAACAACGCTCTGGAAGACCGAAAACTGCTACTACTATCGAAAACATTAGAAAAATATTTAATGAAGTGACTAAAGATAGACGAATAAACCTCAGAGAACTTGCTGATATTGTTAAAATACACGAAAAACAAGTTTGGAGTATTTTACATGATGAACTCCACATGAAAAAACTATCCGCAAGATGGGTGCCGCGTTTGTTGACTTTGCTCCAAAAAATCGTCCGTTGGACCAATTCCGAGGAGCTTTTAGCGATTTATCAGCGTAATCCAATAGAGTTCTTGCGCCGATTCATAACTGTTGATGAACCATGGATCCATCAGCACATCCCAGAATGCAAAGAACAGTCAAAACAATGGATAGAAGCTGGTAAAAGTGGTCCCAAAAAGGCGAAAACTGTTAAGTCAGCAGGAAAAGTAATGGCCACAGTATTTTGGGATGCAAGGGGTATAATATTTATTGATTATCTTGAGAAAGGAAAAACTATAAATAGTGAATATTATTGTGCATTATTGGATCGGTTGAGTGAAGAAATCAAGATAAAACGACCGCATTTAGAAAAAAAAGTTCTATTTCATGAAGAAAATGCACCTTCACACACTGCATTTTTAACTCAACAAAAACTGGCCGAATTACGATTTGAAATTGATCCGCATCCACCATATACGTAGTCCAGATTTAGCTCCTTCTGATTATTTCTTGTTTCCAAATTTAAACAAATTTCTCGGTGGCAAAAAATTTTCGTCCAATAGCGAGGTTATTGCTAAACCTGAGGCATATTTTGAAGGTCTTGAAAAATCTTATTTTTCGGATGGAATTAAAAAACTTGAAAAACGTTTGATGAAGTGTATTGAGTTGGAAGGAGATTATGTTGAAAAATAAATAATAATAATTCCAAAAAAAAACGGTCCTTGTTATGTTAGGCCAGTCACTTTTGCGCTAGTATTGGAGATTTGCATTTTTGTTTTGTCGTCAGAAGATGATAAAGCGATAATTTATCTTTTAAAATTTCATGTTAATCTCCGGTTTATAACTCTTTATTTTTGTAGTTTAATATGAACTTAAAATAATTAAAATTTGAATTAAACGCTTCGTTGTGTTTTTCCCCTAATAACCCTGAATTCTCTTGGTAAGAATTATAAATTTTACTGAAACGCTAAAGTGATGGCAAATTAAAAACTCTTTAAAGCGTTTTATTTATCACTTAACTAGCGTAATCTTTAGCTTATTAAACGGAACGCGCCTTGGAACAAATACAAGTTTTTATCTTAAAGTGCAATAAAATAAACAAAATTTAATTTATTTACATGTATTATGGCATTATAAGTAAAAAAACCATTCACATTAAGTATGCAATAAAACTTCGTTCAAGTGGCCGCCTAGGCTGGCTTCGCAGAAGCGCATTCTTCCAATCTAATTTTCTTAAACCTTGTTAATGGTTTCGGGATATAAGTCACGATTTACTTGGATAAATTGGTCTTATGGGTTGAATCGTTTCTGGATTGTTGGAATAACTTCGGCCCTTCACTGTTGCCCACAATAAAATGCAAAGGGGTCAAATCGCAGCTCCAAAGAGGCCAATTAACATAACCAAGACGACTGATAACACGATTTTGGAATTTGGTGCGGAAAAGATTAATCGTTGCATGGCGTGCCATCCCGCACGAACCATAGGTTGTATAAATCTAAGTCGTCATTTTCAGTAAAAAAGAAAAGTCGGATAGCAGCGATCTGTAACGACCACCGTTGTCTAAAACGTTGTTCCCAGCTGAATTTTCAAAGAAAACGGCCCAATGATGCCACCACATCACAATTCGCACCAAACTGTCACTGGATGCATTGGCTTCTCGTCAATAACGTGCGGTTTTTGTGAGCCCCAGATGTGGCAAATTTTGTTTGTTAACGTAGTCGACGAGTTGAAAAGGCGCCTCGTCAAAAAAGATGATTTTCGGTCAAAATCTTTGTTTAGTTCAAGCTGCTCTAAGGCCCAAATTGCAAAGTGATAACGAAGCGTAAAGCGACTCATTTCGTGTTGCGGAGGTATGATAATGACTTTCTGTCAAGATATCAAGCGGGAAACAGCTGTCAGTGTCAACATAACCTATAATTTAAAAAGAATCCTGTCTTTGGCTCAACATTTATAATTTAATTAACATTTTACGGCCGATAGCCCTCGATGCTAATGACCTTTAACTTTGTTTATGATAATTTTAATTGTAATAAATATGTAAATAAATAAAAAATAAAATATAATAAAAATTTTAAAAATCCTACGATTTCCTTTTAACCGAATCATCAATAAAAAAAGTAATACTGAGCAATAAAAAATTATTTTGCTAGAATTATTCAAAGCTTATATTTTTCATCGAATTCGAATCTGTTTTCCAAATTTCTCCAGAACGTACCATTTCAAGAAAATTTCCTTTTCGAGTTATCTCAACATATTTCATATTATTTTCGTAGCAAAAAGGGGTCTTTACTTCGTTTGATATTGACAATGTGGTAATATTGTCGGTTTTTCGAGTTTTCCAAAGAAAAAAGGTCGAATTTTTAAACTACGAGCCTTTTAAATTTGTTTGGCAAAATTTTACTTCGAAGTTGAGTTGCTATAAAACTGCACGGAGAAAAGTCGGAGTTATTGCGCCGTATCCGCGCTCTCCGAGTCGAAGAGGTACCACCACAATTTACCGTTGACGAAGTTGCCCATGTCATCCGCAGCGCAAAGTCATCAAAGGGGCTGGGTCCGGACGGAATCTCAATGCTGAAGTTAAAGCACTTGGATACCCCGGGAGTAAATTACATGACCAAAGTGCTCAATCTGTCGCTAGCCACTCACTTAGTTCCCGATGCCTGGAAAATGGGCAGAGTGGTTCTGCTACTGAAGCCTGACAAAGACGCAATTAAAGGAGATTCTCTCCTTGCTTTCTCCAGTAGCAAAGACGCTTAAAGCAGAGCTCCTCCCCAGTCTGATCGAACATTTTCCTAGTGCTGATTATCAGTATGGATTCCGCAAGCAGCACAGCACAACAACTGATTTACACGCCATCACCACTCGTATAAGTCGCGGCCTTAACCAGAACAAGCCTAACGACAGGACGGCCCTCGTGGCTCTTGACCTAACAAAAGTATTCCACACGGTCAACCATGCCACTCTGTTCGAGGACATTGAAGAAACGTCCCTTCCGCCCAGTTTGAAACGTTGGGTCGTAAACTATATGTGTGGGCGCCAGTCATATGTAGAATTTAGAGACAGAAAGTCGAATCCCCGAAGAGTTAAACAAGGAGTACCCCAGGGAGGAGTTATATCCCCGGATCTGACCTCTACCTATCTAAATTTCCTGCACCACCAGACGGCGTTGAAATTGTGTCGTACGCTGACGCTTGCACAATTCAGGCGTCAGTACCTAAAGTGGATGACATTTGCAAGAAAATCAACGTTCTTTCACTGCGAGGAATATGAAAATATCCGCCTGAAAATCATCAGCCACACTGTTTACTGCATGGACCGTAGAGGTGGGGTTGTAACTCAATAGAAAGTCGATGACGTCAACATCCCGACTACCAACTACCCCAAAATCCTTGGGGTCATAATGGACAGCCTTTTTGATCCTCTGCACATGCTACAGCTATCTGCGATAAACTCAAAAGTAGGAACAAGGTCCTCAAGTCACTTGCCGGCAGTACTTGGGGAGCCGACAAAGGAGCCTTCTTGACCTCTTACGAACTGATAGGTAGGTCTGTAGCAAACTAAGCAGCACCTGTATGGTCGGCGAACGTGAGTACGACGTAGTGGAAGAAAATTCAGACTTGCCAGAATGCCGCCCTTAGAACATTAACAGGGTGTCTTCTTATGTCTTCTGAAGACCATCTACATGAGGAGACGAAGGTCCTTACCGTGCGCAGACACAATTTCCTGTTGTCTAAGCAATACATGCTAGGGTGTTTTCGCAGCAGTCATCCTAACAACCATCTCTTGAACAGGATGCCTACGCCCAGGCAGATAAGGTACGATCATCATGATCTAGATAGAGAGGTCCAGCGGTATAAGAGAGAACCTTTAGATCAAAGCAGCACGAAACTATCAGGTAGGTCTGAACAACATTCACGCCGATGAAGTTGCAGCAGCAGTATCCAGATACCGTGTGAATGTGGTGCTAAGGGAACATTCCCCGGAGATTTCACCTGAGAAGTAGGTACTACCTCGGCAGACGCGCGCGTTTCTGGCGCAGCTAAGATCTGGATGGTGCAGCCACCTCAATTCTTACTGGGCACGAATTGATGCTAACGTTCCGGACGTCTGTCCCGACTGCCATCAGGGACCACATGATGCGCTGCACCTCTTCAATTGTCCGGCCAAGCCCACTCAGCTGACTCCCAGGTCTCTGTGGACGCATCCAGTTCAAATGGCGCGTTTCCTACACCTGGACATCAAGGCAGATCCCCCATAGACAGACAAGACAAGACGAATAAAAATATTGTTGTTACAACAAGGAACCCTGCTGCCCCTTCAATTTCGTGTGCTACTGAAGCTTGTGACTTTTTAATTTTGACCTTTACAAGAGCACCTTTAGAAAACATTTATTAAGGATAGTCAGCAAATAAAATATGTATTCATAGCAATAAATTAAGAGACAACCGACTTAGTTGACTATCTGAAATGGATCTATCTCCATTTCTTAAAGATGTTACAAACATCACTTAGCACTGCCCGACAATGTGGTGTGGTTTATAGAAAGACAACAAATCAGAACAATTGTCAAATGTATAAAAATCCCCAACGAAGCCGCGTTCGCATCACGGTACTTGCGATGTCGAAAATGTATCAGAAATGTACAATTGTATCAAATTTTTCAACTCAGCAGTAAAAATTATTATACTATTAAACCGATTATTACAGCCTTTTGTGTACTTTCATGAGATTCGTCAACTACAGTAATCTGAATTTGTATTGCTAGCATAAAAACGGACAAATACGCAGAGGGTTAAAAAAGAGAAGAAGAAGGACGAATAACCTGAGCAATCTGACGATGATATGGGCGGGCTTCGCTCTCTTCGACTAACTCGACAATTGTTTGTTTTTATACCTCAAAGGGTCTTCTAGGATTTACTTATTTTCACTACTTTAATGCACTTAGTGAGCAGTGGCGTGACTGTATACAAGACCATAGGTTCAAAGCCGGGCAACCACTATTTCAGTTCATATGAATATACCTGTTTACGTACTATACGATTACGAAATCTTGCCCTTAGCACATGTAACAATCAAAATCCATTTCCCCACTTAAAAAGTGAATTTGAAATTAGTAATTTACAAATATCATCATCATACTTACTTTCACCGGATACAATAAAATTATCGATAATTATTTGTGCTCCATTGGCAAAATCGCCAAATTGTGCCTCCCATATAATCAGATTGTCCGGATTATCAATGGCCATGCCATACTCGTACGCCAATACAGCCTCTTCCGACAGAATACTATGAGCCACTTCCAGCTGACCACCGTTACCCTCCTTTAAATCGTTCAAAGGCACGTACATATCATTGCTCTCCTGGTCAACCAACATAACATGGCGATGGGAGAAGGTACCGCGGCCCACGTCCTCGCCACTTATGCGTACATTGTGGCCCTGATACATAAGACTGCCAATGGCTAAAGCCTCTGCCGTGGCCCAATCAATTTTCTCGCCAGTCTGCAATTTTCTACGCCGCCCTTCGACGTGAGTTTTCTTCAGGTGTGGATGTATTTTCTGTGTAATAAAAATAGAAACGGTAGGAAGTCAAAGCATCGTTATAAATTTCCTTTATTTTGGTTTAAATTTAAATTTCATTTCCTTTAGATGTTCTTACAAGTTTCGTTCATTACTTGCGGTTATATTTACTTACAAAGTCTTGGGGATATGTCACACTTTGTTGTCCAATATAATTAAGTAGACCATAATCCAGACCTGTATCCCAATAGGTTAGATAGTCATCAGAGGCTGTGGTCATGTGCTGCCATTGTTTTTGGAAATACGACGGTTCAGGTTGATACTTTGGGGCCAACAACAATTCTTCGTTGAGGTAATCCATATATTTTGAACGAATCTTGACAGCATCGTCGGTGGTAAGTATCGATTGTTGAGCTAATTTTTCGGTATACAAATCAGGAACGGATCTGCAAGATAATACAAAAGTATTTGTAAGTTTATACTACCATTATTAATAATAATTTATGCAACGTATGTAAATATCGTGAATACATTTTTTAAGATTACTTTCAATAAGACTCTAAACAGGAAGAATCAGTAGTTTAAAAATGATATTGTGTTTTTGGAGAGACCTTAAATATTTTTAGTTTTATGCTAAAGAAACTTTACGTCGAAAAAAAGCGACGTTATTGAGGCGGACAGTTAGACGGATGGT
The DNA here is from genome assembly GCA_963513945.1 of Hydrotaea diabolus. Classification (NCBI taxonomy): domain Eukaryota; kingdom Metazoa; phylum Arthropoda; class Insecta; order Diptera; family Muscidae; genus Hydrotaea; species Hydrotaea diabolus. Next base: position 210,016,357 of record OY740716.1, on the reverse strand, counting down.
GCTAGACGAACTGGGATTCCTAATTATTACGATAATTAATGTAATCGTCGACTTTGGACTTAGCAAGCAGAACAGAGTAATCTTTGGAAAAATACCAATTTTGCTTGTCTGCGTTGTAAATAGGCATTTTACCGATGAAGGTACAAAATAACCCCTGGCATTTCCAATTGCTTAGAAGTACGAAAATCGGCTAATTTAGTTCTTCAGCAATATTTGTAGCAGCTATTTTTCCCACACAACTTGTACTGATGTCTAACCTTAAATAGTTGACCCGCGATCCATCCACTCAGTGACCCACAGAGGGGCCATTTTGATTGCCCTCTCTCAATGACAAAAAGCTCTGTAATAACTCTTCCTCAGGCACTAACGTCTTTCCAGTAGGGACGGGCGTCTATAAAGTCCTCTCAGGACACACACGGCACTCTTGCATCTCTTTTGTTATTTTCAAGCATCAGTTTTGTTCATTTTTTGTCTAGTTTAGGCCAGGTTAACCTTGGTATAAATCCATGTTGCAGACAGATCGTTATGGGCACATATAGGGACTTTGTGTAGAGTTGTCAGCATCTGCAGCATCCGTATACGAGCCAGGACGAGCTAGTTTATCTGCCACCACGTTTCCTTCAACACTACTGCATCCGGAAACACAACCGAGTTTAATAGCCAGGTATGTAAAGGCACTTAATGAAATTTTGCAACTCTTTACCAGTTTGAAATTTACCAGGGGTGACTACATACAGCCTTCATAGCTGTCTGACCATCGGCAGTTGGCAGGTTAATATGTCAAAGATATTGTGCTGATTTGTCTGTAGCTAGTATTTTAGACTGGTCACTCAGTTGGTATGACTCGCGTATTTGAAAATCCTTTATAAAGTGTGGTCTAACCATAATGCACGATGTTTATTGTGAGTTACAACCTAATGTCAAGTTTTTTATCCAACTTAATTTGACATTTGTGTGTTTTAGTGTTTGACAAATTCAACCAAGATAGAGTACCCAAGTGAGCAGATCGTTAAGATTGTTGAAGCCTTAAATGAAAATAGGCTTTCAAATCAAAGTGCATTTCGTGTACTTCGTGATTTTTTTGGTCAGCATAATCGACCAAATGTGTCCACAATCGGGAGAATTGTGCGCAAATTTTAGCAAGCCGGGACTAGAGGAAATGTCAAAATACCTGTGCATACTCGCCTAGTTCCTTCTGCTATCGTTCCGTTTGTCTTCGAAAATGAGGTCGGCCAAGCAGTTGCCGCGAATGGTTTTCGCTATCGCGAGATGAAATTGAGGATATGGACCTGAACGGTATGTGGTTCCAACAGGACGGTGTCACTTGCCACACAGCCAACGAAACAATGGCTCTTGTGCGCTAGAAATTCAATGGCCGCGTTATCACATGTCGTGACGATGTTAATTGGTCGCCACGATCATGTGATTTGTCATCGTTAGACTCATTTTCTTTGGGTATATTTAAAAGAAAAGGTGTACGTCAGTAAGCCAAAACAATTCAAGAGTTAAAACTTGAGATAGTTCGTCACATTAACGGCATTGAACCTCCATTTTGTTATAGATTCATTTAAAATATGGACCATCGGATGCCACCGAAGCCATGGCTAGCATTTGGCCGATATTTTGTTTCACACATAATTGCCATAGATCTTTCTGATATATTAAAAAATATTTAGATAATTATCTGAAAACTTTTTGGTTTATTCATAACGAACATCGTGCGTCCAGAATTTCATCTTTGACAAATCGGTGAAGACTGTGATATTTTTGGGTGGTTTGTTTCCCTTAATATCCTATATCGTTCTGTCAGGAAAAATAACAGTTGCCATTTTTGTAAATATGCCAACTGATAGGTAGTTTGACCCTTCAGATGAAGAGATCGCGCTGCAAGAATTACTTATCGCTCTTAGTAACTTAGAGTGTCCAGTTAGTGACTGCGACCAGAGAATTGGCTCTCGGAGTCGCAATGCCCTGTCTTGCCGCCACCGCACTTGTGAAATCCGCAATTGTTTTCAAGTGCAGGAGTGCTTTTAATTGCTCCCGTCGAAAATAAGTCAGGAAGGCTTTGAATTTTTTCTAGTGTTATCCCTAGGTATCCTTAACTCATTAAGTCCCACCAGACTATGCAGCCATTGGTTAGAATTGTTCCAACTACGGTTCTATAAAACAATTTGAGTTAGTTAAAACTAGTTTGAGACCCCAAATCTACATACATAAGTCCCACAACATCCCATTAAGGAACAAGGAGGAACTTCTCTCAAATCAGTAAGCTCTATACGTTTCAATTCATATAATCACTGACCAAGACCTACTGTTTAACGCCGGCTCCGAACGGCTTATGTATTTTATAGAGCAGTTTTTACATGGCTTAAAAATAAATTTCTTACTCGTTAAGTCGCCGGAATTTATGAGGTGGAAACCAGCCGCTGAAAATTTGGTAGAAGTTCTTACTTGAACTCGCTTATGGCTGAGTTTATTATAAGATGATTACATAGCATCGAGTCATTCTATCAGAAACCTTGACACTCCCATGTCTCTAAGTGAGTCTCCTCTCGCGTCGGTTTTAACATCGGTAAATGCTCCTTCCACATAAAGAAATATTTCTTAAATTTGTACTCGTATGTAGAAGCTTCATAAGAGTCTTCAGAAGGAAGGAGGAGAGACTACAAAGGTTGCTATATATACTTCTGGCCTAAGCAACACTAAGTGTTGCCTGGCGCCATCTGACATTTCCATTGGAAAGTTTGACATTTTTTAGCATAAACGTACTCAGAACGTTTTGACGTACGACCATCATTTGTGTTGTTTACAGTGACTTGAAAAAATCAATTTGGCAAAAAAAAACTTATGAACATTTTCGTGTGATCATTTTTTACAACTTTCGACGTTGATTATTACGACAATAGTGCATCGATGAACTTAAATCTTTGTATGGCGATGAAGCTCCATCTTATAGCACTGTGAAAAACTGTTTTAATGAATTCAGTCGTGGCCGACGCTCGCTCACAGACGAAGGTCGTCCAAAAACGGCCGTTGTGCCAGAGAACATTGATGCCGTGCGTGAACTGATAATGCAAGATCGCCATGTGACATACCGAGGGATAGAGGCATCCTTGGGTATTTCTTCCACCAGCATACATTCGATATTGCATGAATACCTGGCCGTAAAAAAGGTTTGTTTTCGTTGGATTCCGCACAATTTGAGAATCGCTCAAAAAAAGGCTCGTGTCGATTAGTGCAAAGAAATTTTGAAAAAATACGATCGTGGTGCTGCAAAAGACGTTTATAAGATCGTCACAGGTGACGAATCATGGATCTATGCGTATGAGCCCAAAACAAAACGGCAATCGACCGTGTGGGTCTTCGAAGACGAGCCAAATCCAACGAAAGTTGTTCGTGGAAGAATCACTTCGAAGCAAATGGTCGCCTGTTTCTTAGGCAAAACTGGTTATGTGGCGACTGTTCCGCTTGAGCAACGTAGGACGGTCAATTCTGTGTGGTACACCACAATTTGTTTGAAAGAAATTTGAAAAACGAACAAGAGAAGACGAATCATTGTGCACCATGACAATGCGAGCTTTCACACATCGGCTCAAACCAGCGCCTTTTTGAACGGCCAAAACGTCAAATTGATGTGTCATCCGCCGTACAGCTCTGACTTGGCACCCAATGACTTCTTTTTATTTTCGCACAACAAGAAAAAATCAGTGAACAACGATTTTCGTTGCCAGAAGGTGCTGTTGAAGCGTTCAAAAACCATGTTTTGGAGGTGTCTCAATCGGAGTGGAAAAAGTGCTTCGACAATTGATTTGAGCGCATGCAAAAGTGTATAAAGCATGTAGTAGAATACTTTGAAAAACAATAAAACCATTTTTGATGATAAATATTCGCATTTTCATTGTTAGGCCAGAAATTTATAAAGCAGCCCTCGTAATAGGTCTATCATCTTCATCAACGTCACTACTCGTATAACGATCTTTATATACGAAACATTGCTTGATTTTGCATATGCAAAGTATTATTGTCGGAGACTGAGACGCCCACACCAATTTGAATTTTGTAATACGTTAACTTATTTCTAGTTATCCATACTCACTTGCGATTGTTGACAATTCCATATACCTTTGGATTCGTGAACGTAGGATCATCTAACTCATTGTGGCCCCAACGACGGAAACAATTCATGTCGATGAAAATATCCTTACGGAATTGGCGTTGATAATCAAATGCCAGTTTTGTGACCAATGCCACCATCTCGGGATCATCGCCGTTGACATGAAAGACGGGCGATTGTATTGTCTTGGCCAAGTCCGACGAATAATCCGTGGAACGACCTCGATCACCGGGTGTAGTGAACCCGACTTGATTATTGACAATCAAGTGAATACTGCCGCCGATTTCAAAATGTGGCACATAGGCCATATTCAGACATTCCTGATTAATGCCTTGGCCTGCAAAGGCAGCATCACCATGCAGAATAACATTCAGCGCCGAAGAAGCGAAAGGCTTTTCATTCTCATCGCTGAAGACACCATCCTTGAGGGTTTGTTGTTTCGAACGTGTCTTACCCATAGCAACAGGGTTGGCAGCCTACGGATAATAAGAGGACTTTAATTGAACGACTTATGTCAGAGATTTTCAAACAGTCTATTGAACTTACCTCTAAATGTGATGGATTTCTCACCATGTTAAAATGTATCGTCTTACCATCCACGTTCAAATCCTCGGATATATCTGCGAATACACACACCCACACACAACGAATAAGGGATATTAGAAAATATTTCATTATAAGACGCAGTCGTTTTCCATTTGAGAAACAACTTCTGCGAACAATACAATAAATCTTGGTCTTTGGTTACAATGAAACACAAAACGTGTCTGTCTGAACTGTAATCTGTAATAAATACTTACGAAAATGACTTATTACGTCTGACATGGCATGGCAACCATCTGGAAATTCCGATTCGCCCGTCAGTTTGCGAAAAACTTTCGCTGGCCTCATATTCAGCAGAATGGTTTGCAGCGACGTCCGGCCACGATGTGGCATTGCAACTACAATCTGTTGGAGATCATCTGTAAAATACGAGTACGGGTGGGTTGGTGCGTACGGTGGGCATGAGGGTGGGATGTAAAGGGAGACAAAAAAGTTACTTATGTTAGAGTGCATTTATAGGTTAGCTTGTTTGTTTGCTTCTGGTTTTTGGCAACTGATTAATGGGTGATGTCATGACCCTGAGTGTTCGCTTAAAATTGCAAACATTTTTAATTATGTATAGGTATTGCAAAGTGACATTGGAGCTTATCTCTTTTTCGTGGGACTATTAAATGGTGTGTTTGGCATATACTAGTTTTTGTCATCTACAATGATTGAGATGTAATATCGTCCGCTTATGATGGTGGGAAATTTGATATTTGATGAGAAGTGGGTTGGCTGAGGCTTGTACGAGTATGACAGGCCAGTTTACTCTGTATTTAAATGGTGACGTAAGTGTCGTGAAGAGAGTTAGGCAGGTACTTTATCGTTTCCATAAATAAAAATATCTTAAAGTGACATTGGAACAGATATGACATGATCCTTTACTTGGAACCTATTGCGGAATTTGCACGATGAGTGGCGGCAAGAGGAGCCTTGAGACTCAGAGGGACAAGTCTCTGGTCAAAGTCACTAACAGCACACCCTAGATTACTTAGAGCGTTAGGGTTGTTCTTTCAGTGCGTTCTCTTTTTCTGAAGGGTCAGACTACCTACCACCAGTGCTTGTCGTTATAAAAATGCCTACTGTTATTTTCCTTGACAGACCGGTGTAAATATAGGCGAACCCTTTCCAGATATCTCAGTCTACATCGATGGGCGATAGATAAAAGAAGGATCAGGCACTGTTGTTTATTTGGTGGATTTTCTAGTATGTGAGTCATATCGACTGAATGATAGTTGTACAGCGTGGACCATTTAAAATTTTAAATTTGAATCGGCTCGAACAGGGATTAACCGGCTCAAGACCTTTTGCATCTATATTTAAATAGAAGACAAGTTTTTAACAAAATGGCAAAGTGACATTGATTTTCGTGGCTGCATACTGCTTTTATCATGATTTCGGAAAACAACCCTCTTCAGAAAGCTTTGCTGCAATTGTTGAAAGTAAAACCGAACTCCATAAGGCCAGGCTCTCCTGAAAATACTGATAATTTTGTCAAAATTCTGGTTTTATTAGAAAGATTGAACATTGTTATTTAATAATGGAATACAATATTATTCATAAGACTACCACAACTGGATGGGCAGTACCTCATCCGATGAACCCAATTTTTCAGTACATTTTGACTGTTTCGGATCGAGTCCCTTCAATGGCAACTTCGATTTCGTGTTTCAGTGCTTCAATTGTCTCTGTATGCTTTGGGTAACATTTATCCTTAATGGTTCCTAATAGAAAATAATCCAACGGGCTGATTATTCGATTATCAAAAACAGAGCGTAACATATCGATGGTTGCGTTGGCTGTGTGAAATGTGGACCTGTCTTGTTGAAACCAAATGTCGTCCATGTCATTCTCTTGATTTTTTGGAAACAAAAATTCGTTGACTATAGAGCGTTAACGCTCACCGTTAACGGTAAAGGCGGCTTTTTGCTTATTTTCAAAGAAAACTGGCCCAAAGATGCCGCCAGCCTAAAATCCACACCAAACAGTGACTCGATGTGGATGCATTGGCTTCTCAATAGTCACGTGTGGGTGCTCTGAACTCCATTGGCGTCAATTTTGCTTACTGACATAGCCACCGAGATGAAAATGAGCTCAGATGAAGCAACACGATTTTTCGGTAAAATTCTTCATCTCCTGCAAAGCAATCTTCAACCCATTGGGCAAAGCGAAATCGCATCGGATTGTCATGAGGCTTTAGTTCTCGTAACTATTGAACATTGTAAGCCTTCATACCGAGGTCTTTATGCAAAATTCTTTTAAAAATGCTAGAAATGTTTACTTCCTGAGAACGATTACGAGTTGATGTTATTGGATGCTCTTGGACATTCTTAGCCACAGCAGCAATGTTTTCGATTAAACTCACTGGACGAGAACGTTCACGGTTTGTCCAATAACGATCCATTTTCATGAACTCGTTTTACAAATTGACACACAAATTGAACTGAAGGCCTCTCTCTTCTCAAAATTTGTCCACGTAAATTTCTTGCGTTAATGACTCACTATTTTGGAAGTAAGTTTTTAATATTTCCCAATTTTGTTCGAGCGTACAGCCTCCCATTTTGCAATCGTCAACAAAAACCTTAAAAAAATGAATGTTATTCCACCTTTCAAAGTCAAGGTAATTGGTAGTTCGACTTTCAAATTTTAAATTCCAGGCCGCTATACTAGCTATAGACAAAACAGACAGCTATCCTTGGCAACAAGATACAAGTTTCGCGGGAGGAATGCCTATATCACTTCTACACTCATTTGAATGCTGGGTGGCGCCAGTTTTCACAAGTCAGCTGTACAATTACCATCAATTGCCTTATGTCCAGAAACCCATAGAAGGATAACCGAAAAATGCCCCTCTATCTCCTCAAGGGATATCCGGTCTTCTTTATTGCCACAATCTCGAAATTGTGTATACTTCTCTAGGGATCTTATGGTCATCTTGTTGTCAGTAAGTATGAGGATATCCCGTAGCACTTAACTTGCCGCGCAACAGTTCCGATGACCATGATGGTCCAGCCGTTAGTTTGGACTAATTTCTAACCGATTTTTCTCTAAGGAAACTCTAAACGAAAAATATGACTTAACATCAGTCCTATGACTTAACATCAATCACTACAGGGCTAGGCGATTGAAGTGTTACCAACTTCACGTAGGAAAAATTGGCAAACCGATAATGCCAGTTATGTTAAATTCAAAGCGTGTGTTTAAACTACAGGTCGCAATTGCTGTCCGATTTTTATGAAATTCAGCACAAATAAGTTTTTGTAAAGGGTGGTTAAATTTAAGGGCCGATGTTGAATGTGAACCACACCTAAACGTCAATTTTTTCAGCATTTCATTTGATATTTCTCAATTTCAGACTAACTCAATTTGAACCATGGAAAGATTCACAAGCGAGTAAAGTTATACACAAGCTTATTATGAAAATGGGCGTTCAAATCAAAATGCATACCGTGCACTTCGTGATTTTTTCGGTAGATTTAATTGTCCAAATGTGCGTAAAATCGGAAAAATCGTTTAAAAATTTGAGCACACCAGTGCATGCTCGTACTGCAGAAAATATTGCTGCTGTTCGCAATAGTGTGGCTGAAGAGCCGTCCACCTCAACTCGTCGCCGTGCCCAACAATTGCACATCTCAAGCTCGTCGTTGATAAACATTAAGACCCAATTAGTTTTGACGGTTGACGGTAGGCAATCAGCTATTTCAGTTAGGGGTTGCATTTTGCATGTGTTAGAGGGAGATAACTACAGTTTGGCGGTTGACGACGGTAGACTTCTGCAGGTTGCAGAATCAACCGTCAACCGTCAAGACTAATTGGGCCTTTATGCATAAGGACTTGCATTTACACGCTTACAAGGTGCAATTGACTCAAGAACTTAAGCCTCTTGACCATTCCAAACATCATCAATGGTCAGAATGGTGGCAAGAAATGGCATCGGCCCTTTAAATTTAACCACCCTTTACAAAGGAAGAAAGCTATTGACTTTAAAAATATTTTTAACAATTAAGACATAGCTAAATTTGAATGTGTCTTAAGCCCTTGAAGCCACATATTACATCCAATCTTGACGACATTTGGGACAGTTCATTGCGATCACGTTTTGATAAAGCCCCTGTATCCCTTCCGATATTAAATTAAACATTCCGAAATTACATTAAACCTCTCTAAAACAATCATATTAATTCCGGTTTCGATCAAATTTGGTATAGAATATTGCAACGGACAAACAACCAATCTTGAAACGATCTAGATTATATAGGCTCTTTTTTGGGATCTGGGGTCCTAAACTGACTTTAAATATACATAGACGTATGACTTTATAATATAATAATTATTTGAAAAATAAAATAATATAACTAACTATATACTTTTCTCACGAAGCCATAATAAAACAAAATTATTTTTGCAGTTTGGCTAAATTTGGATGACGAACCCTATGCCAAAAAAGCCGACCTATTTTAACATGGATATATCTAAAATAAATATAAAAATTCGAATCAAGTGTGGACTTTATTTAACTTGAAAAGACATTTTATGGCATTTATTTTTTGAATATAATTTACTTTAAATGTTGGCCACAATTATGCCTCAGGGTTTCCATTCTGAGGGTCCAATTTTGAATGACTTGTTGACTTCCAAAACCTGAATCGCATAGACTTTGGACTTTACGTAAACCCAAAGAAAAATGTCTAAAGGTGTGATATCACTCGGTCTAGGCGGCCAACACACCTGTCTAAAACGTAAATTTAGCTGCTTTTCGAAATGACCTCTCAATAGATCCATTGTATGAGCAGCTGTATGGCAAGTGCCACCGTCCTGTTGAAACCAAGTGTCGTCGAGATTACGGGCTTAAATTTCAGGTAGCATAAAGATCGATATCATGACGCGATAGCGAGCACTATTCACGTTTACGTTCCGGCCATCATCATTTTTGAAAAAATATGCACCGATAATTCCACCCGATTATAAACCGCACCAAACCGTGGCTTTCTCTGGGTATAATGGCACCCCTTGAACCTCTTCTTGTTGCTCTTCAGCCCAAATGCGGCAATTTTGTTTATTGACTTTGCTGTTGAGCCTGAAATGGGAACAAAATTTGGCTCAAAAACGTCGGATCTTCTTGGAACTTTTCAAGAGCCCATATATCGAAGCGATGTCGCTTGGGAACGCCGGTCGGCTTTAGTTCTTGCACAAGCTTCATTTTGTACGCTTTTAATTTAAGATCTCGACGTAAAATGTGCCAAGTCGTTCCATACGTCAGTCCGAGTTGCTGCAAACGGCGCCGAATCGACTCTCCACGGTCTTGGTGTACACTCTCAGCTACGGCTGCTACATTTTCTTCACTGCGTGCTGGACGTGGTCTATTCGGTCCAATATTATCCAATAATGAATGCTGGGTCTCAAGATGGGTGATGGTGTGGCGAATAGCACGCTCAGTAGACCGATAATGTTGACCATAAGTTGAACAAAGTGCACGAAACACATTCCTCACAGAACGTGAATTTTCGTAATAAAGTTGAACGATTTGTAAACGTTGTTCAGGCGTAAGTCTTTTCATGATGAAATCCCAAACAATACTCAACATAAATAACTTGACAGCATGACACGACTCACACTTGATCTGTCAAAAAAGGTTATTGAAAAAAGTATCATCACCCATTAAAAGTAAAATTATTTTTGCAGTTTTGCTAAATTTGGGTGACGAACCCTATGCTAAGAAAGCTGACCTATTTTCACATGGACATATCTATTAATTTCTATAAGAAGCATTTAGGTACGAAAAACAATAAAATTCTCGAATAAATTCAAATATGATCACATCAGATTTGTTATATCTGGGTGAACATTCAGCCCGTAGAAGGGATTCAAAAGCCTGTTTTCAATTGGATTTTCTGCACATCCAGAAGAATGGGGTATATAATAGTCGGCCACTTCCAACTTTAATTTTTTCAACTACCTTATTTCAAAATAAAAACCAAACCTGTATTCGTATCAACTGATTTTAATGCATTCATATAATTTAGAAATGGGAACAATTACTTCACTTCTGATTCGAAAATATTTCTCATTCTATGCAAAAGTCTAAAACCGAAATTTCGATTAATGGCAATTTTTTACTTAAAAAAACGTCAACCGGCTTCCCAAAAAACGGTTTTTTTTAATACCCGTTTTTTTGGACAACCTAATAAATAAGTAATTTACCGACTTCCAACCGAGGGATTCTTGAGTGATGGTCTCGTTCTTTTTCTACCACACAACTACCAGATTAGACCAAATACAATGTAAATCAACTTGGGTTAATTTTCGAGATATTCCAATAGAGTTGTCCACTAAACTAAAAACTGAGCAAAATATTTAAATTCGATCTATAATTGCGCCACTTTAATGCAATGACGATGGCAGCAAAGTTCACAGTTCACTTAATGTCAATGCCAGACTGATGCTGATAATCATTAACAATAACAACTGCTGCTTTTTATGCGGAAGCGGTAACCGAGACCCCCTCAGCTGCTGAAGAGCCACTGTGGCGTATGAGTGATAAAAGAAATTATTTAATTAAACCCAACAAACCGAAAGCAATCATTGAAATTGCATTCACATTCATTCACACTTTGATATGGCAAACGGACAAAAGATATCCTGTGATTTGAAAAGAAGGAAGCGGCCCAATTAGTATGGACATAGTCCTTTTTAATGAAAGAGCTGTAATAACAAAATACACACACACAAAAGAACGCTCCACCCAAAACAAAAACACTTTTAGTTTCCCCCCTTTTTGTTGTTATCGTTTACAAAAAGTTTGGTTTTTTTTTGTTTTACCATTTATCTTCATTAAATTTGTATAAGACAGTTGATTCCTCAAGCAATGCAAGAGAAAAGGAAAGCGAAAAATAGAGCGGGGAAGGAGAAACAGAAGGATATAAAGAATGAACCCAGCGTTGTTTGTTTTGAGTTTCTAACCCTAAAAAAGAGTGTTTCTTTCACTGCCAACATTCATTTATTTATCCATCCATTGGTATGCTGTAGAAGCGACAAATGAACACAAAATAAAAGTGAAAACCATGAGGTGATGCTGAAGCCGATGGCGACGAACAAAGCGTTGATGGAGGAGCAAAACGGGGAATTTGAGGGGGGATATAAACTTACCTTGTACACTATTGCGCAGTAATTGCCAAAAGAAGGCTAATAAACTTTCGGCACCCTCGCCGCCATAACGCTTGACAGTTGGAAATTTTGTTGCCATAAAATTATCCCATGCCTGTGACTTAATTAGTAATTCCGCAATCTGTTTGCGATTGTCGTCGCTAAGATACCGCTCGTTCTGTGCATGAAGCTGCTCAAAATGCAAGGCCAGCCATTCGCGCTCCTCCAAATTCTAGAATGATAATAATTATAGCGAGTGAAAAAAGTTTATGTAACATTGCGGCAGTATAGGTACACACTAGACCGGACCTAAAAAAAAAGTTCGCCTAACACCTTCGAGTATAAAATATTTTTGCAAGGCTGTTTCGAAAAAATTTTTTGCTTTTTTTTATGCCGATAGTAGTGGCGTAGCTTTTACAATTTTCGTTTTATCTTTATATCTACATCCGCGTTCTTATCCACGCCATTCTCAAAAACAGCGTTGAGCAACGCATGGGCCACATTTTTCCTAAACTTGAGAGCAAAAAAAAAAATACAGCCAACTTGAATCACTTCCAAATATAGTTGATTAAAATTTCCATTATTTCATTTTACCTTAATTTTTGTTGTACGTATTAGCTGAGGATTGCCATTTATATTTCGGGTCCGGCAATAAAAACACAATAAATTTTCATTGCAAATGGTTTTATTGTTTTTCAAAATATTCTCCTTTAAGATCAATACACTTTTGCATGAGCACAAACCAATTTTCGAAGCACTTTTTCCACTCCGAAGGACACACCTCCAAAACATGATTTTTGAACGCTTTAACAGCTGCTTCGGGCGATGAAAAACGCATCTTTTTCTTGATGATAGGGAGTAAGAAGAAGTCATTCGACATCTTGAGTGGTCAAATATCTCATCGTTTTAACTGATGTGTGAGAGCTCGCATTGTCGTGATGCAAAATGATCCGTCTTCTCTTATTATCCATACAGGACCCATACGGTCAATTGCTGTTTTGTTTCGGGTTCATATGCATAGAACTATGATTCGTCACCTGTGAAAATGTTATACACTGCCTTTGAGCTACCGCAGTTATACTTTCTCAACATCTCTTTGCACCAATCCATATGAGCTTTTTTTTAAGCATTCGTTAAATTATGTGGGATCCAACGAGAACAATTTTTTTTAACGGCCAAATGAACATGCAATGCTCGTATCTTATTGATGCTTGTCATACTAATGCCCAAGGATGCCTCAATCTCACGGTATATCACATGTCGGCCTTGCTTAATCAGTTCACGCACAGCATTGATGGTTTCTGGAAAGTGACCGAAGTTGGACGTCCTTCACGAAATTTATCCTGGAGCGAACGGCGTCCGAGACTGAACTCTTGTTATCAGCGATTAACAGTGGTTTTTGATGGTGCTTCATCGCCAAAAGTCGAAACAAGTTGAGTTAAACACTCTTGTTTCGATAACCCACGCCGAAAATCGTAAAAAAAAACATCACACGAAAATGTTCACGGGATAATTCCATTTTTTGACTGAGATGAATTTTTCAATTCACTGTAAACAAAACAATTCGCCCTTAAATGACAAAACGTTCTTAGTGAAGTTATGCTAAAAAATGCCAATGTTTCCATTGGAAGTTCCAGTTTGCATTTGGGAACACTAGTATTGGCAGAACCCGAAATCTAAATAGCAACCCTCGTATAATGAGTAAATACCAGAATGGGGTACATGAGATCAATGACTTTAAAACAACAACATTTTTAAAAATTGTTCTACTGAAATTATCGACAAACTCCCTTCGTAAGAGTTTAATGATTTTGTGTGAGTTTTAATTTTCGAATATTTAAGTGGACCATTGGGAAAGTGGCAACTGAGATATGATGAGTCCATACTACCTATAGACGAGGGTTCTCGGTCTTCTCAAGACAAAAACAAAAATGTAACACACTTTAAGATCTTACTATTCTTATAAATGCAGAAGATATCACGAAAAATGTAAAAGCGCAACCCCTATGTGCAGCAAAAAAATTAATTTGTTTTCGAAACAGTAAAAATGTATGGTCGGGGTATCAATATTCGAAGAGCATGGTTGTGACACAACAGTAATATGGCCCTCATAACAATAGTATGATTTACACACACCCATACTATGATACACACTCAACCATACTATGATCCCCACAACCATATTATGATCTTCACAACCATAGTATGTTTCACATGAAACCAAAGTACGATTCTCACAGCCATAGTATGTTTTAAATACAACCATAGCATGATCGTAACAACTGCAGTTGATCTAGCACCAACCATATTTATATTGTTGCTACAACCATATTTTCATTTTTAAATTTGGCAATAATACTATTGTTGCATTACAACAATATTTATAATGCCGCAATCAAACTATTGTCAAAATTTAATTCAAAAACAATTCCATGGTTGCAACGAACATACTTTTATTGCAGAGAACATATTATTTTTATTGCAGAGAACATATATGTGACGCGCAAAATAGAAAGGGACCTAAGGGTAAAAACCAGTTTTGTTCAGGAGAGCCATTTTAAAGATTTAAATACGTGTATCTTTGGTGTACCATCACTTTCATAAAACGCGCATATCTCTAAGAGGGGTCACTTTTGGGGCATGGGATCGGTCTCATTCAAAGCTCAGATGTTGTCCACATCAAAAAAAAGTGAAAATTGATTTTTTTACCCTTGGGTCCCTTTTCTATGCGCTGTCACATATACTCGTAGTTTCTAGCTTTTCTCTGTGTGTATTCGAGGGTGAACGACGAACTTTATTTTGTTTACCTTTAAGGTGGTTCGGTCTAGTACACACATAAATATTAGAATCAAGTAAAAGTTATTTGTTAATGTGAACAACTTTTATTCATTGTCAACAAATATAAGAAGAAGGTTGCCATTAATACGAATTTTATATTAAAAATTGGCCCTAAGTCAAATACTTAGTAGGGAAATAAATACTGTTACACACGTTTTATGCTAAAATAAAAAGTACTGAATGTTTTTGGACCAAATATTATTAATATATTTATTGATGTATATTGTATCCAAAAAGAATCTACTTATTTGAAAAGTCCGCCTTTTGCCTTTAAACACGCCTTAATTCGCGCTGGCCAATCGTCAATAGCTGCACGAACCTCGTCCATTGGAAAATTGGCCACAGCTCGAACCAAAGCAGTCTTAAGAGATCCAATGTTGGGGTATCTTTTGTGGCAAACCTTGTCCTCTAAAACCATCCACAATTTTTAATGCAATGGGTTCAAATCTCGACTGCCTGAGGGCTATTCTTCAGAGGGAATGAACGCTGGCAAATTGTTTCGAAGCCAGGCTTGGGACGTTTTAGCCTTATGGGCCGGCGCATAATTCTGCTGGAAAGTCCATGGCTGGTTTTGGAACAGGCAATTGTTAAGAGGCTTCACAACAGCTTCCAAAACGGTTTCTTGGTAAACTTTGGCCGATGTTTTGTCTCCTTGTTCGCAGAAATGCAGGTCAGTGACCCCATCGTAAGAGACACCCCACCTAACTATGACTGAAGCTGGGTGATGACCTTTTTCCACCCTTGGGTTCAATTCAGATGCTCCTTAGATGACGGCGCATATATCTCTAATTTTGCTTGCTCAATTTTTCCTGAACGGTAAAAATTTTGTCATCGGTGAACAACATTTTTCTGTGCATGTCATCAGCGTGCTTCACCAATAGAATGTTCGGCACGTGGTTTGAAATCCCCAAGTCCCAAGTCTTTTTTAATGATTCGACTCATTGACTTTTGCTTGATATTCATCTCACGGGCCATGATTTTCTGTTTTCGGAGCGGATTTCTGTGAATTCTTGATTTAACGGCTTTGATGACATGCGGTGTTCAAACAGGGCGTGGGCGGCCCGACCGGTGGCGCACACTGTGTCCGCTGCGGCAATAAATCATTTTGGACCTGCTCTCCGATTTTGATGATTTTTGCAGAGATGGTTTAAAACTATCTAAAGGTCATGTGTGTAAAATTTTATGCAAATATCTCCATTGGTTTTCTGTCCCGAGCAGCGCAAAGTTGACATATGTGAACAAGTCTCAAATGGGTTAGTTTTCTATGTCATATTTAAAACCTTGTTACTTATAAACTATACACCGAGTGTACCTTATAGAAATTTTTTTCACTTAAAATAGGCATCAAGCATTATGTAAATTAAAAAAAAAATAAAAATTGAAAAAAAAAAAATTATTTTTTTTTTATTTTGGGCCAAAAAAAATAAACATTTACGATTTTCCGTTAGCCTTTTAGTTGTTTGCGAAGCAGTGCGAAACATGGAGTCCTATACCAAATTAAAGCTGAGGGTCTCAGCTAACAGATTCCAAAAAAAAAATTGTGCCCAAATTTGCCCGCGGCCAAAAAAACAATGGAAAACCAAAAAATTACCGTAAAAAAATTAGTATTGGGAATAAATGTTGATGTGGTAAAACAAGGAATGGGTTCCAGCAACGATGGGAATACAGCTCGACGATTTTTTGAAAACCCTGAAATTACAGCTGACATAACCGGAGTAAATGAACAACTGATTCATAGGTTAAAAATTATATTATCCACAATAAGCTGCAGTCAGGCAATAGACTCTCAGAAGTTCCATATATATTGTTTAGACACGGCAAAATTGTACATTGAATTGTATGGATGGTACTACATGCCTATCACAGTGCATAAAGTTTTGATACATGGTAGCAAAATTGTATCTGAGGCCATTCTACCTATAGGTAGGTTAAAGATACGATTTGTTTCATACATTTTGAATTAACATATGGTTTATTTTTCAAAGGAATGTTATCAGAAGAAGCGCAGGAAGCGAGGAACAAAGACTATAAACGTTATAGGCTATATAACTCGCGCAAGACTGGGCGCTGTTCTACTAACGAAGACGTAATGCATCATTTGTTGATATCCTCCGACCCATACATCAATTCATTAAGAACGAAATTGAAGCTTAAAAAATTAGATTATCACGAAGATGTGAAAATGTTGTTAATAAATTAAATAGAGTGAACTGTAAAATTTTTGTATGGGGGTTGTATGGGGGCGGGTGTTATAGTGGGCGGATTTTCTTCATATTTTCAAAACAGCATTTAATAGATGCTGTATGCATTGTTGCGAAAAATAAACATTCTAGTTATAAATTTACAGAAGATATGGCATTTTTGAAATATCATTTGTATGGGAGGTGGGCGATGGGCGTGGTCAATGTTGATGAAATAATGTTTTTTTAAAAGGTGTTGCATAGATATGTTCTTCCAGCAATTTTCAGGAAATTTGTAGCAATAGTTAATTTTTAACAGCCAAAAATGATTTTAGTTTGTATGGGCGGTGGGCGATGAAATTTTCTTAATTCTATTATATTAGGGACTCGTGCCAAATTTCATTACTCTCGTACAACTCCTTCTATTTTTGGCCATCGAATGTATGAGAAGGACACACTTTGTGGCGGTCTTCTACATCACCAGTCTCCTCAAACAGTTTTAGCATCGGTAGACGAACATGCGGCTAATTCCTAGTGGCCGGAGCGTTTTAAAAAAATCCCTTTTTTTTATTTCACACTTGAAAAGCGCTATTACAGCGATATGGTTCTCATTATCTGCCCACTCCATGATGAAAGGTAAAACAATTTTAAAATCCCGTTACAAACTAAAGCTATTGAGGTTAGCTTTCAAAGCCCATATGACATTAACGAAGTATGTTCAGTTCTACTACTGTAATGGCTGTGTTCAATGTTGTAACAGTATTTATGTCCCGACTAAGTATATTCTCCACGATAGACTTTATACCAAAATTGCATCAGCATATGCGATGAAAGTTACTGAAATTTAGCTTGAAGTCTTAAATAAAACAAGTAAGATGCGACCATACGTTTCTTTTGACAGTATTACATAGTATGTATTAAAAATATTTTAGTTATAGAAATCCAAAGCAGTTTATTGTGAAAAATTTTAATTTACAGATAAAAATTCTATTACTGCGTAAAATTTGTAACATTGTTCTAAAAACCATATAAAAATTAATAAAAAATACAATCATACGTTATGATTGCCGTAATAATGTTATTGGTAACAAAAAACCCCCAAAAAAACAATACTTTTGTCGCAACCATATTTTCATTTTTAAATTTGGCAAAAATACTTTTGTTACAAGGCTGCTATTTCTGGCCTAATAATGAAAATGCCAATATTTATCATCAAAAATGGTTTTATTCTTTTTCAAAGTATTCTGCAGCATGATTTATACAATTTTACATGCGCTCAAGCCAATTGTCGAAGCACTTTTTCCACTCCGATTGAGAAAACTCCAAAACATGGTTTTTGAAAGCTTCAACAGCATCTTCTGGCGACTAAAATCGTTGACCACGTATTTTTTCTTAATGTGCGGGAATAAAAAGAAGTCATTGGGTGCCAAGTAAGGGCTGTATGGCGGATGACCCATCAATTCGACGTTTTGGCCGGTCAAAAAGGCGCTGGTTTAAGCCGATGTCTGAGAGCTCGCAACCATTTGCTTCGAAGTGCTTCTTACACGAACAACTTTCGTTGGATTTGGCTCGTCTTCGAAGACCCACACGGTCGATTGCTGCTTTGTTTCGGGCTCATACGCATTGATCCATGATTCGTCACCTGTGACGATCTTATAAACGTCTTTTGAACCACTTCGATCGTATTTTTTCAAAATTTCTTTGCACCAATCGACACGAGCCTTTTTTGAGCGATTGTCAAATTGTGCGGGATCCAACGAGAACAAACCTTTTTACGGCCAGATGTTCATGCAATATCGAATGTATGCTGGTGGAAGAAATACCCAAGGATGCCTCCATCTCACGGTATGTCACATGATGATTATCAGTTCACGCACGGCATTAATGTTCTTTGGCACAACGGCCGTTTTTGGACGACCTTCGCCTTTGAGCGAGCTTCGGCCGCGATTGAATTCATTAAACCAGTTTTTCACAGTGCTATAGAATGGTGCTTCATCGCCATACAAAGATTTAAGTTCATCGATGCACTCTTGTCGTGATAATCCACGCAGAAAGTTGTGAAAAATTATCGCACGAAAATGTTCACATTTTTTTGCCAAATTGATTTTTTCAATTCACTGTAAACAGCACAAATGATAAACGAACGTCAAAATGTTCATTTGGCCGTGAAAACAATTTCTTCACGTTGGATCCCACATAATTTGACGAATGCTCAAAAAAGGCTCGTATGGATTGGTGCAAAGAGATGTTGAAAAAGTATAACTGCAGTAGCTTAAAGGCAGTGTATGATATTTTAACAGGTGATGAATCATGGATCTATGCATATGAACCCGAATCAAAACAGCAATCGACCGTATGGGTCTTTCAAGACGTGCCAAATCCAACAAAAGTTGTTCGTGGAAGAAGTACATCTAAGCAAATGATTGCGTTTTTTCGGTATAACGGACCATATTGCCGCAGTGCCTTCAGTGGAACGTAGGACGGTCAATTATGGGTGGTACACAACCATCAGTTTGCCAACAGTGTTCGAAGAAATGAGGAAAGATAATAAGAGAAGATGGATCATTTTGCATCACGCCAATGCGAACTCTAACACATCAGCTGAAACGATAGGCTATTTAACCACTCAAGATGACGAATTGATGGGACATGGCACCCAATGACTGCTTCTTATTCCCTACCATAATGAAAAAAATGCGTGGTCAACCTTTTTCATTGTCCTAAGCAGCTGCTGAAGAGTTCAAAAATCATGTTTTGGAGGTGTCTCAATCGGAGTGGCAAAAGTGCTTCGAAAATTGGTTTGTGTGCATGCCAAAGTGTATTGATCTTAAAGAAGTATATTTTGAAAAACAATAAAACCATTTCCAATAATTAATTATTGTTTTTTGGCCGGAAATATAAATAGCAACCCTCGTATCAATATAAAAAACTATCGATACTAACGCTATCGATGTTCCACTATCGATACTCTCGATAGTGGCACAGTCTGACAAAATTTGTTCCGCTTCCCAAACCAAATGTATTGTCTTCTTTGATATGACGTCTTCTTTCCCACTGAGTGCCGCTCATGCTTCCTAAAATTTTAGTTGACCTATGGTGGTACTTCAAAAAATGTGTGCACTCTTAATACGCATTTCTTTTAAAACTTCAAAATCAATGGCAACTCCGCTTCTGGGATAATATTTCAATACAATCGCTTAAATAGAAATTCCGCTATAAAATTAGCGTTATTTGCCAACAAATGTTCTAGGACACCACTACAGGATGTGAGAGTGTCAACATCCGTTCTGGGACACATTTACACATACAAACATACATACCTCGACATATGCAAATTCAGCACTTACTGTGCTGCCACAGTAAATATCCTTAAGTACTCTCTCTAGTTCTTCGACCGTCGCCGTCGAGCTGTTGTCCAATTCCGGTGCATTCAATAGACCCAGCGGTTTTACAGGCTCCTTCGTTTGAAGACCATAAAATGCCGGATTTAATTCATCCACGGAGCTGTTGTACACATAGGAAGGAAGGATATTCATTTAAAACATTTCACAATTTTTTACGACTACAAAGTATGACTAAACATTTTTGGAGGGCGAGGGTTCTGCTGAGCGGGAAGCGTGCAAAACCAGCGTCCACAGATACACCAACAACAACAAATCTTTTTATAAACAATTTCATTTAGCCAATGAATGAATGTCCTTTTTCTTGACCAAACTTTGCCATCGACTGTTGGTGTGGGATGGATAGAAAAATAATGAATGGAATGATTGTTTGCTTATTTGGCGAATTCGCTTTCAGCGGGAATGTGCTTTGTTTTCTTGCTTTTTGAAAATTCTTCTTTTCTTTTTATATCGTACTTTTTTCTGCTTGCTTTATTACCTTTGTTGACTTTTAATGCTGATGGGATTTACGGCTGCCAATTTGTGCCCATATTTGCGATATGCTTCCACCCAACGGTATACATTACCTTGGGCATTTCGCGACTGTGCCACTTCCTCCGGTACTAGAGATGTACGAGTAGAAACATATTTGCCGGTCATCACAGTCGTCGAGTTAATGGTTGTAATTTATGTAAAGAAATAAGAATAAAGAATGGAACACAGATGTAGTTTGAAGTCGTAAAATCGTAATGGAGGTATTAATTCTAGCCAATATGGATTATTCTGGCTGGCCTCAGACTAGGTCATATATTTGTTTGCATGCAAATAACCAACAATGTTAATTTCTTTTGAAACTTTCTTAAATATATACAAGAAATACTCGTAGTCGTAAGGAAGACTAATTGGCCATTAAAGAAGTAAAATTGTGGTATTGAGTACAACCACACAGAAAAACAAGTTAAAAAAAGCAAAGTTGGGCGCGAGTAAAAAATTCCCTAAACCACTCTGCTACTCAGAAGATTCCGTGCCTTTGTCTTGAGTATGAGTACTAGGGTGGTCCTTTTTGTAAGCACAAAACTTTGTCGATATATGCCATCGATTTTTCTATAGATTTTGGCATGCGGATTAAGTAAAAAAATTGAAATTTGAGCGTTTCAAAAATGATTTTTTTGATATGTCGTAGTGGAAACATATCAAAAAAAAAATCATTTTTGAGACGCTCAAATTTCAATAGTTATAGATCGCATTTACGCTCTCTGCTTCCTTTAAGCCCCCCACAGGGGTACTCAATTCGGAAGGGGCATTACTGTGGGGCTTTGGACATGGGGACTATTCGAATACACACATGCAGAAAAAAAGTATGGTTGTGGTAACAATATTCGACGAGCATCATACTATTGTTGGTTATATGGTTGTGGCACAACAATATTATGATCATCACAACAATAGTATGGTTCACACATAACCATACTATGATCCCCACAACAATATTATGGGTCTCGCAAGAATAGAATTATTCACGCACAACCATACTATGATCCCCAAAACCATATTATTATTCACACTCAACCATACTATGATCCCCACAACCATAATACTATTCACACTCAACCATAGTATGATCCTCACAACCATAGTATACCTTACACACAACCATACTATAATCCCCAAAATTTTTTGTGAAGTTGTTATTCAACAATAGAGATTTTTTATTAAGTTTTGTAAAAATACATTAAACTCTTAATAATAGGAGTGATTTATTTCACAGTTATTAAAAATATTTCAGTTATACTAATCCGTAGTTTGTTTTGAAATAAATTAATTTACATATTAAAAGTACTATTATTGCGTAAGATTCGTGAAAATAACATTGTCAAATTAAAAAAGCACCATTTTGTCGGTATCATTTCCGCAATTATATTATTGTTAACGTAAAACCCATGAAAACAATGCTTTTGTCACACCAACCATATTTATATTGTTGCTACAACTAAGTTTTCATTTCTAAATTTGGCAACAATACTATTGTTACATTTCAACAATATTAATATTGCCGCAATCATACAATTGTCAAAATGAAACTCTAAAAACAATACTATGGTTCGACGACCATACTTTTTTTTTGCAGAGAACATTCTATTGTTGCCGTGACCATATAGTAACCATTTCTTTTCTCTGCGTGCAGGGAAATAATTAGAAGGAAATCGGTTGGGAGTAAAAAACGCTCCATGCGATATTGCTTCAGAATCAGATGTAATGTGTGGCTTTTAAAATGCAGATTCTGAATTCAGAAGTACCTTTGTATGGGGCCTAAATAAAAATTCTAACATGGTCATTTGGGTACTCAAAAACAGTAGAATTTGCTCACGAATCTGAATATGACATAAAATATACAATTTGCTTTAATTGGGGGTCTTGACCAAAGGGCTTGGGACATAAAAAGCGTTCCCCAATGTTCAGGTACATTTGGGTAAACAGTAAAATTTTCTCACAAATCCAAATATCTACTTATATTTAATATTTGTGCCAATTTGGAACTAGGACCATATGGGCCCTAGCGTCCAAAAAATCGACCTCCATGAACTGTAGACATATATGATAGAAAACATTAAAAGTTCGCCTCGGATCTAAATATCGTATTAGTTTTACGACTTAACTTATTTTACGTCCTACACCCTTGAGTCTGAGGTCCCTTGGGTGCCGAAAAATAGGTTATTTCAAACGTGGACATGTCGTTTCACAGAAACAGTGGCATTTTGTGAAAAATTTGAAAATTACATTAATATAACGATTTGGGGGCAATGACCTATAGACGTGCTCTGGAGCCCAAACACAGTCCTGTAGTGTTTAGAGACATTTGGGTATCCAGAAACAGTGTCATTTTCTTACAAATCCAAATATGTACCTATATTTAAAATTTGGTGAATTTTACTTGCTCTTAGGGGCTCAAAAATCGGTCTCCTTCAACAATGGGTATTAAAAAATACAAAAACGTTCGTCTTAAATCTGAAAATAACATTAATTCTCCGATTTATCTATATTTCACTCTAGGTACTTTGGCCCATGGGTTGAAAGTACCTAGAGTGAGGTTCCTTTGAACATCGTCACATGGTTTCTTAGAAACAGTGAAATTTCCTCGTAATCTCAATATTCTTTAAGTTTTAAGATTTGTCTAAAGTCAAGGCCCGAATCTAAGACCCATATGTCCCCCTCAGCAATAGATATTCGAATCTAAGTAGGACAACGGTCATATGGCCCCAAAAATTAGGTTCTGTCAAACGTGAACCCTCCGCCAATAATTATCTCCCCCAATAATGTAAATGCCATACTAAAGGGTGGTCCAACCATAGTGCACGATGTTAACTGTGAGTCGCAGCCTAACGTCGAGTTCTTTGCCCAACTTAATTTGACATTTCTTTGTTTCAGTGTTTGACAAATTCATGAAGAGGAACACAATTGAGTTGCGCATTAAGATTGTTAAAGCCTCTACGAAAATGGGCGTTCAAATCAAAATTCATTTGGTGCAGTTTGTGGTTTTTATAGTCAGCATAATCGAACAAATGTGTCCACAATTGGAAGAATTGTGCACAAATTTCTGCAAACCGCGCAGAGAAAAAATATGGTTACCATAAGGTCACGGCAATATAAAATGTTCTTCGCAATAAAAGTATGTTCGTCGTAACCATAGTATTTTTTTTTTTTAAATTTAATTTTGACAATATTATGATTGCCGCAATATTAATATTGTTGTCATGTAACAATGTTATTATTGCCAAATTAAAAAAAAAATTATAGTTGTAGCAACAATATAAATATGGTTGGTGCGACAAAAGTATTGTTTTTAGGGTTTTATGTTAACAATTATATTATGACGGCAATCACACTGTATGATTGTAATTTTTCTTCATTTGAATATGCTTTTTAGAACAATGTTATTGTTGTGGATCTAATGCAACAATAGTACTTTTTATATGAAAATTAGTATTTTCGAACAATTTTACTTAAAACTCTTACGTTTTGTAAACTGATTTTTTCTACTGTTAAAAATCACTCCTATTATTTTGAATTTTATGGATTTTTAAATTTTATGTATTTTTAAATAATATTCATAATTCAAATCTATATTTGACAATTAACCCAATTCTAATAAATAATTTTAGGGATCGTTGTATAATTGTGTGTGATCATACTATGGTGATTATAACATGGTTGCGTGTGAATCATACTATGGTTGTGATGATCGTACTGTGGTTATATATGAAACATACTATGGTTGTGAGGATCATAGTAAGGTTGAGTGTGAACCTTAGGTTGTGGGGATCATAGTATCGTTATGAGTGAATCATAATATTGTTGTGAGGATCGTAGTATGGTTGTGAGGATCGTAGTATGGTTGTGAGGATCATAGTATGGCTCTATTTGAATCATACTATTGTTGTGAGAATCATAATAATGTTGTACCACAACCATATACCCAACAATAACATGATGCTCTTCGAATATTGCTATCCTAACCATACATTTTTTCTACGTGCACGACTCGCCGTCGTGCCCATCAATTGAACATCTCACGAACATCACTGATGCAAATATCGAATAAAGATTTGAATATACACGCTTGCAAGTTTCAATCGACCCAAGATCTAAAGCCTACTGACTATTGGAAGTGTCGTCAATACGCCGAATGGTAGACTGACCCCACAAAAGTGAACGGTAATTTTAGGAAGAAGATCATCTTCAGCGACGAGAAACACTTTAACCTCAGTGGATTCTTTAACCAGCAAAATTGCCGCATTTAGGAAAATGAGAATCCACGAGTGATTGTTGAAAAGCCGATGCATCCACAAAGAGTGACTGTTTGGTGCGGTTTATGGGCTAGCAGCGTCACCGGGCCGTACCAAAAAAATGTTAACAAAATCCACGAGGTTGTATGTTTTGAACAGCTGTTAAGCACAAACTAACTGACGGAATTCTCTCCATATTTGAAGTAGTCTATTAACAGATGCTACTTGATGGGAGCAGTGTTGTATTTCATATAACTACGAGGGAAGTTGGAAAAGTCACGGAATTATGGATATACCCTCTGTGCTATATCTTGACTGAAAAAAGGTTTTTGGTACGCTTTCATATACTTAGTAGGGACATAAATACTGTTACAACATTGAACACACCCATTTCAATAGTAGAACTGAACATACCCCGTTAATGTCATATGGGTTTTGAAAGCTAGCCTCAATAGCGTTAGTCTGTAACGGAATTTTAAAATTGTTTTAACTTTCATCATGGAGTGGTCAGATAATGAGAACCGTATCGCTGAAATAGCGTTTTTCAAGTTTGAAATGAAAAAAGCGATATTTTCAAAACGCTCCGGCCACTAGGGATTAGCCGCATGTTCGTCTACCGATGCATAAAACTGTTTTAGGAGACTGGTGATGTAAAAGACCGCCACCGCATCTGAACTGATTCCAAGGGAGGAACAGGGTCATCACCCAGCTTCAGTCATGGTTTAGTGGGGTGTCTCTTACGATGGGGTCACTGACCTGCATTTCTGCAAACAAGTAGTCAAAACATCGGGCAAAGTTTACCAAGAAACCGTTTTGAAAGCTGTTGTGAAGCCTCTTACGATTCCCTGTCACAAAACCAGCCATGGGCTTTCCAGCAGGATTATGCGCCGGCTCATAAGGTCTGGCTTCGAAACAATTTGCAGCGTTCATTTCCTCTGAAGAATGACCCTCAGGCAGTCCAGATTTGAACCCATCGGATTACAAATTGTGGGCGGTTTTAGAGAACAAGGTTTGTCACAAAAGATACCCCAACATTGGATCTCTAAAGACTGATTTAGTTCGAGCTGTGGCCAATTTTTCAATGGACGAGATTCGTGCAGCTATTGACGATTGGCCAGTGCGACTTAAGGCGTGTGTAAAGGCAAAAAAGACATTTCGAATAAGTAGATTATTTTTGGATACAATATACGAGGGCGACCGCAAAAGTAACTGGCCTAACATAAAAAGAACCGTTTTTTTGGAGTTATTATTATTTATTTTTCAACATAATCTCCTTTCAACTCAATACACTTCATCAAACGTTTTTTAATTCCATCCGAAAAATAAGATTTTTCAAGACCTTTAAAATATGCCTCAGTTTCACTACGAATCGAAATAGGGTTTAATAAGTAAGAATACAATTGGGGCTTGTATCCATTTATCCAAAAAAAAAAAACAATCTTTACATTCAAACAAGCTAACCATTGTAAATATCAACTTTTTATTACTCAAATTATAGTAAATTTCTCTACGTATCCAAACATGGGTTTATTTTAAAGATTAACCTAGATTGTCGCTAGATCTCATGGACTCATTGGGCCCACAATGACTGTTGTAGTCATATGAGCTGAAATATTTTATTCCCTTTTTTTTCAATAGCGAATCCATGGTAGAGGTTTTATAAGATTCGTTCTAGCCGAACTTACTAAAAACGAAAGTAATTATTATCTCACATCGTGGGTGTTTAATTTAAATTTATTTTCCTATCGTTCTTATCTTGTCACCCCTGTAGGGCTCGGAAATAATTGTCATAATTTTTCGAAATTTAAATTATGTTTCAAATATTTAAATCGATTTTCAAACATTTCCGATAAAAGGATTTAAAATATCAAACATTGTATGTAGGTAAAGTCACTGTTTGCTCCTTTACTCATATGCTGCCTACTCTATCAAAGGTTGGATTCCACACGCAGAAAAAAAGTATGGTTGGGGTGACAATATTCGAAGAGGATCATACTATTGTTGGGTATATGGTTGAGGCACAACAATATTATGATCCTCACAACAATAGTATGATTCACACATAGCCATACTATGATTCCCACAACCATAGTATGATTCACACTCAACCATACTATGGTATCCTCAACCATACTATGATCCTCACAACAATAGTATTATTCACACTTAACCATACTATTATCTCCACAACCATATTATGATCCTCACAACCATAGTATGTTTCTCATACAACGATAGTATGATCCTCACAACAATAGTATGATTGACACGCAACCATACTATGATCCCCACAACAATAGTATGATTCACTCTCAACCATACTATGATCCCCAAAATTATTTCTTAGGATTGGGTAATGTTTTTTTTTCAAAAATAGAGATTTTTATCAAGTAAGTTATTTTAAATTGCATTACAAGTAGTTCATAGCCAGATTTGACGCCATGTTTTTATTAAACATTTCATTCAAGAAACAAAGATATATATTACAACTGTCAAAAATACTTTTAGTTGCCAGCAGGGGTGAATACTAATTCACCATCCGTAGACACCAAGTAACGAATGTGATAAAACCATGATCAATGGCTTTATACTTAAGTGAAGGCAGATTTTAAATAAACGAGAACCAGTCGGTAGTAAGTATTTCACCAAACAAAGTAAACACAATAAAAATCCCTCGAGCTACCTTCCGATTGTTGTTGTTTTTTTATAATGGAGAACAACCATGCCTGTATCGCGTGTATGTGTTTTTCTTTGGTATATCCAAAAAAACATACGCACACACAAAAATATTCGCAACCATACCGTATGATTGCCGTAATCATATTATTGTTAACGTAAATTTGAAACAACAATACTTTTGTATCACCAACCATGTTTATATGGTTGCTACAACCATATTTTCATTTCTTAATTTGGCAATAGTACTATTGTTAAATTTCAACAATATTAATATTGCCGCTATCATATTTTTGTTAAAATGAAATTCAAACAACAATATTATGGTTGCGACGAACATGCTTTTATTGTAGAGAATATATTATTGTTGCGGTGACCATATAGTAACCATATCTTTTCTCTGCGTGCATGAACTAAGCTTACGTCTATTCCTAGTTGGTCCTTTCAAAGGAATACCTAAAATCTGCCAGCTATTTAATTCCGATTTCTGATTTTTGTTTGAACACTAAACAGCATGAAATTGCGTAGCCAGAGGAGGCAGCAATGCAATGGGCAATACAAGATGTCCTCAATTGATTGTCCTGTCAAGATATGCTTGTGTGTGTGTGCATGTTTCAATGGATCACTTTGAAAATAGCCAAGAGCCTTGTGTTCTACAAATGTTTGATTAATCAAAAACTATCGAATGACATGATTGTGATGTCAAGTGTGCCAAGGAGATTCTATAGAGAATGTGTGCGGGCGTAGTATGTAAGTGTATATGTACACTCACATACATACGAGACGAGTACATACTTACGTACTCTAAGTTCATTTAATCCCTTTGTATTCGCCCAATGTTGAGGCACAGATGCATTAAAGATATCGTGTCCACACATCCATGTCATGGTGAATATTTTTGTGGCCATCTTGGAGTAGGTGCCACCCTCGTTCTATTCATTGATGCCTGTCGGTAAACTGTGTGCAGGACTGTAAGTAAACATAAACAATGAAGCGCATGCATGTCGGGGCATATGCTCGTTTGTGGACCAAAGAAAACCCAAACAAATGACGAGTCGAGAATACTTCAAATGTTCGGGCTTAAAGAGTTAACTTTGTGTACAAACGACACACTCTTTGCGATACAAAATGAGATATTTATGTTTCACTCTAAATGTCGGTCACTTGCACATTACATTGTACCTTAATGTAGGCAGTCAAGTTTTAAAAAAAATGGATTTTTGGAAAACCGGTATTTTGGGTTTTTTGAAAACCGCGTTTTTAAAAAGACTGTCGGAAAATAAGAAACCGGCATTAACCGACATTCCGGTTTTAGCCTTTTGCCAAGGAATAGAAATTATTTCCCCACTCAGAAGTGAAGTAGTTTTCTCTATTTCTAGAATGCAATAATATCACATGCTGCGAATAGATGTTTGTTTTTTATTTAAAAATATGCAAGTAAAATAGCTTAAGTCTGGCATAGCCAGCATTATAATATCCTTAATTTCTGGAAAAGCCATTTGAAAGCAGGTTTTGACTTTAAATTTAACTGAGTTCGATTTTTGGACTCAGGGTCGGTCACCTTTGGGTGTCAAATATAATTTTTTTGGCATTGGAAAGATGTCTATATACTGGTTTTTCCAATAGGGACATAACAATTTCGTATCTTTCTGTCAACGCAGAAAGACATTTTTAATGCTCCTTGTCAAAGCGTTAGCCAAAGTCAACATTTTCATCATGGTAAAGTTCACTTACGAGCAACGTTTGGAAATCATTAACAATTCCTACCGAAATTCTGAGTCAGTGGTCTCAACTTTTGGAGCGCTTACTCTAATTTGCAGCATCTTCAGCGATGAAACTCCTTTCAACAAGACGGCGCGTTACAATCGATTTACTGAAAAGCAAATTTGGTGAACGTGTTATCTCAAGAAATGGTGCGATTTAACGCTATTGCATTTATTTTTTATGGGGCTACATCGTCATTGGTCTATGCCAACAAGCCAGCCACTTTAGACGAGCTCAGAAACAACATCCAATGCGAAATTGCCTACGTTCCGGTCGAAATGTGTGCAAGAGTGGTGGAAAATTGGGTCCGAAGGAAAGATCGCTGTACACGGGCTTCATAAAATATAAGATTTGCACTACGCCTGGAATAAATTTGAACTCTATATCTTTAATATTCTGTGTTTTATTAATATATAAAGTTGTTATGTCGTTAATGGAAAACCCTGTCTAGTGGAAGTCATTTTTGAGACCCCAGACAATTTTTACGAGGACTTTATCAAAAAATAAGCTGGTTGTTTGTCCATCGTTATATACTAAGTATACCAAATTTGATCGAAATCGGAATTAGTATAGTTGTTTAGGAGCGTCTGTATCTTTGTACTAGGCTATATTTAAAAACTTAGATCGGTATGAACCCTTTTTTTATTTTTTATAATTTTCCTCTAACTAAACCCGCAAAGCTTATTGGCTAGTATATTCGATTAGTTCTCTTTTCTGACTACACGTCATATGAGTTTTCAATAACTGATCGACCGCAAAGAACTGTGCCAAATTTCATCAAGATGATGATTACGTACGTGTGGTTTCAAGAGCTAAAGACAATCTAGAAGTATTTTTTCAATAGGGGTTTTTCACAGATGACGCTTTAGTTGTATTAAACTTTTTTTTATTTCAGTATTGTTTGCCATTTCATCATGGAAAGACTTACGCTGCAACAACGTCTATAAATCGTGCAACTGTATTATGGAAATAAGCGTTAGGTGGGAAACGATTTTCGACCAAAATTTTGTTCAGCGATGAGGCTCATTTCTGGCTCAAAGGAAACTCCAATAAACATTGCCGCAACCAGAAGAAATTTAAAAGGAGCCATTATACCCAGAGAAAACCACGGTTTGGTGCGGTTTATAAGCTGGTGGAATAATCGGTCCATATTTTTTCAAAAATGATGATGGCCGGAACGTAACCGTTAATGGTGCTCGCTCTCGCGCCATAATATCGGTCTTTTTGCCACCTAAAATTAAAGCTCATAATTTTGACGACATTTGGTTTCAACAGGACAGTGCCCCTTGCCATACATCTGCTTAAACAATGGATCTATTAAAAGGTCATTTTTAAGAGCAGCTACTTTCATGTTTTGGACCGGTGAGTTGGCCGCCTAGATCGTGTGACATACCACCTTTATACTTTTTTTCAAAGTCTATGCTGAAAACCAGCTACGATTCTGGTTTTGGAAGCCAACATTACGCCATATCGGTTGAAAAGCTTGAACAAGTCATCTAAAATTGGACCCTCAAAATGAACACCCTGAGGCGTAGTTGCGGCCAACATTTAAAGAAAAGTATATTGAAAAAATAAATGGAATAAAATAACCTTTGGAATGAACAATACAAATTCCATACTGGATTTTAATTTTTGTATTTATTTTATTTGAAAAAATACCCATCGATTGATCACTCGATATATCAAAATATGAATCCATTTTCTCCAGCTTCAATAGAGCCTGGCCTTGACCCAGAAAACTTACTTGTGCCAAATTTCCTAAAGATCGGGAAACAATTGAGGCTTTAGTTTGACAACAAGCTTCAGATCGACAGATAGCCAGACGTCGTTACTTAAATAAAGTCTATCGGTACCCTTAAAAGTGGGTGTAGCTCAAAAACTAGTAACGTCTTCCGTACGGGGAATTTTGAATTTACATTCAACGAATAAAAAACCAAAAGGCGACACTGTGGGTTTTGGCTATTTTTGAGAAATCGATTTTAGAGTTTAGACATAAAAACAAGAACGTCGGTATCAGTTTCGAACCTATTTTGGTTCTCTAGGCTAGCCACAACTTCTGAGTAATCTTTAGAAAAATTCTATCTTAAGATTCGTAAGAAATTTTCTTTAATTTGAGTACCCATTGGACCATATTTATAAGTGGTCGCTTTTTTCGATCATAATTGCGTTTTTGGACTCCTTGTGTACATGGGTCCGATCTCAATCTCAACCAAATCATCAAAATAAGTCCACATTTGTCATCGTACCGTTTTTGGGTCCAATGGGTCCATGAGACTGACCCCAGTATCAGTTAAATCTTAAAATAATTCCACATTTGTATGAAATTTGCATTTTTTATACCCTCCACCTTACTTATATAATGGAGTACACACTAAATTGTCATTTCGTTTGCAACACAGCGAATATTGGTCGCGGTCCCAATAGTGTATATAAAGAGTAGTCCAACCATAATGCACGATGTTAATTGTAAGTCTCGCCTTAACGTCAAGTTTTGTGCTCAACTTATTTTGACATTTTTTTTGTTTCAGTGTTTGACAAATTCAACCATGGAGAGGTACACAATTGAATCCACGAGTGATGGTTGAAAAGTTGATGCATTCACCTCGAATAAACTTACGGTACCTCGGGAAAAATTACATTTTTGATTGTTTTCTTACCAAATCATTTTTGTAGACGGTCAGTGGTTAAAATGGGGTTGTTTAAGATGCACTTAAAATCCTCAAAAAGTCATAGATGCTGAACATTTCGGCTTGCGTGTATTAGTCAATTTGAACATAAATGTACTCAAATTAAAGCTTATAAGTATTATGCTTCGAATCTAATCCAAACCGAATCTCTCCCAAAAACTGTCTCTTTTAATAAAAAGTCGGGACCCTCGGTGAATATAGGTACTCAAATTAAAGCCGTTTTTACTACGAATCAAAATTATAATTAATATTGGAATTATTTGATATAATATATATATAATAATTATGGAATTATTTTGAAAATTGGCTGAGATTGGCGTCGGACTCATGGACCCAAGAATCGGACCATTCTAATTCGCGTTGGAGGGTATATAAAGTTTGACCTGGCCAAACTTAATTTTTTTTGGCTACTAGAATCCATGCTTCCGACATATGTATGTTAATAAATACATTTTAGGACCAAATGGATATTTTTTAGGACATTCGCGATACTAGAAAAATTAGGTATAAAAACCATTCACATTTTGGATGTGCTAACTAACGATCCTAGTTTGTGACATGGATGGTCATGTTGAGTAAATACTCAAAAAGTGTACTTATTGTTCTATAAAGGGAAACTTTTTGCCCCTGTAGGACAGCCATCAGTTGTAACTTATTTCGTATGACCTCTGTCGCTCTTTTCACAGACACACAAACGGACTAACTAGATCGTCTTGGAATTTTACGAAGATCTCTATTGTATTATTAATAGAGTCTCTGAAAACTATTTCGAGGTTTTGCAAACGTACTGACAAATTTAGTAATCCACTCCATCCTATGGTTACATTTACAGCTGAACACTCTGAGATCAAGCAAATATGATCGGGTTGTTTGGGACAAATGGAGGAATCAACGTTAAAGTGCCGAAAGCAAACACACTAGGGTAGGTCGCAAGCGATATTGTGTTATCGATTTTTTCGATAGCTTTTTGCATGTGAAAAAAGGCGCCAAATTTAAATTTTTTGACTTTTTCTCAACTTTTATTTTTAAGGTTTTTTAGTAGGTAATTAAAAAAAATATTTTTTTTATATAATACCTTTCCAATATTACATACAATACATACAAATATACATTGCCACATACAACATAATGTATGAGTGCGTAAGAATAGAAATACGTCTAAGAGAATCGAATCAATTGTGGGCGCCTCGAAAATGTTTTTTTTAATATGTCGTAGTGGAACTTTTTTTCCTCATGCCAAAAGCTACCGAAATATCGATGGCACAATATCGAAAAATCGGTCCACCCTAATATACACATACATTTGGCCGATTATTTCTAGTTAGGAACAACAGTGCAGTATTCATATCGAAAGCATGAACAAAATGTTAAAATGATTCGAAATAAAATCCCTTTTCACCATTCGTACGCATGCATGTGTAAAGTGAGTCCATGAGTCTTTTTGTTTGTAGTTTCACTTATGTGGTATGCGCCGAATGCTTTGGTGCTGATCTGCCTTTGTTGTTGATTCTGCGTAAAATTGATTGTTCAAAAATTCCTTAGTATCCTTTAATGCTGTTAACCCATCTGAGGAGCAAGTGCCGAATGCTAGATACATACTAGGCCACCGTCGAAGCAACGTATTTGTTTGCTCACTAAACTCGTGGCAACACAGCTACACACGAAGCAACGGTTGTTTCAACATGGAAGGAAGTGCCAAATGTCTAATGATAGATAAACACGAGGCAACCGTCGAGGCAATTTTCTTTTGCTCTCTAAACACGTGGCAGCACAGCTACACGTGAAGCAACAGTTGCATTAACTTAGCTGTGTTGATGCAAGCCTCGTATGTGTGTGGCATAAAGGAGAGTAAATAATGGAAAGATTCGCAACTGAACATAGAACCAGAATAATAAAATGTTATTATTTAAATCAGCGATCAATTATTTTAACGCAAAGTGATAAGTGATGAAGCTTATTTTCATTGGAATGGCTTCGTCAATAAGCAGAACTGTAGGTTCTGGAGTTCTGAAAATCCAAGAGCCATTAATCATCGCAAATTGCGCCCCTTATTAGGTGTACAGTATGGTATGGGATCACATGTGCAAATATCATTGGGCTTTACTTCTTCGAGAATGAAGATAGAAGTGCTGTAACCGTAAATGGAAAGCGGTATTGGTTTATGCCAGAAATTTGTTTACGTCCTGCTCTTGAAAACAGACCTGAGATGTGGTTTCAGCAGGACGATGGTACTTATGGTACTTGTGTCAATTTTTTGGAGAGCGAATCGCGATCGCTAGATTTATCAGCATCCGACTATTTTCTTTGGGGTTATTTAAAGGAGCGAGTATATCTGAACAAGCCCGAGACAATTCTTCAACTCAAGGCCAACATTGTTGCAGAAAACGGGGGTCATTTAAGTGACATTATTTTTCATACTTAGTGCAAAAATAATTTCCATTTTGTATATTATATAATCTGAGAAAAAAACAAAAAAATTAATAAACGAAAAAGTTATTAAAGTTCTTAACCCAATGGTAACTTTTGGCCCATACTGTATAAGTATACGAGTATACTGATGTGCTTCATCTTGGAGTTTGTAAGTGGGCACTGTTGCCAACTCTTCGGTACAGCAAATGACTATATTAAAGGTAAACATTATTTTTTTGATATACATAAAACACATACACACGATACAGAGCATGTTTGTTGTCCATTATAAAAAACAACAACAATCGGAAGGTAGTTCGAGGAATTTTTATTGTGTTTACTTTGGTGACCGGACATAACGCCCACGGACATAAGGCCCAAAAAAAAAATTTGGGCGTTATGAC
Organism: Hydrotaea diabolus; assembly: GCA_963513945.1. NCBI lineage: Eukaryota > Metazoa > Arthropoda > Insecta > Diptera > Muscidae > Hydrotaea > Hydrotaea diabolus. Next base: position 209,981,393 of record OY740716.1, on the reverse strand, counting down.
CGCCCCTACCCCGGTCTTATCGCCCAAAATTTGCTTGGGCGTTCTGACCGACTCAAAGGAGGACATTAGCAAAAATTCGCGCGCGCGAATTTTTGCCTTCGGCGCTAGTCCATCTTCTGCTTCATTAAATTTTTACTTTTGCAACAGCTCTGTTTCTTTCCAAACTAAATCAAAAATTAAAATGTATTCTTTTTTCTAGGTATTCCCATTTGAAATTGACACCGCGAATTTTTTACAAGTTATGACATGCAAAAGGAATAATCTATCGCCTACGGTTGAAGAAATAGACGATGCAGTTGCTGACTCAGAATCGTCCGAATCTGAACCCGAACTACCTACGTTCGATGGAGTTTTGTGCGAAATATGCTTTAAAAATAAAAAAAATACCCTGATGAAGCCGTGCAAGCATGCCAAACTTTGCCGCGTCTGCTTCGATGAAGTTCAAAAGAAAGCTGTCGAAAGCGATAACCTTACTTTATGCCCATTTTGTAGGCAAATTGTTGGTCACGTAGAAGATATATATATTTGACAAATTTGCCCTATATGATCTTTAATGTTTATAAATAAATTTATGAAAATTATTTTTGTTACTTTTATTCTAGTGAAACTGTAATATGGACATAACGCCCATGGGCTTTAAGACCGCTGGCAGGGGCTGTCACAACGCCCAACAAAAATTGGGCCTTACGACCGCAATAGGGGAGGTCTTAGTGCCCAAAAAAATTGGGCTTTGTGTCCGCCTCTTCTTTGGGCCTTATGTCCTCCTTTGAGTCGGTCAGAACGCCCAAGCAAATTTTGGGCGATAAGACCGGGGTAGGGGCGGTCATAACGCCCAAATTTTTTTTTGGGCCTTATGTCCGTGGGCGTTATGTCCGGTCACCGTTTACTTTGATCGGTGAAATACTCTTATACCGACTGGTTCTCGTTTATTTAAAATCTGCCTGCACTTAAGTATATACTTATAGCCATTGATCATGGTTTATTCACATTTGTTTCTTGAGGTCTACGGATGGTGAAGTAGCATTCACCCCTGCTGACAACAAAAAGTATTTTCGACTGCCGTTGGAATATATATTTTTGTTTTTGAATGAAATGTTCAATAAAAACGTGACCTTAAATCTGGCTATGAACTAATTGTAATAGTATGGTTGAGTGTGAATCATACTATGGTTGTCGGGATCATAGTATGCTCGCGTGTTAATCATACTATAGTTGTAAGAATTATAATTAGGTTGTATGAGAAACATACTATGGTTGTGAGGATCATAATATGGTTGTGAAGATAATAGTATGGTTGAGTGTGAATCATACTATTGTTGTGAGGATCATAGTATGGTTGTGGAGATCATAGTATGGTTGAGTGTGTGGTTGTGAGGATCATAATATGTTTGTGGAGATAATAGTATGGTTAAGTGTGAATCATACTATGGTTGTGTGAATCATAGTATGGTTGCGTGTGAATCATACTATAGTTGTAAGGATCATACTTTGGTTGTATGAGAAACATACTATGGTTGTGAGGATCATAATATGGTTGTGAAGATAATAGTATGGTTGAGTGTGAATCATACTATTGTTGTGAGGATCATAGTATGGTTGTGGAGATCATAGTATGGTTGAGTGTGAACCATACTATGGTTGTGGGGATCATAGTATGGTTATGTGTGAATCATACTATTATTGTGAGGATCATAATATTGTTGTGTCACAACCATATACCCAACAATAGTATGATCCTCTTCGAATATTGTCATCCCAACCATACTTTTTTTCTGCGTGTGTTAAAAAGCTTAAGTTCTATTTTAATTATAGTGGGAAGCATGGCGATATGTTTGCTCCGCAAAATAATCTCTTTGAGTGTTTAGAACAATCGCTAATACTTGTACGAGTATTGACCTCAACATGTATGAGGGCGGTTCGGAAAGTTCTTAGCCTATCAATGATAGAGAATAGTTAGTTTTTCAAAAATATTTTTATTTTTCAATATAATCTCCTGAAACTTCAATACACTTAGTCCAACGCTTATCTAGTAATTCTATCCCTTGAGTAAAAAAGTTTTCCTCAAGGTCTTCAAAATAGTGGTTTACAACTGTAATTGCATCTTCATTTGAGGTAAAACGTTTGCCAGTAAGGATTTTTTTAGATTTGGGAACAGGTAAAAGTCGCTTGGAGCTAAATCGGGAGAATAAGGTGGGTGGTCAAGCAACTCGTACTTTAATTCGTTGATTTTAGCCATTGTTAAAACACTCTTGTGCGCTGGTGCGTTGTCTTGATGAAAAATTATTTTTTTGTGTTGTAAGCCAGGACGTTTTCTCGAATTTGTACATTTAATTGATCTAAAAGGTTGCAATAGTACTCTGAATTTATTGTTTTACCCTTTTGCAGATAGTCAATCAATAAAATACCTTTGAAGTCCCAAAAACCCGTTGCCATAACCTTACCAGCCGATTGAATTGTTTTTGCCTTCTTTGGGGCACTTCCTCCAGCTTCAGTCCATTGATTGGATTGTTCTTTTGTCTCTGGAGTATAGTGGTGGATCCATGTCTCATCGCTTAAAATCCATTTTATTTCGCTGAAAACGATCCAAACAAGCTTGAGAAATGTTCATTCTCATGCGTTTTTGGTCGACTGTTAACAAGTCCGGCACCCATCTTGCAGAAAGCTTTTTCATCTGTAGTTCTTCGTGCAAAATTAAATGGACTCGATCTTTTGAGATGCCCATGATATTAGCTATTTCACGCACTTTTATTCGTCGATCATTTAATACCATAAAATGCACTTTGGCTACAATTTCTGTTGTTGTTGCTGTTTTTGGACGTCCAATACGTGGTTCATCTTCAATGCTTGTACGACCACGTTTTAATTCAGCAACCCAATTTTTTACTGTTGCATATGAAGGAGCACTTTCACCTAACACATTCACCATATCATTATGAGTTTCTTGTCCCGATAAACCTTTTTTATGTAAATATTTAATGACACCACGCTTTTCTAATTTTTCCATTGTAAAAAAATCGCGGATGCGTATTTTGTGAACACCTGTTTCTATATGAAGGAGTTGGCAGATCGAAACAAAATTTAACATGTGTTCATAGCAGAGATGAAAGTTTCCAAAACACTTAATTTTTTTCTGTTTATACCGCGCTTTTTGTGCTAAGCTAAGAAGTTTCCGAACCGCCCTCGTATAGAGAAGGACCAATTAAATAATTACGAGGAACACAATAATTTCGTGACTTTTCCAACTTCCTTCGTAGTTAGATGAAATGCAACACTGCTCATATCAAGTAACATCAGTTAAAAGACTAATGTCAAATTTTGAGAGAGTTCCGTCATTTAGTTTGTGTTTAACAGCTGTTCAAAACATACAACATCGTGGATTTTGTTAAAAATTGAAAAAAAGTGAATTTCTAGTGCTCATTTAATATTATTTTTTGCGGAAAAAATCCGTCAATCAAACCAATGAAAAGCTTGATGAATACTATGGCGACTCTGCACCATCGATTTCAATGGTTAAAAAAGTGGTTTACTAATTTTCGTTCTGATTGTGTGGCTAGTGGCACCGTCTTTTTTCTAACATGGCACGATAGCGCTCTCCATGGGCGGTAACATGACGATTGTTTTCATCGATGGAAAAATAAGCCAAACACCCATACGGCATGAAAACCACACCACACAGTAGTTTTTTGCAGATGCAAATGTGTCTCTTGAAGCAGATGTGCGTTTGTTGCGGTCCAATAACGCATATTTTGTTTATTGACAAAACTTCTCTGCCAGAAATAAGCATATCGCTGAAGATGATTTTTCGATGAAATTCTGGATTTTCGTTAAATTTTGCCAGAGCCCAATCGGAGAAGTTTCGACATTTCAAATGATCAAGTGGCCTTAGTTCATGAGTCAGTTTGATCTTATAAGGATGAAGGCGAATATCTTTTCGCAAAATACGCCACAGTGTGGTTTGAAAGATGCCCAATTCCTGAGAAGGACGTGGAATCGACCGATTTGGTACATTTTGAACGGATATACTTACGGCTGCGATATTTTCGTCGCTTCGAGCGGTACGGCATGTCTTTGGTGCCGGAACATCCAAAAGTGAAAGTTTGGATCCAAATTGATCAACTACTTAGTAGGGACATAAATACTGTTACACACGTTTTATGCTGTAAAATAAAAAGTACTGAATGTTTTTGGACCAAATATTTTTTAATATATTTATTGATGTATATTGTATCCAAAAATAATCTACTTATTCGAAATGTCTTTTTTGCCTTTATACGCGCCTTAAGCCGCACTGGCCAATCGTCAATAGCTGCACGAACCTCGTCCATTGAAAAATTGGCCACAGCTCGAACCAAAGCAGTCTTAAGAGATCCAATGTTGGGGTATCTTTTTGTGACAAACCTTGTTCTCTAAAACCGCCCACAATTTGTAATCCAATGGGTTCAAATCTGGACTGCCTGAGAGCCATTCTTCAGAGGAAATGAACGCTGGCAAATTGTTTCGAAGCCAGGCCTGGGACGTTTTAGCCTTATGGGCCGGCGCAGAATCCTGCTGGAAAGTCCATGGCTAGTTTTGGAACAGGGAATTGTTAAGAAGCTTCACAACAGCTTCCAAAACGGTTTCTTGGTAAACTTTCGCCGATGTTTTGACTCCTTGTTCGCAGAAATGCAGGTGAGTGACCCCATCGTAAGAGACACCCCACCAAACCATGACTGAAGCTGGGTGATGACCCTTTTTCACCCTTGGGATCAGTTCAGATGCTTCCTTAAATGACCGCACATACACTCTTTCAGTTAGCTTGTTAAATTTTTCCTGAACGCTAACCATTTTTTTATCGGTGAACAACATTTTTCTGTGCAAGTTATCAGCGTGCTTCACTAAAAGAAATTTGCATTTTTCAATCCTTTTTTTTCTTAAAGCTGCATTCTATAAATGTCCGGTACGTCGTTTGAAAGCCCCAAGTCCCAAGTCTTTTTTAATGATTTGACTCATGGGCTTTTGCATGATATTCATCTCACGGGCCATGAGTTTCTGTTTTCGGAGCGGATTTTTGTGAATTCTTGATTTAACGGCTTTGATGACATGCGGTGTTCGAACAGAGCGTGGGCGGCCCAACCGGTGGCGGTCTTTTACATCTCCAGTCTCCTCAAACAGTTTTATACATCGGTAGACGAACATGCGGCTAATCATTTGTGGCCGGAGCGTTTTGAAAATGTCGCTTTTTTTTCATTTCACACTTTAAAAGCGCTATTACAGCGACACGGCTCTCATCATCTGACCACTCCATGATGAAAGTTGAAACAATTTTAAAATCCCGTTACAGACTAATGCTATTGAGGTTAGCTTTCAACACCCATATGACATTAACGGGGTATGTTCAGTTCTACTATTGAAATGGGTGTGTTCAATGTTGTAACAGTATTGATGTCCCTACTAAGTATAGCATGTACAGCTTGTCAGGTGGAACGATTATTACGGACGAAAATTAGAGTAAGCGCTCTTAAAGTTGCGACCACCAACTCAGAATTTCGGTAGTAATTTGAAATGATTTCCATACGTTGCTCGTAAGTGAACTTTACCATGATAGTTTTGACTTCGATTAACGTTTTGACACTGAATGATCACTTAAAATATTTGAGGGTGCGTTGACATAAAATTTTGATGTCCCTATTAGAAAACACTGTAGTTACTATATCCTTTCTCCGGAGCCATAAGAAAGATAATTGATATTTTTCCCATTACAATAGCAAATCCATATAGAGGGTATATAAGATTCGACCTGGCCAAACTTAATGCCATTTTTACATGTTCTGTATACATTTGTTTATGACTTTGTCATATCCCCTTCAACTGCAACTTCATTCAATCCAAATCAAGGTCCCCACTAACACACCAGTTATTACCCGGAAGGGCTCTGGCTTAGTATAAAACACGAGCCTAAACTGCTATCATTCTAGTCTGATGTATTGACAGTTGCTTTTGTTTACCCGGAGCGGGTTAATGGGCTATGAATAGATGTTTGTGTGAGTGTGTGTGGTCCGTATTCTATCTCCTGCTCTGCAGGATTCTGTTTCTGTTGGTGTTTATCCGTGTTCGAGTTAAGATAAGTTTTGTTTAAATTGAGATTTTTGTTTGGATGCATTACTTCGTTGGAAATGTTCACAACTTTGTTGGAAATGTGCTCATCCTTGTTGCTGGTGTTGCTCGAGCTCAAGCTCCCGCTGCTACTTTTCTGACTTCGGGCTATTTTTGTTTACAATATAAACAAACAGACAAAGGGGAGAATTATTTTTTTTCTACTTTGCGTTCAATACGAAAGGATGTTTTCATTCATTCGCTCAAGCTCCCCAAGTGCCAGAGTCTATCTATGTCGTTGTATATTTTTATCTGTGTGTGTGTGGTGCCCATGGGTGTTCTGTGTCAGTGTGTTGGCATGTCGGCCAAATATGTGTGAATTTCTGGGACTTTTCGGTCAGAAAACTAAAATTCATGGTTTCACGGAGAAGCATTTCCTTTGGTTGTGGGGTTTTTTTTCGTTGTTATCCTGGGCATTTCGAATTGGTAACTGTGGCAGCAGTTGTAGTAGTAGTGGTGGTTGTGCCAGTGGACTGTGTAGCTTTGCTTTTTCTTCTTGAACTTCAGTTTTATTGTTTTCCAAATTTATATTTAAAATATTCTGGGCTTTATCTGCTGTTTTGTGTTTGTGTGTTCTGGTCTTTGTTGGATAGCATTTTATGCAAAATAGTATTGAAGTATCCACATCCTTTAGAACAACAGTTTGCCAATATTGATTTTTATTTAGCTACTAGTGGCTTTTTCTGTTTTGGGTACATTTTCAATTAATGTTTTTTGTTGTAGTTTTTCGGTTTTGCCCTAATGCTGCATTTGTCGAATTTGGGTTGAAGGATTATTTTTATACTTTCCTCATATTCACTTTGCCATTATGTTGGCATCATTCATATTAGGCGTGTTTTATTTGACAATCAAACATTTTCGATAGTTTTTAATAAATCTGTCAAATTGCTAAGTGTAAACATAGTAATTAAGAGCTATTAATTAAAAAGGAAAAAAATAACAAGTCAAACTAAAACTAGAATTTTTCAAATTTATATTACAGGGTGCGGGGATTTTAGTGTTACCAATTGAAAGTTTTATACATTTTTTTGTTGGTATTTTCTATTGAAATTTGTTTCTATTATTTAAAACATAGTAGAGTATAGACATTTATGTCAAAATCTCAGAATTAGCAATGCTTAAAGATACCCCCAAAATACAGAAATCCCGGGGGTTAGCATCCGGCAATTTTTTAAGCCCCTGTTCAGCCGAAATAAAGCAAGGAACGTTGTGTTTTAAACAGTCCTGATTAGCTGGTGCCTTATGCGATGGAGCAGAGTCCTGGAGTTCATCTGGAGGTATTTTTTGCAGAACCAAAAAAAAATTTAAAAATTCAAATCAAGTGTGCAATTTTTATCGGTAATTTGAAAGGACATTTTATGGAGTTTAATTTTGAATATAGTTTCCTTCAAATGTTTGCCACACCTACGCCTTAGGGTTTCTATTCTGAGGATCCAATTTTGGATGACTCGTTCGAGCATTTCGACCGGTATGGCGTAATTTTGGCTTCAAAAACATAAATCGTAGCTGGTTTGTCAGCATAGACTTTGGACTTTATGTAACTCTAAAGAAAAATGTCTAAAGGTGTGATATCACTCGACCTAGGCGGCCAACTCACCTGTCCAAAACGAGAAACTAGCTGCTTTTCGAAATGACCTCTCAATACACGCAGAGAAAAAACATGGTTACTACATGGTCACGACAATAATAATATGTTTTCCGCAATAAAACAATGTTCGTCGCAACCATAGCATTATTAACTGAATTTATTTTTTACAATAGTATAATTGCTGCAGTATTAATATTGTTGAAATGTAACAATAGTATTATTGCCAAATTTAAAAATGAAAACATGGTTATAGCAACAATATAAAAAATAAAAAAATTTTCATAATTCAAATCTATTTGTGACAACTTAATTCAACCAATTCTAATAAATAATTTTGGGGATCAAATCTATTGTCGACAACTTAAACAAATTCTAAAAAATTATATTGGGGATCATAGTATAATTGTGTGTGATAATACAATGGTTGTACGAATCATACCATGGTTGCGTGTGAATCATACTATGGTTGTGAGGATCATACTATGGTTGTGGATATCATAGTGTGGTTGAGTGTGAATAATACTATGGTTGTGGGGATCATAATGTGGTTATGTGTGAATCATACTTTTGTTGTGAGGATCATAGTATGGTTGTATTTGAATCATACTATTGTTGTGAGGATCATAATATTGTTGTACGCCAACTATATACCCAACAATAGTATTATCCTCTTCGAATATTGTCACCACAACCATACTTTTTTTCTGCGTGTAGATCTATTGTTTGAGCAGCTGCATGGCAAGTGGCACCATCCTGTTGAAACCAAGTGTCGTCCAGATTACGGGCTTCAATTTCAGGTAGCATAAAGATCGATATCATGGCTCTATCATGGCTACGTTCCGGTCATCATCATTTTTGACAAAATATGCACCGATGATTAAGTGCACGTTCTATTCCACCAGCTTATAAACCGCACCAAACCGTGGTTTTCTTTGGGTATAATGGCACCTCTTGAACCTCTTCTTGTTGCTCTTCAGCCCAAATGCGTCAATTTTGTTTATTGACTTTGCCGTTGAGCCAGAAATGGGCCTCATCACTGAACACAATATTGGTCAAAAACAGCGGATCTTCCCGTTCCTCACCGAACGCTCATTTCCATAATACAGTTGCCAACATTTGAAGGAAATTATTTTCAAAAAATAAATGATTTGAATTTTTATATTTTCTTTCTGAAAAAATACCTCTAGATGTATCACCCTATGTAAGACCTATTGCCGAAAAGTTTCTGTGCCCAAGGTTTAAGTGCACGTTCTAATACTGATGCATGGTAGACAATTTTATTCACTTTAAACCCAGGTTCCTGGAATACGAGTGGAGAGCGTCTATCGGCGGTTACTGTGGCCCAAACCATGACGTGAGGAGGAGCTTGAGTTCTAGTGATCAATATTTGTTCCCGATTATCATACGATCTCTCTGCTAACCATATCTGGTCATTTTGTTAGTTAACGTACTGCTTTATTGGGTAAGTTATCTCGTCAAAAAAGACGATATTTCGAAAATGGCCGCTGGCGTGCAAGCGTTTTATCTCTTTTGCAGTCGTTACAGATTTTGGTTAAGTGTATTGTTATGTACGCTTTGGATCCTGTAAGGCTTTGCACTGATCGTCTTTATAAAAATGTCCCGAATGTTTCGGTCAAATATTGCAAATCAGCGGCCAATTTCCTAGCACTCTGTCTGGGTTTTCTTTTAATTCTTGCCTTCAGCTTTTAGACCATATCTGACAAAGTTGATGTTTGTTTTCGGCCGCCGCCATACCTTTTTTAACTCTACCAGTCACTTTGTATCGATTCGATACTCATACGACACGAACATTTTATTAACATTTAATTTTTTTAGTTCATGGACTATCGCTGGACACGATTTTCCAGCTAAATAAAGCGATATCACTCTGTTCCGCTTGAACTCCACGTCATTTAAACTTTTTTCGCTCGTGTGCTTTTGTGATCTTGTAAAACACGTAACAAAGTATTGTCAAAGTGATTGCACTAATTGCTTGGCAGATAAGTGAAGTTAAAAGTGGTGACACTTCAATATCCGCATCCTGGAAATTTCAAATATGAAAACGTATAATCCAGAGATTATAAGAAGTAAAGACGTTAAGTCTTATAAGAAGTAAAGACGTTTAGTTTAGCCTGGCCGAAGCTAATACTCGTATAAAATTGTCACAGGTGACGAATCATGGATCTATGCATATGAACCCGAAACAAAACAGCAACCGACCGTATGGGTCTTTCAAGACGAGCCAAATCCAACAAAAGTTGTTCATGGAAGAAGTACATCGAAGCAAATGATTGCGTTTTTTTCAGTATATCCGGCCATGTTGCCACAGTGCCTTTAGTGGAACGTAGGACGGTGAATTCTGAGTGGTATACAACCATCTGTTTGCCAACAGTGTTTGATGAAATGAGGAAAGATAATAAGAGAAGACGGATCATTTTGCATCACGACAATGCGAGCTCTCACACATCAGCCAAAACGATGAGCTATTTCACCACTCAAGATGTCGAATGGCTTTTTCTTATTCCCTATCATCAAGAAAAAAATGCGTGGTCAACGTTTTTCATCGCCCGAAGCAGTTGTTGAAGCGTTCAAAAATCATGTTTTGGAGGTGTCTCAATCGGAGTGGAAAATGTGCTTCGAAAATTGGTTTGTGCGCAGGCAAAAGTGTTTTGATCTTAAAATAGAATATTTGGAAAAATAATAAAACCATTTCAAATGATAAATTATTGTGTTTTTATTGCCGGACCCGAAATATAAATAGCAACCCTCGTATAGGCTTCAACTTCCCAACGCTAGTAAAGCCGAAAAAGGTACTATTTTTCAGGCTCTTTCGGACAATGCGTCCATCACTTGCATCATCCAAGAAATGTCTTTCTATTTGGATAAGTAGCAAAATTTGCTTTGAGTACCAGCATATCCGTTTCGACTATGCGGTACGTTTCTCTTTTTAGGTATTTACTGCTTGCTTACTACCAATTTACATTATAACATTATCTGACTACAAAACATTATGATTTGTTAAGCAAATACAAAGTGTACTTATTACAGAGGTACCTTTAGTCCCTTTAAGTGGACCTTTTTTCCCCTGGGTCCATTTCGCCCATTTACAATCCCAAACAGCTTACAGTTCCAAACAGCTTGTAAGCCATCATCATGCAAAATTCTTGCACGCATAGAAAATATATGGTTACTATAAGGTCACGGCAACAATAGTATGTTCTCTGCAATAAAAGTATGGTCGTCGCAACCATAGTATTGTTTTTTGAATTACATTTTGTTAATAGTATAATTGCGGCAATATTAATATTGTTAAAATGTAACAATAGTACTGCTGCCAAATTTAAAATTTAAAATATGGTTGTAGCAACAATATAAATATGTTTGGTGGGACAAAAGCATTGTTTCAATGGGTTTTATGTTAACAATAATATGATTACGGCAATCATACCGGCAAAATCGTAATTTCTTTTAAATTTGACAATGTTATTTTTACTTATCTTACGCAATAATAGTAATAATAATTAAATTTTTCAAAACAAACTACGGATTAGTCGCTCCTTTTATTAAGAGTTTTATATATTTTTACATAACTTACTTAATAAAATTCTCTATTGTTGAATAACAGCTTAACCCAATCTTTACGAAAAATTTTAGTGATCTTAGTATGGTTGTGTGTACTATGGTTGTGAGGATAATACTATGGTTGTACGTTAAACATACAATGGTTATGAGGATCATAATATGGTTGTGGGGATCATAGTATGGTTGAATGTTAATAATTTTTATGGTTGTGGGGATCATAGTATGGTTGTGTGAATAATTCTATTGTTGTAAGGACCATAATATTGTTATGGGGATCATAGTATGGTTGTGTGTGAACCATACTATTGTTGTGCCAAACCCATATCTTCGAATATTGTTACCCTAACCATATTTTTTTTCTGCGTGTGGTTGGTTCGTTTGATCGCTATCGTGCTTTCAACAGAACCACGGTAGGACAGACGGGCATGGCTAAATCCTCTTAAATATCAATAATATATATACCTTATGGGGCCTGAGATCAATATTTCGTAGTGTTGTAAACGCAATGACGTGTTCGTTGGAGGGTATAAAAAATTCGTAATAAGCGGGAACGAAAAAAAAACTCAATAAAAGAAAGTAAAGAGGATTTTTTAGCTTTCAAATAAAACACGACTATTATAAGTATATAAAGTACATACAGTCAAGGACAAAAAAATAGGCTCACTTATATACTACACACATTTTAAATATTATTGCTTGGAATTATTGGGAATTTTATAGTCTGGCAAAGCTTTACAATTAAATACAATATGGGATATCGGCTAACGTGAAAATAGTTAACCTTATTTGCGGACATAGTAAAATGGTCCACAATCAATGACAATAATAAAAAGTTCTTATTTACAATAATAACAACGTTAATCTGCAAAAAGTGTTTTCATAAGAGATTATATTGTAACTGGAAAAAGTATTTTTTAAAAATATTCGGTCAAGCAGTATGAAGTTCTTAAGTCAACAGTCGAAATTTAAAAACTTAAGGTCAAAATCAATTTCAGATTCCTTTAACCCTTGGAATACCGTAGAATTTTGTGAGCTATAATAGATATAAAGATAAAAGACTGAACTAGTGAAATATTCACTAAAATTATGAGAGGCACGTTAGTAAAATCTGTGAGACCCGACTTAGGTAAAACTGTGCGACACGTCTTAAATTGATCTACCAAAAAAACCCAGAGAATCATGTTGGAATTTTACGGCGATTTGTAATATATATTATTTGTAGGGTCTCCGATCAGTATTTCGAGGTGTTTATTGATAATGATGTATGAAGAGTGGGTTTAGACCCAAAAATAAATACCCTTGTTCTCACTCTAATACAAAATCCGTTAACACTGGTTTGGGGGTCTATGGACCAGGGATGGAATTTACCAAAGATTAAATTGTACCAAAACGACCAGATAACTACACGCAGAAAAAAAGTATGATTGGGATAACAATATTCGAAGAGCATCATACTATTGTTGGTTATATGGTTGTGGCACAACAATATTATTATCATCACAACAATAGTATGATTCACACACAACCATACTATGATCCCCATAACAATATTATGGTCCTCACAACAATAGAATAATTCACACACAACCATACTATGATCCCCACAACCATATTTGAATTCACATTCACCACAACCATATTATGATCCTCATAACCATTGTATGTTAAACGTACAACCACATTATGATCCTCACAACCATAGTATGACTTACACACAATCATACTATGGTCCCCAAAATTTTTTGTAAAGACTGTGTTAAGTTATTATTTAACAATAGAGAATTTTATTAAACAGTAAAAAAATTTATTTATTTAAAATATTTCAGTTATACTAATTCGTAGTTTGTTTCGAAAAAATTAAATTATTTTTACTATTACTGCGTAAGATTGGAAAAAAATAACATTGTCAAATTAAAAATTGTCAAATTAAACAAGTTTGCCGGTATGATCGCCGTAATCATGTTATTGTTAACATAAAACCCATGAAAACAATACTTTTGTTCCACCAGTCGTATTTATATTGTTGCTACAACCATATTTTCATTTTTTAATTTTGCAACAATACTATTGTTACATTTCAACAATATTACTATTGCCGCAATCATACTATTGTCAAAATGAAATTCAAAAAACAATACTATGGTTGCGACGACCAGAAAAAAGTATGGTTGTGGTGACAATATTCGAAGAGGATCATACTATTGTTGGGTATATGTTTGTGGCACAACAATATTATGATCCTCACAACAATGGTATGATTAACACACAACCATACTATGATCCATATTATGAGCCATACTCAAACATACTATTATTACCAAAACCATATTATGATCCTCACAACAAAATTATCTTTCACATACAACCAAAGTATGATCCTCACAACCATAGTATAATTCACACGCAACTATATTATGATCAATACAACCATAATATGATTCCACTTAACCATACTATGATCTCCAAATTATTTTTTAGGATTGGGTTATGTTATTATTCAACATTAGAGATTCTTATTAAGCATTTTTTTTAAAATAAGCTCATAGGCAGATTTGAGACAATGTTTCTTTGAACATATTATTTAAGAAACAAAAATATATTCAAAAGGCAATGAAGACTTTTAGTTGCAAGCAGTGGTGACTGCAGGGGATGAATGCTTCTTTGCCATACGTAGACCCCAAGTGATGAACGTGATTAAACCATGATGAATGGCTAAATACTTAAGTGCAGGCAGATTTTAAACAAACGAGAACCAGTCGGTAGTAGAGTATTCCACCGAACAAAGTAAACACAATAAAAATCTTTCACACTGCCGTCCGATTGTTGTTGTTTTTTTATAATGAACAACAACCATGCACTGTATCGTACATACACATAGTCTTTAAAACTTCTTATGCTTTGTTCATAGACTCAATAATACAGTATGATTGTCGAAATCATATTATTGTTAACATAAATCTTTAACAACAATACTTTGATCGCACCAACAATATTTACATGGTTGCTACAACATAGTTGGTTGCTAGTACATAGTTTCATTTCTAAATTTAGCAATAATAGTATTGTAACATTTCAACAATACTATTATTGCCGCAATCATACTGTTGTCAAAATAAAATTCAGAAAACAATACTATGGTTGCGACGAACATGCTTTTATTGTAGAGAACATATTATTGCTGCCGTGACCATATAGTAACCATGTCTTTTCTCGGCGTGTAGTTAATAACTACAACCCCTACGGCGTGTTGGTATTTTTAATTATGTACATAAATATACAAGACCAGTGGCAACAAATTTCTTATTAAGGAACTCCTTTAATTTTAATGATAATGATGAATTAAAGGGATTAAACGGGAACATTTTTACGCACTGCATATTGCTGTGATTAATTTGATATGAGTAATTTAATTTGATAACTATTAAGTTGTCCTAACTTCCAAACTTGAATAAAAACCCCATATTCTGTCACTACAAGGACGGTTCGGAAAGTTCTTAGCCTATCAATGAAAGAGAATAGTTAGTTTTTCAAAAATATTTTTATTTTTCAATATAATCTCCTGAAACTTCAATACACTTAGTCCAACGCTTATCTAGCAATTCTATCCCTTGATTAAAATAGTTTTCCTCAAGGTCTTCAAAATAGTGGTTTACAACTGTAATTGCATCTTCATTTGAGGTAAAACGCTTGCCAGCAAGGAATTTTTTTGTAAACATGTAAAAGTCACTGGGAGCTAAATCAGGAGAATAAGGTGGGTGGTCAAGTAACTCGTACTTTTATTCGTTGATTTTAGCCATTGTTAAAACACTCTTGTGCGCTGGTGCGTTGTCTTGATGAAAAAATTATTTTTTTGTGTTGTAAGCCAGGACGTTTTTCTCGAATTTGTACATTTAATTGATCTAAAAGGTTGCAATAGTACTCTGAATTTATTGTTTTACCCTTTTGCAGATAGTCAATCAATAAAATACCTTTGAAGTCCCAAAAAACCGTTGCCATAACCTTACCAGCCGATTGAATTGTTTTTGCCTTCTTTGGGGCACTTCCTCCAGCTTCAGTCCATTGTTTGGATTGTTCTTTTGTCTCTGGAGTATAGTGGTGGATCCATGTCTCATCAACAGTTATGAAATGACGCTTAAAATCCATTTAATTTCGCTGAAAACGATCCAAACAAGTTTGCGAAATTTTCATTCTTATGCGTTTTTGGTCGACTTTTAACAAGTCCGGCACCCATCTTGCAGAAAGCTTTTTCATCTGTAGTTTTTCATGCAAAATTAAATGGACTCGATCATTTGAGGTGCAAATGATATTAGCTATTTCACGCACTTTTATTCGTCGATCATTTAATACCATATCATGCACTTTGGCTACAATTTCTGTTGTTGTTGCTGTTTTTGGACGTCCACTCGTGGTTCATCTTCAATGCTTGTACGACCACGTTTAAATTCAGCAACCCAATTTTTTACTGTTGCATATGAAGGAGCACTTTCACCTAACACATTCACCATATCATTATGATGTCGGAATCCCACGACAGCCGGTTCTATGGACCGGATTGACCCGAAGCAGCAAATCTTCGGCCAAGGGCTGTCACCCCGGCACACAGTTGCCGCTACAACAACAACAACAACAACCATATTATTATGAATTTCTTGTCCCGATAAACCTTTTTTATGTAAATATTTATTGACACCACGCATTTTTAATTTTTCCATTGTAAAAAAATCGCGGATGCGTCTTTTGTGAACACCTGTTTCTATATAAAGGAGTTGCCAGATCGAAACAAAATTTAACATGTGTTCATAGCAGAGATGGAAGTTTCCAAAACACTTAACTTTTTTCTGTTTATACCGCTAGGCTAAGCAGTTTCCGAACTGCTACTACATATTTGATGTAATTAGCTTTATCAGAACTCTAACGTGCAACAATAACGATGAATAATTAAAGCTGTTAGATTCGATCTATCAAAATTTGCGGATATAGACTTAAAAAACAAATCCTATCAAATGATGTGTTTTTGAGAAACTTTGAGCTGCTACTTTAAATTGGGCAGCCGATAACTAATGTTTTTCAAGAAGCCACGGCTGTCGAGTTTGGACTCCGATTTCGAACTTTGACTCCGGACTCCGGCTTCTTTGTAAGAAAATAAATAAAACCATTAAAAATCTGTATTTCAAGACTTCTTTAATCAGACTACACGCAGAGAAAAAATATGGTTACTATATGGTCACGGCAATAATATTATGTTCTCCGCAATAAAAGTATATTCGTCGCAACCATAGTATTGTTTATTGAATTTAATTTTGGCAATAGTATGATTGCCGCAATATTAATATTGTTGAAATGTAACAATAGTATTATTGCCAAATTTAAAAATGAAAACATGGTTATAGCAACAATATATATGGTTGGTGCGACAAAATTATTGTTTTTTGTGTTTTATGCTAACAAAAATGTGATTACGGCAATCATACTGTATGATTGTAATTTTTCTTCATTTGTATGCTTTTTAAAACAATGTTGTTGTTACGGATCTAATGCAATAATAGTACTTTTTATATGGAATTTAAAATTTTTCAAACAAACTGCTTTGACTTTGTTAAACTGAAATACTTTTAAACATATTTTTTCTACTGTTAAATAAATCACTCCTATTATTTTAAATTTCATGTATTTTTTTTAAATCATTTTCATAATTCTAATAAATATATAATATTAAATAATATTGGTGATCATAGTAAAATTATGTATGATCATACTACGATTGTAGGGATCATAACATGGTTGCGTGTGAATCATACTATGGTTGTGAAGATCATACTATGGTTGTATGTGAAACATACTATGGTTGTGAGGATCATAATATGGTTGTGGAGTTCATAGTGTGGTTGAGTGTGAATCATAATATGGTTGTGGGGATCATAGTATGGTTATGTGTGAATCATACTATTGTTGTGAGGATCATAGTATGGTTGTATTTGAATCATACTACAGTTGTGAGGATCATATTATTGTTGTACCACAACCATATACCCAACAATAGTATTATCCTCTTCGAATATTGTCACCACAACCATACTTTTTTTCTGCGTATAGCACTCAAGAAATGTTCTCTATATTGCGTTGGTTAGGGGAAGAAGATGAAAAAATGTTTGGGGTCATTTTAATTAGTCTGTTCATACATTACATGGCTGGAAAAACTTCTTTGTAAAGACTGTTTTATATACGAACTACACTGCGAATAAACAAATTCTCTATATGTGACAGCGCACTTTTTTGTGATGTGGACAACATCTGAGCATCGAATGAGACCGATACCTTCCAGAGATATGCGCGTTTTATGCTGGCGATGGTACACCAAATATACACGTATTTAAATCTTTAAAATGGCTCTCCTGAACAAAACTGGTTTATACCCTTAGGCCCCTTTCTATTTTGCGCGTCACATATATAGCATAGTAAGGTCAGTAGGCCAATCGACGACGGTCTTAAGAAGCATCATCACCATCCCCTGCAAACCCTGGAGAAAGATATTCCATCAGAGTTATATTTTTGTCCATGTTTTTTGTCGACAAACACAATACCGGAGATTGAATGACGAAACTTTTAAATGTCTCTTTTCTAACCCAAAATCTTTTTGTTGTCTTATTTGCACAATTTAACCATTCTGTCAACATTTCCTGTGTTGACGATATCTGTCGGACACATTTGCGCATCCGCCCTTAAGAAGAATGGCAAAATTGTATGCACTATCTACCTAAGAATGAGTCTAATGTGCCCATTAGGAATCTGGTGTGGGCTTAGGTTTTATGCCTTCATAACGATCATTATCTTTAAAAGTATCAGTCTTATTATGAAAGTTGTAAACTTGTACATGGTACTTATAAGATCCCCAATCAGTTGGTTAAGAAGTTATAAAACGAGTGGAAAAATTTATAACAAATTTTCAATTACTTGATGTTTTTAGAAAACAAAAATTTATATTTCTCAATATTGCATTAAGTTATTTTCATTTCCTGAAATTTATCTTTAATCGAAATCGTGATCAAAGATCTATTTCCAGAGCCCTGCCAGGAAAACATATTGAATGCAGAGTTTTATTTGGAATTGTTTCGTTTCTGGGTTTATCCAATAGAATTACATCAATACATTTTAGTTTTATAAAAATTTTAATAAACAACTATTTTAACACTGTGCGACAGCCACAATCGGTTTGGGATGAAACCACCGGGGAAAGTTATATCGGTCAAAAAAAGGTCATACGTGTCCCAGCGTTTCGTTGGGTCTTATCTAGGAATCGAGATATATCGATTTGAAGTTAGTAAGTATCGTATAGGGGAATTTGTCACGTTTTTGGCTCTTTTGTTTGACATAACTTGAGAACCACTCGTCCGATTTAGCTGAAATAAATTTTAAAAAACCAAGAATTACAATTCCCTTAATCTGTTCATATATTATTTTCCTTTACAAGTAATAGTTTCCAAGTTAAAAATAAGCGCATGAAGAAAAAAAATTTTTTTTTTTTTATTTTTTTTTTAAATACATTTATTTTCGTTTGTTTGCTCCCTTTTCTTTCTTGCGTGGTGGTTCGCCTACTTGTTCAGAGTTTTGGATTTTTTATGAATTAAAAAAAAAAAAATTTTAATTTTTAGGCAAAAATAATTTTTTTTTTCATACATTTATTTATAATTGCGAAACTGTTGCTTAAGTAGGAAAACGGTTTAAGAACAGATTAGAGGAATTGTAATTCTTAATTTTTCTAAATTTGTTTCAGCTAAATCGGACGAGTGGTTCTCGAGTTATGTCAAACAAAAGAGCCTAAAACGTGACAAATTCCCCTATACGATACTTACTAACTTCAAATCGATATATCTCGATTCCTAGATGAGACCCAGCGAAACGCTGGAACACGTATGACTTTTTTTTTACCAATATAACTTTCCCCGGTGGTTTCATTCCAAACCGATCACTGACCCTTACCATTTGTCGCAGAGTGTAATGAATTACTGTAAGTGTACCACAAATGGTACAATTGTACCATGATTTGCATCAGTTCTATGGACATTTACCTCAAATAAAGTCGAATCTTAAAATTAATGTTATTTTCGGATGTGTGATGAAATTTTGTTAATTTTAACTCATACTTATATATCCATTGCTGAAGAAGGATGATTTGTGGACACCATTAGACCGCTTCGAGTGTAAAATTGGTCTAAATCTTAAATAAAGGTACATATTTGTATTTTTAAGAAAATGTTACTGTTTTTTGGACGACGTTTGGGCCTCAGGGACCGTAGATAACGGCCTCTAACTCAACAAAATCGTAAAATTAATTCTTAGAAAATTCCACTGTTCCCCTATGTCTATGATCAAAAGGAACTCTTTTCGGCAGTCTTCGGACCTTATATCCATGGGACAAAGACTTAAAATTATGCGACTCCTAAAATTAATATTATTTAGGATCCGTGGAGAAATTTTAAGATTTTTTATTACTCATATCTCCATTGTTATAGAAGGCTAATTTTTGAGTCTCTTAGGCCCATATGGACCGGCCCGTGTTCGAAATTGGCACAAATCTTAAATATGGGTACATATTTGGATTCGTCAGAAAATGTTAGAGTTTCCGCAAAACCCATATATCTCCGAATTATACGGGACGGTTTTTTGCCCACAGAGTCCAAAGACCAGGTCAAAGCCTCCAAAACAGCCGAATTGAAAAATTGATGTCATATTGATATTATTTAGAAAATTTCACAATGTTCAATTGACTTTGTTCGAAATTATCACTTTCGGTCAAGCCCTAAATTTCTTTAAATCGTAAAATTAATGTAATTTTCTGATTCGGGTAAACATATTATTTTTTATATACCCATGTGTCCATAATTTAAAATTTTTATGTTGATACCACATTTAAATTTAAAATTCTATCTTTATGTTGACATCGCTGTTTTCTGTTAGTTCTTTAGGGTGATCCATCTACAAGTATTTTTTTTTCAAAATAAAAAAAATACTAAAATTCAAATCAAGGGTGGAATCTTTATTGTGCATATGAAAGCACATTTTTTGCCATTTATTTTTGAATATAATTTCCTTCAAATGTTGGCAACTGTAATATGGAAATGAGCGTTCGGCGAAAACGAAGAAGGTCCGCTTTTTTCGACTAAAAGTTTGTTCAGTGATGAGGCCCATTTCTGGCGCAACGGCAACATCAATAAACAACGTTGCCGCATTTGGGCTGAAGAGGAACCAGAAGAGGTTCAAGAGGTGCCATTATATTCAGAGAAAACCACGGTTTGGTGCGGTTTATGGGCTGGTGGAATTATCGGTCCCTTTTTTCAAAAATGACGATGGTCGAAACTTAACTTTCACTGGTGCTCGCTATTGCTCTATCATATCGGACTTTTTACTACCTAAAATTGAAGCCCGTATTCTTGACATTTTGTTTTGAACAGGACGGTGCCACTTGCCATGCAGCTGGTCAAACAATGGATCTAGTAAGAGGTAATTTCGAAAAGCAGTTAATTTCACATTTTGGACCGGTGAATTGGTCGCCTAGATCGTGGGATATCACACCTTTAGACTTTTTTCTTTTTCCAAAGTCTATGCTGACAAACCAGCATGGAAGCGAACATTAGCGTGTCATTCACGCCTTACCGGTCGAAATGCTCGAATGAGTCATCCAAAATTGCACCCTCGGAATGGACACCCTGAGGCGTAGTTGCGGCCAACATTTGAAGGAAATTATATTCAAAAAATAAATGGCATAAAAATGTCCTTCGAATGAATAAAAAAGATTCCACACTTGATTTGAATTTTCGTATTTTTTTATTTTGACAAAAAAAATACCTCTAGATGGATGAATGTCTTTAATATATCAAATAGTTGTTTTTAATGAATAAACATCAAAGTCTAGAGAAAACTCCATAATTAAAAGCAAAAAATAATATTTTTTAGATTTTATCACTTTGCTACAAAGATAAAAATCATAAAAACGACTTATTGAACAACTTGTACAATTATAGCCAAATACAGTGGTGTAGGGTATCGAAGATTGAAATTCGACATAACTTTCTGACATCGTGCCGAGTTTTCTTTGCAATCAGAGGTTCTTTTTACCTAATAGAATATTTAAAAGAAATTTTTCAAATGCCATTCGATACCATTTCCAAGTAGCCTTTATTTAAAATATTCTGATTAAATGTGTTCATTGATTTTGCAGAAAATACCTGCAGGTTTCAAATACCCGTACAAAAAAATCCACTCGTACGTATTTTGTGATTTCTATGATATCTTCAATAGAAATTGAATTGATTTATTATTCTTTGCCAGGGGCATCTGACGACATGTTCATACATAAAGTGACATACTCACAGATAAATTGGTATGCATACGAGGGCGACCGCAAAACTAACTGGCCTGGCACATTTTCTGTTTTACTAGCTTTTTTTTGTTTTTTAAAAGCAATATTTTATAAACCATCTGTCAAAATTTCCGAAATATTTAATGATTATTTTCTTTGTTACAGGTGATTGAAGTAAACAAGTTTTATAATTTTTGAAAAATGGAAAATAAAGAGATTCGTGCGGTAATTAAACACTTTTATATGAAAGGTTATACGCCACAGTTAATCAAAGATGAATTGGATTCTGTTCATGGTGATAATGCACCATCATACTCCACCGTGAAATCCTGGGTTCAACAATTTAAAATGGGTCGTTCAAGTACGGAAGATGAACAACGCTCTGGAAGACCGAAAACTGCTACTACTATTGAAAACATTAGAAAAATATTTAATGAAGTGACTAAAGATAGACGAATAAAGCTCAGAGAACTTGCTGATATTGTTAAAATACACGAAAAACAAGTTTGGAGTATTTTACATGATGAACTCCACATGAAAAAGTTATCCGCGAAAAAGGTGCCCCGTTGTTGACTTTGCCCCAAAAAATCCGTTAGACCAATTCCAAGCAGCTTTTAGCGATTTATCAGCGTAATCCAATAGAGTTCTTGCGCCGATTTATAACTGTTGATGAAACATGGATCCATCGCTACATCCCAGAATGCAAAGAAAGTCAAAACAATGGATAGAAGCTGGTAAAAGTGGTCCCAAGAAGGCGAAAACTGTTAAGTCAGCAGGAAAAGTAATGGCCACAGTATTTTGGGATGCAAGGGGTATAATATTTATTGATTATCTTGAGAAAGGAAAAACTATAAATAGTGAATATAATTGTGCATTATTGGATCGGTTGAGTGAAGAAATCAAGATAAAACGACCGCATTTAGAAAAAGATAATGCTCCGTCACACACTGCATTTTTAACTCAACAAAAACTGGCCGAATTACGATTTGAAATTGCTCCGCATCCACCATATAGTCCAGATTTAGCTCCTTCTGATTATTTCTTGCTTCCAAATTTAAAAAAAATACTCGGTGGCAAAAAGTTTTCGTCCAATAGCGAGGTTATTGCTGAAACTGAGGCATATTTTGAAGGTCTTGAAAAATCTTATTTTTCGGATGGAATTAAAAAACTTGAAAAACGTTTGATGAAGTGTATTGAGTTGGAAGGAGATTATGTTGAAAAATAAATAATAATAATTCCAAAAAACGGTTCTTTTTATGTTAGGCCAGTTACTTTTGCGGTCGCCCTCGTATGTACGAGTATGTATGGATGTTAGGATTTCTTATCACAACAATTCGCTTGTGTGACGATAAGAATTTTGTTGCTCTTGTGACAACCGAAATTTGGAAAACATACAATTTACGGATTTAAAGTCAGCATTTCTTTTCGATTTTGCTGAACTCGTATTTGTAAACGATTAATGATTAGTTTTCAACAGACGTTTTTTCAGTAGAATAATGGAAAATATGTAGTCTGGTTGGTGAAAACATTTTAATTATGTCTTTATGTCGTTTTTGACTGGGTCAGTCTTCCTCCGTGAATTAAATTAAACTAATTTTTTCCATGTGCCCAACGTTTTGTTAGCTTTTTCTGACTTCTTCAGGCGATGTTTATTTGAAAATCCCTGAATAAGTTTGAAAAAGGTTATCCAAACGTTGAGAAAGCATGGAATAAATTAGTTTTATTTAATTCATGAGGGAAGACTGACCAATTAGCCCAGTCAAAAACGACAAACAAATAAGAATACCCATTTTTCTAATAAGAAGAGTTTTAATTATGTTTCTGCAAAATTTATGCACTTGGACAATAACGGTTAGAAACCCATCCAAACTACAAATGTTCCATTAGAATCAGACTTTCTGCTGCAATATACAAACGCATTACATCTTAATTTGGTTTGGCATACCATAATATAAAAGCTATGATTATGTGTTGGTAGAGATAATCAATAATCCGAATAATATTCCATAGTAATGATCGTTGAAACAAACCATTTGTAATGTCAACAAATTACACTGTTCTGCAACAAAATCCTCCTTTGGAAGAAACCAAGTTAGAAAAAGCCTGAATCCGAATTGAATGTCCGTTTGGCCCATCACGTATAGTTTTCGAGACATTGTAAAAATTAAATTTAAATTTTTGTATTTTTCAGTTATTGTTAGGCTTGAGGTCATAAGCAAAAAACAGATGTTGGTGTTTTTTTTTCATTTATTTGCCTTAAACTTTAGCAATTCTCCGAATCTGACACACGTATAAAAATGCAATATTAATTAGAAAGTAATGAATCTTCCATGTAGATTATAATCTAAAAAAATCTAATAGAAA
The DNA here is from genome assembly GCA_963513945.1 of Hydrotaea diabolus. Taxonomy (NCBI): domain Eukaryota; kingdom Metazoa; phylum Arthropoda; class Insecta; order Diptera; family Muscidae; genus Hydrotaea; species Hydrotaea diabolus. The sequence continues at coordinate 209,957,370 of OY740716.1, read as the reverse complement.
TTGTGAAAGTTACAGCAAAAAGAAATCAATATTTTGTTTTTCTTTGTTGAAAAATTTTGTTTTCAACTGCCTATAATACAGGGTGTCTGCCGGAATTGTGTAACATTAGTTTTGATAGTTCTTATTTGGCAGTCGTGAATGAGAGACCTGGCAAATTTATTATGGAAAAGTATGTGATAAACCAACGTGTTTTAATCGTTAAAGCATTTTATCAAAATCAATCATCGATTACTGCGACGATGAGAAAGTTACGTGAAATTTTTGGGATAAACAACGAGCCAACAAAACGCATTATTTATAGTGTAGTGAATGATTTCGAAGAGGGCCTGCAGCTTATAGGCCCAATCATGGACCACAACGTACTGCAAGATCGGCTGAAAACATTACTGCTGCTCAAGAAATCCAATCCATCAACCTCAATTCGACGCCGTGCTCAGGAGCTTAGTCTTCAATGAACAACTTTGGCCACAATTTTGCACAAGGATTTGCATTTGTTTCCATTAACGATTCAGGTGACACAAGAGCTTTTCCACAGACCATTTACGCGGACGTACATACACGCAGAGAAAAAACATGGTTACTACATGGTCACGGCAATAATAATATGTTCTACGCAATAAAAGTATGTTCGTCGCAACCATAGCATTGTTAACTGCATTTATTTTTGACAATAGTATAATTGCTGCAATATTAATATTGTTGAAATGTAACAATAGTATTATTGCCAAATTTAAAAATGAAAATATGGTTATTGCAACAATATAAATATAGTTGGTGCGACAAAAGTATTGTTTCGTGTTTTATGTTAACAATAATATGATTACGGCAATCATACTGTATGATTGTAATTCATTTAAATATGCTTTTTAGAACAAATGTTATTGGTACTGATCTAATGCAATAATAGTACTTTTTTATCGAAATTAAAATTTTTTAAAACAAGCTTCTTTGGCTTTGTTTTTCTGAAATATTTTTAATAAAAACGCTTAGGTTTATTTAAACTTATTTTTTCTACTGTGAAATAAATCACTCCCTATTATTTGGCATTAAATGTATTTTTGAATAATTTTATAATTCAAATCTATTATTGACAACTTAACCAAATTCTAATAAATAATATTGGTGTGATCATACTATGGTTGTAGGGATTATAACATGGTTGCGTGTGAATCATAGTATGGTTGTGAGGATCATACTATGGTTGTATATGAAACATACTATGGCTGTGAGGATCATACTATGGTTGTGGAGATCATAGTATGGTTGAGTGTGAATCATACTATGGTTGTGGGGATCCTAGTATGGTTATGTGTGAATCATACTATTGTTGTGAGGATCATAGTATGGTTGTATTTGAATCATACTATTCTTGTGAGGATCATAATATTGTTGTCCCACAACCATATACCCAGCAATAGTATTATCCTCTTCGAATATTGTCACCACAACCATACTTTTTTTCTGCGTGTAGTTTTCGAGATATTTTCTGACATTTTTCTGACTTTTTTCATTAACCTGCCCAAAAATTTAGTAATTATTATCCGATTCACTTAAAAATGCGTTATATTAATTGGTAATAAACGCATCTTTCATGTAATTTATAAAAATCGAATAAAAATTGTGTATATTACAGCCGAAAGAAATTAAAAATTTGTTTTTTGTGTTGAAAAATGTTGTTTTCAACTGCCAATTGTACCCAAATCCTGGAGCTCTCCCACTAGTTTTTGCATAAAATTATAATTATGATTTTTTACAAAACTGCTTCAACTCAGGCAATTTTCGTTGGATTATCATAAAATATACCACCACATTGTTATATTGACGTTGCGTTGTTTTCTTTATACATTATACGGGAAGATATACTACTTTGTTTATAATTTCTGATTAAATGAAATTGAATGGATCTTATATTGATACATTTTTTATTAAATGTCGGCAATTATGTATGAAACACAATATCATACATAATATCACAAATGCGAGCACATTTTTCATTATACGCCGTTTTCATTTTCATAGAAGTTAGGTCCAATGATTCCTCTTGACCAAATTGCACATCAGACTGTCACTGGATGTAATGGATGCAAAGGTGACTGATGAATAATTTGAGGGGTTTGCAGTGTCCAAAACTGACTATTCTGTTTAATCACATACCCATTCAAATAAATTCATTAAAATCGGTAACATCTTATTGACATACACGCAGAAAAAAAGTATGGTTGGGGTGACAATGTTCGAAGAGGATCATACTATTGTTGGGTATATGGTTGTGACACAACAATAGTATGATTCACACATAACCATGAGTGAAAACCAATTCTCATGAAACCAAATCCATAGTTTGGATTCGTAATGAAATTTGCTTTAATTTGAGTACCCATATTTCCCTTATTTTGTATTGGTCACCTGTTTCAACCAAAAGGGACTTTTTAGGTCCCTAGGGCCCTTCAGTCTTAGCTCTAATCTCTGTCAAATGTTCAAAATTAATTCATATTTGGATTTGTAGTAAATTCCCTTAAATTTGACCAAAAGGGACGTTTTCCTAATTTTTAAAGCAGATTTAAAATATATCCGGTGGGCAGGAAAATCAGTTGTGACAACAAATCTGTTCCCTTTGTTTGTATAACCCTAAAATGTCAGCTGACAAGATTTTTTTCATTGGCAATCTTTGCTGCATATTTGCGGTTAATTCAAATTTTAGGTGAGCTATGGGAGGAGGTGACAAGCGGCATCAGTTGTTATTTGCTGCTAACAATAGAGAAACAAATAAAGACACCAACAACAATGCATTGGCAGTATTCGACAATTTAAATGAAAGCAGCAGCACTGGCAACAGCAACTTAAGTAGAGACAACAACAACAATTACATTAATACATTCATCAAATGTTAATATGTTTATTATCTATGAAATACACGAGAGTCTTAAGTAGGGAGAGAGAGAATTTTTGTGTGTGTTGTGCTTGTTTACTCGTTCGAAGTGTGACATCAGTGATGGGATTTCCAAACTTCCCAATTGTATGTACAGGGAGGGCCAAATGTTACCATGGGGTTTAAAATTTTAATAACATTTTCGTATATATTTTTTTTTTTCAGATGATATAAATAACACTTGGAGAATAAATCATTGAGAGATTCACAACTGAACAAAGAACAAGAAAAATAGAATTTTATTATTTAAAACAGCGGTCAATTATTTTAACTCAAAGTGATGAAGCTCATTTTCATTTGAATGGCTTTGTTAATAAGCAGAACTGCAGGTTCTGAAAATCCAAGAGCCATTCATCAACGCCAATTGCACACCATTAGGTGTACAGTATGGTGTCGGATCACATCTGCAAATATCATTGGGCCTTACTTCATCCAGAATGAAGATGGAAGTGCTGTTACCGTAAATGGAGAGAGGTGTCGGTTTAAGCTAGACAATTTTTTACGTCCTGATTTTCAAAACAGGCCTGAGATGTGGTTTTAGCAGGACAGAGCCACTGGCCACACTGCCCGAGACGCAATGGCACTTTAAAGTCAAATTTTTTGGCGAGCGAATAATTTCCAAAAATTCGGTAATATTTGGCCAGCGCGATCGCCAGATTTGTCAGCACCCGACTATTTTCTTTGGGGTTATTTAAAGGAGCGAGTATATCTGAACAAGCCCGAAACAATTCTTCAACTCAAGGCCAACATTGTTGTAGAAATTCCAACGCTTCAGCCACATATGTTATGGAAAATGCTCTTAAATGAGCCCACCATTGTTAAGCTGAAAACGGGGGTCATTCAAGTGACATTATTTTTCATACTTAGTGTAAAAATTCAATTTTGTATATTATATAGGGTGATCCATCTAGAGGTATTTTTCAGAACAAAAAAAATATACAAATTTAAATCAAGTGTGGAATCTCTATAGGTAATTTGAAAGGACATTTTATGGCATTTATTTTTTAAAAATAATTACCTTGAAATGTTGGGAACTGTATTATGGAAATGAGCGTTCGGTGAGAAACGGGAAGATCCGCTGTTTTCGACCAAAATTTTGTTCAGTGATGAGGCCCATTTCTAGCTCAACGGCAAAGTCAATAAACAAAATTGCCGCATTTTCGCTGAAGTGCAACAAGAAGAGGTTCAAGAGGTGCCATTATACCCAGAGATAACCACGGTTTGGTGCGATTTATAGGCTGGTGAAATCATCGGTCCATATTTTTTCAAAAATGATAAAGGCCGACACGTAACCCTGAATGGTGCTCACTATAGCGCCATGATATCGGACTTTGTGCTACCTGAAATTGAAGCCCGTAATCTTGAGGACACTTGGTTTCAACAGGACTGTGCCACTTGACATACGGATGCTCATGGATCATGAGAGGTCATTTCAAAAAGCAGCTAATTTCACGTTTTGGTCATGGGAGTTGGCCGCCTAAATCGAGTGATATCACACCTTTGGACATTTTTCTTTGGGGTAAAGTCCAAAGTCTATGCTGACAAACCAGCTAAGATTCAGGTTTTGGAAGCCAACATTACGCGTGTCATTGAAGCCATACTGGTCGAAATGCTTGAACGCGTCAGTCAAAATTGAACCTTCCGAATGGACTCGCTAACGCGTAGTTGCGGCCAACATTTGAAGAAAATAATAATTAAAAAATAAATGGCATAAATGTCCTTTCGAATGAACAACAAAGATTCCACACTTGATTTGAATTTTTGTTTAAAAAAAAATACCTCTAGACTGATCGCCCGATATAATCTGATTAAAAAATAAAAAAAAAATTAACGAAAAAGTTATTAAAGTTTTTAACCCCATGGTAATTTTTGGCCCACCCTGTACCAACAAGTGAGTAAGTTTCACTCGGTTCGTCTAACTGACACATATACGCGCAACCAAGTCTATATATTGCAAGCTTCTCAGGGACATTGCACCTCGAAAAAAACTATTAAAAATATGCTAAATTTGGGCGTGGCTGACTTTACTATACCCTCTACTTCTGGATGTTCAGAAAACCCAACTAAAAATAGGATTTAAAACTAAAAACATAAAATCGGATGAACATATGTGAGTGGAAGAAGAAGACGTACGGGGTGGGCGATTTAACAGTTTAAATACAGCTATTTTTTTCAAATTTCTAATTCTATTGAAAAGGCTGAACTTTGTCATTTATCAAACAAAAGGGGAATTTAAAAAAAAATAACACAAGGGAACAAAATGGAACTTTTTGTCTTTGTTGTTTGGAATTCTATAGCAATTTTTTTTACTAATTTGAGGCAGCTGATTTTAAAACTAATCTCCATTTTTCTTCATCAGCTCGAATTTTTAAATTACTGGTACTAATCGTATTTTCGACTTTTCTTTCCAAAAATTTAAAGTTCAAAAAATCATAAACTTTCTTTTAATAAGCCGATTTTTAAAGTTGTGTTTTATTAAAAATGTAGTTGTTACCTTTGAAAAAAAATCAAATTTTTTAATATCATCAAAAAAAATGACTGAGTAACGGCTGTTTTACAAAAAAAATACACATTTTAATTTTCTTCGCGCTCATAGTTGATCGGTTGGGATTGCAAATTGTGCTTTTTATTAGCTTTATTGAATAGCATATTAAATCGATTCAAATTGAATAAGTTATGCTAAGTTCGGTGATAACCGATTTTTTTCTCCTTTTTTTGATTCTACCTATAAATAAATAGAAAAGCAGCAAACACACACATATTCCTAAATGCTATTTCGGTACGGAAATCCAGACTTTTGTCAATTCAGTTTTCTCAGTAAATTGTTGACAAAATCAAAAGTTGTAGACCGATTTCAATGAAATAAAGCTCATTTGATTCAAAATATATTAAACTAAATGCTTTTAGACCAAAACTGTGATTTTTGTCGCATTTTTTATGAATTTTTAAAGAATTAATTTTTTTTTTTTATAAAATTGTTTTTTTTTTTAAACTTCAACGATATATCTAAAACTACTAGGCCAAATTAAAAACGATGTAGGCACGGATTAAAGATAATTTTGTTTTGGACATAACGGTATATCGCGAAATGTTGAGCTGATAGAAAAAAGTCAAGTGCAGATTTGAATTCAGTGTTCCAAATTACCTTTAGCAAAATTCAGCTCTTAAACTTCTTTAAAGAACAAATTTTTTTATGAAATTTTAGTTTTTTCTTCTTCAAAATTTCAATGATATATCTGAAACTACTATGCCAAATTAAAAACAATGTAAGCACGGATTTTGGACATAACGATACATCGCGAAAAGTCGACCTGATAGAAAAAAAACCACGTGCAGATTTGGATTCAGCGTTCCAAATTAACAAAAAAAACAAAATTCTTAAACAACAAATACCTTGTTCCCTTGTGTTATCAGTAATTTTTGATTAAAGCCGATTTAAATTTAAAATGTTTTAACGCTCACCCTGTACGTCTTCTTCAGACCAATAGTTAATAGTCCCACAACTGAATGGAGAGGGGAAACTATTCAAGTGCACCACATACCGTACAATTGTATCCGCGTTCCATCTCTAATGTACACACTTTTTACTCTCATTAAACATCTCTTTTCACAAACGCACACACACACACATGGAACTCGCAGTTAAGATTATGGTGGAAAAATAAAACAACAACAAGGAAAAGCATAAGCAAATGACAAACAACACTTATCGTTGCGGTGTTAAGATCTGTTATCACTTGAAATGTTTATGGAAGTTCTGATTACTTTGCGCCACTCAGATTGGACGACAACACGCAACGCCATTATTTTAAATTGTGCCAAAAACGAAAGGAAAAAGGACCCTCTTCATCTGGTGAAAGCTTACCTTTAAATTCACGCTGCGTCCGGGGTCGGTAACCGAAAACACCTTTCTCGCTGTGATAGCAGCGCTGCTGCCACTGCTGTAATAGATACGCGGAGGCTCCTGACGTTCTTGGCTGGCTCCTTAGATGACGTAGCATGGCTTTTAATTTATTTGGCTTTTCCCTCTTATTATTTTTTAAATGTACCACAACTTGTGATATCAAAACTCGCAAATTGCAAATATTTTTTTTTTATTTTAATTAAATTATTATTCTATTGTATATATGTATGTACACAGATGTACATATGTTGAACTTTTGTCACACTGATACGTACTGAAGGTGCGTTCGTACACTTTCACTTTCGTTCCGAGGCCCGTACCCCACAAGAGTCACCAGCGTACTGAAGTGCATGTCATGCCTCCCTCCACATGTTTAGTTGAACGCACATTTCAACTCAGTTTGTAGTTGTTTGTGTGGATGTTTTGCAACTGATAAGAAATATCAGGCCAAAGAGAGCGTCCTGGAATAGTTGTGTGCTTGTTTTTAAGAGCAAGAGTATTTTTGTGACGATCAAAGAGTATATTTATTTGGATTATCGGTGGCACTTCTTTGCCAGTGTTGCCATTAGAAAAGTTTTTTCCGACCTAAAAACTGATCAAAACCTCTTCCAGCCGACCAAAATTGTAAAATAAATCAAGCTGCAATTCAATATTCTTGAAAAAATAAATTGTTTATTTAATAAACGTTTTTTATAGGGCAAAGCAAAGTTATATATAAAAATTCACTATTTTCTTTTAATAACATGTCACGGGTGTTTTTTTAGACCTACACATTTTTTGGAGTTGGTCTTTTCTGACAGCTGTCACTTGATTAATGCTCAGTTTGGTTTGCCATTTCATAAAGAATAGAATTACTACGGAACAACGTTTGCAAATCGTGGAAATTTACGTGGGTTGCTATATATATTTCTGGCATAGGCAACACTAAGTGTTGCCTGGCGCCTTCTGACATTTTCATTGGAAAGTTTGAAATTTTTTAGCATAAACGTACTCAGAACATTAAGACGTACGACCATCATTTGTGTTGTTTACAGTGACTTGAAAAAATCAACATGGCAAAAAAATGGAATTAACTCGTGAACATTTTCGTGCGATCATTTGTCACAACTTTCGACGTGGATTATCACGACAAGAGTGCATCGATGAACTTAGATCTTTGTATGGTGATGAAGCGCCATCCTATAGCACTGTGAAAAACTGGTTTAATGAATTCAATCGTGGCCGACGCTCGCTCAAAGACAAAGAACGGTAAGGTCATCCAAATACGGCCATTGTGCCAGAGAACATTAATGCCGTGCGTGAACTAATAATGCAAGATCATCATGTGACATGCCGTGAGATAGAGGCATCCTTCGGCATTTCTTCCACCAGCATTTATTCATTTTACATGAACACCTGGCCGTAAAAAAGGTTTGTTCTCGATCAATGTGACAATCGCTCAATAGAAGGCACGTGTCGATTGGTGCAAAGAAATTTTGAAAAAATACGATCGCGGTGCTTTAAAAGATGTTTATAAGATCGTCACAGGTGACGAATCAGGAATCTATGCGTACGAGCCCGAAACAAAGCAGCAATCGGCCGTGTGGGTCATCGAAGACGAGCCAAATCCATCGAAAGTTGTTCGTGGAAGAAGCACTTCTTAGCAAATGTCGCCTGTTTCTTTAGCAAAACTGTGGCGACTGTTCCACTTGAGCAACGTAAGACAGTCAATTCTGAGTGGTACACCATAATTTGTCTTCGGAGAAATTCGAAAAACGAACAAGAGAAGACGAATCATTGTGCACCATGATAGTGCGAGCTCTCAAACATCGGCTCAAACCAACGCCTTTTTGTCCGGCCAAAACGTCGAATTGATAGGTCATCCGCCGGTACCCAATGACTTCTTTTTATTCCCGCACATCAAGAAAAAATGCGTGGTCAACGATTTTTGTCGCCAGAAGATGCTGTTGACGCGTTCAAAAACCATGTTTTGGAGGTGTCTCAATCGGTGTGGAAAAAGTGCACCGACAATTGGTTTGAGCGCATGCAAAAGAGTATAAATAATGCTGGAGAATACTTTTAAAAAACAATAAAACCATTTTTGATGATAAATATTAGCACTTTCATTATTAGGCCAGAAATATATATAGCAGCCCTCGTATTACCAAAATAGTTGTTCGGTTCGAGCGACGCATCGCACGCTGCTTCCAATATTCGATCGACATATTCGAAGCAGAGTCGGTAGTTCGAGCAACCATGGATCGGTTCCGCACCACTTTTACTCTAGTGGATAATGCGCATCCTCAGAGACGCCGAAGGCGCTATTGTTGCTATGGAGCAGAGTATTGAAGTAGACCCGAATGAGTCAATCCGTCATCGCAACAATTGGAGCTGTGCCTATACAGTGTATAGTATACACTTTATGGAAGATTTTGTGGAAGGATCTTGCTTTGCGGGCTTACAAAATCCAATTCGTGCAAGAATTGAAGCCGAACCACCATCAAGCGCGTTCGGTAAATGGTCCCAAAACAAGATTTTTACATGAACATTTTGTTCACCGTTGAAGCTCACTTTTGGTAGAATAGGTACGTTACTAACCAAAATTTTCACATTGGAAGTAATGAAAATCCACAAGCCAATGTAAACAAGACGTTACATCCTCAAAAAGTCACTGTTCGGCGTGTTATGAGGCCTTCCATAAAGTTACAGTCAATGGGAAACGCTATAGAGCCACGTTTAATGACTTTTTCATGTCTAAGTTGGATGATTTTATTGTGGATGACCTTTGGTTCTAACAAGACGGCGCTACAGCCAACGAAACAATCAGGTTATTGAAGTGCATTATCTCGCGTCGTGGGCCTGTAAAGTGGCCTCCAAGATCGTGCGATTTAACGCCGCTGAACTATTTTTTGTTGGGTTATGTGTAGTCTACGCTTGTCTACGCAGATAAGCCCGACACGATTGACGCCTTGAAAGAGCATATTCGGCGCGTTATTGCTGACATACGGCCGCAGATGCTGCAAAAAGTGGTCGAAAATTGGCCCTCTTGGCTGGAACTTATTTGAGGCAGCCGCGGCCACTTGCCCGAAATCATTTTATAAACATATTGTCAAAACCTTATCTTTATAATAAAGCTTAATTCTTGGCCATAACATTAAATTATATGCGTTTTATTTCTTCTTGAAAACCACACGTCTAAAAAAACAACCTTTAAGCAAGCGACTCTAAAGACTATAAGCATGATAATTTGAATTCTGCCACTTTAATAGCGAATCCACAGTGGGAGTTTATACCTGGAATTTACCTGGTTTTTCTAACTTCTGGTAGCTTGAAAACAAATGAAATATATTTAGAAAATTTATGAGTTGTGCGTCTAAGACACTTTCAATTTCAATAATTTTAAGACTATCGATGCTAAAAAAATCTTTTAAAATCCCATTTAAAAACAATAATCACCACCGTTTGTAAAAACACGCATATTTAAATAACTCCCCAAAGTGGAACGACTTTGTGAATTATTCTTAACGCATAATGTCTTTCTTTCCCAATTACACATTTTAAATATTTGTTTGAAGATAAGGCAAACCTTTGCATAGGGAATCTGTGTGAATAACAAAACATAACGTGGGATCTGATCCAAAAATAGCTGGTAACACTGCTAAAATGTACTGGGCAGAGATTTAACATAAACGAAAATCGACACCAATATATAAATATTTTTTATTGTAGAGTATTTTTAGGCGCAACAATATATAAGTATAATTTGATGTCGATCGTAGTATTATTGTGAATTAGGCTGGGTACCAGGTCCGATCGTTTTTTACAACAGACAATAGAGTTGGTTGCCCTACTGCCACCTATCAGCACCATTGCTCTCCTTTGGAAATGGTCAAGTGGATCCAAGGATGATTTTTGAGCACATGCCTACATATGGGAGTATTTCATTTAAGGCCTCATGTAAGTTGTGTAGATGTTGAAGGGGTCAGAAGGAGTAAAATAGTTATTGTACCGCTATAGAAAGCCTATACACTTAAGTGCTTCAAATATATGCCTCGTCTAACGACATTATATTTTCATGCCCAGAACATCAGGAGCATCCGATTGTACAAATCCATACCATCGATGGGTCAATGAATCGTTTGTGAGCCAAAAATCAGCACTGTGTCTTGTGCGCATTCAAATCTACTCTTTACACTCGACCCCATTCGGAAATGGTCAGTAAATCCCGGTCACGTGCCTCATCCATAACTCGCCCGTTGTCTTTAATATCTTGAAGACGCGGCCTTCGGTGCAATAAATATAAATGAGTCTGCAGTCATCCGCGAAGTAGTAGTTTGGTTGCGGTCCGACTCAAAAGGTCGTCAATGAAAAGAGGGAAACAAGAGGGAGAAAGAACAGAACCCCGTGGCACACCTGCGGTCAGCCTATGTTCGCTGGATAAAAACCCATCTACAACAATTCGTATAATGCGATCTCTTAGAAAGCTCAGTATAAATCGAGCGAAGGTGTTCTAACAACAAAAGCGATCAGCTTTAATATAAGTGCATCGTGTCAGACTCTATCAAAGGCCTTTGACATTAGAGGCACGACATTAGTCTCACGAAACTTGTGGATAGACGGACTCCAACGCTCCGACAGGAACGCAATCAGGTCTCCCGTAAAGCGATTTCTACGATCGCTAAGCTAGTCGTTAGAATCCAGATAAAATCTCTTGAACATATATGCGGGAGCTATATCTTAACCTGAACCGATTTTCTCCAATTTTTAAAGCGCCCGTTTTTAAAGCGCCCGTCCTTTAGACGAGAAATATAATAAAGATTAGTTGTAATATGTGGATCAACATATATGTGAAAGCTATAACCAAATCTGAATCGATTTTCTTCACAAATCTAAAGTGTGTTAAATTTCATCAAGATTGGATGTAATATGTGGCTTCTATAGCTAAAGGCATAAAGTCGAATAAACATATATATACGTATGCTATTGATAATTCTGAATCGATTTTCTTTACTTTTAATAACCTCTTTCCTTCGCCCATTAAACTTTCTCATACTAAGTTTCATAAAGATTGGATGTAAGATGTGACTTTTAGAGTTTAAAACATAAAAATCAGATGAACATTTATGTGGAAGCTATATGTTAATCTGAACCGATTTACTTCAATTTTAATATCGTGCTCCCTTGGTCCAAAAAACAAGTGCGCTAAATTTCATCAAGATTGGATGTTATACGTAAGTGGCTTTGAGCTAAAGACATAAAATCGGATTAACATACATGTATGGGAACAATATATAAATCTGAACCGATTTACTCGTGCTAAGTTTCATCTAGATGGATGTAAGATATGGCTGTCAAGTAAAAATCATTTAAATCGAATGAACATATAGGTGGGAGCTATATATACATCTAACCGATTTTCTCCAATTTCAATATCGCCCGTCTTTGGTTCAATAAACTATTGCGACCTGTAGATTGATTACAAGCTTTAGATGTACGGAAGGGCTTCAATAAATGGAACTAGCTGGTGATTATACATCGATAGGTTTACTTAAAGGTGGACCTAACTCAATTACTTTTGATAGTTACAAACATTTGCCATGAAACTAACTAATAATACCTGTTCCAATGAGTGTACCAGGCTATAATTACACTGTGGAACATTTTTGGGGTAATTGTCTGGGGGGTGAGAAATTCCAAGTCAGGGTGATGGTACTAGGTCAGTATATTAAAACCCTCAAAGGGTTTTTTTATGACCTTTTACATTTTTTCCTTATCTTGATGTTTTTTCGCTTAGTTGTAAAATGTTGGCAAAAACGTAGTTTGACATAACTCGAGAGCGACTAGTTCGATTTTGCTGAAATAAATTGAGAAAAATTAATAATTACATTTTCTTTAATCCATTAATATACTGTTTCTCTACCAAATCAACATTTTTGCAATTAGAAATAAATTTATGAAGAAAATTTTGCCAAAAAAAATTTTTTTTTTTTAAACATATAAATCCCAAACGGAAAAACGTGTAGAGTCTTATAACTTTCACGTAAAGTCACATAACCTATAAACAAAATGCGACATAGATCATAGAAATCGATTAACGCGTTCTGCTTTTATTCAAAATTTCATACCTTCACTTAATTGTAAATAAAAGCAGAACGCGTTAATCGATTTCTATGATCTATGTCGCATTTTGTTATAGGGTTTTAATATACTGACCTAGTACCATCACCCTGACTTGGAATTTCTCACCCCCCAGATTGGCTGTTGTACTGTGTTATCAATCCATAAAAAGAAACAAAAACATTTGTAAACTTTTTCTGTATCAGGGCCAGAATATTTAATAAGTATTTAAAAACAAAAAATTTCTGAAAAGTTTATAAAACGTTTATAAATTGTATAAATGGGCAATTTCTTTTTAGTTTGTTACAAAATTTAAAATGCGTGAAAAATTTATTTTTGACTATAACAGAAAATCTTGCTGTTCTGGAACACGCATTGATAAATTTGTACCAAATTATAATTTATGAAATATTTTTTTTAAAATTTTTTATTTATTTTTAAAAAAAAGTTTCGCTCGTTGTTTATTTCGATATTTTGCTTAACGCACTTAACAGGTATTAAACGGCTCTCGAGACCTCTTGCAACATTTTAAAAGAATACAAGTTTTTTACAAAATGTCAACGTGGCATTGATTTTTGTGGCTGCACACAGTTTTCATCGCGATTTCAGGTCCGTGACGACCATAATCAGATAGCTTCGCAGAAATTGTTGAAAGCAAAACTGAACTCTTTAAGAGCAGGTTGTCATTAAACGTATTAGAGCTACTGCAGTAAATCTCTCTTTTCAAGTTTTCTTCTTATATTGATCTTTAAACATTTTATATTTTTTTATAAAATTATTTTTTTTTTAATTTTTCATGGTAGCGGATTATTTTTTTAATTTTACCAAATATGCGCATAAGTCTTACGAATCTGGTTAGTACTCGGTGCACATCTTCACGAACGAAATGGCTAAGAGAATATTTAATACGCGCCTATTTTTTTGTTCGAAAAGTTTTGTTTATAATCTTAAAAATGGCTGCTACTCCTTTTTTGAGGTTTAATAGGCTATTTTTTGGGTTTTAATAGAAATCTTGCTGTTCTTAAACCGACTGAGATATTTGTACGAAATTTGGGTCATATGAAAGGGAACACAAGTTTAATTTGCAAAAAACGTTTATATTTTTATTTAAAAATGCAATTTAAATTTTGTAATGTTTATAGTCTTCAAATACAAAATAGTACTCGTAGTCAGATATTTATAAAATACAATACACGTGGGCAATATCAATAATTACGTGACTTTTCCAACTTCCATCGTAGTTATATGAAATGCAACACTGCTCCCATCAAGTACCATCTGTTAAAAGACTACTGTGAAATTTAGAGAGAGTTCCGTCATTTATTTTGTGTAAAAGAGTTTTTAAAAAAATACAACCTCGAGGATTTTTTTAAAAATGGAAAAAAGTGAATTTCGAGTGCTCATTAAACATTATTTTTTGCGAAAAACAAGGAAAAGCATAATAAATACTATGGGTACACTGAACCATCGATTTCAATGGTAAAAAGTGTTTTATTGACCTTCGCACAAGTAAAAATGACGCTGAGGTCAATACACCCGAATATGTCGAAAAAATACACGATATGATGTTGGTCGATCGAAGAGTAAAAGAGCGTGAGATATGGCAGTGTGGTTTCGATTTTACATGATCAGTTGGGTTTAAGAAATCTGTCTGCCGCGTTTGCTCTCAATTGACCATAAACGTAATCGTGTGACAACTTCATAGGATTGATTGAAGTTGTTAAACCGCAATTCAAATGAGTTTTTGTGGCGTTTTGTTACTGTGAATGAAACATGGATTCATTACAACGGTGCGGAGACCAAGCAACAGTCTAAACAATGGGTTTATCCGGGTGAACCGGTTCCGAATAAGGCCAAGGTGACATTGTCGGTCAATAAGGTGATGGCAACAGTTTTTTTGGATGTATGCGGGATAATCCACATCGATTACCTTCAAAAGGGAAAACAATAAACGGTGATTATTATTACAACTTATTGGACCGATTAAACGAGGATTCAAAAAAAATCACCCAAGTTCTTTTTCATCAAGATAAGTCACGGGTGCACACGTGTGCAATGGCAAACTTGCATGAATTGGGTTACGAATTGGTACCTCACCCGCCATATTCTCCGGATTTAGCCCCCAGTGAATATTTCCTATTTCCAATCCTAAAGAAATGTCTCGGTGGAAAGAGATTCAGCTCCAACGATGAAATTATTTATGAAACAAATGCCTTTTTTATGGACCTCGAAAAATAATATTTTTATAGAAGGGATACAAAAATTGGAGAAACGTTGGACTGACTGTATTAAGCTAAAAGGAAAATATATTGAAAAAAATGATTTTTTAAAAAAAAAAAACTGTTTTATTCGAATTAAATTTTGAAAATAGTATGATTGCGGCAATATTAATATTGTTGAAATGTAACAATAGTATTATTGCCATATTTAAAAATGAAAATATATTTGTAGCAACAATATTCGTAAATATGGTTGGTGCGACAAAAGTATGTTTTTGGGTTTTATGTTAACAATAATATGATGACGGCAATCATACCGTATGATTGTAATTTTTCTTCATTTGAATATGTGACGCGCAAAATAGAAAGGGACCTAAGGTTAAAAGCCAGTTTTGTTCAGGAGACCCATTTTAAAGATTAGGTCCCTTTCTATTTGCTCTTAGAATCGTCGACTTCACTTTCAATCGCGCATATCTCTGGGAGGAAACACTTTTGGGGCATGGGATCGGTCTCATTCGATGCTCCACATCAAAAAGAAATAAAAATGAAAATTTATTTTTTTACCCTTAGGTCCCTTTCTCTATGCGCTGTCACATATGCTTTGTACAACAATATTTTTCGTTACGGATCTAATGCAACAATAGTACTTTTTATATGCAAATTAAAATTTTTCAAACAAACTACTTTGGCTTTGTTGAACTGAAATATTTTTAATAAAGACGCTTACGTTTTTTTAAACTGAGTTTTTCTACTAAAAATCACTCCTATTATTCGAATTAAACTTATTTTTAAACAATTTTCATAATTCAAATCTATTGTAGACAACTTAACCCAATTCTAACAAATAATATTGGGAGTCAGAGTATAACTATTGTAGGGATCATAACATGGTTGAGTGTGAATCATATGGTTGTGGCGATCATAGTATGGTTATGTGTCAATCATAATTTTGTTGTGAGGGTAATAGTATGGTTGTGAGGATCATTGTATGGTTGTATTTATATCATACTATTGTTGTGAGGATCATAATTTTGTTGTACCGCAACCATATACCCAACAACAGTAAGATGCTCTTCGAATATTGTTATCCCAACCATACCTTTTTTCTACGTGTAAAACTTAAAAAAATATATATAAGTCAAATTTTTTTAAATGAAAATCCATACACGCAGAGAAAAAACATGGTTACTACATGGTCACGGCAATAATAATATGTTCTCCGCAATAAAAGTAGGTTCGTCGCAACCAAAGCATTGTTAACTGAATTTATTTTTGACAATAATATAATTGCTGCAATATTAATATTGTTGAAATGTAACAATAGTATTATTGCCAAATTTAAAAATGAAAATATGGTTATAGCTACAATATAAATATGGTTGGTGCGACAAAAGTATTGTGTTTTGCGTTTTATGTTAACAATAATATGATTACGGCAATCATACTGTATGATTGTAATTTTTCTTCATTTAAATATGCTTTTAAGAACAAATGTTATTGGTACGGATCTAATGCAATAATAGGACTTTTTGAAATTAAAATTTTTGAAAAGCTGCTTTGGCTTTATTTAACTAATGTATTTTTAATAAAAACGCTTACGTTTATTTCAACTTATTTTTTCTACTGTGAAATAAATCACTCGTTTTATTTTGAATTTTATGTATTTTTGAATAATTTTCATAATTCAAATCTATTGTTGACAACATTAACCAATTCTAATAAATAATATTGGGGATCATAGTATAATTGTGTTTGATCACACTGTGCGACAGCCACAATCGGTTTGGGATGAAACCACCGGGGAAAGTTATATCGGTCAAAAAAAGGTCATACGTGTCCCAGCGTTTCGCTGGGTCTCATCTAGGAATCGAGATATATCGATTTGAAGTTAGTAAGTATCGTATAGGGGAATTTGTCACGTTTTTGGCTCTTTTGTTTGACATAACTTGAGAACCACTCGTCCGATTTAGCTGAAATAAATTTTAAAAAACCAAGAATTACAATTCCCTTAATCTGTTCATATATTATTTTCCTTTACAAGTAATAGTTTCCAAGTTAAAAATAAGCGCATGAAGAAAATTTTTTTTTTTATTTTTTTTTTAAATACATTTATTTTCGTTTTCTTGTGTGACTTTACGTGAAAGTAATAGGACTTGACACTTTTTACCGTTTTGGATTTTTTATGAATTAAAAAAAAAAAATTTTAATTTTTAGGCAAAAATAATTTTTTTTTTTCATACATTTATTTATAATTGCGAAACTGTTGCTTAAGTAGGAAAACGGTTTAAGAACAGATTAGAGGAATTGTAATTCTTAATTTTTCTAAATTTGTTTCAGCTAAATCGGACGAGTGGTTCTCGAGTTATGTCAAACAAAAGAGCCTAAAACGTGACAAATTCCCCTATACGATACTTACTAACTTCAAATCGATATATCTCGATTCCTAGATGAGACCCAGCGAAACGCTGGAACACGTATGACTTTTTTTTTACCAATATAACTTTCCCCGGTGGTTTCATTCCAAACCGATCACTGACCCTTACCATTTGTCGCAGAGTGTCACAGTATGGTTGTAGGGATCATAACATGGTTGCGTGTGCATCATACTATGGTTGTGAGGATCATACTATGGTTGTATATGAAACATAATATGTCTGTGAGGATCATACTTTGGTTGTGGAGATCATAGTATGGTTGAGTGTGAATCATACTATGGTTGTGGGGATCACAGTATGGATATATCTGAATCATATTATTGTTGTGAGGATCATAGTATGGTTGTATTTGAATCATACTATTGTTGTGAAGATCATAATATTGTTGTACCACAACCATATACCCAACAATAGTATTATCCTCTTCGAATATTGTCACCACAACCATACTTTTTTTCTGCGTGTAGATGGGTTTTATTGTAGAGTCTCTGTAGAGGTGGTGAATTGTATGTTCGTGGGCAATTGTGTAAAGAAAACTTATAAAGTGAGATTTACAACAGATGTTCTCATATGTTTGGTGAAGACCAGGTCTTAAAGAGTTCGGTTCTCCTTTCAACAATTGCTGCGAAGCTTTCTGATAAAGGTCGTCACGGACCCGAAATCGTCATTTTGTTAAAAACTTGTCTTCTAATAAAAAAATAAACAAACGACCTAAGCAAAGGAAAAACAAAGAAATTATAATTTGAATACATTATATAAATCGTAGTGTTCTCTTTCATATGAAAAAAAACTACTCAATATTTAATACTAAATCTCGGGTAAAAAAAATTAGTTAACATCAAATAAATATATAACTTTACGTAAATTAATAAACTATTCAAGCCAAAACATAGTTTTTAACAACTAGGATATTTAAATCAAAAGACAATACGAGGGTTGCTATATATAATTCTGGCCTACATAAAGTGTTGCCTGACGCTATCTGACATTACCATTGGAAATTTTGACATTTTTTAGCATAAAAGTACTCAGAACGTTTTGACGTACGACCATCATTTGTGTTGTTTACAGTGACTTGAAAAAACCAATTTGGCAAAAAATGGAATTAACTCGTGAACATTTTCGTGCCATCATTTTTCACAACTTTCGACGTGGACAAGAGTGCATCGATGAACTTAAATCTTTGTATGGCGATGAAGTATTATCCTATAGCACTGTGAAAAACTGGTTTAATGAATTCGATCGTGGCCGAAGCTCGCTCAAAGACGAAGGTCGTCCATAAACGAGCGTTGTGCCAGAGAACATTGATGCCGTGCGTGAATTGATAATGCAAGATCGTCATATGACATATCGTGAGATAGAGGCTTTCTTGGACATTTTTTCCACCAGCTTACATTCGATATTGCATGAACCCCTGGCCGTAAAAAAGGTTTGTTCTCATTGGATCCCGAAGGATTTGACAATCGCCCACAAAAAGACTCGTGTCGATTGGTGCAAAGAAATTTTGAAAAAATACGATCGCGGTGCTTTAAAAGACGTTTTTAAGATCGTCACAGGTGACGAATCATGGATCTATGCGTATGAGCCCGAAACAAAACAGCAATCGACCGTGTGGGTCTTCGAAGACGAGCCAAATCCAACGCAAATGGTCGCCCGCCTGTTCTTCGGCAAAACTGGCCATGTGGCGACTGTTCCGCTTGAGCAAAGTAGGACGTCAATTCAGAGTGGTACACCACAATTTGTTTGCCTGAAGTCTTCGGAGAAATTCGAAAAACGAACAAGAGAAGACAAATCATTGTGCACCATGGCAATGCGAGCTCTCACACAAACCAGCACTTTTTTGACCGGCCAAAACGTCGAACTGGTCATCCGCCGTACAGCCCTAAATTCTTTTTATTTCCGCACATCAAGAAAAAAATGCGTGGAGAACAATTTTCGTCGCCAGAAGATGCTGTTGAATCGTTAGAAAACCATGTTTTGGAGGTTTCTCAATCGGAGTGAAAAAAGTGCTTCGACAATTGGTTTAAGCGCATGCAAATGTGTATAAATCATGCTGGAGAATACTTTGGAAAACAATAAAACCATTTTTGATGATAAATATTCGCATTTTCATTATTACGCCAGACATATATAGCAGCCCTCGTACATCTTATTTGGGACCAGCAAAGCGGGCCAAGCTTAGCTAGTATTTACCATACATAAAGTACAGGAAAGGGGCTCAAAGGAATAACTGTTGTTAAGTATAGTTCTAGAAATCGCCTTGTAAGTCCACCTCAAATTAAATGACTCATAGCATTCTCTTAATAGACAATACTGGGCCCCAAAGAGAACTATTTTCGAAAATTAAACGGCCGGAAGTGAGTGCAATTATCTAAAAGAAAAATAATGGGAAAAAGCTCCGTCAGTATCTAAATGAATTTGATTATTGATAACGTGCGGAACCCTTATACATAACTCATGTTGAAAATATATAGACTCGCTCCTTAGATAAGATATGAAATAATGAACAGTTTTTCGAAATAGCAGGTGAATCAAAGCCTCTTGGCATTGTGCGACAACGCCCCGACTTTAGTCTGAATTTAACGGTGGAGCTGTGTTAACGTATTTTCCAAATAAATGGTAAAAAGTGAAGTGTGACAGTAAAATAAAGCTGATAAAAAGATATATAAATGAAAAGAAAAACGCCATGAAATTTATCGGGCTGATAAGAAATTATTAGAATACCATACAGGCCTGATAAGACACCATCGAGTGAATAAGTACTTTGTATTAAAAAAAAGAAATTTTATTAAGTATAAAAGCGATGATGACGTCATGTTTAAAAAATATCCTAATTTTGTGAAATTTCAAAAGATATTGCAAATAAATTCCAGTTTATTTTCTTTGTTTTAGCGAAAACAGTTAATTACAGCTTTCTAAACAGAAAAACGAAAATAAAAACGAACAAATCGAAATAAATAAAACGACGATTTATTAATTTTAAGTAAGATTTTCCCTAAGAAAAATGCGGTTTAAACTATTCTTAGCCAGTTTACTGGCCTGTGGCTTCATTGCCTACGCTATTGCCAATGAAAACATCTCAAGTGAAACCGAAAGTATTGCTCCCAGTGCCAGCAAAGATAACAGCGTTCCAAACCAAAGTAGTACAGTGTTGAACAAAAATGCTGCGGTGGAATTGTTTGAAAGTGTGCCGGCACAAAAACCACAACCAGCGGGACCGAAAAACCAACCCCAAGTTTCCAAGATGCCTAGCACACCGATTGTGTCCCCATCGGGCAACATGTCACAGCAACGCTCTGGCGCTCTAAGAATGTATGATGACTACTTGGGTGAATTGGGTTATGACATCTACAATGACAACGGCTACAATTGGGGTAAGTTGAGAAATGTGTAAATAAATTATGTCGGGGGAATAAAAACTTTTCTCATTAAGATTTACAACATCCGAAATTGCACTAGTATTTCTTTCTGAGATCCAGTCCAAATGGTTAGGAAAATAGAATTTTACACAAAAACCATAGTAAATCCGGTTTGTGTTGAAATGCGTAACCTGTAGATGGACACAACGTACTTGTTCAACAATAGGGTATTAACTCAATAATTTTAATTATTCAGTAAAGACAAAACAGCATACATAAACACTGTTGCACTCGTATTGTGCTTTTATTGCCGGAACCGAAATATAAATAGCAACCCTCTTACCATAACGGTTGAAGTTAGTAAAAAGTGATGGAGAGAGAAAATGCGTAAGAAACATGGCAAGCACTTAAGAATATATTTGAAGCTACATCGAAAGATGAGTCATTCAGAATTTGCACTGACCATTTTGCATTTGGATGGCTGTTTAAGGAAGTCGTGTCAAGGCATATTGCAAAACTATGAAGTCTGTGGTATGAGTTAAATTACAGATTAAGGTCAAATAGTAAGAATGTTTTGCATGATATGCAGCTAGTTTGTAAGATATTACTAAATAGGGACATAAATACTGTTACATCACTGAACACACCCATTTCAATAGTAGAACTTAACATACCCCGTTAATGTCATATGGGTTTTGAATGACATTAGTCTGTAACGGGATTTTGAAATTGTTTCAACTTTCATCATAGAGTGGTCAGATAATGAGTACCGTATCGCTGTAATAGCGCTTTTCAAGTGTGAAATTAAAAAAGTGATATTTTCAAAACGCTCCGGCCACTAGGGATTGGTCGCATGTTCGTCTACCGATGTATAAAACTGTTTGAGGAGACTGGAGGCGTAAAGGACCGCCATCGGTCGGGCCGCCCACGCTCTGTTTGAACACCGCATGTCATCAAAGCCGTTAAATCAAGAATTCACAGAAATCCGCTCCAAAAACAGAAAATCATGGCCCGTGAGATGATTATCACGCAAAAGTACATGAGTCGAATCATAAAAGAAGACTTGGGACTTAGGGCTTTCAAACGACGTACCGGACATTTATTGACTGCAGCTTTAAAAAAATGGAATTGAAAAATGCAAACGTCTTTTGGTGAACCACGTTGATAACTTGCACAGAAAAATTTTGTTCACCGATGAAAAAATATTTACCGTTCAGGAAAAATTTAACAAGCAAAATGATAGTGTATGCGCGGTCATCTTAGGAAGCATCTGAACTGATCCCAAGGATGGAAAAGGGTCATCACCCAGCTTCAGTCATGGTTTAATGGGATGTCTCTTACGATGGGGTCACTGACCTACATTGCTGCGAACAAGGAGTCAAAACATCGGCCAAAGTTTACCAAGAAACCGTTTTGGAAGCTGTTGTGAAGTCTCTTAACAATTCCCTGTTCCAAAACCAGGCATGGACTTTCCAGCAGGATTCTGCGCCGGCCCATAAGGCTAAAACGTCACAGGCCTGGCTTCGAAACAATTTGCCAGCGTTCATTTTCTCTGAAGAATGGCCCTCAGTCAGTCCAGATTTGAACCCATTGGATTATAAATTGTGGACGGTTTTAGAGGACAAGGTTTGTCACAAAAGATACCCCAACATTGGATTTTTTAAGACTGCTTTGGTCCGAGCTGTGACCAATTTTCCAATGGACGAGGTTCGTGCAGCTATTGACGATTGGCCAGTGCGATTTAAGGCGTCTGTAAAGGCAAAAGGCGGACATTTCAAATAAGAAGATTCTGTTTGGATACAATATACATCAATAAAAATATTTAAAAAATATTTGGTCCAAAAACATTCAGTACTTTTTATTTTACAGCATAAAACGTGTGTAACAGTATTTATGTCCCTACTAAGTTTTACCAAACTCCTATGAAATGTTTCGCTTAAGGTGGATGATGTGTGTAACACCTTAAAAAATGGATATAATATATACTCTAAGCTAAGTATACCGCTCGATTCAGAATATCTATTTTTCCTGTAGTTAAAGTAAAGGCCACAATTATGAACCGATAAAACTCGGTGCACTGTTCAGGTTTGGGCCAAGTTAAAGTTAAGTTGAATTTGGTCCATATCGGTCGATGTTTTCGAATAGACCATACACATAGCTTCACATATAGGTTATGGTTCTGCCGCTCTAGAAGGAAAGAATTAAATCCAATTGTGCTTAAATCTAACAAAGCGACTACTAAACAATTCTACAGCAGCTTGACCTATTGGTCTATCTTTTGATAGAGCCACCATACAAAACAACATTCCAATTTGCAGCACTGTCAATATACAGAAAACATGTCTAATTCGATCTAGTTCAAACGAATTCGGTCTAGTTCAATCGAATTCGATCTAGTTCAAATGCGATCTTTTTTAATATTACAAAATAATCAAAAGTCGACTGTTATAAATTTCAAATTTGATTAGCAATAAGCAAAAATATTCTCTCCTACGGGACAGAAGTGGCAACGATTGACAAAATTCTGTTTGTTATTATGGGCATTCGCATTCCATTGTTCTCCATATAAGTATTGGATTAGATTTTGTTTTACGACAAACAGTCGGTGTCTTCAGATGGTGCTTCAATTGTATTGGAACACCATTGCCGTAATTATGGCCTTTTTCGCGCTTAGTGCTTACACTCTTGTCAAGGAATCCACATATGCAATGCTCTTTGTTGGTCTTGGAACCCGCAATCTCTTCGGCCACAGTAACATCGGGTAATTGGGTATTAATAATTATTCGAGAATTTCTGATTTCGCCTTATAATAAATGAAAATAAACTTTTATACATTTGAATATAATTTCAGTGTTACTCTTGAACATTTTTGAAGGCAAACGTTTTTAACCTCGCCATGCGTTGCTACTGCAATAAAATAAAACTTATACTTATTTTTCAATCGACTCAAACGTAATGTTTGAATAACAGTTAAAAAATATTTGAAGTTCAAATTAAAAGTCGACACGATAAAGTGACCTTTTAGACTTTTTTTAAAATCAAAAGTCGACTTACCGACTTTGAGTTTTTTTTTAGCCAAAAGTCGATTAATCGAATTTCAAATTCTTATATAGCCCCAAAAAAATACAGGGTGTATGCCGGGAAGGTATACTACTTTGTTTATAATTTTTGATACGGCGGTTGCTATATGTGACGCGCAAAATAGAAAGGGACCTAAGGGTAAAAACCAGTTTTGTTCAGGAGAGCCATTTTAAAGATTTAAATACGTGTATCTTTGGTGTACCATCACTTTCATAAAACGCGCATATCTCTGGGAGGGAACACTTTTGGGTCGTGGGATCGGTCTCATTCGATGCTCAGATGTTGTCCACATCAAAAAAAAGTAATTGATTTTTTTTAATCGTAGGTCCCTTTCTCTATGCGCTGTCACATATATATTTCTGGCCTAGGCAACACTGAGTGTTGCTTGGCGCCATCTGACATTTCCATTGGAAAGTTTAACATTTTTTAGCGTAAACATACTCAGAACGTTTTGACGTACGACCATCATTTGTGTTGTTTACAGTGATTTGAAAAAAACAATTTGGCAAAAAAATGGGATAAATTAATTAACATTTTCGTGCGATCATTTTTCAAAACTTTCCGTGGATTATCACGACAAGAGTGCATCGATAAACGTAAATCTTTGCATGGCGATTAAGCACCATCTTATAGCACTGTGAAAAACTGATTAAATGAATTCAATCGTGGCCAACGCTCGCTCAAAGACGAAGGTCGTGAAGGTCATCCAAAAACGGGTGTTGTGCCAGAGAACATTGATGCCGTGCGTGAACTGATAATGCAACACCGTCATGTGACATACCGTGAGAGAGAGGCATCCTTGGGCATTTCTTCCACCAGCGAACATTAGATATTGCATGAACACCTGGCCGTAAAAAGGTTTGTTCTAGTTGGATCCCGCACAATTTGACAATCGCTCAAAAAAAGGCTCGTGTCGATAGGTGCAAAGAAATTTTAAAAAAAATACGATCGCGGTGCTTCAAAAGACGTTTATAAGATCGTCACAGGTGGCGAATCATGGTTCTATGCGCATGAGTACGAAACAAACCTGCAATCGACCGTGTGGGTCTTCAAAGACGAGCCAAATCCAACGAATGTTGTTCGTGGAAGAAGCACTTCGAAGCAAATGGTCGCCTGTTTCTTCGACAAAACTGGTCATGTGGCGACTTTTCCGCTTGAGCAACGAAGGACGGTCAATTCTGAGTGGTACACCACAATTTGTTTGCCTGAAGTCTTTCGTCACCAGAAGATACTGTTGAAACGTTCAAAAACCATGTTTTGGAGTTGTCGCAATCGGAGTTGAAAAAGTGCTTCGACGATTGGTTTGAGCGCATGCAAAGTGTATAAATTAGGCTGGAGAATACTTTGAAAAGCAATAAAACCATTTTTGATAATAAATATTCGCATTATACATTTATTATTAGGCCAGAAATATATGTAGCAGCCCACGTATGAACTGTCAGGACTACGAGTAATGTTTACCAAAATGGCGGCAAAACAAAGTAGTATACCTTCCGTAACCCCGCGACTGCCGGTTCTATGTAAAGGATTGACCCGAAACTCTTCGGTCAGGGGATGTCACCTCAACAATATATGTTTTTGTTCGTCCATTTTTTCGTCGTGGGAGCAGCACTTCCCGGAATGCCTGCTTCGAATACTACTGGTCCGAGCCGAGATCGAACAAAACCCCGGACCTTGGATCTGCTCGGTTTGTCAGAACCATATACACCATCGTGCTAAGTCTGTAAGGTGTAATCGTTGCATGGAGTAGGTGCAACGAGCTGTTCAGGTCTGAACCACATCAGGGAGTATAGCGAAGCAGATTTTTTTGCCTCATGCTGTATCAACGAAGTTAGCAGTAAGTTGTTGTTGTTGTTGTAACAACAATATATTTATTTTGAGGTCTTGTTCGTCTATGGGGGATCTGCTTCGATATCCAGGTGAAGGAAACGCGCCATTTGAACTGGATGCGTCCACAGAGACCTGGGGGTCAGCTGAGTGGGCTTGGCCGGACAATTGAAGAGGTGCAGTACATCATGTGGTCCCTGATGGCAGGCGGGACAGATGTCCGGAACGTTAGCATCAATTCGTGCCCAGTAAGAATTGAGGCGGCTGCACCATCCGGATCTCAGCTGCGCCAGAACCACGCGCGTCTGCCGAGGTAGTACCTTCTCCTCAGGTGAAATCTCCGGGGGATGTTCCCCTAGCACTGCATTCACACGGTAGCTGGATACTGCTGCTGCGACATCATCGGCGTGAATGTTGTTCAAACCTGCCTGATAGTTTCGATGATCTAAAGGTTCTCTCTTATACCGCTGGACCTCTCTCTCTAGATCATGAAGATCGTTCCTGATCTGCCTGGGTGGAGGCATCCTGTTCAAGAGATGGTGGTTAGGATGACTGCTGCGAAAACACCCTAGCAGGTATTGCTTAGACAACAGGAAATTGTGTCTGCGCACGGTAAGGACCTTCGTCTCCTCATGTAGATGGTCCTCAGAGGACATAAGAAGACACCCTGTTGATGTTCTAAGGGCGGCATTCTGGCATGTCTGAATTTTCTTCCACTGCGTCGTACTCACGTTCGCCGACCATACAGGTGCTGCGTAGTTTGCTACAGACCGACCTATCGCTTTGTAAGAGGTCAACAAGGTTTCTTTGTCGGCTCCCCAAGTACTGCCGGCAAGTGACTTGAGGACCTTGTTCCTACTTTTGAGTTTATCGCAGATAGCTGTAGCATGCGCAGAGGATCTAAAAAGGCTGTCCAATGTGACCCCAAGGATTTTGGGGTAGTTGGTGGTCGGGATGTTGACGTCATCGACTTTCACATTGAGTGACAACCGCACCTCTGCGGTCCAAGCAGTAAACAGTGTGGCTGATGATTTGGAGGCGGATATTTTCATATTCCTCGCAGTGAAGAAACGTGCTAAGTCAGTGAGGTAATAGTTGATTTTCTCGCAAATGTCATCCACTTTAGGTCCTGACGCCAGAATTGTGCAATCGTCAGCGTACGACACAATTTCAACGCCGTCTGGTGGTGCAGGAATTTTAGAGAGGTAGAGGTTAAACAGAGCCGGGGATAAAACTCCACCCTGGGGAACTCCTTGTTTAACTCTACGGGGCTTCGACTTTCTGTCTCTAAATTCTACATATGACTGGCGCCCACACATATAGTTTACGACCCAACGTTTCAAACTGGGCGGAAGGGACGTTTCTTCAATGTCCTCGAACAGAGTGGCATGATTGACCGTGTCGAAGGCTTTTGTGAGGTCAAGAGCCACGAGGACCGTCCTGTCGTTAGGCTTGTTCTGGTTAAGGCCGCGACTTATACGTGTGGTGATGGCGTGTAAAGCAGTTGTTGTGCTGTGCTGCTTGCGGAATCCATGCTGATGATCAGCACTAAGAAAGTGTTCGATCAGGCTGGGGAGGAGCAGTGCTTCAAGCGTCTTTGCTACTGGAGAAAGCAAGGAGATCGGCCTGTACGAATCTCCCTTACTTGCGTCTTTGCCTGGCTTCAGTAGCGGGACCACTCTGCCCATTTTCCAGGCATCGGGAACTTCGTGAGTGGCTAGCGACAGATTGAGCACTTTGGTCATGTACTCTACTCCCGGGGTATCCAAGTGCTTTAACATCAGCATTGAGATTCCGTCCGGACCCAGCGCCTTTGATGACTTTGCGCTGCGGATGACATGGGCAACTTCGCCAACGGTAAATTGTGGTGGTGCCTCTTCGACTCGGAGAGCGCGGATACGACGCAATACTCTCCTTTTCGCCTTATCACTCTCTGGGTGCTCAATAAAAAGCCGGTTAAAATAACACGCGCACCGCTTCGGATCTGTCACTGTTCTATCACCGAACGTGACAGCTGTCCGATCATCCTTCCTTACAGGGTTAGAGAGTGATTTGACCGTTGTCCACAACTTACCAATTCCGGAACTCAAGTTGCACTGCTTTAAGTGGTCTAGCCATTTGTTCCGCTTATATTCGTTGACCAACCTACTGATCTCGGAGTTGAGATCCCTAATTCTAGGGTCAGTAGGGTTGGAGCGACGAATGTCATCACGCTCGTCTGCGAGTCCCGCTGCCTCTGCTGGGAAGTTTGGTCGTACTTCGGGTATTCGACCAGCAGGGATATGGCGAGCGGCTGCTGCGTTGATGATGGCCCGGAACTTTTTCTCGGCTACCCGAACGTCCGACGGAATAGCTAGATTATTAAAGCTGCGGTTGGTGGCTTCTCTGAAGGCCTCCCAATCAGCCTTTTTTTGATTGAGAAACGTACGGCGTTCAGAGGTTATGAAATCGGGTGGTCTATTAATGGAGAGAATTATGGGAAGGTGGTCCGATCCTAGTGAGATGACGGGTTGCCAGGTGACGTCGTTGATCAGGCCAGGCGATGCCAAAGTGATGTCTGGCGAGCTATGGCAATCGCCCATAATCCGCGTGGGGGCGTCCTCATTCACTGTGCAGAACGTAGAGCTATCAATTTGCTCTGCCAAAGCTATGCCCCTCTGGTCGTTGTCTAGGAGAGAATGCCACAGTTCGTGGTGAGCATTAAAGTCTCCTAGGACCAAGCGGTTATTGCCTTGTAGCAAATTGCTAATGTCTGGCAGATAACGCGGGGCACAGCTACCAACCGGCGGGATGTATACGTTGTACAGCTCTATTTCGGCAGTTCCAGACTTGACTGCTACCCCCATACATTCCATGTATGGGTCTCTAGAGTCAAGCTCAGGCGAAATAGGTCTGTACTGCACAGAATGGTGTAACAGGAAAGCAAGTCCCCCACCTCCACTTCTGGTGCGATCCTTACGTAGCACGTTGTATCCGTCACAACTGTGCAGGCTGCAGGTGGCATTCAGCTTAGTTTCTTGGATCGCGGCGACCATGATGTTTCTCCGATTCATAAATTCTATGACCTCACTGATTTTGTTACGTAGGCCATTACAATTAAATTGCAAGATTGATGCACTGTCAGGAGTGGCAACAGCAATCTGTGGTGTAAGATGCTGTATGTGTTGATGCTGTTGCGAGGGCGACTGCGGGGGAGTCTCGTAGTTAGATGATGATGATGACGACGACGACGAAAATGCAAACGACGATGATAACACCAAATCCAGAGACCCACTGCTAACTTCGTTGATACAGCATGAGGCAACAAAGTCTGCTTCGCTATACTCCCTGATGTGGTTCAGACCTGAACAGCTCCTGAAGTGCACCCACTCCATGCAACGATTACACCTTACAGACGTAGCACGATGGTGTATTCGGTTCTGACAAACCGAGCAGATCCAAGGTCCGGGGTTTTGTTCGATCCCGGCTCGGACCAGTAGTATTCGGAGCAGGCATTCCGGGAAGTGCTGCTCCCACGACGAAAAAATGGACGAACAAAAAACATATATTGTTGAGGTGACTGCCCCTGGCCGAAGAGTTTCGGGTCAATCCGGTACATAGAACCGGCAGTCGCGGGATTGTAGTAAGTCTCTGGATTTGGTGTTATCATCGCCGTGGTGTTATTTTCGTCGTGGTCGTCGTCATCATCACCCAACTACGAGACTCCCCCGCAGTCGCCCTCGCAACAGCATCAACATATACACAGATTGCTGTTGCCACTCCTGACAGTGCATCAATTTTGCAATTTAATTGCAATGGCCTACGCAACAAAATCAGTGAGGTTATAGAATTTATGAGTCGGAGAAACATTATGGTCGCTGCGATTCAAGTATACCTTCCCGACGGACACCCTGTATATCCCTCCACTTTAGAAGTTAAAGTCGACCTCATCCGACTTTAAACAACTTTAATTGTTTTAATTTGTTTGTTTCAATAAAATTGATTTTGGTTCCACCAGAATCAAAAAACTACAACTTCAAAAGGCGAAAAGTACAAAATAAAAAAATCTATTTTACATCCCTGTTACTTGATGGCTTAAAACGGATTTCAATATTCCTTCGTGCTCTATTCAACCAAATCACATGATAATTGTTAAGTATTTTAAGACAATTTATCAAAGATTCAATTAAATCATATGCTAAAAATAAAAATGCTTCATGTTATGCTAGACTTATTTTACCCCCATTCAAAAGCAAATCTCTAAAACTCATCTGAAATACCAGATGTGAGATCCCCCCTCTCTCAGTTCAAAACAAGATATTGTTGTAATGTTTCACAACATTTGTTAAAATGTCTTTGATTGCGACCCAAATTGGTCTGGACATACCAACAGACAGACACCCAAGTACAAGTTTAAAAGGGAAACAAATAGAACACATGAAAAATACACATACAAAAACTGTAAAAACTTTTTGAAAAAAGTTTTATTACGAGTACATTCAATGCAAACAACGACCACTTATTCAAAAAACAAAAATTGTCTTTATCTTATCTTGTCTTCACCTGTTGATATCGGTTTAACGATAGCTACACATACGACCACGTACAAATGAACATTTGTACATAAATACCTACAATTCCAATGGATGACTCGCATAGTACATGGTTCTGTATGTTGACACTCATTCAGTTTTGTGGGACTCGTAATCACCTTTGATTAGGTTTTCCTTTAACTTTATATTAGTAATGCTCGGCGTTGTTCATATCTTATCTTGAATTTATGTGAAAAAAGACTAAAGCGATTACTTCTTTTTTTTTTGTCCACAAATGTGGCCAGTAAATGTAAGTCAATTGTCCAATTTGTGCTGCTTGCAATAAGAAATTACAATGGCAATGTTTTGAAACTCAATAAAAAATAAAACATTTGTATTTATGAGTAATTTCTATTTTTGGTTTCGTTTTTTTTTTAATCATCCTTCCAAAAGTGGTGAAATACTTGTTTGAATTTGATACGATTTCAGGTGTTTTGAAATAATTGCAATGATTATAATTCCACGAAATTGTAAAAAGAGCAAAAATATTTATTGAGGGGATTGGTAGAATATTTTTGTTTATAATGGCAACCATTTACTTAACAAATAAAAAAGTTGCAATACGGGTGGGCCGACGATAATTTAGTCCACACCTTAATGGTATATAAAAGCCTCATCGCTTCTGTTCGGAATTTACCAAAGATCTAAGTTAAAAAGTACCTTTAAAAGGGGCTACGTAAAACAAGTAAATACTTAGCTAGGTCGAGTTTTTAATGCCCACCACCATGAACACGCTACTGAAGTGGACAGTTTTTAGAACTCCAAGGGTCTATGAGTCCGATCCTAATCTAAGCCAAATCTTAAAATAAATATATCAAAAAAATTCGAAGTAAAATCCGTTGTATTATATATAAATGGGCTGTGATGGTCAAGTTATATGTTTTGATGTATATAAATCTAAATTATTCCACTTTTTCTCAACGTTTCGTTGGTTTGTTTCCAACTTCATCAGGAGAATTTTTATTAAATATGCTGTAGACGAAAATAAATTAAGTTACATTACATTAGTTTTTCTTTTTGCTATACTATTAGTAAATAGTTTACCCAACTTACGATTTAGTTTACATCACGAACAATTACTTATATTATTAAAAAAACTGGACTTCACGACACAAGTAATAAATAATAAAATAAATAATTATACATACAATGTAAAAATCACAGAGGGAGAAAACTTAAATACTAATATCACAGAACTGTATGCTTTAAAATAACGCAACGGAATACTGCAGCTTAGTGTTGTCTTTATCTTCTTTGGTGTTTAAAGATTTGTTTATTCTCTGTTGGATTCTTAGACTCTCCAGTGTATATCTTTTGTTTTCGTTTCTCTCTCTGTCGAGTATTTTGACGTTTTTAAAGTTTACTTTATGTCCGCTCTCTTTTGCATGTCCGTTTTTCTTTATGTGCCCATATGAGCCTGGCCAAATCTTCAAAATAAATCAATATTTGAATTCGAAGTAGGCGGTGGACCCATCTTTTAACAATAAAGGTAAATTCTTAGGTCCATGAGTCCGACCCTGATATCAGCCAAAAAAATGCACTTAATATATTGACTGTTGATTGCTGGTCTTGACCACACTTGAGCCGAAACATGTGTGATGATTAGTATGCAACACCTGGGTTAGAAAATCAGCGGCGTGTTTCCCGTACCAAACGTCGTAGGACCGAAGCGTATATCCATATTATACCCTTTATTCTAACGAGCATGTGGTCTACGTGCCTAATAAACTTAAAGTTACTGCTAAAAATAACCCCAAGATAGCTAACCTTGTCCGATGTACGTTGTCACCTACCCTAAGGCCAGGCTCATACTGCCTGGCATCCCCGTACAGAAGTCTCCGTCTGCCCTTAAAAATGATGACCTCATAACGGGTGGCCCAAATAAGACTGATGGGTTAAACATATTCATAACTTTTTTGTTTTGTTTTTCTTTGGCTGGTTATACGAGTATAGTTTTTTATGGAGACTACACCAACGCGCCAAAAGTTGTTGAATATTATTCTTCTTCTGTCAAATCCATTATCTCAACTAAGCGAAATTATCGTCGTCATTTTAATGTCAAAACAGCGCCCGGTAACAACATGATTAGGAACTCAGTGTCCCGTTTGGAGAACCAGAGATCCGTGTCAGAATCCTAGAGTATTAAATCAGCTTTAATTACACACCTCCAGATGTACTGTTTGGAGCGGTGCTATGGTTGTTAAAGGTATTGGTCCATGTTTTTTTTTTGAAAATGAGAAGGATCTACCAGGAACCATTGACGCGACTCTGTATAGGACTTTGATTGAAAATTGTTTGTGTCCACATGTTGATACTAGTCCAAACATATGGTTTCAGCAAGATAAAGCCAATGCGCAAACAGCAAAAGCCCCAATGTAACTTTTTGTCACCTTTTTGGTGAGCCCTTCAGTCTTATTTGGGCCACCCAGTATTATTCAATATTGAGTCGTATTTTCCTCTTGCCAAAATATACAGACAACTGAGCAAGGTAACCACTTCTCTAAAAAGGTCCCGCTCTGGGAATTTAAGAACTTTGGCCCTTCTCAGCTTACTGCTTTAAGGGAAGTTTCACCTTGTTCCTCAATGTGGAACGTTGTGGGAATTATATACTTTATGTATTTATTCTTTTTACTCCTATAAGGAGCACAGGTAAAACAGTTGTAGGAATTAAGTAAGGATCAATTGCTGAACGTTCTTACAGTGAGGGTGTTTCTTCAAGAGCTTGAAAGCTTTAAAGGATAATAAGATTTCTTTTATGGAATAAAATTTGTATTATTACAATCAAGTAGATAATTTTATTGTATTTATTTTTTAAATAGTATACAGTTGCGGACAAAAAAATAGGGTCACTTTAATTTCTTTTGAAAGAAAATAAAGTAATTTTTTAAGCAGCAAATGTTTGTAATTAGGTATTTTATTTTATTGCATATTCTATATATTCATGTTATACAAAAAAAGCTCGAAACAGTTCACTTAGAAAAATAGAAAACATAAATAGTTATCAGATTTATTGATTTCAAAAGTTAGGGTCATTTTAAAAAAAGGAGATGAAAATCAAAGACTCGCTTAAGAGTTAAAATTAAGTAGTATTATGTTTATTTCGTAAAACAGTTTGCATCTAGGTAGGTTCTGGTCAGTAAGTACATGAATTATATATTAAACAGCTTCTCTCAAAGTTTCCCCTTGTCCCTAAACGGGAAGTTGGGGGACTCAAGTAGGTAGAGCCGAAACGTCCAGCAAATATGCCTTTCTTTAAGGTTTTAGTTGTTTTTCGGCTATTTCAACTATTAAACCATAGTTCGTTCACAAAAATATATAAGGTTTTTCCAAGGTACCTTTAGCCACTTAAAGGGAATTTTTTCCCCATGGCCGATTTCGCACATTGACAATCCCAAATAGCTTATGACTAGACTCTATTATTAAGCAACATTTTAGGTTCTGGATTTATTCGTTTGACCGTTATCGAGCTTCAGCAGACACACGAATAGGCGGACAAGGCAAGATCTTCATTGAGTTTTTCACACAGAATATATATAATATGGAATATATATACTTTGTACGATCTCCGATCTTACGACAGCCAATCTTTGAAGCAGCAATCTTTGAACAAGGGCTGTCACTACGTGAGCATCTACAACAACAACAAATTTAGTACTCACTCCATTCTTCGGTAAAGGGTGAAATGACAAATACCAGGGTTGGTTGCTAAATTTCTACAAGACCGGATTCAATATGTTGCACGGCCTATAGTTGGGCAGCTTTTGTATCGACGCTATATGAACACATTGACAGATTTGGCCCAATTAAACAAAGGCTGGTTGTAAATCTCTCGTTACTCACTATACTAATTTTGAGCAATATCGGACGTAAACTGTGGCTTAAAGAGTGACACGATCTCAAGTCGAGAGTGTCCTTTAAATAGGAGCTAATGAGAACAATAACCAGTATGGCCCCATTTCACGTCGTTAGCTACAGGTTGCACGTAAACGTACCCTGTGTAACTTGACTACAATCGGACCTTTTGGTAAATCTTTTTCAAAACATGTACTGATATTTGGTCAGGACTGATAACTAAATGAGGGAAAAATCGGAAGTAAAATATGGCTTGGGAGGGACCTTGGTAAGGAGGCTATAGAAAAACATGTCGTTACTCATACGACAAATTAGATAGTTACTCCACTATCTAATTTGTCACTCTTTCCAAAATAATAACAAATGATCATAACAAAACAGAAACAACAGAAAGAATGGAACGATATCGTTTAAAATCCTCAAAGGTACTTACTGGTTACTCACAACGAACCAGGCGAAATTTGAGCACGATTAATTTGTGACTTCACGGTCCACAGAGGAGGCTAGTGAAGACTTTTTATTTCACTCGCAAACTTACTTGGTAGTGAGAGTTTTTTCTGGGTATGAATGGAAATAGAATTTGCAAGTGACCAAAAACCGCCTCGCATACACCTGTACATATAAACTAGCTGCCAAGCCCATTTGAAGGATGTTTCAAGACATTTGCATTTCTTTAAGACATTTGAACTAAAAGTGTCGTTCAGTGCAAATGAACCGAGGCATTCTTGTATGTACAGGGCCAAGAGATACCATATATAAAAAATCTAATTTAATTTCAAAAGCTGAATTTATATATGCGTATGTTATATATTCCGCAAAACCTACAAAATATGCCATAGCATTCCATCCTACGAGTACCATACGGAAAAAAACCTACCAAATTTAGTAGGAAAAGCCCAAAACGACAACACTGAATGTGACCTTGATGTCTATTGTGGCAGTCTCTTGAATTTTTTAAAATTTTCTTATTAAAAAAATGTTTTTGCTACTGTCTATCTTCACGCAGTAGTCAATTCGGTTGAACATTGATAGAAATATTAGCGCTAGACTTACCTTTAAGTACAGGATCGGAACTCTAGACCACCATGATCGGCTTAGGATTGTTTTCTAATTTTATTTACGAATGGCTGATTGCAAGCCATTCAACTCTCAATTTCATGCTGCATTACTCTGTGAAATAGGATATTATAAGTTAGTTTCATGACAAATGAAGGGTTTTTTTGCACAGGCGGGACTTACGAAAGGTTCGCAGTATCATACTGCGCTCTCTTTATGACATTTATTGTCAGTATACTCGGGCAAATCATAATGAACAGATTCATGCTGGAATAAGATACCAAAATTATTTTAAAAATCAGTCATCCATTCGGTCAACTTATAGACTTCGTGATTTTAATGTGGCAGTTAATCATGTCGCACTTAATCCATCCGTCAAACTGTGGAGATTCCATACCACATACTCTCTAAATGATGCAACAACACCACTGTTAACGATATTAGAAAAGAAGATCCAAATGTATCGAGTATCGCCGGCTATGGTGTGAGCTTAAATTGGACTTCCAGATTGTGTGTTATCATGAGCAGACCTGCCCGAAATTATTTTCAAATGCTAAAGTATGTATTGATCCTTGAAATAAAAAAATTTAAATTAAAATTAATTTTTTTTGTGTAATTTTTTACAATTTCTACGGGCTTAAAAACACCCATTATTAGTAAAAATCATAGGATCTTAGACTTAACCGAGGCTAGCTATTTTACAAACATCTGCTTTGAGCAGCAACTGAAGTTTTACATCAACTACAGAAGATTATAAAGTCAAAATACCTCGACATGCATTACTTTACTATCAATTACAAATTTGGTTGGCAAAGACTTTATTACATTATTTATTTACTAATTTAAACGTCCGCCCTCAGCGGTTTTGTCAGGTCATTAAACACTGCTTGAATTGTAATTGACCGTCGAACAGTTCGGCAAAATATTTATAAGAAATATGACGGCTAATTGTTAGGCCAAAAGTCACATGTTCACATATAAATTGTCATTAATCATAGGCATGGAGTGTATATGACCACTACTTCTGAACACAGGGAATAAACATTTTCTTCGATTTGAAAGAAAACAAACAACCAAAAAAAGCCACTAGTCGACGATGAACAATTCAGGCAAGTTACATAAATTTAATTACACGCCACATTAAATCCAGCCTAAAACGTGAGAAGGCAAAAACGACACCAGTGACAGCAGTTACTGCACTGCTCGACTCGATTTCCACCAGTCAACGAGGTCATAATAACATCACCAGCGGCACTGTGTTTCAAACAAAATAATAAGTCCACCAATAGCCTGGTTCGCGTCGTTTATAAGGTCAAAGAAATCCGACGCAAATCGAAACAATCTTTTCCATACATTCGCATTGTTTTTATTTGATCGGTTCCAAAACCTATAATTTTAGCTGAACATTGTATTTGTCATTAAAAAAAATATTTTTTTTAATGAACTTACTAAAATAGTTCATTAAAAAAAATATTTTTTTTAATGGCAAATACAATGTTCAGCTAAAATTATAGGTTTTGGAACCGTTCAAATGAATTTTATTTAATAACTGACTTTTTATTAATAAGAAGGCTTCAACTTTATAATAAAAAATATAACGGCATAATAAAAAAATAAGGAAATCATTTCAATTTGTCATTCTGAGTTCGTGTCGTCTAAATATGTATTGAATTTTCACAGTTTGATTCGGCGTTCTTTCTGATTTTTTTATGAAATTGTCTTAAGTTTGTTGGATTGTTGGAGCTTCCTTTCTCTCACAAATAACTTTATAACAATTGACAGCTTCGGTGACATTTCTAGACACTTTTAAACTGCGTTCTTCGTTCGGATCATAATTCTCATAAATGTCCATTGCTTGAGATATCAATTGCATCGCTTCGGAGATGTCAGTTGTGGTAAGCCTTTTCTTTTCTGGTTCATCTTCAAGCGCAAGAGTTTCATCGTTAATCTCAATTGATATTAAACTTTTGGTATTTTGCTCGTCGTACAACAAAAGCTCACTAATGTATTCTTCTTCCATTCCTTCAAATTGTAGATTTCTGGCTGATTCTGGAATTTCCTTACAAATGTTCGGAACCTCATTTATATCTTCCATTTCTTTGACAACACATTGGGGACATATTTGTCGCCAAGTTTCGTTTATGCACGTATTTTCAACATTCTTTTAAGATTGGTTTATATTTTCGATTGCCTTTTTTATATAAAAATTCTTCCAAAAATCTTGGAATCTTAAAAATTATCGTGGACTCTCCATCAGTTGATTTTAGAAGTTGACTGAAAGTTATTCTTATATAATAGGACATTGGTTGCATCACTGATGTTTTATATAGGAGCATAAAAGTAACATTTATATTTTCTAAATAATCGTCCGAAAAAACAGGGTGACTTGGTGCATTGTCCAATAATAATTTTTTTGATTTAGAACTCAATATTTTGTGAAGAAAAGTAAGCTTTTAGTTTAGGAACAGCATACTTTTCCATCCATTCTTTAAATAAGGACGCAGTCATCCATGCTTTTTTGTTTGCACGCCAATGGACAGGAAGCTCGGTTTTTTAATTTTTTTTAATAATCTGGGGTTTTCAGATTTGTAAATTAAAAACGACTTCAATTTAAAATCTCCCGCAGCATTTCCCAAAAAAAGTGTAAGTCTATCTTTCTAGCATTATAACCAGGCGAGGATTTTTCGGATTTAGAAATGTATGTGCTTTCTGGCAACCGCTTCCAAAAAAGTCCGGTTTCATCAGCGTTTACGATTGTGCAGAATACCCACCTTCTGCAACGATGAACTTTATTTCAAGTTTGACCTTGGAATAAGAAGTTGCAGTATCTGCACAAGCAGATTCGCCTTTTAATGTACGAGTAATGCTATGCAAATTTGCACGATTTTTTAAACGATCAAACCAACCTCTACTTGTTAAAAATGGTTCTAGGATTTCAACACTTGATAATGGATCATTTTCTTAAAGATCGTTGAATAAGGACAATTCTTTCTTGAGAATTGTCATTTGACCTAATGGCAGATGTGTGGGCCTTGATCATTGATTCATGATAGACAAATACCAACGAATCATCTGAGTACATCATTCCACTTACGTTCTAAAATCGAAGCCTTCTAGATGCATATAGCCTCTCATAATATCTGACGCCTTTCACAAAGTGTCCGGAAACAGCTGTATGGGCCTCGATCTCCGATACCTAAAAAATTAGTTTTGCTCGAAAAGTTATTGAAATGGTTCTTAAAGATGTCATTGTTTTTTGAGGAGGTTTGAAAAATAAAAAAATGACCAAAAATGCATTATTTGGCATACTAATATAGGGTGGGGGATTTAAAATTCTTAACTTAAATCGGCTGTAAAAAAATGTACTGACATTTTTTTCAAATTTCTGGTTTTATTGAAAAGATTGAACTTTGTTATTTAATAAGGGAACACCATCCGATGCGTTTTCGCTTCGCCCAATGGACTGAAGCATGTTTGGCAGGAGATGAAGAATTTTACCGAAAAATCGTGTTTTTAGATGAAGCTCGTTTTCATCTCAATAAACAAAATTGCCGCACATGGGGTTCAGAGAACACACACATGACTATTGAGAAGCCAATGCGTCCAC
The DNA here is from genome assembly GCA_963513945.1 of Hydrotaea diabolus. NCBI lineage: Eukaryota > Metazoa > Arthropoda > Insecta > Diptera > Muscidae > Hydrotaea > Hydrotaea diabolus. Next base: position 209,918,434 of record OY740716.1, on the reverse strand, counting down.
ATTGAGCCATTGTTTGGTCTGGATTTTGGACTGGCGACATCATTGGGCCACGTTTTTTTTCCGGAAATGAGCAAGGAGCCATTAACGGTGAGCGTTACCGATCCATCATCAACGAATTTTTGTTTCTAAAAATTCAAGAGAATGACATTTACGTATTTACGAAAATCGAATTATCAGCCGAAATTGTGATATCAATTGGCCACTTTGAAGCTGTGATTTGGCCCTATCGATTATTTTCTGTGGGAGGCCATTAAGAAAAAATGTTACGCAAAGCCTCCAGAGACAATTGAAGAGATGAAACATAACATCAAAGTAGCCATTAATGAAATTCGACCCGAAACAATCGAAAATGTACGGAAAAATTGGGTTGATCGGATGAGGTACCGCCGAGCCAGTTGTGGTAGTCATATCAATGATATTGTGTTTTATTGGGAAATGATATTGTGTTCCATTGTTAAAATATATTGCCGACTAGGGTGGTCCACGTTGTTTATTGTATTATTATCTTAATATTTTTTTTATTATGATAAAAGGATCTATGACAATTATTTGTGAAAAAAAATATCGGCCAAATGCTCGATACGGCCTCTATTTGAGGTCCATATTTTTAATGACTCTCGAGACATATTGAAGGTTCAATGTCGTTAATATTTCGAATTATGTCATCCTATAGCTCTTGAATTATTCTTATTGAGGTACACTTTTTCTTTTCAATATCCCCAAAAAAATAAATCCAACGAGGTCAAATCACATGATCGTAGGGGCCAATTAACATCGCCACGACGTGGGATAACGCAGCCATTAAGTTTCACGCGCAAAAGAGTCATTGTTTCTTGGGTTGTGTTGCAAATGGAATCATCCTGTTGGAACCTCATATCGTCCAGGTTCATATCCTCAATGTATGGCCACAAGAAGTTCGTTATCATTTCGCTATAGCGAACACCATTCACGTTAACTGCTTGACCGACTTTAAATTCGAAGAAGTACGGCCCGATGACAGACAAAACTTGGCGAGCATGCACAGGTGTTTTTACATTTTCTACAGACCCAGTTTGAGAAAATTTGCTCACAATTCTTCCGATTAAGGGCAGATTTAGTCGATTATGCTGCCCAAAATAAAAAAGGGCAAGTGCAAGAAATGAAATTTGATTTGAACGTCCATTTTCGTAAAATAAAAAACTTCAACAATTTTTGACGACTTCTCAATTGTGTACCTCTCCATGGTTTAATTTGACAAATACTGAAACAAAGAAATGTCAAATTTAGTTGGGCAAAAAACTTGACGTTAAGCTGTAACCCACAAATAATATCGTGCATTATGGTTGGACAACCCTTTATTTCAATATTTTTTTACATACGACTGCAGCAAAGAAATATGTCGAGGCTTTCCAACGGTTTGGGCCTTAAGTGCCTGCTTATCTTGCAACATTTTTTCTTGCAATATTATTTGTTTCGAACCACTGTGCGATGTACTAGCACAATTTTTCGGCTGCTACAACTGTACGTGCATGCAAATTAAAGCGATGATGAATTACGCGCGTTCGCAAAAAAGGAAAAGAAATCGTGCTAAATAATGTGAGCCGTGTATTGTCGGTAATGGCATCATGATGGCCTCAAACGCTCGCGATGTGACGGTGATGACAGACAAGACCAGAGGGAAGAACCCATTTGTGTAATTTATAGCGCATTGCTGCTGTCGTTTTTTTTTGCTAAGACTTCTTGTAGCGCTGCCACAATAATAATGTCTGACAACTGGAACGGCTGTAGAGTAAGTACCTGGTCAAATGTGCGGCCGTGGCTTTGTACAGCTACAAAAAGCCCTTTTGCTGAATGCTGGGAGAGAGGGGTTTATGGCCCCTACTTAAGTGTCGCACAAAATGCAGGCAATTACACCGTACGCGGCTACAAAGGAACGAACACCCGCACAGGGCGAGGTAGGCAGCCGTTTACATGAGATTTGTGTTACATGATAAATGTGACAAAAAAGGATTAGCAAATCCAAACTAATCCCCTCGTTTTCAGAGCTCCGGTGTGCGCCGAGACACTCGCGACACTTTGGGCATATGTCCTTTTTTGATTCATAAAAAGATTAGCGAACGTTTAACGTTATGAGCGGATATTTAGGCATTGAATTATTGTCAAGTATTGTGTGGCAGAGGCCATGGCGGTACCTTTGCCGGCAGCTGCTATTTGACAACTTTTCAAATCCGCCAGATTAGCGTCAAGTAAAAAAGGGAACAACAACAAACAGCACCTCACTATGCCAGCGCCCAAGTAAAAGAGACTTAATTTTTACAGCAACACGGCGACTTTTTATGTTCACCTTTTCTTCATTTTTTTTTTTTGGAACAATTGTAACGGACGAATGTTTCCAAGAAACGTTTGCGTTTAAGGCGAAACGAAAATCAATGGAAAATCCCGATACAATTTCAAGGATTCTCTTGTGGCTTCTTTTTCTTTTTTTGGTTTTGCTTGCCATCTCTTGACGTTTTGCTTGAATTTTGTAAATTCGAATTTAATTGTGCGAAAGTTACGTGTGCAATCTTACGAAAGAAAAATCCAATGTCACTCACACCCCGATAATGGATATGGTTTTCATACTTTGCCTTGTTTTTTTTTTTGTTGGCAGCGTTAAACGTAATTATTCCAGGAATTTGTATAACTTCTTTTTTCTTTTGTATTTAAAAATGGTTTACATTTAAATTCGTTCGTCTGGTAAAGAAATTTAAAATTAAGGGTTTCCTAGACATATTTGAAATGAAAAAAAAACATTCGGTGAAATACTTTCTTCCATGCCTATTAGCAAGTTGAACTTACCCAGTAAACCAAATTTTCCGACAATGTCTGGTATCAGACAATTATGAACAATATCTGAACTCTAACGAGAATTCTTGCCGAAATCGTTACGAACTCTGAAGGTTTGGTTTGCTGGGTAGTTGTATGCATACTTGGAGAAACAAAATACAGGGCATTCCATTAAGAACATAACAATTTTATATATTAATAAAACACAGAATATTCAAGATATAGAGTTCATATTTATTTCAGGTGTAGTGCAAATGAAATTCGATTTCGGTCACATGACCACCACGAGCCCGTATTGAGCGATCTATTTTTTGGACCCAATTTTCACCACTCTTGCACACATTTCGATCGGAACGTTAGCAATTTCGCGTTGGGTGTTGTCTCTGAGCTCAGCTAAAGCTGTTGGCTTGGTGGCACAGACTAATGACTTAATGTGGCCCCAAAAAAAGAAATCCAATGGCTTTAAATCGCATGAACGAGGTGGCCATTCGACCGGACCATTTCTCGAGATAACACGTTCACCGAATTTGCCTTTCAGTAAATCGATTGTAACACGAGCTGTGTGGCTAGTGACAGCGTCTTTTTGAAACAACACGATAGCGCTCTCCATGATCGGCAAATGACGATTGTTTTCTCCGACGAAAAAATACGACCCAATCACACCTTCGGCATGAAAACCACACCACGCAGTATTTTTTACGGATGCAGGGCTTTTTGTAGCTATTGTCCAATAACTCATATTTTGTTTATTGACAAAACCACTTAGCCAGAACTAAGCTTCATGGCTGCAGATGATTATTACGGCCAAAAATTGGAGTAAGAGCTTCTAAAGTTGCTACCACTGACTCCGAATTTCGGTTGTAATTTTAAATGATTTCCAAACGTTGCTCGTAAGTGCACTTTCTACGAACTTTCGCTTCTAAAGTTGCGACCACTGACTCAGAATTTCGGTAGTAATTTAAAATAATTTCCAAACGTAGCTCGTAAGTGAACTTTACCATGATGAAATAGTTGACTTCGACTAAGATTTTGACATTGAAAGATCATTAAAAATGTTTGAAGGTGAGTTGACATAAAGGTACGAAATTGTTATGTCCCTACTGAAAACCCCTTTTGGTTTTATGGGAACTCACAATAGAAAAGAATGAAACACCTTAACGAATTGGTATATACCGGCCATATCTCCAGCAAAAATTAACCGACATGCACTCAAGAATCGAAAACGTAGAGCTCGGAACAAGACCAGTGGGCTAATAGATCAATGAAGGGAATACGAAATATATGAGCAACAGGCAAGAACAGCAAACACTCAACATAACCCGAGAGCAGATCGAATGTGTCAATGAATACTTATATAGGGTGATCCATCTAGAGGTATTTTTTCAGAACAAAAAAAAATATAAAATTTCAAATCAAGTGTGGAATCTTAATTGGTAATTTGAAAGGACATTTTATGGCATTTATTTTTTGAATTTAATTTCCTCTAAATGTTGGAAACTGTATTATGGAAATGAGTGTTCGGTGAGAAACGGGAAAATCCGCTGTTTTCGACCAAAATTTTGTTCAGTGATAAGTCCCATTTCTGGCTCAACGGCAAAGTCAATAAACAAAATTGCCGCATTTGTGCTGAAGAGCAACAAGAAGAGGTTCAAGAGGTGCCATTATACCCAGAGAAAAACCACGGTTTGGTGAGGTTTATAAGCTAGTGGAATCATCAGTGCACATTTTTTCAAAAATGATGATGGCCGGAAGGTAACCGTGAATGGTGCTCGCTATCTCGCCACGATATCGATCTTTATGCTACCTGAAATTGAAGCCCGTAATCTTGACGACACTTGGTTTCAACAGGACTCGTGTAACCATACAGCTGCTCAAACAATGGATCTATTGAGAGGTCATTTCGAAAAGCAGCTAATTTCACGTCTTGGACAGGTGAGTTGGCCGCCAAGATCGAGTGATATCACACCTTTAGATATTTTTCTTTGGGGTTACGTAAAGTCCAAAGTCTATGCTGACAAACTCGCTACGATCAGGTTTTGGAAGCCAACATTACGCGTGCCATTAAAGTCATACCGGTCGAAATGCTCGAAGGAGTCTTCCAAAATTGGACCCTCAGAATGAAAACCCTGAGGCGTAGTTGCGGCCAACGTTTGAAGGAAATTATATTCAAAAAAAACAAATGCCATAAAATGTCCTTTCAAAATGCCAATAAAGATTCCACACTTGATTTGAATTTTTTTTTTTTTGTTCAGAAAAAAACCTCTAGATGGATCACCCTATATATTGACAGTCTTCACTGCGGAGGCCGAAAGGGTTCAGACACACTGAAGCGTTTTTTTACGCTGCGTATTTTTCTACTTCAGGCAGTCTGAAAACAACGGCAGGAGTTTTCTTCGCCAACGTTGCAATATCAGTTACTTTTTAAATGGGACAGCGCATAGAGAAAGGGACCTAAGGGTAAAAACAATCAATTTTCATTTTTTTCTTTTTTGATGTGGACAACATCTAAGCATCGAATGAGACCGATCCCATGCCCCAAAAGTTTCCCTCCCAGAGATATGCGCATTTTATGAAAGTGAAGTCGACGATTCTAAGCGCAATTAGAAAGGGACCTAATCTTTAAAATGGCCCTCCTGAACAAAACTTTTCATCAACTTTTCACTTTTTTTTTGATGTGGACAACATCTGAGCATCGAATGAGACCGATCCCATGCCCCAAAAGAGTTCCCTCCCAGAGATATGCGCGTTTTATGAAAGTGAAGTCGAAGATTCTAAGCGCAAATAGAAAGGGACCTAATCTTAAAAATGGGACCTAAGGGTAAAAAAAATCAATTTTAATTTTTTTTCTTTTTTTGATGTGGACAACATCTGAGCATCGAATGAGACCGATCCCATGCCCCAAAAGTGTTCCTTATCAGAGATATGCGCGTTTTATGAAAGTGAAGTCGACGATTCTAAGCGCAAATAGAAAGGGACCTAATCTTTAAAATGACTCTCCTGAACAAAACTGGTTTTTATTTTCCTTTCTATTTTGCGCGTCACATATATTCAGAATACCGGAAGTTATGAAAAACGAAGCAGTGCGCCTCGGCCCACAAGGCGCCCAAATCAAAAATCACACAAAAATCCAAATATTTAACTCCAATGTAAAGTTAGTTCTACTGTATTGAAGTGTAAGGTGGCTTACATCAATTCAATTCAATTGCGTTCGTCCTTGGCACAAGGTACTTACTTGGATCAATTTAAATTAAGATTGGATGTAATATAAGACTTCTAGAGCTATTCGTATGAGCATATGTGTGTGGGAGATATATCTAAATCTCAGCCAATTTGCATTAATTTTAATAGCATCCGCCTTTGGTCCAAAAAACAGACTTGTGCTAAATTTCATCTAGATTTGATGCAATAAATGGCTTTAAGACCTTTAAACATAAAATAGTATGAGCGATTTTCTTTAATATTAATAGCATCCGAAAAAATTTCATCAAGATTTGTTGTAGTATGTAGATTGATAAGCTTTAGATAGGCAGCCGAAGGAACGAAGAGGCATATATGGTTAAATCGCACCAACTGGTGATCCTGAGTCGATCGGTACCTTTAAAGGTATCCAAATATTTTCCAAATAAATTTTCTTTGATTTGACATGTTAAAGCAAAATTTTCGAAAACCGAAAAACCACCGGGTAAACCGACAGTTCGTCTTTTAGTTTTTTTTTTGAGATTTGTCGGATTTGGACATAAAAACCGGAATGTTGGTTTTCGGATTTAGACAATCTAGCAGCAAGTATTTAAACTTTCTCTAGTGTTTTCCTTAAGTTTCCCTAACTTATAGAGTTCGACCAGACTTTGCAGCCATACGTTAGGATTGGTCTTACTACTGTTATATAAATATGACTACAATATGAGTACCCTAACATGAATAAGTGCTGATGTTTGTAGTGCACAAACTAGACCCCATTTTTCAAATAGAGATCGTTATAGAATCACAATCTCAGTTTATTGATGTGTACTCGGCAAAATTTTGCACATTTACAACTTTGGGCCAAGTAAAAACTTTTTCCAATAAATCTGGCCGTATGGCGTAAATGAGGGCTTGAATATTGGCTTCCAATGCTTCAAGAGTTGCTGGTTTGTCGGGATAAACGAGTGGCTGATCGATTTTTGAAAAAAATTCAGTCAGCATGACTCGATAACGCTAGCCGTAACGGCAGGTCCGATGATTCCGCCAGAGTGTAAACCACACTAAACAGTTAATGAATGTTATGGGGATCCTTTAACGGCTTGAGGATTGTCTTTGCTCCAAATACGGTAATTTTACTTATTGACGTAGTTAGTTAGCCAGAAATGAGCTTTAACACTTTAAACAATTATTTTGTAAAAATGCTCTATAAACTTCGCGAACAATTTTTTATTGTTCAAAGAAAATTTCTACAATTTGTTCTGGTATTAAGCGATTCATGATGACTTGCAAAACCCTATTGAAGAGTAATGCCAACACGGTTTGACATTATCAGCTGTCAAACCATAGTTATTAATATCGGTTGTTCTCATGCAGCTTAAAAACATCCTATAGTGCAAAGATCTTCTCCGTTTTCGGAGCCTGCAGCTTTAGAAGCCAATTATAAGTAGTGTTTAAATTAACAAGCGAAAAATCGGGTTAAACGCCGCTAAAGCAATATATTTTTTTAAATTATCAACAGCCAATCGGTACAAAAAATTATAATAATCACTAGAAAATGTACACAAATTTTAATATAACCGCCAACTTAACTTAGTAAAATTTAAGAAACCAAAACCTGTTAAAAAATTAGAAAAACTATAAGTATGCGAAACAAACTTAAAGTATAACCACCACCTTTGCTTTTTACAATATTAGATACAATTAAAAATTATAAGAAACACTATAAGTAAACAATTAGGAAATTTGTACTTTGCAAGCTGTCTAAATTGTTTTGAAGACAATGAGTTTAAATAAAAAATAATTATAGTTCTTAATGCATTAAAGCTTAAGGAGAAGTCATTTAAATGATATAACGAGTTAAAGTCAGCACACATTCTACAAAATGGATCACCACATGCACATGATCACCACCGACAGCCGGTTCTACGCACCGGATCGACCCGAAGGAGAAATTCTTCGACCAAGGGCTGTCAATTCGGCACTATTTGCCGCTATTACAACAACAACCACATGCATAATTGTACCTTTGGAAATCCAAGTGTAAAAGCTGATAGTATCTAGAAGGACTAAATGTGACGTTAATAGAGATTTTTGATATCAAATATTCAGATGCCACAACCCCACGCATAATCTTATACACCATAATCGCATTCATCATAGTTCGCCTACTCTTCGATGAGGGCAATTTAATAAGATTTTACCTGTTGTTGTAAGAAGGGAGTTCATAGCCCGTATTCCAATGTAGACTTCTTAAGCAAAACAGTAAAAATTGTTTGAGCACGGATTCAATTTTGTTCACATAATAATTGTATTGGGGATCCCAAACCACTAATCCATATTCTAAAATTGACCTGACTAGAGAAATACAAAGCTGTTTTGTAGTATATGTGACAGCGCATAGAGAAAGGGACCTAGGGGTAAAAAAAAAATCAATTTTCACTTTTTTTGATGTGGACAACGTTTGAGCATCGAATGAGACCGATCCCATGCCCCAAAATTGTTCCCTCCCAGAGATATGAGCGTTTTATAAAAGTGATGGTACACCAAAGATACACGTATTTAAATCTTTAAAATGGCTCTCCTGAACAAAACAGGTTTTTACCCTTAGGTCCCTTTCTATTTTGCGCATCACATATGGACCTGTAAACTCTTTTGCCCAGAGTTTTATAAAATAAAATACACCATGCGCTTGATTTACTATTGTCCATCATAAAACCAACAAGAATCAACCGATGTCATTTCAGAGCCACATAATTTAAATTTAGTAGCCAACAATCTACTTCTAGAGAAGCACATATGCTAACACTTTTTTATGTTCAATTCCATAAAATTAAATTCACACCAGGAACTTAATCTGTCCAAATCATCCTGCAGTATGTGACAGCCCGCAAGGCTATCATAAGAAGAAAATTATTTCACGTCGTCTGCAAACTTAAGTAAATTAGAGTTGATAATATAATATGGCAAGTAAATGAATAGTAAAATAGAATGGGTCCAAGGTGGTTACCCTGTGGGACACCAGTGTATACACGAATTGATCTGGAGAGACTTTTCTCAAATAAAACTACTTGTTTCCTTCCAATGAGATAAAAGGAAAACCAGTTAATGAAATTTTTATTAAATCCAATTATGTACAACTTGAATAGTAAGAGTCTGTGCTTTACTTTATCAAACGCCTTACTAAAATCAGTATACTTATATGACTCTTACGAAATCCGTGTTGACAGGGATGGAGTATAGGGGCCACATTATGTGAAACAAAATTTGTTACAAATAAATTGCGCTTAATTTAGAAATCCCCCAAAGTTCGATACATCCAACAGACTACCAAGTTTATGAAGTGGATACGAATCCACTTCCAATTTCAATGATGAATTAAATAATAAGGATAAAGGTAAGACAAGAGATTCAGAGAAGCCTTTCAATAATATATTCCGAATACCATCCGGCCCAGTAGTACTAGTGGTTTTAAGACGATGCAAATTTAATTTAATAAGTTTAAAATCTAAAACAGGAGGAACTTTCTGATTTACTAAAGAAATTCTGTAAGAGTACGGAATTGCAGGGTTAAATGAACGTAATGAATATGTATTTTCGAAAAAGTCAGCAAAACAATTTGCAATTGACTGATCTTGAGAACTCCACACCATTAAATCTTATTCTCGATGGCCTAGAAGATGTTCGACGTTTTAAATTAACAAAACTATAAAATTTAGTTTTTTTCATTCGTGTTTTCTTAAATGTGAAACAAAAGAATAGAAATCAAATATAAATTGTAAAAATAAGTATCATTTTCAAATGTTATTATTCCATTATTTCCATTAAAAAGTGTCAGCGCAAAAATATCTATGGTGTGAATAGAAGAAGTTGTCGCGTAGCGCTTAACGTTTTAAAGCAAACAATTTCAAAACAAACAACTTTTAATGGTTTCGACATATTTTCACATATCTTTACGAGCAAGCAAATATAGTGAAATTTACCGACCAATATGTTACACAGTGGTCTCCCCGATTTGAAAAGCTGCCACGCTAGAAGCCGCAAACTATTACCGATTCTGCATGAATCCCCAATCAATACTTATGAAATTAGACCTTTTTAAATAACCAACACACTAAGGAACCTACCGATTTATAGCCATGTCGTTTTAAAAGCCATAAATTACTCCCGATCATGCTCGAATTTGGATGGTATGCAAACAATCAACACTGGTAAAATTAGAAAATATCGGGCTGTGGTCTTCTCTAGCCCCTAAAGAAGTCTTTACAAATTTTAGGTCCCGCCAGTGCACCAGCCACATTTTTCATTTAGTTATTAAATAAAATCTTTTGCAAAACTAAGCATAGTAAGTAGTGAGAGATCTTTAATCGGTCAATGATATATAGTTACATAGAAAACTCGACCGATAATTAATATTGTGTCCTTTTTCCGCGTAACAGTGAAATGTACTCGACTTTGTCGTGTTTTATATGTGTCATAATGTCTCGGCCAATTACTGTATGCACAGAAGGCGATTATTTTACGACGTCATAAGAAACATCTGCAGGTTTTAATCATTGGTTTTGACAAATTACGGGTTAGGGAAATTTTTAATTAAATAAAATTCCAAAGGCTCTCGTTGCCGAAACGAAAAATACCTTTAAATCGGCCACTTGAATATTTCCCAGTGTACGACGTACCACTGATGTCACTTAAATCATAATCAACGTTATTAAATATTTGGCCAAAAATGCCCAGCTGTGTTTCACAACAACTGGCAGCGCAGCGCGGTGATCCAAAGAAATTGAGCCGATGGACTATGGCGCGCCACGGTGCGGCGTTTGGCCACCAAAAATTAACAATATTTATGAGCAGTCGTTAATCATATTTAAAATGTAACGACAATAGGGGTAATTAACTAACGACAGCTCGTAGCTAGGCAGGCTGACACAACAATCATTGAGAAGTTGCGCGCGATTTTCTTTCAGTTTCGCGTTTTTCGTCCTTATCGTTAAAGCCGTTCAACAACAGGTATGCCGACAGGCTGTGCCAAGTAAAACAATAATAAAGGGATTAAAGATTGAAAGTGTCCATATATATGTAAAAGTGTCCTTTAAAGCGATTCCAACAACAGGTAGATGCGGGAAGGGATTAACATTGAGTGTGTCTATGAGTGCCTGTGGATGGGTGAAGCAATCTAGCGGCAGGGGTATAAATATGCAGCTAACGTTGGCAAATTCATTAAACGCTTTTCAACAGTGACAGCGACAACAAGTCAATAGAACAAAAAAGTGAAATACAAAAAAACTGACAGCAAATCTAAAAGAAAGCCAAATAATTCGTTTTCATTTCAAGAATATCCAGTAAATCTAGAGAGAAAAAAGCAACGATGAGTTTAACCGCATACAACTTTCAATTTTATTCGTACAACATGCCAACGCATAGACCAGGAGCTATGCGCCACAACGATAGCATGGATGTCGATGACATTGACATGTCACTGCCACCACCCAAACCGCCGAGAGCTTCTGCGTTGCAGGCCATGATGGCAAATAGCAGCAGCACCGGCAACATTGCCACCACCATGCCTTGGGTGACATCGACGCCACTGAGTTCGGTGCCCGTAACGCCAAAGCCAGCACAAGCGGCGACAGCGACGACAGGTGTAAACTATTTTACGGATGGCAATGAGACCCCAAAATCAATTTATTCGAGTGGTCTGACTGCTGCTGCTGCTGGCACACCGACCGGAGAAATGCAATTACGTCCAAAGCTACATGTGCCCCAAACGAGATGGTCGCTCGAATTGCGAGCAAAGGCATTGGAAATGTCAAAACGCAGTTCGGCGGGCTACTTTGAGGAGAGTGCAGCAGCTGCAAATGCCATTACAGCCGCAGAACAATCACCCATAATGCAGGAGGAGCAACTTCAATTAAAACCACAAACTCATATGGGCCGCAAAAGTTGGTCATGTGAAATACGGGAAAAGGCTCTGCAGATGGCCAAACGTAACTCAGGAGCTCTGGAGGAAACGCCAGCCCATAAAGGTGCACTACAAACTCCGGTGATCGGCGGTGGCAGCAAAATAATTTTAGTAAATGCCGGAGCCCATGCAAGGATGCAACAAAAATCCTTAAGCATACACCAGCAAAAAGGAAACCCAACAGCAGCTTTTGAGGATTATAACCTGGCAGAAAGCAAAGAGAGTAACAGCCAACTGAACTCCACTTTTCCCTGCAATAACCAAACGGGCAGTTGTGAGGGCTTACCTGAAGATACTTTGCAATCCGTTAAAGATCGCATATGTTATTTCAATACGCTGACATCCGGTGGCAGCAGTAGCAATAGCAGCAGCAACAGCAATCTTTTTATAAATCTTTTGAAAAATTCCAATACCCAGACTAGAGCTACGGTCAGCCAGACCAACACTATCAGCACTACTACGCCGAATAGCCCATTTGCCACACCGTCCAAGCCCAAACGTTGGTCCACCCACATCGATTTGCACCTGGAGCAACCATCATCCACTTTAGCGAACGCCAATTTAGCGGCATTACAAGGTAATGCTGCCTCATCATCATCCACATTGCCCTCGGGTGGAACAGCAGCCAACAAATCCCCTCACTGGCAGTTGGCAGTTAAAGTAACAGCATGTCCATTTTCACCATTCAACAATACAACTAACACGTCCATGCCTGCGTCCGCGGCCGCGCCCTCTCCATACACCGCCACAGTACAGCGTAAAAATTCGTTGCGTCGTAAACCATCCATTGAAAAATCACGACGCCCCATTTTACGCCAAAACTCAACAGTCGGTTCTAACGGTGGTACCAAACCACAAATGCACGCCGTTATGGAAGATTTGAGTTTGGTTATGCCCGTTAAATTACGTGTAGCCGAATACGAACGCCGCATTATGATGGAGTGCTGAAGACACAACGCCAAGGAGCAGCAACATCTGACACCATAGCAGAGGTGCAAACTGCTCAGCTCCTGAAACGCCCACCAAAGTGCGCGACCACACTCATAGTTTTCAAGGTGACGTGCCGGAGCATAGCTTACAGTAGTTGTTCTTTTTTTGTACGGGGTCTTTGGTTAAGACAGCCGCCTGCCAACAGACCATCGCACATCATTTGGGGCCATCCCAACCTTTTTTAATTTTTGCCGGTTGTTTCATCTCTTTCATGTTGTATCAGCAAAACAAAAACACCAACCCGTTTCTGAAAGTTTGAAACTTTTTTCGGTCTTGTTTACGCAGGACTATTGCCGTACGTACGATAGTTTAAATTCTTATCTAGCATTTAGTTTAAGTAGTTTTCAAGTAGTGTGAATGTAGATTTGTGTGTACCAAGTACACACATTTGGTAGTTTTTAAAACTCAAACTATGACTTTAATGATATTAAATAAAATTTATATTAAAAAAACTTAAACTTTTGTATTTTGTATAAGACAATGACATGAAAAATTTATTCCAAATGTCAAAATTTTTGAAAAAAACACTTTTGTTGCAAGCCATATGGTGTTCACATGATAGAAGATATTTTTCGTAATCCGTTATCGATTAATTTTTTTATCGAAGTAACAGAAGGGTACACCGAAAAAATTTCCTTTGTACGTTATGGTGAAGATGGACATGCTGTTACAAATTGTGGAAGGCCACGGGGTATACGGGGCGTCGCGGCATTCAGCTGTTCACTTGAAATTTGTTAAGGTAGGCCAATGAACGCGTCATTATTAAAGCGGTCAGTCTAAATTAAATTAAAAGTGATTTGTCTACATCAAAAAATAATAATTTGCGAAACATTTTCTAAAGAAAAAAAGTAAAAATGGATGAAGATTTTGAATTGTTTTTATGCTTATTTGCATAGACATGCCAATTATAACTTTACCTCCAAAGGAATACATTTGTTTTTTTTTTGCGGCCACTTTTAACCGTTGAAAATACAGACCCCTAGAGCTATACAATTAAAAAAGTTTTACGTTTCCACCATAAAGTTACAAATGTACCGTAAATACTTACCACTCATTTTCATGAAAAAGCTTATATCAGCCCAAGCAACTGCATTTTTAACATATAAACATTTATATTTGCTAACTTCAGCAATATGTTTTCATCGTCCATTTTTTACTTATTATTACGCTTTATCCTCTTTGTTAAATAACGAAAAAAACAAATCTCAAATACAACACAAGTGGCGCCGTATTGCCAGATGCAAATATTTATAATATTTAAACAATTTTGTTCGGACATTTTTAAAAACATAGCTTATTTATTGAATTGACAATATCGTGCATTAATTGACCTTTCACCATAAGGGCCATCGATTTTATATGCATTTCTTTTAAACTCATAAAATTGTGCGAATTTTCTTAATATTGTCCGACTCTTTATAATTTTGTGCGACTTTTTCCCTTTTTGTAGCAATACTTATTATTAAAGCCCGAACACACTGAAGTTTTTTTTGCTACGCTGCGTATTTCGTAACTTCCGGTAGTCAAAAAATGACGGAAATTTACGTTGAAAAAAAAATTTAAAAAGTTAATGTCCTACCTAAATTACAGATCTCAGTTTGTGGATATGAATGGCATTGAATCTAGTGTTCTTGCTCTGATGTCTGGTGTACCGCAAGGTTCGGTTTTAGGGCCTCTTCTATTTTTAATGTATATAAATGACCTTTCTGCGTGTCTGGAGTCATACATGTGCAGCATATTTCTATATACAGATGATGTTTTACTTCTTTTCAGTGGTGGTCGGGATAGCTGTCATGCTTTAGAAGAAAAAATTAACTTCTGTCTTAATCAGACTTTACGATGGAATTGTCGTAATTCTTTGTTGATTAATCCCTTAAAAACGAAAGCAATTATGTTCGGTACTCTTGGTTTTGACATGGACATATTTGTGGGGCAAGTCAGAGTTGATCGTCATAAATGTTTAGGTCTTATAATTGATAGCAAACTTAATTTTAGACATCATATTGACTCTGTCCATTGTAGAATTTATGGTATTTTGGGCAGGTTGTATTCGACTAATTCATTTTCCGCCATTGGTTAAATGTAGGCTTACTCATGCACTTTTAATGTCGAATATAATTTGCTTAAACTAAGGCGTATTATGAACACTGTAACTCGGTTTGTATATAATGTTCATAGGCGTGAACATTTATCTGCGTTTGTTAGAAGTTTTTTAGGAGTGTCATTTACTGAATATGTTAATCATAGGATTTTTTTTTCAGTTCTATAAGGTTATAAAAAGTGGTGTGCCTGTTCCACTGTGCAGTTCGATCTGTATTTCGCACTCTAGTAGGAATACTCAAATCGTTATACCTAGAATTTTTAATTCCATATTTGAAAAGTCTTTTGTTGTTCGGGTAGCCAGGTGCTGGAATCAATTGCCTATTGAACTGCGAGTTTTTCTCACTCTAATAATTCATTTCGTCTAAAACTCTTTGATTACTTTACCTTAATTTGATTACTTACACCTTAATAATTATATTCATAATCTCATTTTTATTTCCATGGATATAAAACATGTTGGCCAACAACATGACTAAGTATGGTTTGTACAAATCTGGACTATATTACTATTTTTTTTTTAGTTCTACTTGATGTAAATATGGCTGGGGAGCCAATCGCGTTAAATTACATTTGTATATACTTATACATACATTTTTATTAGTAAAGATTATTTTGGTTTTTAAGTGTTTCTATTTGGGATTGTATTGCTAAGTAATACGGTTTTTTTGACCCTGTGGGCTTTTGTATTACTATATATATAAATAAATAAATAATAATACTGCAGTCTCGGCATACAAAAATTCTGCCATGCACTTTGTAAATTTTAAACGTTTGCAGGAAGTTAAACAATACGCAGCGTAACAAAAAAAAGGTCAGTGTGCCCGAACCTTTAATCATTAAATGTATTGCAAATACAGACAACTCGCGGAAACGTAAACTATTTATGTTGAGGGTATTAACGTTTGAGATTTCGTCCACGTTTTCGAATCCTGAAGTTTTAAAGCAAGATAGAGCTGTTTTATCGCTGAAATAAACCTCAATTTATTAATCCAATTTACAGTACTTTAAAAACAAATATTTTATTAAATAAAAAAATCATATATAAAAAACTAATTTTGTGTAAAGAAAAAATAAAATTTGGATATATGCAGACTTATGTGTAGGCATGGAACGTTCATGTTTATGGAGGGTCATGTTTATGGATCGTTCATGTTTTAGAATGTTCACGTTTCCGCGAGTTGACTGTATACGCATACTTCCAATAAAATAAACATTTCATTTCTAAGGGCGGTCGTGTACACGACAAATGCCAGGAATTATTTCTAAGCTTTTTTTTTTTGCATGGTACTGTTATATATAGAAGGCAAAGTCAAGCGAACAACTGATTAGAATATTGTCATTTATGGATTTTTGATTGTCACTCATTGTTGACACTTTTTTGGTTTGTTTATATTTTTATTGGTAGTTCTGCGAATTACGAAAAGGAATTTATTTTGGGTGCGCACAGAAGAAAAGCTCATCCACTCGTGGTCGATCTTTACAACTCAACAGTTTACGCACTAGCGTTAAGAGAATTCTGCACAAAGGCCTCGGATTACAAGATCCATTTGATCCAGCTTAAAACTGGGAAGATTTCGGTCATAGGTGGGCGTTACAAAGCAATATTATTCGGCTGAAATTTAACCCAAGCTAAATAAATCTATTGCGCACCAAATTCCCAAATTGTGTAAATTTTCATCTTGGCGATTTGACCCATTTTGACTCAAGCCTTGATGGTGTCCGACCGCATGACACAATTCACTTTAGAACTACATTATGGAAGAATTTTTAATATATCTTATATTCATTATTTTTACACGTTTGGCATTTTTAGTTGTTGTTTTTATATTTTACAATTGTGATATGAATTTGGTGCGCATGTCATCAAAGTTTGACAATCAAAAGTCTCAGGGCGGCATCTGATTATTTGTTGTTGGCCAAATTAATTATCCTTATATATCGGTTAATCAGTCTAGAGGTATTTTTTAAAAACAAAAAAGTACAAAAAATTCAAATCTAGTGTGGAATATTTATTCTTCATTCGAAAGGTCAATTTATGCCATTTATTTTTTTAATATAATTTCCTTTAAATGTTGGCCGCAACTAAGCCTAAGGGTGTCTAATCTGAGGGTTCAGCATTTCGAGGGTGAGGGTGCGGCATTTCGCCGAACCTTTGGTTTTCGCGGTGTAAGCCTTTCCATCATTAAATGGCAAACAATACTGAAAAAAAATAAAGTTTAACACAACTTACGCGTAATTTGTGAAAAAACCCATTTGAACAAAATTCCTTTAATATATATAAAAATTTGAAAAATATCGACTGATGACTCCACGAGCCCATAAACCGCACTAACCCTCTAAGAAAAACGGCACGAAAACGAAACGTTGGCGAAGTCATTTTTTCATACAAGACTACGAAAACGAACCGATTTTGCGATACGTAAATGCACCGTAAACGTTAATTTCGGAATAAGAGAATTAGAAAAAAAAATGTAGTAGTTTGAATGTATTGGTAGTACGCCAAGGCTAAGCTAAAGTAGTACTTTTACGTAACACTAAAGCGGTCCGTTTTCGTAATACCAGAGTGTTGCGTTTACGTAACACTGAAGCGGTACGTTTTTGTATCTGCAAAACGTTCTGTTTCCGTACTGAATTTCTTTCTCTATCGAAATAATATAAGCTTTTTTATACTGAAGAATTAATGTTGCATATATTGTGAATGATTATGAATTCTTTGGCTATTACAAAATATAGATATGTAGATATAAATATACTACAAACGTTTTATAAATACCTATTATATTAAGACTTACAAAAGCTGATTTTGTTTAACAACAATCAGATCATCACACTTCAAACATCAACTAAAACAATTAAAGTGTTCTGTCAACATGGCTGCCCGAATAAGAAAAAACAGTTAATGCCGTTACCATTAAGAAAAAACAGTTCGTTTTCGTATCGCAAAAATGGCACGTAAACGGATTGTTTTAGGTACTTTTTGGTTTAAATACGTTCGTTTCCATTACGCAAAATCACTTCCATTTCGTACCGTAAAAGACGGCACGTTTACGAAGAGGAGGGAACCCTCCAAGAAAAATAAACGTAACGCATTTTGCGGAGCGAAAACGAACTGCATACGGACCGCCATATCACTAACACTTGCATAGTTTTTCATATAAAAATACGACGAAATTAATTCTGCGTAAAACTCTTCGTAAAAGTGCCGTTTTTTACGGTACGAAATGGAAGTGATTTTGCGTAATGGAAACGAACGTATTTAAACCAAAAAGTACCTAAAACAATCCGTTTACGTGCCGTTTTTGCGATACGAAAACGAACTGTTTTTTCTTAATGGTAACGGCATTAACTGTTTTTTCTTATTCGGGCAGCCATGTTGACAGAGCACTTAATTTGCTTTAGTTGATGTTTGAAGTGTGATGATCTGATTGTTGTTAAACAAAATCAGCTTTTGTAAGTGTTAATATAATAGGTATTTATAAAACGTTTGTAGTATATTTATATCTACATATCTATATTTTGTAATAGCCAAAGAATTCATAATCATTCACAATATATGCAACATTAATTCTTCAGTATAAAAAAGCTTATATTATTTCGATAGAGAAAGAAATTCAGTACGGAAACAGAACGTTTTGCAGATACAAAAACGTACCGCTTCAGTGTTACGTAAACGCAACACTCTGGTATTACGAAAACGGGCCGCTTTAGTGTTACGTAAAAGTACTACTTTAACTTAGCCTTGGCGTACTACCAATACATTCAAACTACTACTTTTTTTCTTCTAATTCTCTTATTCCGAAATTGACGTTTACGGTGCATTTACGTATCGCAAAATCGGTTCGTTTTCGTAGTCTTGTATGAAAAAATGACTTCGCCAACGTTTCGTTTTCGTGCCGGTTTTCTTAGAGGGAAACCGTGGTTTTGCGGTGCAAGTCTTTTCATGATAAAATGACAAATACCACTGAAAAGAAAAATAAAATTCACGCGCAATCTGTAAAAAAAACCTTATTAAAACGAAAAATGCCTCTAGATTGATCACTCAATTGTACCAAGGGCTTGTGATTGTTGTTGTTATGCTACATAAAACACAGCTACACACGAAACAACGGTTGTTTCACCAAAGACGAGAAACTCTTAAGATGTATGGCAACCAATCGCCGATAAAAAGCACTCACGGCGCTGATAATTTGACAGCGGCATCAAACTATTATTTAATTGTGAAATAATTGTTTCGAAACGTTTGTTTTTTGATTGTCTTTCTATTTTTAAAGACGAATATATTCTTTATTTTCTCGGGCATATATCCCTAAATTGTGCGAAATGAATTTAAATAAAAGTTTCTGTGGTCTGCAAGGAACTCCGGCTTAAAGCCAGTGTAGAACATCTTACATAACATTCAGCGGAGGGTCATTGCCGGCGAAAGAGTAAAAGATCAATGTCCAAAAAATAATACATCAACCGTTCGTTGGCCTTAATATCTAATAGGTCCAAGTAAATACAATATTTACGTCGTTTGAGAAGTTTGCCGATGTTTCTTGATGGGATGAACGTAAGCTACAATTTTAGTTCAGTTTGTGACTTGGCTCACCGTGGAAGTATTACTGTGAAGCAAAACGGCGAATTCCTGTTGGCTTAATTCATTTTATACCGTGCAGTTTATGGGGCGTGACACGAAGAGAGAAACAAATATGACAAGCCTCCCAGAATGAGGCGGATATTTCAGGAAAAATAATAATCAAGGAAGCTCGAGACCATGGGGCTTTACAGATTATTTTCTAATTGAAACTTTCTCCTGTGTAGCCGGCCTTGCTCGGCTTAAAGGACTTCCAGCTACATATGGACGGGTGTAATCTTTTGACTCGGTACTTAAAAGCCTCCAGCTATCGATTACTGCCACCGGAATTCAGGTAAGGTTCTTCAGTTCGGGAAAAACAATTTTTTTTATTGAATTATAATTTTTTTTTTAATTCGGAAGGAAAACGCATGTTTTACAGTAAAGTGGACCAACGTACATTTCTTGTCCTTAAAATTTATAAGGGTCAACAATGTTCTTAGAAGATTATGTACTGAACGGTATACTCCATGTTTCTATTTTGATAATGAGTGCATTGACTCGCTATATGGGTACTTTGTCTTATTAAAAGTGATCCCGGCCGGGATCTTGGAAAATCTTTAAAAATTGTTGGCGCTTTCTGGGGACACGAAAAAGATCCGGGGAAAAAATCTTCTCATATATGTACTAAAACTAGTACGAATTACATTAATTTAATGCGGCAAGTTCTATTTACAGTCAGCCCCAGCTGTAGACTCTTATTTTTTGTTATATAACGTCGATACGTTTGCATAAAAATTGTTTGGAATGCCCCCTTTATCTCCATAGCAAAAAAATGCTTCATACCGCCAACATTTGATACTCGCATAAAATATTTGAATCCATTTGGGCGTTGGCGTTTAAAATGAGGTCTGGTTAACGCGGTATATTTGGGCACCGCCCAAACAAATGACATTACCCGTACCTAAATTGAAACCCACATGACTTATTTTACTATTGCATGAATTTGGCTTTAATTATACAATTTATCTTCGTACAAGAAGTGGTTGCTCATTCGGTAGCTGTCATACAAACGACTATTTTTAAACGTTCGATTTGATACTTATGTTTTAAATACACCGTGACATATTGGATTTAAATTGATTGATTTTAGTTCTTATGCAGTAAATCAGTATGGACGAGTTAAGAAGTTAGCATTATTCGTTTCAATGACTGGCACACGCTGCCAATCACAGACGATAGAATTCAATGTTCACCCCCGACACAGGAAGAGGTCAAAGCGGAAATAACACGGCTCAAGAATAACAAAGCCTCTTGAATTCCGGCGGCACTTCATCGTACTCTGCCCAATTCACAAAAAGCAAGACATGAAATAAAAAGGAATTTTTATTTACAACTATTTAGGTCATAATAGCTTACACAACTACACTGAAAAAAGAAGACTTGACCAATAAAAGAACATATCTCGAAGACAAAACCGTTTGCGCCAACAACCGCGGAATAAGCCTCCTTCCAATAGATTACGTACTATCCACTATATGTTGTATGAAAGATTGAATCCCAAACTCGCCGACCTGTTCCAACCGCGAATATGTCAACTTTTGACCAAATCTTTACACTGCGCCAACTCATGGAAAAGACCTAAGAGCAGTAAATAGATACTAATCACCTCTTTATCGAATGTAAGAGGTCAATTATGTAAAACCGAATCTGCGTATAGGATGCGACTTTGTAGAATGACACTGAGTGTCACCAAATTCCCAGTTAAAATTAGAAGTGACCTCTCCGAAGCATTCCCTACGACAAGAGGTCTCATACTGGATGACAGCTTATCGTGTAATTTCTTAATGGAAAAAATTCTACAAACCACAAAAATTTAAGTTAATAAAACGAGCAAAAACTCCAAGGGTAATATTCCTCTCCCATATGCAGACAACATTGATATTTTTGGCAAAACAGGGCGAGATGTAACTGCAGCTTTTTCAAATATTTAATTAGAGTCGTCGAAGATAGGTCTGATGGTAAATAAGGGCAAGACCAAATTATTGCTGGCAACTGCTAGAGATGCTCCGCGAAGAAAGAAAGGCGACATTGTTTCAACGTCGAAGTAGTAGAGGAATTTGTATACCTCGGATCCGCCATAAACCAAAAGAACGATGTCAGCACTGAAATAAAACAAAGGATCGTGTTGGCAAATATACAGTGGCGAGCAGATGTAGATACATCATACTCACATTACAATTTGACCATCTGTAAAAGCCATAAAAATAAAATAATTGCTACCAAGCTTTTTTTATTTATATTCTTTATTTATCCTAAAAAATAAGATATACCTGGATTCTCCAATATTTAGTGAAAAAATACTTTTTTGAGCTTATACCGAAAAAAAGTCAATGTATCCACTTATGCTCGTTCAAAAATTAAAGTTTTTAATCATGATATTTAATATTTTGTCCTAAGCCCTTTGGTTTAATGACGCTTTTTAATCGTTTGGGCATGCTTTCAACCAGTTTCTCAATGTGTCCGTTTGAAATATTGGGCCACGCCGCACAGTGTGTCCTTCCCATACATTCGATGGCCAAAAATAGAAGGAGTTGTACGAGAGTAATGAAATTTGGCACGAGTCCCTAATATAATAGAATTAAGAAAATTTCAAAGTATCGACAAAATTCACCACGCCTATCGCCCACCGCCAATACAAACTAAAATCATTTTTGGCTGTTAAAAATTAACTATTGCTACAAATTTCCAGAAAATTGCTGGAAGAACATATCTATGCAACACCTTTTAAAAAAAAATTATTTCATCAACATTGACCACGCCCATCGCCCACCTCCCATACAAATGATATTTCAAAAATGCCATATCTTCTGTAAATTTATAACTAGAATGTTTATTTTTCGCAAAAATGCATACAGCATCTATTAAATGCTGTTTTGAAAATATGAAGAAAATCCGCCCACTGTAACACCCGCCCCCCATACAAAAATTTTACAGTTCACTCTATTTTATTTATTAACAACATTTTCACATCTTCGTGATAATCTAATTTTTTAAGCTTCAATTTCGTTCTTAATGCATTGATGTATGGGTCGGAGGATATCAACAAATGATGCATTACGTCTTCGTTAGTAGAACAGCGCCCAGTCTTGCGCGAGTTATATAGCCTATAACGTTTATAGTCTTTGTTCCTCGCTTCCTGCGCTTCTTCTGATAACATTCCTTTGAAAAATAAACCATATGTTAATTCAAAATGTATGAAACAAATCGTATCTTTAACCTACCTATAGGTAGAATGGCCTCAGATACAATTTTGCTACCATGTATCAAAACTTTATGCACTGTGATAGGCATGTAGTACCATCCATACAAATCAATGTACAATTTTGCCGTGTCTAAACAATATATATGGAACTTCTCAGAGTCTATTGCCTGACAGCAACTTATTGTGGATAATATAATTTTTAACCTCAGTTGTTCATTTACTCCGGTTATGTCAGCTGTAATTTCAGGGTTTTCAAAAAATCGTCGAGCTGTATTCCCATCGTTGCTGGAACCCATTCCTTGTTTTACCACATCAACATTTATTCCCAATACTAATTTAAGGTTTTTTTGAATTGTGGCCTTGGCTTCTTCTTTAATTTCTCTTGTTTGTATCTTTATTTGTTCGCCATGCTGCAAAGCTTTTATTGTAAGCGATATGCAATATACATTCCATAAATTTTATGCGCGCATGCAGAGGTGAAATACCAAATTTCAAAGCCTCTCCCGAATTTATTTTAAAAAAAATAATAACTGATACGATTTGAATTTCAGTGTACGAGCACTTTATATACAATTATCTTACAAATATACTATTTATAGTAATAGACATGCACACAGGCAAAACAACAACAAGCAGTAACGAAAGAAAGAGTGCGCAGTTGTTTATGCACGCGTAAAATAACTCATAACGCATATTTTTTACTGTAATTTTTTGGTTTTCCATTGTTTTTTGGCCGCGGGCAAATTTGGGCACAATTTTTTTTTGGAATCTGTTAGCTGAGACCCTCAGCTTTAATTTGGTATAGGACTCCATGTTTCGCACTGCTTCGCACACAACTAAAAGTCTAACGGAAAATCATAAATGTTTATTTTTTTTGGCCCAAAATAAAAAAAAAAAATTAATTTTTTTTTTCAATTTTTATTTTTATTTTTTTTAATTTACATAATACTTGATGCCTATTTTAAGTGAAAAAATTTCTATAAGGTACACTCGGTGTATAGTTTATAAGTAACAAGGTTTTAAATATGACATAGAAAACTAACCCATTTGAGACTTGTTCACATATGTCCACTTTGCGCTGCTCGGGACAGAAAACCAATGGAGATATTTGCATAAAATTTTACACACATGACCTTCAGATAGTTTTTAACCATCTGTGCAAAAATCATCAAAATCGGAGAGCAGGTCCAAAATGATTTATTGCCGCAGCGGACACAGTGTGCGCCGCCTGTACCCGAGACCACAGTTCGTTCAAGTTTGGTGGTGCATTTTCGTATCTAGCGAGACGTTTTTTCAATAAAGCCCATACATTTTCGATCGGGTTAAGATCCGGGCTATGAGCTGGCCACTGCATCGTTTTAAATTTTTAACTAGCGAGCCATTGTTTGACAATTTTAGCCGTATGCTTAAGATCTCCATCCTGCTGAAAAATAACTTCATCCTCTGGATACGCACTATTATCCACAAAATCTGGTAAATTATGCTCCAAAATACTAAGATAATCTTCTTTTTTCATTATACCGTCGATTTTTACCAACGGGCCGATATGCCACCAATTGAAACAGCCCCACACCATCAACCTACCTCCTTCATGTTTCATTGTTTCTTTGACTTGGTGCTTCTTCAATGTTTCGTATGGGCGGTGCCAGTAATATTGCTTACCGTCCGACTGAAAACGATTAATTTTGGTCTCGTCCGACCATATTACCCTCTTCCAGTCGCCGACGCTCCAATTTTTGTGCTCTTTGCAAAACTTGAGACGCGCCGATACATTTTTCGCCGATAATGCTGGTTTCTTCTGCTTTACAGCTGATGTCAGGCCAATTCTCACTAACAGGTTGTCCACTCACTAACAGGTTTGTTTAGGGCTGCTGCAGCTTCTTTAGGAGTTGTTACTTGCTTGGCCGTCATTAGGCGCTCCATAGCTCGAGCATCTCTATTGGTAAGCAACCTTGGTCGCGATTTTCTGACTTCTGGAGGGTCTACATTACGTCGTTTTCTAACTTGCAGCACTGTTCGATGGCAAACACCTATGTATGTATCTTTTAAGCAGTTTCACGTGCAGACATATCGTTTTTATCATTTCAATGATTTAGTTTTCCAACTTTTCAGGAATCTTCCTGATTTTGTCTCGAATTAGATATTTTTACGAAAAATGTAGTATCCACCTAATGAAACTATCAACTTTGGCACAAAAAGTATTTACTCTGTTGATTTTCACAATAATTCAAATAACGGTAAAACTTACGTTTGCTGTTACTCATATGTCAGTGTTACCAGACATCTATAACAAAAACTGGCATAAGTGGATACATTGGTTTTTTTCGGCATAATCTCAAAAAATTATTGTTTTTATTAAAAATGGAGAAATATTATGTTTTCTTTTTTAGGATAAATAAATAATGTAAATAAAAATGGTAGGAATTGTTGTGGTTTTATGGGTTCAACGTCAATTCGAAGCCAAATGCGATTATGATGTATCCACATCTGCTCGCCACTGTATGTTATTTTTGGCTTCGTAAACAGCTTAAGAACGGAGCACTCTCTCGAATGTATTGACAGTATTTGAAAGAAAAATCCTTCGTAAAATCTACGGACCCAGCTGCCTGGGCGGGTGGTATATGCGTCGAACGAACCGAGAGCTGTATGAGATGTACTCGACATGAATGCAGTTAAGCACATTAAAACACACCGATTGCGCTGGATTAGACATGTTGGTCACAGGAAAACAAACGCTCCAACCGGAAAGTCCTTAGGCGATAATAACCACGGAAAACGCAGACAAGAAAGACCGAGACTCCGGTGGAGCGACCAATTAAAGGATGATGCGAAAATCCTTGGGATTAGCAACTGGCAACTGGACCGAAGTGCCTATAAATCAGTTATTAAGCAGGCTCGGACCAACAAGAGGTTGTGGAGCCTTAGTAAGTAACTAAGTGAAGAAGAACTCTTGTAGCTTTTGTGCTACGAATCCAAAATAACGATAAAAGCAACTATAACAATACATGTCACTTTGCAACTTTTGTAAAAAAAACATGCCTTCCTCCATAAGGTTTCGAGCCGCCGCACTGTGTTGCGGCTAGTGGAAAAGTAACTTTTTTCCGATTATTTTTTTCAGTGTTTTTAATGATGCAATTTTGTCACAGACATTCCAAGTAAACAAAAAACACATAAAGCTTATTTTTATGTTGGCCCGTTGATTTTTAATTGATTTTAGAAGTCAAATATACAAAATTTTCACGAAAAGAGGGGATTTCAGGGCTGTATTCAAAATGATCTCATTTGATTTTGGTGACAGATATTTTGATTCGGAAAAAAAATCTGCCTTCGGACAAGTATCTTCTGTAAAAAAAAATGAATGTTGTTTGAGACATTTTCATATGCACCTTTTTTAGAACGAAAACCCGACTTAAGGTCCATTTTTCCTTTAAATTTGGGTTAGGTAAGTAATATCTAAAAAGTCCCAGAGAGTCCCAGTTCCAAACCACTACAGAAATGTTACATAATTTGTTTTCAACGAACTGTGAAAAAATCAGCTGCCCATACCTGCCCTCCTGGGAGTTATAGCGATTTTAGTATATCCCTCTCAGTATTTATTCCATAGAAATAGAACGGAAATTCTCGGAATCACTTATTTTTTATTCTACATCTATTCTAGCACTCCACAAAAATGAGCATAACTCTCTTAAAACTGAAGCTATTGACTTCAAACCGGTATCAAATTAAAGCCACCTTTCAAATAAGAAATGAAATAGATTTTGGTTTTTTATAAAATTTCAGAGTTTTTCAACAAATATCGAAAAATCATGAAAATTTGACGTTTATAATTCTTGTTCGGACCACCCTATAATTTATTTAAAAAACTAATCATAGGGTATTTATCAGAAATAAAAGAAGAATAAAAATAATTTTTTTTTGTAAATTTTTCGAACAATTTTTTTTTGACTGTTAAAAATTTGACCCAACAATTTTTTTCGGTGTAAATTTTTTTTTCACTCATTCTGCTTGAGATTTCATTCTGACCAATCTGTAGAAGTTTCTCATCGATACAATTAAAAATACAGTTTAGGCAATATGATTTCCAAAAAGTTCCGCTTTCGCAACACTGTGCGCCGGTAATAATGCACATATGAACATATTCATTTTTTTGTCCTCCACCCAGGACTATGGAATTTCTAATAAAACTAAAAGTTATGGCCAGATAACCAGAGGAATGCCTTTTTACCTATGTCTGGAAAACCCCATTAGGAATTTAGCGCTATGGTTAAAAATTATACCTTATCAATGTCCACAGGAAACTCTTATACATATAATTTTTTCCAATACACATTCAACTGTGAAAGAGGTCTACATGATGCCTTTTAAAGAAGTCCCGTACACACATACATACATACATAAGCCCAACAAAATCCTATTTAGGAACAAAGGTAATCTTTTCTCAAATCAGTAATCTGTGCCTGATACAATTCTTATACTCACAAACCGGGACCTACTGTTTAACGCAGGCTCCGAACGGCCAAAGCATTTTATAGAGAAGTTTTGACATAGCTAGGAGATAAATCTTCTTGTAAAGTCGCCGGCATTTATGAGATGAGAAACCGTCGCTAAACAACTTTTAGATGTTCTTACCGGACTTAAATCTGGCATTACTGGTATGACCGTCGTGTACACTCCCATCCCACCTCGGCGGCCCAAGTCTCATATGCTTATTCATATTTTCAACTTACAACAAAAGTTACGCTTTTAAAATCCATGAAGGCAAGGTCACAAGTGAGCTACTGTCAACGTACTGAAGTGTCATAAAAAATTTGAATATATTTATTTATTTGATGAATTTGATTTATTCGACAATGCCTATTAGTAGTCATACTATATGTGTGTGTCGTTTATATTTTTCATTTGCATAAATCAACAGCCATACATCAACTAACGTTATTTTTCAAATTTTTTCAACCTCCACTTTCAGTTCCCAACAACCGCATGGCCCCACCGACATCGCCATCGCATGCCCTAAGCAATGGTTATGTTATAACACCTCAACGTTTGGCTGAAATACGCTCGTATTTCATGTACTGGTATTTCGATCAGGATATGTATGGCGGTCGCGGTGATTACCAGTTTGACATCCACGCGTCGACAACACAAGTACATAAAAATTTAAATTTCCAATTGCCGTTCTTTGGTTTCCGTTTCAATTACACACGTGTAAGTAGAACCCGACCCAGATGAGAGGTTTGGTATTTTATTTTTTTTTTTGTTTGCTGCTTTTGGTTTGTTCGCCATGTGACAGGATTAATTAAATTTGCGGTAATTTTTTGTTTCGAATTAAAGGTGTCCCTTAATGGCTATTTGGAATTCTCCGATCCCCCCGAGTACTTTACATATCCTTTGGTCTTCCCCGTCAAAGATTGGCCCAAGAAAAATGATCCATCATTTATTGGCATTTTCTTCTCGAAGTGCCGTGTTGGTCGTATTTATCCCACGGATGTGGATCAACGTACACCAGGTGTCTATTTCCGGTAAGTGATTTTTATAGTGATTCATCGATTCCATTTGCGTTTTGAGTGATGATGCATCAATATTTCATATTTCTTTGTGTTTGTTTATTTGAAGTTAGTTACTTTAATTTAAATGCTTGAAGCTTTTAGCGTGCATTTCTTATCTTAAAATACAAAATTGTTTTATCACATGCGACAGGCATTGCACTTAAATAATCTGGCGTAATGTGCTATTGATGAATAATTTGGCAGGATTTGTGATTAATAAATGTACCCTTCATCATAGGATTTAAGCGGCAAAAGCTAGGCCTTCTTAGAGAGTTAGTTCCCTCCTCGCTTCTGAAAAATGAACAATTGGGAATCTTATTTAAGAATTTTTATAAGTATGAACAATAGAGTTCCATGACTAGAGTGTCCCGGTTTTAATGTTCAAACCTAGCATGTCGGTTTCTCACAAATAGCTAAAACGCGCCATGTCTTTTTCTGTCGGTTTTTCGGGTTTTTGTTGTTGTAGAATGGTAAATCAACAAAAATTAATAATTTCACGTACAGAATGCATAACTAGTTTTTGAGCTAGACTAAGGTTATGAATAAACTCAGAATTACCAGTTGATGTGATTTAACGATATCTGGCTATCCGTCCCTCCGTAGTCTGTTGTCTGTGTAAAGCTCGTTATCGAACTTAAAGTCGCAATTGTTCCCTCACCTTCGCGAAATTTGATACAAGTACGTTTTTTGGGCCAAGGACGGAAGGTATTGAAATTGGTTTAGATTTAGATATAGCTCCCACTCAATTTTAAGTTTCTGACTCTAGAAGTAATATTAAACTTAAGCAACATATTAAATCCAACCAATCCTTATTCAACTTGCAGAAGAAAATCGGTTAAAAGTTAGATAAAGTTCTCATTATAATATTACAACGATTTTATGGCATTAAGTCTAGATGCCACATTGTACATCCAATACTGATGAAATTGGGTACAGTTCATCACGATCAGCAATGAGCTCAGATTAAAATGGGTTGCACCGGTCCACGTTTTGATATAGCCCCGGTGCAAAGATCTCCCGATATAACATACAACCGCTCTCGAGATTACTCACTTAAGTCCCACAACATCCCATTAAGAAGAAACTTCTCTCAAATCAGTGAGCTGTACACGATTCAACTCTTATACTCACCGACTGGAACCTACTGTTTAACGCTGGCTCCGAACGGCTTATACATTTTTATTACATTTGAGAGGCATCCCAGAGAAGATCTATTTTAATTTCGATTTCAATCAAATTTGGCATGGTATATTTCGATTGACAAAAAACTAATTTAGTACCGATTTTAGTCATATAGGAATACTTTTTAATATAGTCCCCGTAAAAATTGTATGGGGACCACAAAAAAACTTCCAATATACATTGATATATGGCTTTAAAATAACAAAAATTAAAATTTTGTTTGAAGTTTGAAAAAATTTAGGTGTCGAATCCGTTGTCCGAAAGTCTTTTAGATATAAACATGGACATTTGGTTGCCAAAAACAATGACATTTTCTGACAACTTCAAATATGACCTTATTTTTATTCGAGTATCAGTGTAAATTTAAAGCCCGTTCAAGGGGTTTAAAAACCTGTTACAAATTGGCATCTAGAATTATATAACTCGTATACTAGTGTATTTTTAAATAAGAAACAATACCGTATTCACAAGTGATCTTATTGCATTCTAGAGTCTAGAAATAGGGAGTATTTTCCATTTCATGCAAATGACTAAAACCAGGGAGTCAATAAAAGCCGGGTTTTGACTTTAAAAATCCCATTTTTAAAAAACGGCATTCTGGGTTTTTGTCAAACCCGTGTCGGTTTTCTGAAAACCCCAGTTTTTTTGGACACAAGTTGTGTGCGACCTCTATTTTACTTTGATGAAAATTGATTATATCGGTTTATGTGCTCATGTAGCTCCAACGAACGAAAATCGACAGAGTGCTCTGTTTCTAGAGTAGTGCAAGATATCATACAGTTTTTTCTGTCGTACAATAAACCTTTTTTACTTTTTATTCCCTACGCCACTTTAGGTTATTATAATTTAGTTTCTTGGCAAATGTTTGTAACTACTAAAAATATTTGAAGTTGGAGAATATCGGTTGAGATTTAACTATAGCTCCCACATATACTTATATGTTAAACCGTTCGACTTTGGCATTTGTTTTAAAATCTGGTCTAAAAAGTAAGCTTTTTGGATTAAGAACGGACGCTATTGAAATTGATAGAAATCGGTTCAGATTTAGATATAGCTCCCACACATATGTTGAAACGATTTTAAGTCTTTTGCCCTTGAAACCACTCTCAATCTTGATTACATTTTCCAGAATCAATTATTAATACAGTATTGAAATTTAATTAAATCAAATTACAGCAACTTTTTGTCTTTAAGCCAATAAAAAAATTATTATTGCAAATTGGCTATGTTTGAATGGCAGTCCCGGAAATCCGCCTCATTTACACATTGGCATATGTGACACGCAAAATAGAAAGGGACCTAAGGTAAAAACCAGTTTTGTTAAGGAGAGCCATTTTAAAGATTAGGCCCCTTTCTATTTGCGCTTAGAATCGTCGACTTCACTTTCATAAAACGCGCATATCTCTGGGAGGGAACACTTTTGGGGCATGGGATCGGTCTCATTCGATGCTTAGATGTTGTTCACATCATAAAAAAAGTGAAAAGTTGATGAAAAGTTTTGTTCAGGGGAGCCATTTTAAAGATTAGGTCCCTTTCTATTTGCGCTTAGAATCATAGACTTCACTTTCATAAAACGCGCATATCTCTGGTAGGGAACACTTTTGGGGCATGGGATCGGTCTCATTCGATGCTCAGATGTTCACATCAAAAAAGAAAAAAAACATGAAAATTGATTTTTTTTACCCTAAGGTCCCTTTCTTTATGCGCTGTCACATTTGGGAACCAAAAAATAATGAAATATTCTCTCAAATTGAAATATATAATTTTAAAAATCTGGATAACTTCCGTTCAAGAGGTCCACATAACCCGTTTTCCATTAGCTTTTCAGCACATCTAGAAGTGCAGGGTATAATATAGTCCGCCACGCCCAACTATAGCTGTATTTACTAGTTTTTACTTTTTTATTTTTTTTTATAACAAGATTGATGTTTTTGTTCTTGTATAAATGGTGACCCAGTCTGTTTGAGTGGTGACCCAGTCTACAGCATGAGTGGCGACCCAGTCTACAGTATGAGTGGTGACCCAGTCTACAGTATGAGTGGTGACTCAGTCTACAGTATGAGTGGTGACTCAGTCTACAGTACGAGTGGCGACCCAGTCCACAGTATGAGTGGTGACCCCGTCTATAGTTTGAGTGGTGACCCAATCTACAGTATGAGTGGTGACCCAATCTACAGCATGAGTGGTGCCCAGTCTACAGTATGAGTGGTGACCCAGTCTACAGTATGAGTGGCGACCCAGTCTACAGTATGAGTGGTGACCCAGTCTACAGTATGAGTGGTGACCCAGTCTACAGTATGAGTGGTGACTCAGTCTACAGTATGAGTGGCGACCCAGTCTACAGTAGGAGTAGTGACCCAGTCTACAGTATGAGTGGTGACTCAGTCTATAGTATGAGTGGTTGTTTTTTTTTTTACCGGCAACTGTGTGCTGGGGTGACAGCTCTTGGCCGAAGAATTGTTCTTCGGGTTAATCCGGTCCATAGAACCGGCTGTCGTGGGATTGAGGCAGTATGAATGGTGACATAGTCTACATCAGGGATGTAGTCTACAGTTTGAGTGCTGACGCAGTCCCAGTATGAATGGTGACCCAGTCTACAGCAAGAGTTTTATATTTTATTTATAAATTATCTTTCTGTCTTAAATGATTTACTGCCAGCTTCAGTCGTTTCATTTTTTGCCTTCCATTTAAACACAACTTTTTAATCACACAACCGTGACAATAATATCCGTTTACAATATTTTACTTTGACATTTTTTATATGCTTATGTCTTTTTTTTTGCGTAATAAGAATTATTTTCAATTATCAGCTTTTGAGAAGGAATAAAAAAAAGACGGAAATGAATCGGCTTAAAACATTATCTTTCGACGATGCCGTTGAAACCATAAATAATTATTTTCGTTAGTATTTGTGTTGGAATACACCTACACTCCGGGGATATGGTAATGTAGGCTGTGATTTGCTGTAGATGTGATGATGGCAGGTTTCAAGTTTCATGGACTCTGTTGTAATTATATCGGGTCTCTGTTGGGCATACTCAAAATAATGGAAGGGAATTTAATTTAACGCCGTATATGAAGATTATGGAATGGGTATGGGAAGTATGTATTGTGTGAAATTAGTGTAGGTTAAATTTAAACAAATTTATGAAAGTTAAATTCAACAAAGTTTTTGAACCTTTGGATATTTTTAGAGTTTTCGGTTAATATCAAACGAATACAAGGAGATAAAGGAACTACGTATTCAATAAACGTGAGGGAATTGCCAAATATTGTTCCAAAAGTGAACAAGTACAAAATGAAAGGAAGCTCATGCTTGCTTCTTATGGAGTAACGACGTCTCAAGAGTAAAGCGAGGCGGTAAAGGAGTCTTAATAGTGGCGTCTTTATTCCTATACAAAAAGATATAATGAGGTCCACCACGAAATAAATAATATAATCGTGCTGCCAAATGAAGGCTACTTTGGACTAAGCATGTCCTTATATCATGGTCCTAATAGCGGAAACTACTGCCAACATTTTGGGGAGTTAGTTTAATACAGTTTTTGTATTTTTTTGACATGATAAAGATGCGTCATTCCGACTTCAGCCGCTGCATTAACCGGTGGTAGAACTGTTGAATTACTTTACGGAAATTCACTTGTACAGCGTGGGCCAAAAGTTACCATGGGATTTAAAAATTCAATAACTTTTTCGTTTAAATATTTTTTTAGATTATATAAATAGCACTTGGAGAATAAATAATGGAGAGATTCACAACTGAACAAAGAACCAGAATAATAGAATTTTATTATTTAAATCAGCGATCAATTATTTTGACGCAAACGCATGAGTGATAAAGCTCATATGCATTTGAATGGCTTTGTTAATATGCAGAACTGTAGGTTCTGGAGTTTTGACAATCCAAGAGCCATTCATCAACGCCAATTGCACCTCATTAGGTGTACAGTATAGTACTTCTTCGAGAATGAAGATGGAAGTGCTGTTAACCGTAAATGGAAAGCGGTATCGGTTTATGATAGAACAATTTCTACGTCCTGCTCTTGAAAACAGACCTGAGATGTGGTTTCAGCAGAAGGGAGCCACTGGCCACACTGCACGAGACACAGTGACACTTTTAAGTCAAATTTTGAAGAGCGAATAATTTCCAGAAATTCGGAAATTATTTGGCCAGTGCAGTGCGATCGCCAGATTTGTCAGCACCCGGCTTTTTTCTTAGAGGTTATTTGAAGGAGCGAGAATATGTGAACAAGCCCGAAACAATCATTCAACTCAAGGCCAACATTGTTTCAAAAATTTTAACGCTACAGCCACAAATTTTGATAGATGTTATGGAAAATGCTCTAAAACGAGCCGATCATTGCGAAACGGGGGACATTTAAGTGACATTATTTTCTAAAAAAATTTCCATTTTGTATTTAATTTGAGAAAAAAATAAAAAAAATTAATAAACGAAAAGTTATTATAGTTTTAAACCCAATGGTAACTTTTGGCCCACTGCACTTATATTGTAACATTTATTTCTGAAGTAGTGAGTTTTTACTTCTACTACTGTTTTTCGAATCTCTTAAAAAAACATTTTATACAAAAAAAACTAGATTCTAGTGCCTAGATTTCTAGTTAGAACATCGTTTCACACATGATAAGACGCCTAGGTCATTAAGACTCTTTGGAATGCTGACACTAAGAATCACACTCAGTTCTTCAAATTTAACTGACCAGTCATATTACGCAAAGGGATTTTGAATAAAGGGCTATTGGAAGGCCTTTTCTTCATATTTAAATAAATTAATGACTTCCACAATAAAGTCTTTAGTCTCAATAGGTAAAGTAGTCTCAATAGCTAAAGTTACTCAAATAGCTAAAGTAGGGTGTGGTCAACTTTATTATATCCTGCATTTTTAAATGTGCTAAAACGCTAATTGAAATCGGGGTTTTAGACATCTTGGATGTGGTCCAAGAAACTAGATTAATATGATATGACCGAGTTAAACTGAGGCGGATTTTTGGGTCCGTCATTCAAATTTAGCCAAATTAATAACTTTATTATTGGCTTTAAGACAAAATGTTACGGTTATTTGAATCCATTTTAAATTTCAATACAATCATCAAGATTGAAAGTGGCTTCTGGAGCAAAAGACTTAAATCGTATCAACGTATGTGTGGGGGCGCTGCACAGTATCGTGTTTTCATATAAACGGCGGCCAAAAATAGAAGGAGTTATCGTAGAAGAATGAAAATTGGTACACATTACTATTATAAGTAGGAAAGGAAAAAAAAGAAGTTTTGAAAAAATCGGCCCAAGGACTCGCCCACCTCCCATATATCCTGAAATGAAAAAAACTTATATTTTCCAAAATTGTTGTTGAAATTGAACTAAATTTGGCTCGATTTGTCTCTGATATATTACTGATAATTGTGGTGAGTTATATGAAATTATCTCAAAGGACTCACTCACCTCCCATATATCCTGAAATGAAAAAAAATCGATTTTCCAAAATTGTTGTTGGAATTGAACCAAATTCGGCTCGATGTGTCTCTAATATATAACTGATAACTGTGTTGAGTAATATGCCATTATCTCAAAGGACACGCCCACCACCCTTATATCCTTGATACGTAAAAGATGCAATTTGTCCACGAAAATTGTCAATACACATTTTTTTAACTTTTTCAATAAGTTTCCTATTTTTATCTGTTCCGATCCGACAAGATTGAAATTTTGCATGTAAATATATTTAGTAAAAAATTATTTTAATTTGTAAATTGTGATCATATAAGAGCAAAATTTTACAAAAATTATTAATTCAGTGAAAAGAAATTTAAAAACATGAATTTTATTTATTTAACATAACATATTCAATATACATACATACATAAAATATATATATAGTAGGTATTACAGGCAATCAAAATATATTAACAACTATCACTGTCATCACTTTCAGATTCTACCAGATTCGCTGTTTTTATGCTCTGAAATCTTTCTTTTGTAACTAAATACTCTTTCAGATCATTTATTTCACTTTTCCTTAAAAGTATTTTCTGACTATGCATCGAAATTGATGGCTCTGACTGCAGAATAAGATAATTTATTAGGTCTCCCATGGAGGCAATCCTACTTATTTTTCTCGTATGTTTCAATCTTGCATTTCTTATAATTTTATGACTTGTCTCTATTGCTTCTTCTGATAACATTCCAATGGGAATAGTGGAATATTAATTAAAATCTATACCATGAACTAGAATTTTATGCACAGTTGCAGGCATATAATACCAAGGATATAATTTGATATATAAAAGTGCTGTATCTTTTAAAAGCTTTTTAAAATTTGATGTATGTATATAATGACCACTTGAAAGTGTTCTTAAAATAATAGAAAATTTTTTTATTAAGCTTACATCTACATTAGTAATCTGAGCTGAAAGTTCGACATTGAAAAAGAAGCGCCTTGCAGTATTTCCATCATTCGTTGTTCCATACCCCGTCTTAACCTTATCAACTATAAGACCCATTTCAGACTTAAATTTTGCTTGAATACTTCTCTTTTGCTCAGCAACCTGATCTTTATCTTCTTCTCCTACCACTCTCCATTTCTTTATAGGCTGTTTGTAAGAAATATGCAAAATGCATTCAAAACATTTGATCCATGCATGTAATGTCGACAATCCGTACTGATAGCACTGCTCATTCACAGGCCTTTCGAAAATTGATAAGCTGTTCATTTCAGATGGCTTAGCTCCACATAAAGCACAACTTGAACTACTACTGTTTCCACTTAATACATTTAAAACTGCACCATCAATCATTGTCAACTGCATTTTATAGTGAACGTTAAGATTTTTGTTTTTTTGAAATGTAATTTTGAAATGTAATTATATAATATAGACCTTCAATTTCTGTATTTATGCTATCCCTTACTGATTGTATTACACTTGCATTCTCTTTTGTAAAAATAATTTTAAGTGGTCTACATAACCTCCAAGATGAATGTCTATCATTTTCCCAAACTATTTGGTCATCTGCCCAATCCAACAAGCATAAAGGAACGAAGGAAGTTACAAACATAAATTCATCACTAGCTTCCTCATCTTGAAATTTTTGTTTGTATACACTATGCCCACTACTGCCATCAAATCCCCACTTGCATTCCAGGACTATATCATTGTTAGTATCAATATCATTAACATCTAAAATGCTTCTTACGGTTTTATCCAAAATCTTCTGTAAGGGTACCTCTGCAGAAGATTCTGTTAATTGAATGTCATCAAGCAAAACCTTTTTTTAGCCTCTGCAATGATGGAAAGCAATCTTTGTGAATAGAATTTACTACTTACCTCATCATATTGTACTGCCTCATAGATAAATCCATATCAATGTATAATGCTAGAGCACTTTCAACAGAAATTTTTTCATTAGTATTTGAACCTGTTAACCTTTCTGCGGCTTTTTTAAGAGCTTCAGATGAAGTAGAAGCGACAAGTTCCTCCACTCGCCTCCTTTTTGTTCGCATTGAACCCTCTTCATAGGAAAGATTCGGTCGGCCTTTACGACTTGTACTTGCTTCCTAATATAGTATAAAATAATTAAGTTTTCTTGCAATACCAAAACTTTACACGGATACTTACATTACAAATGATTTCACAAAATAGTTCGCTATCTAGCCAGTCACTCAACTCAGTTTCAAATCTGTCTCTAATGCGATGATATTTACACCAATTCTTAGAGAATTTTAATACAGTAAGCTTTATTTTCTGTTGTTCACTTTCTAATAATACTCGTTTAAAATGCTTTTCGACAAAATCTTTAACATGATGC
Source organism: Hydrotaea diabolus (assembly GCA_963513945.1). NCBI lineage: Eukaryota > Metazoa > Arthropoda > Insecta > Diptera > Muscidae > Hydrotaea > Hydrotaea diabolus. The sequence goes on along the minus strand of OY740716.1, from coordinate 209,881,033 downwards.
ATAACATCGCATGGTCTGTTTTGCTTTATCTCTAGCCACAATTGAAAAATAATGCGAATCCGCAATGAGGTTGACACTAAAAAACAATCAAAAAAGTCTCACTACTATCTTTTTCTAACGGGATCTGACATATGATCAATATTTGTAAACAAAAACAGTGTTGTAATTATAACTAGAAGCATCACTTACCACCCTGTTAAAAATTTTGGTAGCCGTTACATTCAAATACTTAAATTTTTAGTATTATAAATGAACATGAAATTTGGGATTTTCCCATAAATTTCGTATGCTGTACACAAACCTTGACTTTGAACCACTATAACTTTAAAATTTGTAAACATTTTAATAAGATATTTTAGATATCATCTAACCAGAGTGTTAAAAAAAATATAATAATACAAAAACGTTCAAATTCTAACATTGACTTTAACCATTTTTGGCCAGCCTCGTGACACAGTGCGCTGGGGGCGTGTGGGGACGGACGCTACTGAATTTATATATCCATAAAACATACTTGTGGCAAATTTCACGAAGATCGGACAACAACTGCAATGTTTGATTTTTTTTTATTATTTTTCAAACAAAAATTGAACATGGCACACACTGCCTTTTTTATGTCTACTAAAAAAAATCATACAAGAAAAGGTAATTTCGTCGAATTCGTATTGGTATTATCGGCACGAGAGAGGATAATTGAAACTACAAATAAACTCAAACTGATATTTTAAGGCAAATTTACTCATTTTTACAAGTCAAAAGTGCAGCAAATTAAATGATTTATAATATTTCATTGCCTAGATTTTTACATTTTTTTGTCTGCTTTTGACAAATTCGCCGATATAACCTCTTGTTGTTCAATTCTATTTGGTGTTTACAAAGAGAAACAATGATACCATATTACTCTCAATTTCATTCAATATTGCCAGATTACAATATATCAACCTAACTAGGTAACTAAGCTAGTAACTTTAAAGCCGTACACGGCTTTTGCATCGCTTTCCAAAGTGTCGGAATGCCAATGGACTTTATGTCACTCTTTCCGTTGTCATAATGTCCTTAGACCTTATGACATGACACCGCCTTATCCTGCTCTCAAGGTAGTTTTTTGTTACAAAATACAGCTATTGCACTGGCTATGATGGCAAATTGGTCGAATTAATACAATGATCATTTTGGAGCTTAACTTTGGAAATCCCAAATATTTGGTAGAAGAAATAAAATTGTTCGGCACTAACGGTTAGAGACCAGATTCTAAACTGAAGTGTCAAGTTTTTTCCTCATCCCTTCTGATTATTTTTTTTCTTCCTGTAGTTCTAAAGCTTAACAAAGTTCAATTGCACTTCAATAATAAATTTGAAACAGAAATCACTATACAATCCGATAGAACTTTGTTAAAACAAACTACTTATGTTCCCATTTAATTTAAATCAAATATCAATTTCGTTTTTATGGTTATTCCATAACACGTTATTAACTTTTTAAATGTTAAACAATAACAAGTGGAAAATAAACAAAACAACAACAATAATAATAATGGTATATTTAAATAAAGCAATTTTAATAAAGCACTAGCATGCGGAATAATATCGAATTTAAATAGAAATAAATTATGCAGAGCAAACAATTATAATGGCCCACAATGCCACGAGTATCGAATGCAGTCGATTGCAGATGATGTGTGGCACTCTAAAGGACATTTGAACTAAAACTATATAGACCGACCACTCACGCGTATACAAGCAATAGAAAAACATTTGCTCTACTACCGCACAATAGGCATGTGCAGGGTTTTTCATTAGACATGTCTAATTTTTCAAAATTTTCTTGGCATTACCTTTATGGTGGATTTAATAACAGGATCGCCTATAAACATCACCGAATGTGGTTTTTAGAGTGTCCAATATCGAAAACTGACTTTTCGCTCTTTATGTCCAAACCCGAAAGTCGGGTTTTTAAATAAAACTTAAACCTGAAATATCGATTTACACGGTTTATTGCTGTAGGGTTTTCCGGTTTTTTGGTTGTTGCATGTAAAAGCAAAGAATATTTATAATTATCAAGTTCGAAATACGCAAATACCAAAAAAACCTTAAGAGTGTAATGCTTGACTCTGAATCACCAGTTGATTTGATTTTAAGATATGTCCATCCGCCGTCTGCTGTTTATCTCTCAAACTACAGGTCTCAATTTTTGTCCGATCTTCATGAAATTTGCAATAATAGGTGTTTTGGACAAAGGCTATTATTCACTTTTATGAAAATCGGTTAAACTATAGATAAAGCTGCTCTCATACATATGTTCAACCGATTTTATGTCTCTTCAACTATAGAAGTCACATAGTTTATCCAATATAGATGAAATTGAGAACAGTTTATTACGATCGATCTGTAATTAGCACAGATAAAAATCGGTAATGCCGCTCCACGTTTTAAAATAGCCCCAGTGCAAAGATCTCTCCCAATAATATACAACCGCTTTGGAAAATCCATTCTAATTCCGATTTCAATCAAATTTGGTATGGTACATTTCGACATCCAACTAATTTCGAACCGATTTGAGTTATAAGCTTATTTTTAAAAATATATATACTTTATATTTATTCCCATCGTTCCAATGTAGGTAGAACGTAGGGAAATTATTTTTAATTAAAGTCCCCAAGTTAATTGTCTGGGGTCCTAAAATTAGCCCAAATAAGACATATATCTTTAAAATAACTATAAGTATATAAAGATATATAATGGATGGTCCAACTAAAAAGCACGATGTTAATTGTTGATTAAACAAGAAGTTTTCAAAGAATCATCTTTATAATTTTTATTTTGATAGAAGAATATATGACAATTATTTGCGAAACAACAAGAAACGCCAAATGCTCGCCACGAAAATCGGTTCAGATTTATATAAAGATCCCAAATATTTGTGCTTAAGTTATTGGTTCAAGGAGCCATTTTTGCATCCAATTTTGGTGAAATTTAGCACAGGTAGGTTTTTTGGGCGGATGCTATTTCAATTGAAGAAAATCTGTTCAGATTAGGATATAGGCCCCGCACACATATGTTTATCCGATTTTATGATTTTAGTTCTGGAAGCCACATATTACACCCAATCTTAGCGAAATTTGGCACAGGTACGTTTTTGGACAAAGGGCGGGCTCTATTGAAATTGAAAAAAATCGGTTGAGATTTGGATATACTTAGTAGGGACATAAATACTGTTACACACGTTTTATGCTGTAAAATAAAAAGTACTGAATGTTTTTGGACCAAATATTTTTTAATATATTTATTGATGTATATTGTATCCAAAAAGAATCTACTTATTCGAAATGCCCGCCTTTTGCCTTTACACACGCCTTAAGTCGCACTGGCCCATCGTCAATATCTGCACGAACCTCGTCCATTGGAAAATTGGCCGCAGCTCGAACCAAAGCAGTCTTTAGAGATGCAATGTTGGGGTATCTTTTGTAACAAACCTTGTCCTCTAAAACCGTCTACAATTTGTAATCCAATGGGTTCAAATCTGGACTGCCTGAGGGCCATTCTTCAGAGGAAATGAACGCTGGCAAATTGTTTCGAAGCCAGGTCTGGGACGTTTTAGCCTTATGGACCGGCGCAGAATCCTGCTGGAAAGTCCATGACTGGTTTTGGAACAGGGAATTGTTAAGAGGCTTCACAACAGCTTCCAAAACGGTTACTTGGTAAACTTTGGCCGATGTTTTGACTCCTTGCTCGCAGAAATGCAGGTCAGTGACCCCATCGTAAGAGACACCCCACCAAACCATGACTGAAGCTGGGCGATGACCCTTTTCCACCCTTGGGATAAGTTCAGATGCTTCCTTAGATGACCGCGCATACACTCTATCATTTTGCTTGTTAAATTTTTCCTGAACGGTAAAAATTTTTTCATCGGTGGACAACATTTTTCTGTGCAAGTTATCAGCGTGCTTCACTAAAAGAAGTTTGAATTTTTCAATACTATATTTTTTTAAAAGTTGTAGTTAATAAATGTCCGGTACGTCGTTTGAAAGCCCCAAGTCCCTAGTCTTTTTAATGATTCGACTCATGGACTTTTGCGTGATATTCATCTCACGCGCCATGTTATTCTGTTTTCTAAGCGAATTTCTATGAATTCTTGATTTAACGGGTTTGATGACATGCGGTGTTCGAACAGAACGTGGGCGGCCCGAACGGTGGCGGTTTTTTACATCTCCAGTTTTCTCAAACAGTTTTATGCATCGGCAGACTAACATGCGGCTAATACCTAGTGGCCGGAGCGTTTTGAAAATATCCTTTTTTCATTTCTCACTTGAAAATCGCTATTACAGCGATACGGTTCTCATTATCTGACCACTCCATGATGAAAGTTGAAACAATTTTAAAATCCCGTTACAGACTAACGCTATTGCGGTTAGCTTTCAAAACCCATATGACATTAACGGGGTATGTTCAGTTCTACTATTGAAATGGGTGTGTTCAGTGTTGTAACAGTATTTATGTCCCTACTAAGTAGCTACCACATTTCACATTTTCATTCGATTTTATGTTTTTAGGTTTATAAGCCACATTTTACTTTCAATCTAAATTAAATGTAGCACAAGTAACCTTCTTGTGCCAAGCACAGATATGTATGTTCAACTAATTTTACCAAAGACAATAAAACTTTTTCACAAGTTCAAATATGACATAAGTTTTTAAATCTGGGTAAATTTAGAACCCGAAATCGATTTTTAGTTGGCTTTCTAATATAGTCGGCCCGCCTCAGTTAAGCTTTTTTTTTTACTAGTTTTTACATAAATGCATGTACTCGTAATTGTTTATAAAAAAAAAAAACAAAAAAAGAGTTTTTTATAGTACAGATTTTAATTTTTTCGGCTTTGAAAATTAAATGTGTGATTGGTTTTTTGATGTTGTCGAGATACACTCAAAGATTTTAAGAGCTATTCCACTGAATGTTTTATTATTATTAAGTGTGCGTGCTTATTTTATTTTTACATAAACATTTTGCTTGTAACAAATATATTTTAGTTGTAGTTACTACGAGATTTATAAAAAAATCGATTTTAAAATAAATATGACTGGACAAACATAACTTTTTCCTACATTGAACAGGGTTTAACAGCCTCGAGAACTCTTGCATCAGTTTGCAGGTTATTGATTCTGAAAAAGACACAACAAAGTTCTCGAACCATCATAAAAACTGTTCAAGTCATAATATTTTGAATATTTCATAAACGACAATTATCTCAATATTAAATACGAGTAAAAAGCCTGACATCGTTAAATATTCTGTATAACAGAATATAAAAGTCAACAAATGACAGCGTTACCAGCTGATATTTCAGATTGGTCAGTTGTTAAAATTCTTACGTAACTATTGCAAACCTCTTTTATATACCATTGAAAGTGAAAACATTTGCTTTATTTGCGCTGCGCTTTTAAATGGATACTGCGTTTGCCGTTTCCTAATAACATTGTGTCTTTAGTGGCTGTAATGACAGTTGCCACCCGTTTTTATATAGCGTCTGATTCCAGGACCTGTCGCTCCAAAGGGCTCAATTTAAATCTGATCTTAATCAAACTTAGCATACTGCATTACTTCCATATACTATATCCTTCCATGTTTTTATTTGGACAGACCTCTCCAGCGGTGAGGTCCTGTCGCTCTAGAAAACTCGATTTAAATCCGATCTTGCTCAAGTTTAGCACACTGCGTTATGAGTTACTGATACCCAACCCGGGAGCAATCGAACCAAATCCGATCTACCCTACCGAAGCTCGCTCATATTGGACCATCTCTTTATATAGCTCTCCTACAATGTTCCTTTTCGATTTGAGGTCCTGTCGCTCTACAAATCACATGAAATGTGATCAAGACAAAATTTAAAAAAAAAAACAAAATAAGAAAAAAAAATCTAGTGGATACACGCAGAAAAAAAGTATGGTTGGGGTGACAATATTCGAAGAGGATCATACTATTGTTGGGTATATGGTTGTGGCACAACAATATTATGATCCTCACAACAATAGTATGGTTATGTGTGAATCATACTATTGTTGTGAGGATCACCACAACCATAGTATGATTCACACAATCATACTATAATCTCCACAACCATATATATGATCCTCACAACAATAGTATGATTCACACTCAACCACACTATTATCTTCACAACCATACTATGATCCTCACAACCATAGTATGTTTCTCATACAACCATAGTATGATCCTTACAACTATAGTATGATTCACACGCAACCATACTATGATCCACACAATTATAGTATGATTCACACTCAACCATACTATTATCTCCACAACCATAGTATTTTCTCATACAACTATAGTATGATCTTCACAACCATAGTATGATTCACACGCAACCATGCTATTATACCTACAACCCCAAAATTATTTGTTAGGATTCAAAAATAGAGATTTTTATCAGGCAAGTTATATTACTTATAAATTGCATTACAATAAGTTAATAGCCAAAAGTGAGGCCATGATTTCATTGAACATTCCATTCAAGAAACAAAAATGTATACTCGTATTCCAACGGCAGTCAAAATACTTTTAGTACCCAGCAGCGGTGAATTCTACTTTACCATGCGTAGACCCCAAGAAACGAATGTGATTAAACCATGATCAGTGGCTATATTCTTAAGTGCCGGCAGATTTTAAATAAACGAGCATCAGTCGGTATTAGAGTATTTCACCTAACAAAGTTAAAACAATAAAAATCCCTTGAACTACCTTCCGATTGTTGTTTTTTTAATGGACAACAACCATTCACTGTATCGTGTGTATGTGTTTTTTTGTATATCAAAAAAACTTACGCACACACATACATGTATGCTCTATAAAACCTGTTTTGTTATGTTCATAGTCGCAACCATACTGAATGATTGCCGTTATCATATTATTGCTAACGTAAATTTTAAACAACAATACTTTTGTTGCACCAACCATGTGTATATGGTAGCTACAACCATGTTTTCATTTCTAAATTTGGCAATAATACTATTGTTACATTTCAACAATAGTAATATTGTCGCAATCATACTGTTGTCAAAATGAAATTCAAAAAACAATACTATGGTTGCGACGAACATGCTTTTATTGTATAGAACATATTATTGTTGCGGTGACCATAGTGTAACCATATCTTTTCTTTGGGTGTAGAGCATATAAACGGAATTTAAGCAAGATCGGACTTTATGCTACTTTTGTATGGGGGTTAAGTTGCGCGTACCATTCTTAATTTGGACGACATGTTTTTAAACATGCGGATTTTAGAGCTGCTGGGTCTGTAATCGGGATGTATCTATGTACTTTATCACCCCTTGGCCTTAATCTGATTTACGTGTGAGGTATCGTGGAAATCGGTTCGGGTGTGCGACCTTTACGTTCAACAGTCGATAGGCAGACTATAGGTCTAATCTTCTTTTCTTGTAGCTATTAAATGTTTGACTTAATGTCAAAGCTAATTACTTTCAAACCCCTTTTCTATCACGATTTAAAACATTTTCTTATTATGTTTTTCCAACTTAAAGCCAGTGTAGCCTGAAATTATTTTTTTTTAGTTTAATCTCTACAAGAATAGCCACATTTTCTATATTCTGTCACTTTTAATCGTCTGAAAGTTGTGAACAAAATACAATAGAACGTCAGAAACGGTGCCAAGCCGGCTTTTAGCCACGCGATTTAAACCTTGCCTATCAACAAAATTAACGGATTTCACTTTTATCGGAGTTCGTGTGAAAGTGGATTAACTCACAGCCGATTATTCAAATTTATCGATATATCTTGTCATATAAACAGTGTTTCAAATTTGATATGGCATCTAACCCTGTGGTCTATTCGACACCAATATTTCCGGTATCGATATTTTCAATTTAAATTCAATTTGTAAACTTATCTTTATTAATATTAAATTTTAAATTATATGTACAGATTATGAGATTTAATCAAAAGATATTACAGCCAAAGTCGATAATTTTGTAGAAGATGGACAAAATAAGCTTTAAAAAGGATTACAGAAACAGAACAATAATTTTGGGAAAGCTGTTTTTGCATTTAAAGTGTGCAAATTTAGGGTTGTCTGTGTTTTTTGCATTTCAATTTTGCCTTCTTGGGGTTTTGTGATCAAACAAAAATGGATAAATAATCCAAAAATTTGTGCGTTACTAAGTGCGGTTTTTCTACATTATTTCAAAGAAGAAGCATATCGCCCATCTACTACAATTTATCGTCTTTGGTCTAGTCGATACCAATGCTTCCGGTATCGATAACTTTAGTGTCAATACTAAAGGAATTTGGAAACTTTTCCGTCGAATACTTAAATGAGTACAACATTACCGAAACTTTTCATTCTGACCTAATTGTGTGAAATTCCCTGTACATAAAGAATTTAACGATGGAAAGAGAGAAGGGAAGAGAAAAAATCCAAATTATGTTGTTACAAATTGTAAAATGATAAAAACGCAATAATAATATTGAATAACGATTATCATCACACAAATATCTGAATATACTTGTACATTCGAGACTACTCATTTTCATATACAAAAGTATTTGTGTGAATACCCAACAAACCAGTCCCTAAGCGTAATATAACTAAATTGGAGAATACACTTACTACTAACAAATTTCTACAACTTTTCTTAAACATACATCATTTGAACCCATAGATTTCGTAACAAAGAAAAATAAACACAAAGTCGTCAACTATACGCTGCTTGCTTCACACAAGAAACAAAAAAACCCAAAGTCGCTGCGACGTATATGATGTGCCGTTATTTGTACACGTGCATTTTGTTTTCTTTGTTAAAGTTCTCAGTTGTTTTGTTCATGTTGAATTGTAAAGTTGGAGTAACAAAAAAGTGAAAATTAAAGAGAAGTAAAAAAGTGAATAAATTAAAGAGAAGTAAAAAAGTGAAGAAATAAAGTTTGTAAAAGTAAAATAAAATATATAGAACTATAAAAAAATGTCTTACAAAGCTGACATTTCCAAGCCTGTTTAAAGCTTATATTTCTAAGCTTGTTCAAAGCTTACATTTGTAAGCTTGTTCAAAGCTTACATTTCTAAGCTTATTGTATATTATAGACTAGCAAGCTTATAACAGGGTTCAATTTTGTTTATTATATAATTGTTACCAAGCGTATTACTATAGTTTTCACTAACGTTTTCTAAGCTTAAGGCTTATGATAGTAAGTTTGTTACAAGTTATTTCTAAATGGTTTTGGTTTGTTGGGTATATGCATGTACATATGTATATGTTGGTTCAAGTGCCCATTGGAAAAAGGAAGGACACGGCAGGGCCTTTTTAGGAAGGTTAAAGGCATTTTTGCTGCATTATACGCTCATTTTAAGTTAGCACAGGTATTGAGCAAGGTCTTATACGCTCTCTTCCACGGGCGATCTTACTAGAGGTTTTTATTTCAACAAAAAAAATACAAAAACTCAAATCAAATGTGGAATCTGTATTCTTCATTCAGAAAAACATTTTATGCCATTTATTTTTTAATATAATTTTCTTCAAATGTTGGGGTCAGGGTGTCTGAGGGCCCAAGTTTGAAAGAGTCGTTCGAGCCTTTCGACTGGTATGGCGCTAATGACACGCGTAATGTTGGCTTACAAAGCCTGAATCGTAGCTGGGATGTCAGCATAGACATTGGACTCTACGTAGCTCCAAACCGTGATTTCATATCAATTGCACTGCTTTGCAACAAAATCCTCCTATAGGTGCAACCAAGTGATACTGATGTAAAATGATTTTGGGAATCCCCGTTGGAAACGTACGCTCTTTATGATTTTGTGCAAAAGAAGTAGAAGGGCTCTAAAATCGGGATACATTTGGCACCAAATTTTTTTTACAAAAAAAAAAAAACAAAATTTTGACTTATTTTGGCTGTAACTTTCACAATTTGTATTAGACTTTTAAACAATATCATTTCTATGAAAGATGCATTTCTTACCAGTAAATATTGCCCATTGAAGGGAATCGGAAAAGAATTGATAAAGTTTTAATCAAATCAAAGAAAAAATCAGAAAATATTTTTCACGATATCTGGAATACTTTACGTGATGGGGGCAAAACGGACAATTAACTCGGATTAAGGAGATCATTCTACATACAGATTAAAAGTTAATTTCTGCAGCACAGTGTAATTATGTGTAAACTTCAAGTGGCTTATACGGGTTGCTATATTTATTTCTAGCCTAGGCAACACTAAGTGTTGCATGGCGTCATCTGACATTTCCATTTTAATGTTTGACTTTTTTTTAGCATAAACGTACTCAGAAAGTTTTGACGCACGACCATCACTTGTGTTGTTGACAGTGACTTGAAAAAATCAATTTGGAAAAATGGGAATTAACTCGTGAAAATTTTCGTGCGATCATTTTTCACAACTTTCGACGTGGATTATCACGACAAGAGTGCATCGATGAACTTAAAGCTTTGTATGGCAATGAAACACCATCCTACAGCACTGTGAAAAACTGGTTTTATGAATTCAATCTTGGCCGACGCTCGCTTTAAGACGAAGTTCGTGAAGGTCGTCCAAAAACGGCCGTTGTGCCAGAGAACATTGATGCCGTGCGTGAACTGATAATGCAAGATCGTCATGTGAAATACCGTGAGAAAGAGGCATCCTTGGGCATTTCTTCCACCAGCATACATTCGATATTGCATGAACACCTGGCCGTCAAAAAGGTTTGCTCTCGTTGCATCCCGCACAATTTAACAATCGCTCAAAAAAATGCTCGTTTCGATTGGTGAAAGAAATTTTGAAAATATACGACCGCGGTGCTTCAAAAGACGTTTATAAGATCGTCACAGGTGATGAATGATGGATCTATGCGTATGAGCCCGAAACAAAACAGCAAACGATCGTGTGGGTCTTCGAAGCCAAATCCAACGAAACTTGTTCGTGGAAGAAGAAGGTGAAGCAAATGGTCGCCGGTCCTCGTCAAAACTGGTCATGTGGCGACTGTTCCGCTTGAGCAACGTAGGACGGTTAATTCTGAGTGGTACACCACAATTTGTTTGCCTGAAGTCTTCGGAGAAATTCGAAAAACGAACATGAAAAGACGAATCATTGTGCAACTCTCACACATCGGCTCAAACCGGCGCCTTTTTGACCGGCCAAAACGTCGAATAGATGGGTCACCCGCCGTACAGCCCTGACTTGGCACCAAATGACTTCTTTTTATTCCCGCACATCAAGAGAAAAATGCGCGGCCAACGATTTTCGTCGCCAGAAGATGCTATTGAAGCGTTCAAAAACCATGTTTTGGAGGTGTCTCAATCGGAGTGGAAACGAGCTTCTACAATTGGTTTAAGCGCATACAAATGTGCATAAATCATGCTGGAGACTACTTTTAAAAACAATAAAACTATTTTTGGTGATAAATATTCGCTTTTTCATTATAAGGCCAGAAATAGCAACCCTCGTATTATAAAAATTTAAATTTTTCTTCTAAAAATAAATTAAAAAACATTTCTAACTCATTGGGTTTAACAACAGGGTTTAACCGGATGGCTCGAGACCTCTTGCATCAATATTTTAATAGAAGACCAGTTTTTTACAGAATGGCAAAGTGACTTGATTTTCGTGGCTTCACACTGCTTTTATAGCGATTTCAGGTCCGTGAAGAACTTCAACAGAAAGCTTTGCTGCTTTTACCTAAAATATAGTATATTTAAATGCCTATAAATATATTGAAAAAAAAATTTAAACAGAAAAATTAATTTCAAAAAAAATTTAAGCCACAAATTTGTTTTTGGATCTTTCTAATTGAAACTATGAAGACCACCTTACAGGCCTTCTCAGAGAATGCACAAAATAATGAGTATAGGATTAACTACGAGGCCTTCTAACATGCTTTGAGAAGCCACATCCGAATGTGTGCGGGATTATTGTTCATGTGCAACGAAGGCCTTCAGGAATGCCTTATTTTGAAAGGCATTGCCGAATGTGTATTGGATCTGCAAAGAAAGCCTTCTAGCCGATTCTTAAGAGAAGGCCTTGCAAGTTTTCCCGCTGGGTAGGTCAAGAGCACATCTGCCTGTATTTGCGTTACGTTTACACTACATTCAATGGCAACACTCGCAGAGCTTGCTTACGTTGTAAAACCGTAAGCCGGATGTCAGTTTACGTATGCATATGAATTGATTTCGCGTACGGTTGGACGAACGGACACAGGCACAAATAAATACATATGCATATTTTATGTCCTTAATAATTTATTCATATTTACGCTTTGCTCGCTTATTTATGTATATGTACACAGAAATACATTTACACATGTTTGTATGTATGCAAATTAATTTGTCTGTAACAGTCGGTGGTAAATAGATTGCGGAATTTTTTTTTTAGTTTAGAAAACAAGTGGACTTAATTCTTGTAACCAAACCCTTGGAGTAGCTCACATTACTTACTAGCAAACTAAAATTTCTTGCTCTACATTCTTAAAAGCTTGCGCATAGTCCAAATTTCATTGCCTACATTTATTATTTATATGTTACTTCATATTTTATAAAAGTTTTTAAAAAATTAAAAAGAAATTAGTAGCAATGTTGTGTCCGTTTACTACGTCTAAGTTGTGTGATGCCATATTAAATTAAATAAAATTTAAATAACTCCCTTCCCATGCAAATAACGAAAAAAAGATAGGAATATGACAATTAAATTAAGAAAAAGACGATAATTGTATGTGCAAAGTAGAAAATGAGGGTGTACGTAAACTTTTTTGGTTCACTGTATAACGTTTCATAAAGCCCTTATACAAAGGACCCTCCCAATGTAATATCGCGCAACTCGAGATGCCGCATACCAAAGCTGATCTAGCTTAAATCTCTACCGAAGGTTAACCAACTTTTGAAATAGCTCCGTAAAAAGGTGCTTAAAAATTTAAGGTCCTGTAAATATACAGGCTTCATTATAAAATAGACCAAGCTCAAATTTACCCTGGTGGAATTAAAACATATCGGTCTTTGTTTGCATAAAGGCCCCACGAAAAATGACCCTCATGCTCCATCTGACTGTGCTTAAACTCCCAAAATGTTTCTCCTCATTTGACGCCGAGTAGCTCGCGACTTATAAAATCCGCGACTTTTGTTGTTTTATATAAATATAATGAAATTTTGAAAACATTTTTGCTCGTCGCTGGTCGTTACCATCAGCTTATGACCTCCTCCTACACGTAGAAAAAAAAGTATGGTTGGGATAACAATATTCGAAGAGCATCATACAATTGTTGGGTACATGGTTGTGGTACAACAATATTATGATCCTCACAGCAATAGTATGATTCAAATACAACCATACTATGATCCTCACAAACATACTATGATTCTCACAACAATAGTATAATTTACACATAACCATATTATGATTTACACTCAACCATATTTTGATCTCAACAACCATAGAATGATCCTAACAACAATAGTATGTTTCACATACAACCATAGTATGATTCACAAGCAACCATGTTATGATCCCTAAAACCATAGTATGATCCCACACATTTATATTATGATTCCCAAAATTAATTATTAGAATTGGTTTAAGTTGTCAACAATAGAATTGAATTCTGAAAATTATTTAAAAATCCATCAAATTCAAAATAATAGGAATGATTTATTTAACAGTAGAATGTTTCAGTTTAAAAAAACGTAAGCGTTTCTTTTAAAAATATTTCAGTAAAACAAGGCCAATGCAGTTTGTTTGAAAAATTAAATTTTCATATAAAAAGTAATATTATTGCATTAGATCCGTAACAATAACATTCTTTTAAAAAACATATTTAAATGAAGAAAAATTACAATCATGCCGTATGATTGCCGTAACCATATTATTGTCAACATAAAAACCAAAAAATACTGTTCCTGCAACCATATTTTCATTTTTAAATTTGACAACAATACTCTTGTTATATTTCAACAATATAAATATTGCGGCAAATATTCTATTGTCAAAATTTAATTCAAAAAAACAATACTATGGTAGCGACGAACATACTTTAATTGCGAAGAACAAATTATTATTGCCTTGACCATATAGTAAACATATATTTTCTCTGCGTGTAGGTCGATTCGTTTGCTTTTAACTGACGGACGGGAGGACGAACACAAGGACGAACGGACATGGCTAGATCTTCATAGAATATTATGACGATCAAGAATATATATACTTAATAAGGTCTCCGATAAATATTTCGTGGTGTTGCAAACGGAACGACAAATTTAATATACCATCCACCCTTCGGTGGGGGTATACAAATGCGGCGGAGCAAAAGACAGAAAAAACCGGATGACAACAGGAATTATTGTTTGTATGTGTTTGTTTATTTTGGTCCCGGCAATGTCTGCGTTTGTTTTAATATTTAAATATTCATTATTTAAAAATTTAAGAGAGTCTTTATGGTCTGTCGCACAACACAACCACTGAAGTGGAGCGACAATATTTCATTAGAATGTCTCTGTTCCTCTGAAATGATATTATCCGCATTTGTCACAATAATATGAGATACTCGTACATTTAATGGAAAATATTATATTATTCTTAAAGTCTTTCAAAAGATGGCAAAATTAAAACATTTCAAGATTTATAGTGTAAAAATACATCTAAGGCTCATAAGGAGCTCTTGGGCAACAAATGTTAAAGTTACACGTCCGGGTAAATTATGCGGTCTTCTTGACTCTATGATTACACTGCGGAACAAATTCAGGTAAGCAAAAGTTAGGTCGATTCTAAGAGTGAGGGGTGAAAATATAGGCTAAATTAGAAGACCCGTATCGCGTAATTTGCTTATGTAAGTTCAAATTTTTTTAATCGACCTTTGAACTTTGCAGTCAAATGCCGATTTTCAGCATATTGTTTATATGGTTTTTTGGCTATAACTCGTCGACTAATTGATATTTTTTCAATCTGTAGAATCCAAATTATTGCTAGAAAATTTCTGTGGTGCTTATGAATCAAAGTGTTGGAAAAATTATTTTTTTCATGCTTTTTTAAAATATTTTCCACAAAACTAAGTCTTTTTTGCTTTCTGTTTGATCTATAATATGCTTCTCAGTTTCTTCTTTTTAATTACTTCTATTTTTTTTTTCTTTTTCAATGTTTCTTTAAAACCAACACTGAACAAAATTGATACATAAAAAATGAGAAGTAAATTAATCTTAAGCTGGAACACGCAAGTTTTGTATTATGTTTATGTTTTCTTTTCCAATGAAATTTATTGAAGAAGCATTTTATAGATCAAACAGAAAGCCAAAAAGACTTAGTTTTGTCGAATATACTTTCAAACAGCATGAAAAAAAATAATTTTTCCAACATTTCGCTTCATAAGCACCACAAAAATTTTCTAAATCAATTTTTTTAAAAAAAATTCAAGCAATAATTTGGCTTTTGGAGATTGAAAAAATATCAATTAGTCGAAGAGTTATTTTAAAAATCGGCATTTGACTGCAAAGTTCGAAGGTCGATTGAAAAAAAATCGAAATAACATAAACAAACGCCGCGATACGGGTCTACTAATTTAGCCTATATTTTTACCCCTTACTCTCAGAATCGACCTAACTTTTGCTAACCTGAATTTGTTTCACAGTGTTTTACGCGATTATACATGACTCTATGTTGTGTGATTTACCAAAAACACTTCACCGTGGTCACCTCTGCTCTATGGTTAAACTTAGGTTAGGAAAGAAGTAACTAAAATGCTGAAAATAGAAAAAATTATTAGGACGTGTAACTCTATCATTTGTTGCCCAATTTGACATCTCTTAAAAACCCGTAAAAAAAATTCCAAAAATTCTATCTTGAAACTAGTCAGAGAAAATTTTTTTAAATTTCATTTTCGTGTTTAGGAGCCCATAATTTATAGGAAAAAAATATTTAGATCTTTGGATCAGTTAGTCGACGAGTTATGTTGAAAATCGGCATTTGACTGCAAAGTTCGAAGGTCGATTAAAAAAAATTCGAAATAACATAAACAAACGCCGCGATACGGGTCTACTAATTTAGCCTATATTTTCACCCCTCACTCTCAGAATCGACATAACTTTTGCTAACCTGAATTTGTTCCACAGTGTTATACGTGATTATACATGACTCTATGTTGCGTGATTTACCAAAAACAATTGACAGTGGTCACCTCTGATCTATGGTTAAACTTAGGTTAGTAAAGAAGTAACTAAAATGCTGAAAATAGAAAAAATTATTAGGACGTGTAACTCTATCATTTGTTGCCCAATTTGTATAAACGATAGCTTCTTTTGCTCGAGAAAGTCCAAACTTTATGCTCAATTTTTTGATATATTTTTATATATTTATTTTATTATTGTTTATATATTTTTTTCAATTAAAAGTCGTGATTTTTGCCCAAAAAAATTGTAATTTTTTTAAATTTTAAACGAACTGATTTAAATACCTTGTATGAAAAAGTTTTAGAAAAGCTAATTTCATTTCATTTGAGTTATGGTCCAAAAAGCTGAGACATCTCTTAAAAAACCGTAAAAAAATTCCAAAAATTCTATCTTGAAGCTAGTCAGAGAAAATTTTTTTAAATTTCATTTTCGTGTTTAGGACCCCATAATTTATAGGAAAAAAATATTTAGATCTTTGGACCAGGAAAAAAATCATTAGCGATACTACAGTTCCAATAACAGTGTCAATGCTGCCTTTATCATTATTACGATTCATGGTTCCATACAGAAACTTTTTTTTTACTTTAAGATGGCTTAACTCACAAACAAAGCTGTTTGTGATGTTCGGGCCAAATATAACCAAATCCCGCTATTAGGTTTAGATTCCACTTCAAGAACTTTTGTTTGTAAAAACCTTGATGCAAGTGCTTGTGGTAGCTTCTAACAAACATTAATAGCTGGCATTGATATAACATTGACATAGCTGGTATTATCGGTTTGCTAGTATTGCCAACGTAAAGTTGGTTACACTTCAATCGCCTATCACTGTATACTTTATAGAGTATTTAATCAATAATTCAAGGTGTTGCAGACCAAACAACGAATTTAGTATGCACTCTAAGCAATGGTGGAGGGTATAAAAACGATACGCTCCAATGCAGATGTTTCCGATTAAAAACTCTACAATATTGTATTGTCACATGGTATAAACAAATTTCTCCCAACTTCTTTTGCTATCGTATTTTTTTCTTCTTGTCACTTCCCCTACTTTCGCTGACAGTTTCAATACTTTCACTTACAGTTACAGCTGTTTTTTTTTTCGTTGTGGCTGTCATTTGGGTTGGGTTTTCTCCTCTTTTTTATTTTATATTTTTGCATTGAAACGGATGGCGACCGAGGAGTTGTTTTGTGTGGGTGAATGTGGATTAAGCGACGGCAAGTGATAAACGACTTTGTATGGCCTTTTTGGCACAGATCGCTCTATTTTCCCCCGACCACACAACCGAATTTCCATGAGCAATTTTAAACAGCAAGTTGAGTTTACGAGGGCGACCGCAAAAGTAACTGGCCTAACATAAAAAGAACCGTTTTTTTGGAATTATTATTATTTTTTTTTTCAACATAATCTCCTTCCAACTCAATACACTTCATCAAACGTTTTTCATTCGTTCCATCCGAAAAATAAGATTTTTCAAGACCTTCAAAATGTGCCTCAGTTTCAGCAATAACCTCGCAATAGGACGAAAATTTTTTGCCACCGAGAATTTTTTTTAAATTTGGAAACAAGAAATAATCAGAAGGAGCTAAATCTGAACTACATGGTGGATGCGGAGCAATTTCAAATCGTAATTCGGCCAGTTTTTGTTGAGTTAAAAATGCAGTGTGTGACGGAGCATTATCTTTTTCTAAATGCGGTCGTTTTATCTTGATTTCTTCACTCAACCGATCCAATAATGCACAATAATATTCACTATTTATAGTTCTTCCTTTCTCAAGATAATCAATAAATATTATACCCCTTGCATTCCAAAATACTGTGGCCATTACTTTTCCTGCTGACTTAACAGTTTTCGCCTTCTTGGGACCACTTTTACCAGCTTCTATCCATTGTTTGACTGTTCTTTGCATTCTGGGATGTAGTGATGGATCCATGTTTCATCAACAGTTATGAATCGGCGCAAGAACTTTATTGGATTACGCTGATAAATCGCTAAAAGCTCCTCGGAATTGGTCCAACGGACGATTTTTTTGGGCAAAGTCAACAAACGCGGCACATATCTTGCGGATAGCTTTTTCATGTGTCTGTTCATGTGTTCATGTTTCTGGCCGAACTTACGAATTGCCATTTTTTTATCTACATCGTCATCTACTACCAGTGAAATTGAAGTTTTTTGCTGCCTCCTTTAAAAGCCTAAATACACTTTTGTTTCTCCGTCCGTGTTGCTCTGTAGATCTGCGTTTGGAGTCGGCCGATGGCTTGCAAGGAAATTCAGTTCTACTGTAGCTTAATTCTAGAGTATATCTGACAAGTCCTTGGCATAAAGTTAACAACTAACCCAGATTGTGGTTAACAGTTAAACGTCCAAATGGAAAAAAGAGGTTAAACGATTTGCCAGGCAAGGCGCATTCGTCTTGGCCAACTTGTCCATTTCGAAAAGGCATCTCTATAGATGAACATACCAAGTTTAATTTAAATATTAAATTTGTGTCATTAATTGCCACGAAAACCAAACCTAAACCAAATAGCACAAGCAGCTTCGAGTTTCTTGCCCTTGGCGTAGCTACACCCAAATATAGAGCCGGGATAACAAATGTGAGTGTTTATTTATTTAAATGTGAGTTTAGTTTGTTAAAGCGATTTTGCATCCACATGAAAGCAACAGTTAATCTTTATAAATAACCGGCTTTGCCAACTTGCTTTGTTTTAACCAATGCCAAGGACCGCATCACACCCTGGAAAATTTGTGGCCAACCTTTTGGGAAGAAAGTTTCATGTACAAACGACGATTCAGTGGGAGTGGTGCGAATGAACTCCTATGAAATGGGAATTTGGGTCTCGCGACTACTCGGTGTTCTTTCATATTTAATGGGCTTGTGGTGATTATGGCTCTTCATTTTTTCTGTGGAGTTAGTGTTGGCGAGACAATGAAAAGTGGCCATTTCACAAATTGGGCATTACGATGAGATTTCAGATGTGACACAATTTATGTCTTAACGACGATGTCCAAATTGTTGGTTTTTAAAAAAGACTGTTACATTTTACAAATAGAGTTTTGATATAAATGGCAGCCTTATGCCGACAAGAGGCAAGATTGACAATTAAATTAAGGGAGTCTTAAAGAAAGACTGAGCTGACTCGTTCTTGTACAGCGTAGGAAGCCTAGGGTCAAGTGTCTCCAAGTCATAACTGTTGTCTACTACAGGGTGGCTGCTGAATGTTGCTACATTAAGAAACTCAAATAACTTCTTTTTCAGTGTATGAAATTCATTTCTTTTATTCAGGTTAAAGTTTATTCAATTTTATTAAATATAGCTTTATTAGTTCGTTGATGCATGTGCTTCATCTTACCAAAAATTTGTTTATTACAGCCTGCAGAGTTGAGACAGAAATAGCTGCAATTGTTTCTCGAATGGATTGCTTTAGTTCATTAAAATTTGTTGGTTTTGCTTGTAGACTTCCTGTTTGCAATAACCCCACAAGAAAAAGTCAGGTGCTGTAAGGTCAGGCGACCTGGGGGACCAACGAAATGTGGAGTTTCTGGGTATCAGCTTATTGGGAAGTTTTCGTCGCAATTCTGTCATAACAGGCCGGGCTATGTGAGGAGTTGCACCATCAGTGTTGAACGAAATTCTTTTTCGGCGTAATTCTGGATAGAAAAACTCGCTCAACATGCTCAAGTAACGGTCTCCAGTTACCGTAACGGTGTGTCCCTTTTCTTTGAAAAGTTGGGCCCGATCTATGCAGAGTGATGAAAATGCACAACACACTGTGAGACGAAGTGGATGCAATTCCATCTGCTGGAGTATCTGTGGGTTGGAAGCACTCCATATTCGACAATTTTGTTTTTTATGTTGCCGTTCGAATCGAAATGGGTCTCGTCATACATGAAAAGACTGTTCAACATGCTTGTGTCCTCTTCCACCATTTGAAGCATCTTCTGGCGAAATTCCAGGCGAATCGGGAAGTCTGCTGCGTATGGAAATTAGTCCAAATCTTTGTGCATAATTGACTGCAATGACTGTACTTATACGAGTAAATGTGACAGCGCATAGAGAAAGGGACCTAAGGGTAAAAAAATCAATTTTAATTTTTTTCTTTTTTTGATGTGGACAACATCTGAGCATCGAATGAGACCAATCCCATGCCCCAAAAGTGTTCCCTCCCAGAGATCTCTGCGCGTTTTATGAAAGTGAAGTTAACGATTCTAAGCGCAAATAGAAAGGGACCTAATCTTTATAAAATGGCTCTCCTGAACAGAACTTTTCATCAACTTTTCACTTTTATTTTTTTTTTTGATGTGGACAACATCTGAGCATCAAATGAGACCGATCCCATGCCCCAAAAGTGTTCCCTCCCAGAGATATGCTCGTTTTATGAAAGTGAAGTCGACGATTCTAAGCGCAAATAGAAAGGGACCTAATCTTTAAAATGGCTCTCCTGAACAGAACATTTCATCAACTTTTCACTTTTATTTTTTTTTTTTTGATGTGGACAACATCTGAGCATCGAATGAGACCGATCCCATGCCCCAAAAGTGTTCCCTCCCAGAGATATGCGCGTTTTATGAAAGTGAAGTCGACGATTCTAAGCGCAAAAACAAAGGGACCTAATCTTTAAAATGGCTCTCCTGAATAAAACTGGTTTTTAACCTTAGGTCCCTTTCTATTTTGCGTGTCACATATACCGATTTGAGCTGATAAGCTTTTTGTCGAAACTCTTGGATTGTTTTGGGAGCTACAGGGGTTCGATGGTAAGGTTTTCTGTTGACTGTGCCATACTCGGCAAAATTGTTAACAAGTCTGATTATGGTCCATCTGCTCGGAGTGTTGGCGCCAAACGTGCGCCTATACTCACTTTGAACCGAAACTACGGAATCAAGTGCGTGATATTCTTGTTTCAGTGTCCCAGTTATCCATTTTTGTTAAATCTAAAAATAAATCTGAAAAGTAAATAAACATTAACGAGATTCATTAAGTAAATACAAAAAAGGCTGTAACACACAATCTGTATCTTATGAAAGCTATCTGATTATTTTTTCCTCAATAAAACATAGTTTTTACAAAAGAATTTTACCTTTTTATCGTATAGCTCTTCTTATATTACTAGTGTAAATCTAGTAAAATTATCTATGATTGTTGACAACACTTATTAACACGTCCCGGCATTTGCGAGGTGAAAACCCGCCGGTGAAAAATTGTTAGATGTTCGGGGTTAAACATGGGTACACCCACTTCCATCGCACCACGGCGGCCCACAACACACACCCTGCTTTATGAACACATATGCTTTTGTAATGTATACGAAAAACTAATTATAACGAGAAGAGTTCCAATCAACGAATTCGTATTGGGTACATCTGCACGAAATGGGATAAGTGAAAAAAAATATTTCATTGACAACGATTTATAGTTTTTTATTGTCTGATGTGAACGAATTCGCGGATGAACTTTATTGTTGCCTGTTCTTTTCGGTGTATACAAAGAGAAACAATAGGCGTGTTCGACTGGTACTCGCATACTAAACGAGCTAATTGTCGCTAAGACGATAACTTGAAAACTTTAAATTTTCTTTAATCCTTATAGGGTGGGCCATTGAAAAAATGAATCGGCTGCCAAAAAGTACTGACATTTTTTCAAATTTCTGGTTTTATTGGAAAGATTGAACTTTGTCATTAAATAATGAAACACAATATCATGCATATAACTACCACAGCTGGTCCGGCAGTACCTCAACCGATCAACTCAATTTTTCTGCGCAGTTTGGATTGATTCTCTTCAATAACAACTACGGTTTTATACAATAACTGATTGGCTTTATGCACCATAAAAGTTTGATTAAAAAATTTTGTAATTTATAAAAAAAGCTATTCAAAAAATACTATAAGCGAGTTATAACACAGCTCAGGTAAACTCGCTTAATGTTATTCCTGAATAACTTTCTTCGCAAAAATGTTCATTATTCAAAACAAGCGTAAAAATTATTTTGTATACTTGGAAAGTGTTAGCGTTAGCGACCTCCTAAGAAAGTGTCCAATCGAACACGGCCAATGTTTTCATATTTTTCTAAATTTTGTTGATGACAATATTCGAAGAGCATCATACTATTGTTGAGTATACGATTATGGCACAACAATATTATGATCCTTACAACAAAAGATCCCCAGGGTCATATTATGATCCTCACAACAACAGTATGATTCACACACAACCATACTATGATCCCCATAAGCATAGTATGATTCACACTCAACCATACTATGATCCCAACAACCATATTATGATTCTCTCAACCATAATGGCTTTTATATACAACTGTTGTATGGTGTTCAAAACGATAGTATGATTCACACACATCCATACTATGGTCCCCACAACCTTAGCCTGATTCACACTCAACAATAAAGATTTTAAATAAGTAAAAAAAATTACTTGTAGGATTGATTTATTTAACAGTAGAAAAAATCTGTTTAAAAAATGTATGCGCTTCATTTATTAAAAATATTTCAGTTAACCAAATCCAAAGCAGTTTTTTGAAACAATTTACACATGAAAAGTAAAATTCTTGCTTAAGATTCGTAACAATAACATTGTGTTAAAACCCATATTTATATTAAGAAAAATAAGAATCATACAGTATGATTGCCGTAATCGTGTTATTGTATCATAAAACCCATAAAACAATACTTTTGTCTCACCAACAATATTTTTATTATCGCTACAACCATATTTTCATTTTTAAATTTGGCAAATATACTATTGTTACATTTCAACAATATTAATATTGTGGCATTCATACTATTGTGAAAATGAAATTCAAAAAACAATAATATGTTTGCGAAGAACCATATTTTTTTTATTTTTTCTTTGCGTGTAGGTAGCTTAACTAGTTACCTCAAAAAACAAGGCTATTTATTGTTAAAGTTTTACCTGGGTCGACTTCAGAAGTCATTTGAAGACAATAAATTAAAAATTTACGTTCCCTTTGAATTTGTTGTTATTAATTTTGTTGTAAAAAAATCATCTTTGTTCCTTCGATTGCACCAGATTCACATTTACCTCCGTCTGTATGTGTGTGAAAAACTTCCCTGCGGGAAAATAAGCAAGGCCTTCTCATAACAAGACCTTCTAGAAGGTCTCTTTTTAGATTCAATACACATTCGTTAATGCCTTTCAATATTTGGCATTTAAGAAGGCCTTCCATGCCAGTGAAAAATGATCCCCACACATTCTTATGTAGCTTCTCTAAGAAGGCCTGAGGAAGGCCTTGTAATAAATTATCTACTTATTCGTTGGTGACTTCTTTTAGGAAGCCTGCAAGAAGGCCTTCATATTTTCAATGAGATTGATCCAATAAACATTCCTGGCTTCCTTGCTGTAAAAGGCATACTTGTTAAGTGAAGACAGCACAGAACGTGCTCGTCCAGCGATGGACAACGGTGATAAACAGGGTGCAGTGCGGTAATTTGCTTTTTTGCACTGCAGGCTGTGACGGCACTATTGGTCGAAGAGAGTGGAGAGTGTGCGTGGCTTATAGTGTCTGACGAGAGATTTGTATTCGTCTGCCTTTCAGTTGCCATCATGCATTGGACACATGAGGAGAGGTTACTTTGTGCTGAAACGTATTTTTCAAATGCGCATTTGATCATTGCAAGGCAGCGTGCTTTTCGTTTACGATTCGCTGTTCCCTCACGCGAACTTGTTCTTCGGCGGGAATTAATTGTAAACTGGTGTACTGGAGTGAAACAAACCCCAGAGAATTTCACCAGAGACCTTGCACCTGAGGAGAAGGTACTACCTCGGCAGACGCGCGTGGTTCTGGCGCAGCTGAGATCTGGATGGTGCAGCCGCCTCAATTCTTACTGGGCACGAATTGATGCTAACGTTTCGGACATCTGTCCGGCTGCCATAAGGGACCACATGATGTGCTGCACCTCTTCAATTGTCCGGCCAAGCCCACTCAGCTGACCCCAGGTCTCTGTGGACGCATCCAGTTCAAATGGCGCGTTTCCTCCACCTGGATATCGAAGCAGATCCCCCATAGACGAACAAGACTTCAAAATAAATATATTGTTCTTATAACAACAAATAGAGACGTTTGCATTCGGACCGCGTCACTGTGTGGTGCGCCATATCTCGAGTAGGTATCATTGGCCCTTACTTTTTCCAAGATAACCGTCTTGCCGTAACTGTGAACTCCGAATGATACTTGACTATGATACAGGATTTTTTTCAGCCGGCAATGCAATTAGATGATACAAAGTTCCAACGGGATAGTGCCACTGCACACACAGCGAGGGTTACCATGAATTGTTTGAGGCAAATGTTTCCTGGGCCGCTTATCTCTTTGAGGGGTGATGTAAACTGGCAGGCACGCTCACCAGACTTAACCCCGTGCGATATTTTTCTTTGGGGTTACCTGAAGTCGAAGGTGTATATTAACCGTCCCAACACCTTGGAAGACCTAGTTAACAATATTGAGGCTGCAATTGGCAGAATACCAGTCGACATGCTTGTTAGAGTTCATGAAAACTTCAGAAAACGTACATATGCGGCAGTGTGTGGATAGCGAAGTCGACATTTGCCAGATACACTATTTAAAACCATGTAAATTAAAAATTCTCTACTGTTCAAAATAATTAAAATATTAAATAAATTTTCCTAAGATTCATAATTTTTTTATTTGATTCCCAAATAAGCAAATTCCGCGCTCCACCCTGCATACGAGGGCGGTTAGCCTATCAATGAAAGAGAATAGTCAGTTTTTCAAAAATATTTTTATTTTTCAATATAATCTCCTGAAACTTCAATACACTTAGTCCAACGCTTATCTAGCAATTCTATCCCTTGATTAAAATAGTTTTCCTCAAGGTCTTCAAAATAGTGGTTTACAACTGTAATTGCATCTTCATTTGACGTAAAACGTTTGCCAGCAAGAAATTTTTTTAGATTTGGGAACAGGTAAAAGTCACTGGGAGCTAAATCAGGAGAATAAGGTGGGTAGTCAAGCAACTCGTACTTTAATTCATTGATTTTAGCCATTCTTAAAACAATCTTGTGCGCTGGTGCGTTGTCTTGATGAAAAATTATTTTTTTGTGTTGTAAGCAAGGACGTTTTTCTCGAATTTGTACATTTAATTGATCTAAAAGGTTGCAATAGTACTCTGAATTTATGTTTTACCCTTTTGCAGATAGTCAATCAATAAAATACCTTTGAAGTTCCAAAAAATCGTTGCCATAACCTTACCAGCCGGTTGAATTGTTTTTGCCTTCTTTTGGGGCACTTCCTCCAGCTTCAGTCCATTGTTTGGATTGTTCTTTTGTCTCTGGATTATAGTGGTGGATCCATGTCTCATCAACAGTTATGAAACGACGCTTAAAATCCATTTTATTTCGCTGAAAACGATCCAAACAAGCTTGAGAAATGTTCATTCTTATGCGTTTTTGGTCGACTGCTAACAAGTGCGGCACCCATATTGCAGAAAGCTTTTTCATCTGTAGTTCTTCATGCAAAATGAAATGGACTCGATCATTTGAGATGCCCATGATATTAGCTATTTCACGCACTTTTATTCGTCGATCATTTAATACCATATCATGCACTTTGGCTACAATTTCTGTTGTTGTTGCTGTTTTTGGACGTCCACTACGTGGTTCATTTTCAATGCTTGTACGACCACGTTTAAATTCAGCAACCCAATTTTTTACTGTTGCATATGAAGGAGCACCTTTATCTAACACATTCGCCATATCATTATGAATTTCTTGTCCCGATAAACCTTTTTTATGTAAATATTTAATGACACCACGCATTTCAAATTTTTCCATTGTAAAAAAATCGCGGATGCGTCTTTTGTGAACACCTGTTTCTATATGAGGAGAAACAAATTATAATTCAAAATTTAACATGTGTTCATAGCAGAGATGGAAGTTTCCAAAACACTTAACTTTTTTCTGTTTATACCGCGCTTTTTGTGCTAGACTAAGAAGTTTCGGAACCGCCCTCGTAAGCCGATCAATTTGGTTCGTTAGGTCATATCGGGGCTCGGTAGGTCATATCGGAGTCCGGTAGGTCATATCGGGGTTCGGTGGGTCATATCAGGTTAGCAACCAAAAGAACAAAGGTTCGAATTGCAGTGGAGGCAAATCAAAGTAATAAATAAAACGGAAAATTGATTAATTTAAAACAAAATTCTCAGCTAGTATTTTTTTAATATTTTGTATGGGCATTTTATAAGAAACATTGTCTGCAGGCCCTCTAGAAGGCCTTCCAAAACAGGGTTAGATTGCTCTGAGTTAATTTCAAATGAGTGTAGAATACAGCAAGCATGCCTTCGAGCATCCTAAGAAGGGCTCCTAGTAGCCTTTGCTGGGCCCTTTCATTTCCCTCTGTAACACTGTTGCATTTGCTTGATTAAAAACAAACTATGCCAATAAATTAAGAAATCGGATGAAGATGATTTACAACAACAAGAGTAAACTTCATTGCTCTCACTTGTTTACCGACTTTCTGACTTTTCTTTCGTTCTGTTTCAATTGATTTAGTGTGTCACCGTATCAAAGCTCAATGCTACATTTTGCCGGGGTGCCCGAAAGAGAGAAAAACGAAAGAAAAGTGACTTCGATAAACAGTGAGAGTTACGGAGTGCCACAAGTAATGCGAAGGAATGAGTGTAATTTATTATGACATCGAAATGAAATATGACACCCAGTGAATTATACTCGTTTTGCTTGTGTTACCATTCGTTTATACGTAGCTGGGGGACAAGGGTGTAGGGTTCCAAAAGTCGATTATCGTTTTGCCTAACTAACGGACTTTTTGTTGAAAACATTGAAAAAGTCGTGATTGACTTTTGCATGCGATTTTAATCGAACAATCGACTTTTGCGTTCGACATTTTTTTTTAATTTGTTGTTATCGGCTGAACAAATACTTTTACCCTGCACCACTCTGTGCAGGGTATTGTTAGTTAGTTTTATGGCGAATATCGGGTGATTTATCTAGAGGTGATTTTTCTAAATAAAAAAAAAACAAAAATCCAAATCAAGTGTGGAATCTTTTTTGTTCATTTGAAAGGACATTTTATGCCATTTATTTTTTTAATATAATTTCCTTCAAATGTTTCCCATTTTGGATGACTCGTTCAAGCAATTTAACCGGTTTGACGTAACTGATACTCGTAATGTTGGCTTTCAGAACCTGAATCCTAGCTGGTTTGTCAGCATAGACTGGACTTTACGTAGCCCAAAAGAATAAAGTCTATTGAAGTGATATCACTCGATGTAGGCGGTGAACTCAATAGTCCAAAACTTGAAAATGGCTGCTCTTCAAAATAACCTCTCAATAAATCCATTGTTTGAGCAGCTGTATGGCAGGTGGCATCGTCCTGTCGAAACTAAATGTCGTCAAGATTACATGCTTCAATTTCAGGTAGCAAAAAGTGCGATATCATGGCGCCATAGCGAGCACCATTCGCGTATACATTCCGGCCATCATCATTTTTGAAAAAATATGGACCGATGATTCCAGCAGCCCATAAACCGAACCAAACCGTAGTTTTCTCTGGGTATACTTAGTAGGGACATAAATACTGTTACAACATTGAACACACCCATTTCAATAGTAGAACTGAACATACCCCTTTAATGTTATATGGGTTTTGAAAGTTTACCTCAATAGCGTTAGTCTGTAACGGGATTTTAAAATTGTTTCAACTGTCATCATGGAGTGGTCATATAATGAGAACCGTATCGCTGTAATAGCGCTTTTCAAGTGTGAAATGAAAAAAGCGAAATTTTCAAAACGCTTCGGCCACTAGGGATTAGCCGCATGTTCGTCTATCGATGCATAAAACTGTTTGAGGAGACTGGAGATGTAAAAGACCGCCACCGGTCGGGCCGCCCACGCTCTGTTCGAACATCGCATGTCACCAAAGCCGTTAAATCACGAATTCACAGAAATCCCCTCCGAAAACAGAAAATCATGGCCCGTGAGATGATTATCACGCAAAATTCCATGAGTCGAATCATTATAAAAGACTTTTGACTTGAGGCTTTTAAACGACGTACCGGACATTTATTGACTGCAGCTTTAAAAAAAATAGGATTGAAAAATGCAAACGTCTTTTGGTGAAGCACTCTGATAACTTGCACAGAAAAATTTTGTTCACCGATGAAAAAATTTTTACCGTTCAGGATAAATTTAACAAGCAAAATGCTAGAGTGTATGCGCGGTCATCTAAGGAAGCATCTGGACTGATCCCATTGGCGGAAAAGGGTCAGCTTCAGCCATGGTTTGGTGGGGTGTTTCTTACGATGGGGTCACTGACCTGCATTTCTGCGAACAAAGAGTCAAAACATCGGCAAAAGTTTAGCTAGAAACCGTTTTCGAAGCTGTTGTGAAGCCTCTTGACAATTCCATGTTCCAAAACCAGCCATGGACTTTCCAGCAGGATTCTGCGCCGGCCCATAAGGCTAAAACGTCCAAGGCCTGGCTTCGAAACAATTTGCCAGCGTTCATTTCCTCTGAAGAATGGCCCTCAGGCAGTCCAGCTATGAACCCATTGAAATTCAAATTGTGGACGGTTTTAGAGGACAAGGTTTGTCACAAAAGATACCCCAGCATTGTATCTCTTAAGACTGCTTTGGTTCGAGCTGTGGCCAATTTTCCAATGGACGAGGTTCATGCAGCTATTGACGATTGGCCAGTGCGACTTAAGGCGTGTGTAAAGGCAAAAGGCGGACATTTCGAATAAGCAGATTCTTTTTGGATACAATATACATCAATAAATATATTAACAAATATTTGGTCCAAAAACATTCAGTGCTTTTTATTTTACAGCATAAAACGTGTGTAACAGTTTTTATGTCCATACTAAGTATTGCAATTCTTCCAGCCAATATTCCGTGGTGATACAAACGGAATAACAACTTTGAAATACGTCTCACCAATCGTTGGATGGTATTAAAATTGTGTAAAAGTAACTTAAATCTAAAGTAAGATAAGTCGAGAAAACCCGACTATCCCTCCTTTTTTCTCTCCAAAAAGTAGATTATTGGGAAATCGACTTTTAATGTGTTTTTTTTAAAAAAAAAATCGAAAGTCAACTTTTTGCATCGGCTATGTAACCCTAGGCATGGGTAAAGAAAAGGTATGTGATAGGTACATATGCATGATGTTGACCCGTGTAACGTTAAACAAAAAATAAGAAAAGGACAAAGGACCCAAATGTCGTGCGATCCCTTAAAAAATATCTGTTCGTATGAAAATTGTTTTCTTTTTTTAATTTAAATAATTTGCAGTCAAATAAAAGTATCAACAGCAGTGAACGTGATGTGCTTATAGTGTTTGTTCTGTTTGTCGATTGGAACACCCTACATTCTTCAGTGTGAAACGGTAAAAAATTGTATCGATGTATGGATGTTTGAGAATAACGTTTACTTATATTTGAGGTAAAATCGTTATATGGGGTGTTCCAACCATTGAAAATATAGAAAGTTGGATAGAGGCATGCCACCGAAGCCGAGGCGAGAATTTTGCCGATATTTTGTCTCACACATAATTGTCAAAGATCCTTCTATCATAATAAAAATATTAATATACGAGGGTTGCTATTTATATTTCGGGCCCTGACAATACGTGTGCTCACAGGTGCTAACTGGAACTTCCACTGAAAACTTGGACATTTTTTTAGCATAACTTCACTCAGAACGTTTTGTCATTTGAGGGCGATTTGTTTTGTTTACACGCAGAAAAAAAGTATGGTTGTGGTGAC
Source organism: Hydrotaea diabolus (assembly GCA_963513945.1). NCBI lineage: Eukaryota > Metazoa > Arthropoda > Insecta > Diptera > Muscidae > Hydrotaea > Hydrotaea diabolus. The sequence goes on along the minus strand of OY740716.1, from coordinate 209,851,102 downwards.
AATATTCGAAAAGGATAATACTATTGTTGGGTATATGGTTGTGGTACAACAATATTATGATCTTCACAACAATTGTATGATTCAAATACAACCATACTATGATCCAACAAAAGTATGATTCACACATAGCCATACTATGATCCCCACAACCATAGTATGATTCACACTAAACCATACTATAATCTCCACAATCATAGTATGATCCTCACAACCATAGTATGCTTCACATACAACCATAGTATGTTCCTCACAGCCATAGTATGATTCACACGCAACCATGTTATGATCCCTACAACCATAGTATGATCCCCGATATAATTTATTAGAATTTGTTTAAGTTTTCGACTATAGATTTGAACCCCAATACTATTTATTAGAATTTGTTTAAGTTGTCAACAATAGATTTGAATTATGAAAATAATTCAAAAACACATTAAATTCAAAATAATAGGAGTGATTTAGTTTAAAAAAGAAAAAATAAGTTTAAATAAACGTAAGCGTTTTTGTTAAAAATATTTTAGTTAAACAAAGCCAAAGCAGCTTGTTTAAAAAATTTTAATTTCGATAAAAAAAGTACTATTTTTGCATTAGATCCGTACAAATAACATTTGTTCTAAAAAGTATATTTAAATGAAGAAAAATTACAATCATACAGTATGATTGCCGTAATCATATCATTGTTAACATAAAACGCAAAACACAATACTGTTGTCGCACCAACCACAGTTATATTGATGCTATAACCATATTTTCATTTTTAAATTTGGCAATAATACTATTGTTACATTTAAACAATATGTATTAATATTGCAGCAATTATACTATTGTCAAAACTAAATTCAGTTAACAATGCTTTGGTTGCGACGAACATACTTTTATTGCGGAGAACGTATTATTGTTGCGGTGACCATGTAGTAACGATGTTTTTTCTCTGCGTGTACAGTATGTTGAAAAATTCATCTCAGTCAAAAAATGGAATTATCCCGTGAACATTTTCGTGCGATGATTTTTTACGATTTTCGGCATGGGTTATCGAGACAAGAGTGTTTAAATCAACTTGTTTCGACTTTTGGCGATGAAGCACCATCAAAAACCACTGTTTATCTTTGGTACCAAGAGTTCAGTTTCGGATGCCGTTCGCTCCAGGATGAATTTCGCGAAGGACGTTCAACTTCGGTCACTTTGCCAGAAACCATCGATGCTGTGCGTGATCTGCAAGACCGACATGTGACATTCCGTGAGAATGAGCCATCCTTAGGCATTAGTATGACAGACATCAACCAGATATGTGAAAAAAATTTGTTCTCGTTGGATCCCACATAATTTGACGAATGCTCAAAAAAAGACTCGTATGGATTGGTGCAAAGAGATGTTGAAAAAGTATAGCTGTGGTAGCTCAAAGGCAGTGTATACCATTGTCACAGGTGACGAATCATGGAGCTATGCATATGAACCCGAAACAAAACAGCAATCGACCATATGGGTCTTTCAAGACGAGCCAAATCTAAAAAAAAATTGTTTGTGGAAGAAGTACATCGAAGCAAAAGATTGCGTTTTTTCCGATATAACCGGCCTTGTTGCCACAGTGCCTTTAGTGGAACGTAGGACGGTCAATTCTGAGTGGTAAACAACCATCAGTTTGCCAACATTGTTCGAAGAAATGATGAAAGATAATAGGAGAAGACGGATCATTTTGCATCACGATAATGCGAGCTCTCACACATCAGCTGAAACGATGAGCTATTTGACCACTCGAGATGTCGAATTGATGGGGCATCCACCGTACAGCCCTGATTTGGCACCCAATGACTTCTTCTTATTCCCTAGCATCAAGAAAAAAATGCGTGGTCAACATTTTTCATCGCCCGAAGCAGCTGTTAAGCGTTCAAAAATCATGTTTTGGAGGTGTCTCAATTAGAAACATGCATGAACACACTCTGGTTTACAATACATTCATTTAGTCATTGTACCAGTACCACTGTCCCGAATAGTGTAAACAATGAAATGAAACGAGACGAGATTGCTTGCTCTTCGAATGAATGTTGTATGGTTCTCTGCTCTCTTAACTACTCTATTCGTCTCAATTCTGTTAAGAGAACACAATATTGTTCTCAATAAATATTCGAGACTGTAAAAGGCATTTGAATACATAAGAAGTCTTTGAATGGTATACGGTAAATTATGAATGGTTGTGGGTATCATTAGCTTTCAGTCATTTAAGAAATCAACAAGGGTGAGCAAGGTGTAAACAGAAAAATATATATCTAAATATATTCTTCTTTAATAAGTTTAACTGAGAAAAAAAATGGAAATTGATGAAGTAAATAATTATTAAGAAGAAATAATTAATATTATTATTAATATTTAAAAATATTTTAGCTTTCAAATCAATTTTTTTTTTTTGTAAGTAAATAATAATAAATATAGTCTGAACATTTGTTTTATACTAAATCTGTAACATTTGTTTTATTTGCAATAACTTAAATTTGATGAAACTATTTTTATACGATGATAACTAACTTGCAGTTTAATTTAACTCCAATTCTTCACACGAAGAGCATGAAATTCATTTAATTGTCGCCCTATTCTACATTCCAGAGATATCAAAGCAAAAACATCATTTGCTACGCTCATCATATGTTACGCTCATGGAAATATGTAGATTTTTTCTCAAATAGTCTTATTAATACATCTCAGTATTCGAGTAGTTGTGGTTGTCTCTAAAGACCTTTTACCCGATCACCTTACAACTCGTTCATACCCGAACTCTGTCGTCTCGGTACCATTCTGTTTCATTCCCGATGCTACTTGCTAAGAGGAATGGTTGTGTGTACGATACTCTTATCGCTAGAATGAGCACATTTACTCTTTTGTAAACAAAAGAATGTGTTCGGGTGTGTGAAAACGATGTTCATGCAGGGTTTTAGTCTCAATCGGAGTGGAAATAGTGCTTCGAAAATTGGCTATGCGCACGAGCCAAAAGTGTACTGATCTTAAAGGAGAATGTTTTGAAAAACAATAAAACCTTTTTTTATGATAAATTATTGTGTTTTTTTGTTGGATCCGAAATATAAATAGCAACCCCCGTAATTCTCTGGAAACCATTTTTTTTATTTACAATAAACTTCGTGCATTTTATTTGGGTCACCCTTTTGCTTTAAATTTGATATTTTTTATTTTGTGATATTCAAAAAGACTCTTCTGATTAAATGATAGAAAAAATGCAAAATTTGTTATACAGGGTGGCCAATTTAAATTTTAAATTTGCATCGGCTGTAAAACAAAAAGTACAAATATTTTTTGCAAGTTTCTGGCTTTATTGGAAAGGTTGAACTTTGTCATTTAATATTAGAACACAATATCATTCATATAACTACCTCAACTGGCTCGGCAGTACCTTATTCGAATAACCCAATTTTCAGTACATTTTCGATTGTTTCGGGTCGAATCTCTTCAATGGCAACTTCGATTTCATGTTTCAATGCTTTAATTGTCGCAGGATGCTTTGCGTAGCCTTTATTTTTAATGGCTCCCCACAGAAAATAATCCAAAGGTCTCAAATCACAGCTCCGAGGTGGCCAATTGACATAACAATTTTGGCTGATTATTCGAGTTATAAAAACAGTGCGTAAAATATCGATGGTTGCGTTGGCTGTGAGGCATGTGGTCTTGTTGAAACCAAATGTCGTTCATGTCATTCACTTGAATATTTGGAATCAAAAATTCGCTCACCGTTGACGGTAACAGCGGCTACTTGCTCATTATCGAAGAAAATTTGCCCAATGATGCCGCAGGCCCAAACAGTGACTCGTTGTGAATGCATGTGTGACGCGCAAAATAGAAAGGGACCTAAGGTTAAAACCCAGTTTTGTTCAGGAGAGCCATTTTAAAGATAAGGTCCCTTTCTATTTGCGCTTAGAATCGTCGACTTCACTTTCACAAAACGCGCATATCTCTGGGAGGGAACACTTTTGGGGCATGGGATCGGTCTCATTCGATGCTCAGATGTTGTCCACACCAAAAAAAGAAAACAAATGAAAATTGATTTTTAACCCTTAGGTCCCTTTCTCTAGGCGTTGTCACATATAGTCATGTGTTGGTTCTCTGAACTCCAAATGCGGTAATTGTCCTCATTTCCATAGCCTCCGCAATAAAAATGAGCTTCATTAGAAAAAACGATTTTTCGGTAAAATTCTTTTTCTCCTGCCTATTGGGCGAAGCAAAAAGGCATTCATTATTTAATGACAAAGTTCAGCCTTTCTAATAAATCCAGAAATTTGAAAGAATTATCAGTACTTTTTTTAAACGACGATTCAAATATTGAACGGCCCACGCTATACCCTCCATACTTAGGTGTAGTGTAAAAAAACCTTACTCTCTCTTGGATTTTCAACACGCTTTAATTTTTTTGGAGAACCTAAAACAAAAAAAAAGACGGTGTTAATCCAAAAAGTACAGAATTTAATTTTTAGTAACAAAGTAACTTGCAGTGCTCTTCTCAACCTACAGTAAACATTTTACATCCATGTCGTTTTGACATCCCCAATCTTTAAGAGTAAACAATTTCTTACCTCTACTGAAAGTTTCAATAACATGAGTTAGAACCCTTTTGATAAAAAAGTGCGGCCGATTTCACATGAAATATACGCCTCTTCGACCATATGGCCCTATCGGATGATTAACAAAACGGTGTTAACTCAAAAAGTACGGAATTTTATTTTTAAGTAAGATAGGGATTTGCAGTGCTCAAATCTACTCACTGTAAAAATTTTACATCGATATCGAATTGTACATCCTCAATCTTTTAAGGTTAACAATTTTTTTGTCTCTACTGAAAATTTAAAAAACGTGAGTTAGTTCTTTGTTTGAAAACTTGCTGTGCGATATTATCGATTTCATATCAAGTATACGCCTCTTGGACCATATGACACTTTCGGATGTTAAAAACGCTGTTAACTCAAAATGTGCTGATTTTCTTTTTTAAGTAAGAAAAAGGGACCTGCTGTGCTCATCTCTACCCACTGTAAACCTTTTGCATCGTATCGGATTTGACATCTTTAATATTTTAATATTGTCTCTGCTGAAAATTTCAAAGACGTGAGTTAGTCCCTTTGGTTGAAAACTTGCTGTGCGATTTTATCGATTTAACAGCAAGTATACGCCTCTTAGACTTTATGGCCCTTTCAGATGTTTAACAAAACGCGGTTAATTCAAAATTTGCAACATTTTATTTTTAGTAAGAAAGGAGCATGCAGTGCTTATCTCTTCCCACTGCAATAATTTTACATCGATATAGGATTTGCCATCCTCAATCTGTTAGAGTTAACCATTTTTTTGTCTCTACTGAAAATTTTAAAAAGTTTCTGTTAGTCCTTTTTTGTACCATATGACACTTTCGGATGTTTAACAAAACGCGGTTAACTCAAAGTGTGCAACATTTTATTTTTAGTATGAAAGGGACTTGCCGTGCTCTGCTCTACCCACTGAAAATATTTTGCATCGATGTCGGATTTGACATCCTTAATATTTTAAAGTAAACAATTTCTTGCCATTGCTGTGCGATATTATCTATTTTACAGCCAGTATACGCTTCTTGGACCATATGGCCCATTCGGATGTTTAACAAAACGGTGTTAACTCAAAAGTACAAAATTTTATTTTTAAGTGAGAAAGGCACTTGCCGTGCTCAGCTCTACTGTAATAATTTTACATATCGAATTTGACATCCCAAAAATCTTAGAGTAACCAATATCTTGCCTCTACTGAAAATTTCAAAAAATATGAGTTAGTACCCTTTGTTGAAAAAATGCTATGCAACATTTTCAATTTCACATCAAGTGTACGTGGACCATGTGGCAGTTTTGAATGCTACCTACATGGCCGTTGTAGCCCCGATTATAATCTATGGGCGCTTGCATACGTACTACAATCTTGTGCTGTGTGGCGTGTTGGCAGATACTTCAATGCATCATAATCATTTATCTTCATTTTTAACAATACTGTCAAAAGTTTTTGTTGTTTGTTTTTTTGGCATCACACACATATTTTTGTTCATGTTTTCGTTTTGTTTTATACCAAAGCGGATACGCTCGATGGGGAAATGGGGAGGTTTCGCTTTCATCACTCCGTTCCGCAAAGGAAAATGTGTAACATGTGAAACAACATCCGTTTTGCATGTCAAATTTTATAATTCATCTTTAGGCAGGGACTACGAGCAGTAGCAGGAGGAGTATCGGCGTAGCGCATAAATGCTGCTGTTCCATTTTATTTCTGTTGTTTTTATGATTTTTCTCGTTTCCTCGTTTTTTTTCTTCTGTTTGATTTTTAACGAATTTATGTTTTTATGATTTGATATGGCATTTATTTACGTTTTTTTCTGTTTGTTTTTCGTTTCGTCTCTTTAGCATGGAACGTGACCTGATGACACGCACTGACAGATTCGGCGTTGAGGTACGTGAACGCACCATGTGGGACATACGTGATGGTGTGGTGGGCGCCGATACATTTGTGCCCAAGCATGTGGTGATCGCCACATGGAAGAATGTCTCCTTTGCCGGTGGCATTGACAACTCGCTTTTTACGGTAAGTAACCTGTCAAAATTGTATTTACCTGATGGTAAGCAAACATATACGTGTGTGTGTGTCTGTCTGCATACCATGTTCCTGTTAGGGAGAGCAAAATGAAGAAGAAGACGACGACTTTCTTCTGCTGTCTTTATTGATACCCACAAGAGTATATCGTATTTCAATATTAGGAAATTTTCTCAACCTCCTTCAACTGAACGACTGATTGCGTTTACAACTTATATTCGGTAAAATTGCCAGTAAATCCATGGACTGCCAACCGAAACCTACACACTTACATACATGCACTGCTTATGCAGGAGAACCTTCCATCATCAGTCCCCCTTCAACCTACCTCAGTTGAACTACTGCCATTCATATATTTGAACTCAACAAGTTGTTCTGGGAACGTGATTGATATTTGATAAGATTTTCGTGCTAATTATCCTCAAAGGCCTTCAACCGTGGGATAATAAAGATTTATTGGAAGTAGAGTACAATTGGCCATAATTATGGCCAATTAGGGCTTGTTATTGCAGTAGAGTTGAAACAGTTTGTGTGCTGGGAATACACCCGGTCTAATTATATCAACTACGAGAATACTATGGCATGGTTGGCATATAGCAACGCATATATGTGTGACTCTTTGCAAAATAGCTTGAACAGCAAAAAGTATGCAAACTGTTTTTCTTAAGGGTTCGATTGTAAACTTCATGTCATTGCAAAGAACTACAATGATTTTTAAAACATAGTGTTATCAATGATCCATAATCTGTAATTTTCCATAATCTGCAATTTTAAAGATATGTCGGGACCGCCGTGGGGTGGTGGTTAGTATGCCCGAGCAACGAGTAGGGCGGCAGTATTTCCCCTTTTAGAAATACCGGCGATTAGAGATTTATTTAAGCAAAAAACAGTTGAATTTGTCATTGAATGTAAGCCTTTTTTCGAGTTCTAGCTGTACTGATTTTTTTTCCTATTTTTTTGCAATGAAGATGTCGAGGGAAATACGTTTATTGGGGCGAACATTTCGGATGAGTTATAAATAACATTAGCCGTATTTTTTCAGGTAACTAGCATAGTTACCTAGATATGGAATCAAATCAGCATAAGCCCAAAAAAATGTTTGTTTACAAATTGTGAAAAACCAATTTTGTTATTTCGTATACTAGGGCTGCTATATGTGACAGCGCATAGAGAAAGGGACCTAAGGGTAAAAAAATCAATTTTCTTTTTTCTTTTTTTGATGTGGACAACATCTGAGCATCGATCCCATGCCCCAAAAGTGTTGCATCCCAGAGATATGCGCGTTTTATGAAAGTGAAGTCGACGATTCTAAGCGCAAGTAGAAAGGGACCTAATCTTTAAAATGGCTCTGCTGAACAAAACTTTTCATCAACTTTTCTCTTTTTTTTTGATTTGGACAACATCTGAGCATCGAATGAGACCGATCCCATGCCCCAAAAGTGTTCCCTCCTAGAGATATGCACGTTTTATGAAAGTGAAGTCGACGACTCTAAGCGCAAATAGAAAGGGACCTAATCTTTAAAATGGCTTTCCTGAACAAAACTGTTTTTAACCTTAGGTCCCTTTCTATTTTGCGCGTCACATATATATTTCTGGCCAAATAATGAAAATTTGAATATGTATCATCAAAAATGGTTTTATTGTTTTCAAATTATTCTCCAGCATGCTTTACACACTTTTGCATGCGCTCAAACCAATTGTCGAAGCACTTTTTCCACTCCGATTGAGACACCTCCAAAACATTGTTTTTGAACGCTTCAACAGCATCTTCTGGCGACAAAATCGTTAACCACGCATTTTTTTCTTGATGTGCGGAAATAAAAAGAAGTCATTGGGTGCCAAGTCAGGGCAGTACGGCGGATGTCCCATCAAGTTCTGGCCGGTAAAAAAGGCGCTGGTTTGAGTCAATGTGTAAGAGCTCGCAATGTCATGGTGCAGAATTATTCGTCTCCTCTTGTTCGTTTCTCGAATTTCTCCGAAGACTTCGGGCAAACAAATTGTGGTGTACCACTCAGAATCGACCGTCCTACGTTGCTCAAGCGGAACAGTCGCCACATAACCAGTTTTGCCGAAGAAACAGGCAACCATTTGCTTCGAAGTGCTTATTCCACGAACAACTTTAGTTAGATTTGGCTCGTCTTCGTAGACCCACACGGTCGATTGCTGTTTTGTTTTGGGCTCATACGCATAGATCCATGATTCGTCACCTGTGACGATCTTATAAACGTCTTTTGAAGCATCGCGATCGTAGTTTTTCAAAGTTTCTTTGCACCAATCGACACGAGACTCTTTTTGAGCGATTGTCAAGTTGTGCGGAATCCAATGAGAATGAACCATTTTACGGCCAGGTGTTCATGCAATATCGAATGTATGCCGGTGGAAGAAATGCCCAAGGATGCCTCTATCTCACGGTATGTCACATGACAATCTTGCATTGGCAGTCCACGCACGGCATCAATGTTCTCTGCCACAACGGCCGTTTTTGGACGACCTTCACGACCTTCGTCCTTGAGCGAGCGTCGGCCACGATTGAATTCATTAAACCAGTTTTCACAGTGCTATAGGATGGTGCTTCATCGCCATACAAAGATTTAAGTTCATCGATGTACTCTTGTCGTGATAATCCACGTCGAAAGTTGTGAAAAATGATAGCACGAAAATGTTCACGAGTTAATTCCATGTTTTTTGCCAAATTGATTTTTTCAAGTCACTTTAAACGACACAAATGATGGTCGTACGTCAAAACGTCCTGAGTGCGTTTAAAATAAAAAATTTTAATCTTTCGAATGGAAATTTCAACTCCAGCCAAGGACAAGTAAGAACCATAACACTCTGCGACAAATGGTAAGGGTCAGTGATCGGTTTGGAATGAAACCACCGGGGAAAGTTATATTGGTAAAAAAAAAGTCATACGTGTTCCAGCGTTTCGCTGGGTCTCATCTAGGAATCGAGATATATCGATTTGAAGTTAGTAAGTATCGTATAGGGGAATTTGTCACGTTTTAGGCTCTTTTGTTTGACATAACTCGAGAACCACTCGTCCGATTTAGCTGAAACAAATTTAGAAAAATTAAGAATTACAATTCCTCTAATCTGTTCTTAAACCGTTTTCATACTTAAGCAACAGTTTCGCAATTATAAATAAATGTATGAAAAAAAAAAATTATTTTTGCCTAAAAATTAAAATTTTTTTTTTTTTAATTCATAAAAAATCCAAAACGGTAAAAAGTGTCAAGTCCTATTACTTTCACGTAAAGTCACATAACCTATGACCAAAATGAGACATAAATCATGAAAATCGATGCACGCGTTTCTCATGTATTCACAATTAAGTAAATGTATGAATTTCAAAATTCCCAAATTCCCCTATACGATACTTACTAACTTCAAATCGATATATCTCGATTCCTAGATGAGACCCAACGAAACGCTGGGACACGTATGACCTTTTTTTGACCGATATAACTTTCCCCGGTGGTTTCATCCCAAACCGATTGTGGCTGTCGCACAGTGTAACTATCGCTTAGGAAATGACTCGTAAATGAGGGTTTGTCAAGATTTTTTCAATTTTCACCACAATTTCACATAACATTATTGTTGAAGTTTGAGATTTCGTTACACGAAAAGGCGAACTTATTAGCAGGCTTAAGAGTATAAATTGTTTTAACACCGAATATTCGATAGATATACTGGAGTTATTTATACAAATTGACCTTTTTGAAGACATTATACTTTCTTCCAGCTCATCATCTTCAGCTCATTCGCAAGACTCAATAAAATTAATGGAAATTTTTCTTTAATTCTTTTTATTTTCTTTCTGTATCAATAACAAAAAACCTATGTTTTTGATTTTGTTATACAAGCCGGGTGTGTCATAAAATTTTTTTTGTTAAAAAAATAAATCAGGTAACTCTAACTCGTTTTGTTACCGAGTAGCAGCCAACTTGCTTGCTTACCGAGTAACTTCCATACAAATGATTGTTTAGTAACCTGTAAAGAACACGGCTATTGTTGATACACTTTCAATTTACAACAGATATACTCGTATATATATTACCATGACCATGACCTAACACAGATTTAAACAAATAAAACAAGTTTTAACGTGGTTGAGTTCTGCTAGGATAATAACCTGATGTTTTCTTCACCTTCCCAACGCGCAAAAACGGTCGGTTTTTGGGCACTTCCGGCCCATGCGCCCGTTCATAATTTCAACCAAAACTGAACAATTAGTCTATATTTGGATTCGTTGCAAAACTTGATTTGAATATTTCAGTATTCATGTGTCCATAATGAATATTTATAGCCTTTTTTTTTATCAATTTGAACATTTTTTGGGCCACATTAGCCAAAACGGCCATTAATTTTTCCCTTTTTAGGTTTTAAGTGCGCTTCATCTAACAGTACGAGTATCCATTTCAAACATTGTCCGTCTACAAAAAATTATGATTTTTCAAGCAAATACAAATACTCGAAAAAGTGTACTTTTTACTGAGGTAGCTTTAGTCCCTTAAACATTTTCTCGCCTTACCCGGTTTAGCCTAATTACAATCCCAAACAACTTATGAACACTTCAAGATCATAGGTTTATTTGTTTGACCGCTATCGTGCTTTTCACAGACACACGGATGGACAGGCTAGATCGTCATTGAATTTTATGACGATCATTAATAAATATATAATTTATAGGGTCTCCGAGAAAGAGATTTATCTCTAAGACACGTAAAAACTTCTCTATGAAAATGCATTAGCCGTTCGTTTAACAGTAGGTCCCGGGCATTTATGAGAAATATATCGTGCACAGCTGACTGATTTGAGAGAAGTTTTGACTTGTTTATTCATCAAATGTTAATGGAGAATACACTACATTTTTCATTCCGCGTGCAACACTTTGAAATATAAATCGGAGACCCTCAAAATAAGGGTGGAGCGCGGTAATTTGCTTATTTTGGAATGAAATAAAAAAAATTATGAACTTAAGAAACATTTATTTTATATTTTAATTATATTGAACTGTAAGGGAATTTTTTAAATTACATGGTTTTAAATAGTGTATCTGGCAAATGCCGACCTTTGCTTTCCACACTCTGCTGCATACGTTTTCTGAAGTTTTCATGAACTCTAACAAGCATGTTGACTGGTATTCTGCCAATTACAGTCTCAATATTGTTAATTAGGTCTTCCAAGGTGTTGGGACGGTTGATATACACCTTCGACTTCAAGTAACCCCAAACGAAAAAAAATTGCATGTTGTTGTTGTAACAACAATATATTTATTTTGAAGTCTTGTTCGTCTATGGGGGATCTGCTTCGATATCCAGGTGAAGCAAACGCGCCATTTGAACTGGATGCGTCCACAGAGACCTGGGGGTCAGCTGAGTGGGCTTGGCCGGACAATTGAAGAGGTGCAGTACATCATGTGGTCCCTGATGGCAGGCGGGACAGATGTCCGGAACGTTAGCATCAATTCGTGTCCAGTAAGAATTGAGGCGGCTGCACCATCCAGATCTCAGCTGCGCCAGAACCACGCGCGTCTGCCGAGGTAGTACCTTCACCTCAGGTGAAATCTCCGGGGGATGTTCCCCTAGCACTACATTCACACGGTAGCTGGATACTGCTGCTGCGACATCATCGGCGTGAATGTTGTTCAAACCTGCCTGATAGTTTCGATGATCTAAAGGTTCTCTCTTATACCGCTGGAGCTCTCTCTCTCTCTAGATCATGAAGATCGTACCTGATCTACCTGGGTGGAGGCATCCTGTTCAAGAGATGGTGGTTAGGATGACTGCTGCGAAAACAACCTAGCAGGTATTGCTTAGACAACAGGAAATTGTGTCTGCGCACGGTAAGGACCTTCGTCTCCTCGTGTAGATGGTCCTCAGAGGACATAAGAAGACACCCTGTTGATGTTCTAAGGGCGGCATTTTGGCAAGTCTGAATTTTCTTCCACTGCGTCGTACTCACGTTCTCATGTGGCTAAGTCTGGTGAGCGTGCCGGCCAGTTCACAACGCCCCTCAAGGAGATAAGCCGCCCAGGAAATATTTGCTTCAAACAATTTATGGTAACACTCCCTGTGTGTGTAGTGGCACCATCCTGTTGGAACCATTAGAGGATTAATTGCATTGCCTCAAGAGCCGGCTAAAAAAAATCCAGGAAATGCCAAGAGCAAGAGATGGCTTGCGAGCAGAGCATTTCGAAGCAGGTTTGCGAGCAGGTTTTGTGGTGTTATAATCCCTCTCTCAGGTCCTCTTCGTACACATGACATATTCCCTGCTGTTCTCAATGAAGTTACCCAATTTACAATTGATTGCCGTCCGCGTGGAGGAACAGCGAATCGTAAACGAAAAGCACGCTGCACTGCAATGATCGAGTGCGCATTTGATAAATACGCTTCAACACATAATGACCTCCACGATTCCAATGTATGATGGCAACAGAAAGGCAGACGAATACAAATCTCCCGTCAGCCACTATAAGCCACGCATACTCTCAACTTTCTTCGATCAACAGTGCCGCCACAGCCTGCAGTGCAAAAAATAAAAGAATCGCGCTCCACCCTGTATACTTATATACGAGGGCGGTTCGGAAACTTCTTAGTCTAGCACAAAAAGCGCGGTATAAACAGAAAAAAGTTAAGTGTTTTGGAAACTTCCAACACATGTTAAATTTTGTTTCGATCTGACAACTCTTTCATATAGAAACAGGTGTTCACAAAAGACGCATCCGCGATTTTTTTACAATGGAAAAACTAGAAATGCGTGGTGTCATTAAATATTTACATAAAAAAGGTTTATCGGGACAAGAAATTCATAATGATATGGTGAATGTGTTAGGTGAAAGTGCTCCTTCATATGCAACAGTAAAAAATTGGGTTGCTGAATTTAAACGTGGTCGTACAAGCATTGAAGATGAACCACGTAGTCGACGTCCATAAACAGCAACAACAACAGAAATTGTAGCCAAAGTGCATGAAATGGTATTAAATGATCGACGAATAAAAGTGCATGAAATAGCTAATATCATTTGCATCTCAAATGATCGAGTCCAATTAATTTTACATGAAGAACTACAGATGAAAAAGCTTTCTGCAAGCTTTCTGCAAGATGGGACTTGTTAACAGTCGACCAAAAACGCATAAGGATGAACATTTCTCAAGCTTGTTTGGATCGTTTTCAGCGAAATAAAATGGATTTTAAGCGTCGTTTCATAACTGTTGATGAGACATGGATCCACCACTATACTCCAGAGACAAAAGAACAATCCAAACAATGGACTGAAGCTGGAGGAAGTGCCCCAAAGAAGGCAAAAACAATTCAATCGGCTGGTAAGGTTATGGCAACGGTTTTTTGGGACTTCAAAGGTATTTTATTGGTTGACTATCTGCAAAAGGGTAAAACAATAAATTCAAAGTACTTTTGCAACCTTTTAGATCAATTAAATGTACAAATTCGAGAAAAACGTCCTGGCTTACAACACAAAAAAAAATAATTTTTCATCAAGACAACTCACCAGCGTACAAGAGTGTTTTAACAATGGCTAAAATCAACGAATTTAAGTACGAGTTGCTTGACCTCCCACCTTATTCTCCTGATTTAGCTCCCAGTGACTTTTACCAGTTCCCAAATCTAAAAAAATTCCTTGCTGGCATGCGTTTTACCTCAAATGATGATGCAATTGCAGTTGTAAACCACTATTTTGAAGACCTTGAGGAAAACTATTTAAATCAAGGGATATAATTGCTAGATAAGCGTTGGACTAAGTGTATTGAAGTTTCAGGAGATTATATTGAAAAATAAAAATATTTTTGTAAAACTAACTATTCTCTTTCATTGATAGGCTAAGAACTTTCCGAACCGCCCTCGTAATTTGTAAAAAAAAAGTGGCGATGTTAAGTGATTGTAGTGGTCAAACAGTCTGAAATAGCAAACTTTTTTTGTCAATCATTTAGGGAGACTACTTTATGGGCTTGTTTTGCACCGATGTGCTTACATAGGTTGCTTACAGTCGCTTTACTCGTTATATAGGGTGATCCTTCAAGAGGTATTTTTTCAGAACAAAAAAAAATATAAAAATTCAAATCAAGTGTGGAATCTTTATTGGTAATTTGAAAGGACATTTTATGGCATTTATTTCTTGAATATAATTTCCTTCAAATGTTGGCCGCAACTACGCCTCAGGGTTTCCATTCTGAGGGTCCAATTTTGGATGACTCGTTCGAGCATTTCGACCGGTATGGCTTTAATGACACACATAATGTTGGCTTCCAAAACCTGAATCGTAGCTGGTTTGTCAGCATAGACTTTGGACTTTAGGTAACCCCAAAGAAAAATGTCTAAAGGTGTGATATCACTCTATCTAGGCAACCAACTCACCGGTCCTATACGTGAAATTAGCTGCTTTACGAAATGACCTCTCAATACATCCATTGTTTGAGCTGCTGTATGGCAATTGGCACCGCCCTGTTGAAACAAAATGTCATGAAGAATACGGGCTTCAATTGTAGGTAGCCTAAAGATCGATATCATGGCGCGATAGCGAGCACTATTCACGGTTACGTTCCGGCCATCATTTTTAAAAAAATATGCACCGATGATTCCACCAACTTATAAACCCCACCGTGGGTTTCTCTGGGTATAATGACACCTCTTGAACCTCTTCTTGTTGCTCTTTAGCCCAAATGCGGAAATTTTGTTTTTTGACTTTGCCGTTGAGCCAGAAATGGCTCTCGTCACTGAACAAAATTTTGGGCGAACAGCGAAACTTCCCGTTTCTCACCGAAGGTTCATTTCCATAATACAGTTGCCAACATTTGAAGGTAAATTTTTTCAAAAAATAAATGCCATAAAATGTCTTTTCAAATTACTAATAAAGATTTCACGCTTGATTTGAATATTTGTATTTTTTTGTTTTGAAAAAATACCTCGAGATTGACCACCCTATATAAAATACTAGTACGCTTACAAAGACTGCTGATATTTTGTAAATGCCAAAAGGCAGTTAAGGTTATACAGCACAATTTTCAATGTCTGATTAAAAAAGTGATTATTGTAAAAAAAAATCAATTTTCACTTTTTTTTTGATGTGGACAATATTTGAGCATCGAATGAGATGCTCAAAAGTGTTCCCTCCCAGAGATATGCGCGTTTTATGAAAGTGATGGTACACCAAAGATACACGTATTTAAATCTTTAAAATGGCTCTCCTGAACCAAACTGGTTTTTACCCTTAGGTCCCTTTCTATTTTGCGTGTCATATATACTGAAGTTTCATCGCTTCTGGGCGTAAATCCGATTAAAAATGTGTGCTTTACAGCCACAGGTCTGAATACACCTGAAGGGAAACTTTAACTGGGGTGGGGGGCTACATAAAGCAGGAACCGTTGTGGCCCTGCACCAATCTCCAGCTTCATGACAAATATTTGTAACTACTAATGCAATTTTAGCTAGACCTTCCTTTAAGTTTACCGATCGACGTGTTATCACCAGCTATTTCCATTAAACGATGTCTGTCTGTCCGTCCATCTAAAGCTTGAACGAACGTAATTCATTTAAGGCTCTAGAAGCAATATATTACATCTAATCTTGATCGAAATGTTGCAGAATAATGTTTTGCGGGCAAAATATGGACGTAACTGCAATTGTAGAAAATCGTTTCGGATATTAATATAGCTCTACAAATATGTTCAACCAACATTATATTTTTATAAATTCAAACACACAATTTGACAAACCCGACGAACGAAAACGTTCTAGAGTTTGAAACCCAAATTTATTCAAATTCGAGGGTTTATCATTCGTTCGCTCTCTTGCAAATTCGAGTTTAGTATATTCTGTTATTTTAATAACTGGTATGATTATTTTTGATTAATGATTGGTTTATGCTTTTAAAACTTATTAAGTTTGTACGCACAAGTTTAACACTTTTCTGCATCAAATTACTACTCGTATAGTGGGTCAAAAAATAAATTTGAAAAAAGCTGTTACGATATCTTATTAAAACACCTGAAGAAGTTGAAGTTTTAAACCTTTGTATGTCCGACATCTTCATTGGTTAATGTGACACGAAAGATCCCAAATGGCTACAAATATGTGGACCGTAATACGGGAAATATAGGAAATAAGGAGGTCTATCTATAGTAAAAATTTTATTAAGTCTGAAATATCGCCAGAATACAGTTTAGCCCGTTTTCCGAAAATTATCTATTTTTTATAGTTGGGTTTTTTATATATGGTCACTCAAGCAGACGGAACACATTTTATACCCTTTACCAAAGAGTGAATGGTATACTTAATCTGTCATTCCGTGTGCAATACCACGAACTATTGATCTGAGACCTTATGTGACGCGCAAAATAGAAAGGGACCTAAGGTTAAAAACCAGTTTTGTTCAGGAGAGCCATTTTAAAGATAAGGTCCCTTTCTATTTGCGCTTAGAATCGTCGACTTTAAGGGCATGGGATCGGTGAAAGTGAAAGTGGGATCGGTGAAAAAAGTGAAAAGTTGATGATTAGAATCGTCAACTTCACTTTCATAAAACGCGCATATCTCTGGGAGGGAACACTTTTGGGGCATGGGATCGGTCTCATTCGATGCTCAGATGCTGTCCACATCAAAAAAAATGTGAAAAGTTGATGAAAAGTTTTGTTCAGGAGAGCCATTTCAAAGATTAGGTCCATTTCTATTTGCGCTTAGAATCGTCGACTTCACTTTCATAAAACGCGCATATCTCTGGGAGGGAACACTTTTGGGGCATGGGATCGGTCTCATTCGATGCTCAGATGTTGTCCACATCAAAAAAAAAAAATGAAAATTAATTTTTTTTACCCTTAGGTCCCTTTCTCTATGCTCTTTCACATATACAGTATAAACATAGTAGGGTCATAAACACTGTTACAACATTGAATACACCCATTTCAATAGTAGAACTCTGTTAATGTCATATGGGTTTTGAAAGCTTACCTCACTAACGTTAGTCTGTAACGGGATTTTAAAACTGTTTTAACTTTCATCATGGAGTGGTCAGATAATGAGAACCGTATCGCTATAATAGCGCTTTTCAAGTGTGAAATTAAAAAAGCGATATTTTCAAAACGCTGCGGCCACTAAGGATTAGCCGCATGTTTGTCTACCGATTCATACAACTGTGTGAGGAGACTGGAGATGTAAAAGACCGCCACCGGTCAGGCCGCTCAGTTCGAACTCCGCATGCCACCAAAGCCGTTAAATCAAGAATTCACAGAAATCCGCTCCGAAAACAGAAAATCATCATCTGTGCAAGTTATCAGCGTGCTTCACCAAAAGCCGTTTGCATTTTTCAATCCTATTTTTTTTTAAAGCTGCAGTCAATAAATGCCCGCTACGTCGTTTGAAAGCCCCAAGTCCCAAGTCTTTTTTAATTATTCGACTCATGGACTTCTGCGTGATATTCATTTTACGGGCCATGATTTTCTGTTTGCGGAGCGGATTTCTGTGAATTCTTGATTTAACTGCTTTGATGACATGCGGTGTTCGAACAGAGCGCGGGCGGCCCGACCGGCGGCGGTCTTTTATATCTCCAGTCTCCTCAAACAGTTTTATGCATCGGTAGACGCATAAAGATGAACAACGCTCTGGAAGACCGAAAACTGCTACATACTACTATTGAAAACATTAGAAAAATATTTAATGAAGTGACTAAAGATAGACGAATAAAGCTCAGAGAACTTGCTGATATTGTTAAAATACACGAAAAACAAGTTTGGAGTATTTTACATGATGAACTCCACATGAAAAAGCTATCCGCAAGATATCTGCCGCGTTTGTTGACTTTGCCCCAAAAATTCGTCCGTTGGACCGATTCCGAGGAGCTTTTAGCGATTTATCAGCGTAATCCAATAGAGTTCTTGCGCCGATTCATAACTGTTGATGAAACATGGAAACATCACTACATCCCAGAATGCAAAGAACAGTCAAAACAATGGATAGAAGCTGGTAAAAGTGGTCCCAAGAAGGCGAAATCTGTTAAGTCAGCAGGAAAAGTAATGGCCACAGTATTTTGGGATGCAAGGGGTATAATATTTATTGATTATCTTGAGAAAGGAAAAACTATAAATAGTGAATATAATTGTGCATTATTGGATCGGTTGAGTGAAGAAATCAAGATAAAACGACCGCATTTAGAAAAAAAGTTCTTTTTCATCAAGATAATGCTCCTTCACACACTGCATTTTTAACTCAACAAAAACTGGCCGAATTACGATTTGAAATTGCTCCGCATCCACCATAAAGTCCAGATTTAGCTCCTTCTGATTATTTCTTGTTTCCAAATTTAAAAAAAAATTCTCGGTGGCAAAAATTTTTGTCCAATAGCGAGGTTATTGCTGAAACTGAGGCATATTTTGAAGGTCTTGAAAAATCTTATTTTTCGGATGGAATTAAAAAACTTGAAAAACGTTTGATGAAGTGTATTGAGTTGGAAGGAGATTATGTTGAAAAATAAATAATAATAATTCCAAAAGAACGGTTCTTTTTATGTTAGGCCAGTTACTTTTGCGGTCGCCCTCGAAGATTTAAACCCGTTTTCGTTTCACAGCAACATTAATAATTTTACGAATACTATTGAGTTATAAAGCACAAATTGTCAAAATTACAAAATTATTTGCTTAGTACTTCTTTAATACAAATATCAAATTATTACTTTTTAAAAATATAGCTTTTATTACATTTGTTCATAACTAATAGAAAAGTATTACACAACACAATGTAAGCAACTCTATTCTGATGTTAGTTCGAATTTAAAATTAAGTTAGGGCCAACATAAAATAATTTTTTGTTGAAATATCTGTAAGGCTTTACGAGGGCGGTTCGGAAAGTTCTTAGCCTATCAATGAAAGAGTATCGTTAGTTTTTCAAAAATATTTTTATTTTTCAATATAATCTCCTGAAACTTCAATACACTTAGTCCAACGCTTATCTAGCAATTCTATCCCTTGATTAAAATAGTTTTCCTCAAGGTCTTCAAAATAGTGGTTTACAACTGCAATTGCATCATCATTTGAGGTAAAACGCATGCCAGCAAGGATTTTTTTTAGATTTGGGAACAGGTAAAAGTCACTGGGAGCTAAATCAGGAGAATAAGGTGGGTGGTCAAGCAACTCGTACTTTAATTCGTTGATTTTAGCCATTGTTAAAACACTCTTGTGCGCTGGTGCGTTGTCTTGATGAACAATTATTTTATTGTGTTGTAAGCCAGGACGTTTTTCTCGAATTTGTACATTTAATTGATCTAAAAGGTTGCAATAGTACTCTGAATTTATTGTTTTACCCTTTTGCAGATAATCAATCAATAAAATACCTTTGAAGTCCCAAAAAACCGTTGACATAACCTTACCAGCCGATTGAATTGTTTTTGCCTTCTTTGGGGCACTTCCTCCAGCTTCAGTCCATTGTTTGGATTGTTCTTTTGTCTCTGGAGTATAGTGGTGGATCCATGTCTCATCAACAGTTATGAAACGACGCTTAAAATCCATTTTATTTCGCTGAAAACGATCCAAACAAGCTTGAGAAATGTTCATTCTTATGCGTTTTTGGTCGACTGTTAACAAGTGCGGCACCCATCTTGCAGAAAGCTTTTTCATCTGTAGTTCTTCATGCAAAATTAAATGGACTCGATCATTTGAGATGTACTTTTATTCGTCGATCATTTAATACCATATCATGCACTTTGGCTACAATTTCTGTTGTTGTTGCTGTTTTTGGACGTCCACTACGTGGTTCATCTTCAATGCTTGTACGATCACGTTTAAATTCAGCAACCCAATTTTTTACTGTTGCATATGAAGGAGCACTTTCACCTAACACATTCACCATATCATTATGAATTTCTTGTCCCGATAAACCTTTTTTATGTAAATATTTAATGACACCACGCATTTCTAATTTTTCCATTGAAAAAAAAATCGCGGATGCGTCTTTTGTGAACACCTGTTTCTATATGAAGGAGTTGCCAGATCAAAACAAAATTTAACATGTGTTCATAGCAGAACACAAAACACAAAACACTTAACTTGTTTCTGTTTATACCGCGCTTTTTGTTCTAGGCTAAGAAGTTTCCGAACCGCCCTCGTATAAAGCCGGTCAAATGTTTGGGGATTGTACTTATAGTATGTTACAGCGCCCATATTATATATCATGGTCGACGCATTATTTTGGTATCTGAGGGGTTTGCATTCACAGAGTTTTATTAATATAAGTATAGCCTTATGTCGGTTGAAAAGATTTTTTCGGCAGTCGGTTTTTAATTATTTTACTCATTTCTTGGCCGATTTTAGTGCAATTAACGATAAAAGATGGACCTCTTTGAGGGCTATCATATTGATATTTTAAGGTTCCGCGTGGGATTTACACATCGGAAGTTATAGGACAATATCGGATGTAAATATATATTTTTGAAATACTGTAATCCATATTGTCGCCAGTTGAATATCGATTTTAATGAAATTAAATTTGTGCTAATGAAATTTAATTAGGGCTATCAAATTTATTTCTGAAGGCTCCATGTGGGATATACATATCGGGATATACATCTCTAGTAGTTTATGATGTTCTATTTAACATTTTGATGCATATTGTAATTTAGCTTTAATAGGCCCCAATGGGCTTCGAATTACACTTCAATAAAGAAATGAAATGAAATAGCCCGATATCTGCCGTAAATGTATTTTTTCAACGTAATATCGCCGATAGTTAGGCCATTTGAATTGCGATTTTGATTAAATTAAGTGCAAAGCACGCAGAGTATTAACGGCTATAATTTTAGTGGAATGCATACTTCGGAAGTTATAGCCCAATATACGTTAAAAAATTATATTTTTGGCATATCTTTTCCGATTTTTCGGCCACATCTAAGCCATTTTAAGGCGGATTTTAATAAAATCAACTGGAATCGACTAATAATTTCAGAAATAGTAAATATAAAAAAAGATTAAATCTCCGTAAAGCGTCCTTTAATTAATCTCCATTTTGGGGGTAAAATACCCCACATTGCATCGGCCTGGTAGACTTTTTTTGGTTTTGATTTTATTACTACATTTTATTGATTACTTAATGTGTTTTCGTCTTAAAAAAAAAACGATAAATCCTTGTACGTTCTGATGTTCGGATAACCGATAATATGTTATACCAGCAAATTAAATGGGGGTTGATGACTGTTGTCACTACAAATACTAACATGTATTTCAAAATTGGTTAGTTGCCCTGGTCACCAGTCGTGACAACCGATAGTTTTACTGAATTCGGTTGTTATAACCGATTTATCGGCTGTGCGTACCGTACTACTAATGTAGCATCTTATGACATCGAACTATGTAGTCATTAATACCATGGAATGTTGGTGATTGCAACAGAAAGTCAGTTATTCCAAACGAATTTTTGTAGTTCGGAACGATTTTCAACTGATTTTTTCTCAGTGTGTCAGCAATTAGCCATATTTATGCTGATCGGACGTACGTTAAAAACACCTGCAAAGACAATGATAATCAATATGATTGTCTTTTGTAAACTGTGGCCAAGTAGCCCTTAATTTATTCGGTCACATGTAAATTAAGGCCCTAACCATATTTTTGTTTGATTTTTTCATGCGATAACCCCACAATAATTTCACAGGACCTTCGGTTCCATGTTGATATTTACATAAGTATTTGTAAAGCAACACTTACCAGAGTTTGGCGCTGGCACGTTTCGAGCAATTAAGCAACCCGTAGGGCAAACCAAGAAATGTTTGGTAAGCGTTTTGAGTGTAAATGTCACCATTTGCAGTGTCAATCATATTCAAATACGCGAGGAGTCACAATTGAAATGTCTGTTGTGCTTACAAAACAAGTGCAATTACACGGCCGTAATGTTAGGGGACAGTCGCAGGATAGGAAAGTGAATTCCTAGCCGTTGTACTCCCCGTTAATCACCCTTCACCCTAATGGGGCCATTACTTACTATTGAAATTACTGTCAGTTACATGTGCCCGAGCTGCTCACTGGCGGGATAATAACAATTTTTATATTACCCCGAGTAAATGCGCGAGTGTGTAATATTACTTTTGTCCTTTAATGAACTGGTGTTGTTGCGGTGATGATGATGGTGGTGGTGGTAGCGGTTGTTTGGGGTGGTGTTGTGTTGTGTTGTAAGGATAAGGGACACGTACACCAACACGACACAGTGAGCGATTTAATTCAATTAACATGGCGGCGGACAGTGAATTAAATGTTCATTATAAATGTGGATAATTTAAATTAAAACCATTTAATTTCTTCTTTTTTTCGTTTTTATGAAAAATTGCATTTATGAAATATTAAACCTGCTATTTATGCCTGCTCGTTTCGTTTTGTTTCTTTTTTCGCAGACCAATACATTCCAAATGGTCCTGGCCACCGACGAGGTCTACACTTATGCTATCTTCAATTATGACCTGATCAACTGGTCGGCGCACACAGAAGCTGGCGGTGATACCACACATGGCGAGGGAGGTGTTCCAGCATTCGTAAGTATCGGCTTGATTTGATTTGTTCTTTTTGCGGTTTATCGTGTGGTGTCTTCGTCCGCAGCTGAGGGAAAACAAAGTTGATTTTTGTTTTTGCTTAAGTTGGTCAATTTAATCTTCTTAATAGTTTATGTTGTTTTTGTATGTTTGTGTTGGTGATTATTCACTATCACACACTCTCAGTTTCATTAACATCTGTTGTGCTGCATAAGGATACACACGCAGCGGGTAAGGAAAGCTAACCACAAGGCCTTCTAGGAAGGGCCTTAAGACATGTTTTCATTTAAAATCAATAAGGGTTAGACAGATGAATAAACTCTTCCGTGCTCCCCTACAGAAGACCTGCAAGTAGAACCTTTTTCAATTCAAAAATACCATTTAAATATTAGAAATTCCATTTGAAATTCTAATAATAACAATTGAAATTCAAAAGACATCAATTGCAGTACAGGAGATTCTATTTAAAATTCAGAATATTATTTTGAAATAAAGGGTGTCCTAAGAAGAGCGCAATTTTTAAATTTTAAATAAAACACAGACATTTAAGAAAAAATCGTGAAACTTTATTATATCGTAAAGTAGACAGAATGAGGTTAAATATGGAACAATATATCGTGCAGATGGCCGCCGCGGCTTTGCTGGCATGCACGCGATCTTTTAAAGAAATTTTCAATGACCGTTTTGCATGAATGCTGCGGTATTTCATTAATGCAGCGTCCAATTTCGTCTTTTAAGGCTTGAGTCGTCGTCGGCTTATTCGCGTAAACCATCGACTTCAAAAAACCCCAAAGAAAAAAATCTAATGGTGTTAAATCGCACGATCTAGACGGCCAATTCTGATCTCCAAAACGCAAAATAACACGACCGGGAAATGACTGATGCAGCAATTGAATTGTTTCTCTGGCTGTATGACATGTGGCGCCGTCTTGTTGGAACCACATGCCCTCCACATTCATTTCTTCAATTCTAGGCAAGAAAAAACTGGTTATCATTTCACGATACCAAACACCATTGACTGTTTGCGCTTGACCTGCCTCATTTTCATAAAAAAAAGGTCCAATGATTCCTCCAGCCCAAAAACCACAACACACAGTGACACGTTGAGGATGCATTTGCTTCTCGTGAATCACTCGAGGATTTTCCGCACCCCAAATGCGACAATTCTGCCTATTGACGAAGCCATCAAGATGAAAATGGGCCTCGTCACTGAAGATGATTTTATCGGCAAAATCAGCATTTTCATGCTGTCTCTCCAATACCCAATTAACGAACTCCCTTCGCTGTCCATGGTCAGCTGGCTTCAGTTCCTGAGTCAATTGAATTTTGTATGCATCAAGATGCAAATCTTTCGTCAAAATTCGCTGCAAAGTGGATTTGGAGACACCAATTTGCTGAGCTCGGTGTCGAATTGAGGTGGATGGAGTTTGAGCGACATCATCACGTACAGCTGCGACATTTTCGGTCGATCGACCTGGTCGATGGCGCGTTGTTGTCTTTACATCACTAACAGACCCAGTTTCGGCAAATTTATCCATTAATCTCTTTACAGTTGACTCTTTTGGAGCATTATTGTGACCCCAAATTGATCGCAATTTGCGAACTGTAGCCGCAAAACTTTCACCATTTTGGTAAAACAATTTCACAATGAGAATGCGTTGTTCATTCGTGTAGCGCTCCATTTTTACTAACCTCGTACCTTCTACTAACAAACAATAACAATTGTGCAAATGTCAAACAATGACACTTCGAATGTTGCCAGATTTAAAAATTGCGTTCTTCTTGGGACACCCTTTACAGAAGCCATCGTTTAATAATCTAAAAATTACATTTAAAATTCCAAATACTTCAATTAAGATTTAAATGATTTTATACAATTCAACATATTCCATTTGAAATTCGGAATGGTGTGTATTAGAAATTAGTCATTCCATTTGCAACACCTTGAAATATTATTTAAAGGCCCTAAAAATTATATGTACGAGTATATATTGGCCGTGTTCGATTGGCGCATCACTTAAAAGGTCCCTAGCTCGATAACTTTACACCATTTTACGTAAAAAATTTTGTGGTTAAAGGAAACTATTGAAAATTTGCTTTATACTATTTATAACCCGTTTCATTTCAATATTTAAAGTTTTTGGAAAACATGTATTTATTAAAAAAATTTTAGCGACTTTAAGCGAAGTTGAATATTTCCCGTATAATAATATTCGAATAACAGCTTTTCTACAGGTTTCAAATTTTTAAATCAAATGGCTTGTGATGCATTAACCCATTCCTGCCTAATGGGTATTTAAATACCCAAGAAAGTGTTGATACATAAATAATTTTAGCGTAAGCCAGGTGAGCGATATTGCGGTAATTTTTTTTGATAGAAAATATTGGTTAAATTAAAGCATTTAGGAAGATTTTTCTTTGGAAAATGCTCCGGAAAAGTGCTGTCAAACATAGGAAAATGGTACAACTTAAAAAATTTCTAATTTTACCGAATAGCTTAAGTTGTCTACTAGTTATATAATGAAAAAACAGCGATACGTCAACACACCTGGCCTGCAGATCCAGTCAAATGCAAATGGGTAATTTTATTAAGAAAAAATGGTACTTAAAAGAAATAAATCACTTAGCCTTAGCAATTTTCTTCTGATCTGGTGCAATACCCTTGTGATAACCACACGTCTCGCAATTTTTTTTTGAGCTGTAAATGTAAATGTATTATACTTATTGGCGTCTCAAAGCTACAGTAGAAATTTCAACTCCTAGTTCAGTTTTAACCGCTCCAGAAGGCCTAATATGGTTCCGAGTTGACAATAGCTTAATGTGGTTAGCTTTCGTTAGTAAAATATTTTTACGGTCTAGCATACAAAATAAATAATTTTCTCATGTAACCCATTCTTCACAAAATCTTCCAATTTTGTATGTTTTTTAGTAATCTAAATTTAAGTTTGAACATTGTCCTTTAAATTTTCAATGATGAATTTTAAAAAAAAATTTTACTTACAAAATATTTTATACAAAAATATTTTGTAAAATATTTTTTTAAAATTTCCTTTACAATTTTTTATCAGCACTTACAAAAGTGGCTAAAAGTTGTTATTTTTGTTAATTACGAATTCATTTATAATGACATTTTCCCTATTTTTTGTTCGAATCTACGGCTGACATTTTTCATTTTATAGCCTAAACAGACGACAGTGTTAATGCAAATTAACTCGCAAATAAACTCCCCCCAAACTAAAATAACTCTAATATAAATGCACAAAATCAAACTGCATTTAGCTATTACAATATGGCAACAGTGTCACAATTTATCAAAAATGAACACAGCTGACATCAAATCAGCTGTTAAGTTGTTGATGGTTTGTAGCAGGGACGATACATGTGGCTGGCGAATTGGTACAAAAAAAGGAATAAAAAGTATTTTTCATGCCGGAAAGGTACAACATTTGTATACCTTGTGGTAGGGTATTATGGTATAGTGCTGATGTTTTCAACCCCAAAAAACAATCGATTCAGAACCACTATCTGATTCCTTTGAGCTAACACTATTAAAAATGTTCAATGTAGGACCATGTTAAGACAGCTTACTAAGGCGTTTCTGGTTTCAGCTCAAAATCCGCAGCTAAAAAAGCCACATACTGCATCCAACTTAGACCAAATTTTGTACAGAGCGTGACTTGTCACTAATACGAGGGCGGTTCGGAAACTTCTTAGCCTAGCACAAAAAGCGCGGTATAAACAGAAAAAAGTTAAGTGTTTTGGAAACTTCCATCCCTGCTATGAACACATGTTAAATTTTGTTTCGATCTGGCAACTCCTTCATATAGAAACAGGTGTTCACAAAAGACGCATCCGCGATTTTATTACAATGGAAAAATTAGAAATGCGTGGTGTCATTAAATATTTACATAAAAAAGGTTTATCGGGACAAGAAATTCATAATGATATGGTGAATGTGTTGGGTAAAAGTGCTCCGTCATATGCTGAATTTAAACGTGGTCGTACAAGCATTGAAGATGAACCACGTAGTGGACGTCCAAAAACAACAACAACAACAGAAATTGTAGTCAAAGTGCATATGGTATTAAATGATCGACGAATAAAAGTGCGTGAAATAGCTAATATCATGGGCATCTCAAATGATCGAGTCCATTTAATTTTGCATGAAGAACTACAGATGAAAAAGCTTTCTGCAACATGGGTGCCGCACTTGTTAACAGTCGACCAAAAACGCATAAGAATGAACATTTTTCAAGCTTGTTTGGATCGTTTTTAACGAAATAAAATAGATTTTAAGCGTCGTTTCATAACTGTTGATGAGACATGGATCCACCACTATACTCCAGAGACAAAAGAACAATCCAAACAATGGACTGAAGCTGGAGGAAGTGCCCCAAAGAAGGCAAAAACAATTCAATCGGCTGGAAAAGGTTATGGCAACGGTTTTTTGGGACTTCAAAGGTATTTTATTGATTGACTATCTGCAAAAGGGTAAAACAATAAATTCAGAGTACTATTGCAACCTTTTAGATCAATTAAATGTACAAATTCGAGAAAAACGTCCTGGCTTACAACCCAAAAAAATAATGTTTCATCAAGACAACGCACCAGCGCACAAGAGTGTTTTAACAATGGCTAAAATCATCGAATTAAAGTACGAGTTGCTTGACCACCCACCTTATTCTCCTGATTTAGCTCCCAGTGACTTTTACCTGTTCCCAAATCTAA
The DNA here is from genome assembly GCA_963513945.1 of Hydrotaea diabolus. Classification (NCBI taxonomy): domain Eukaryota; kingdom Metazoa; phylum Arthropoda; class Insecta; order Diptera; family Muscidae; genus Hydrotaea; species Hydrotaea diabolus. Next base: position 209,823,273 of record OY740716.1, on the reverse strand, counting down.
AAAAATTCCTTGCTGGCAAGCGTTTTACCTCAAATGAAGATGCAATTACAGTTGTAGTCCACTATTTTGAAGACATTGAGGAAAACTAATTTAATCAAGGGATAGAATTGCTAGATAAGCGTTGGACTAAGTGTATTGAAGTTTCAGGAGACTATAATATTGAAAAATAAAAATATTTTTGAAAAACTAACAATTCTCTTTCATTGATAGGCTAAGAACTTTCCGAACCGCCCTCGTAGGCCTTTTTGGGGTTAGCCCCACACAAAGTTTCTAACAGATTCGTGTCCTGTCGGTAAAAACATTGGTTGGTACTTTGGATCATATCGCCCAATGTACCATGCACCCCTGCAAATAGAATTAGCATATAGATTTGTTCGTTGTAACTAACAATTGGTAACGACAACAAAAAAATTCGCTCTTGAAACCATCTTGGTATTGTTATCCAAGCACGAAAACCGATAAATAAAAAAATGTTAAAGGGGCCTCCGGTTTTGAAATAACTTTACTTCAAAGACGACCTAATGCTGAAATTGGAAAATTTATTTTTTTCATGACAACATTTTTTGACTTTTCTTATTGACTCTTAAGTAAAGTAAAAGCTTGTTAAAAAGAATTTATTTTTAATACGACGTTTCACTTAAAATTCTAGTGCATAAATAAACATTCTAATGTGCTGATGGTAAACTTAAAGTACACGCAACAATAAACATTCGGTTGGCAAACCAATTCGGTTGAGGCAATGAATCTGTTCTCTGTGTTTTTGGAAAAAACCGTTGAAGTTTTAAACTGCTGTGTATTGCTTTAACTGCTGTGTATTCTTAAGTTTCGTTCCGATTTATCTAATGTTCAATCAATATTCTTGAAAGGTTCCACATTTTAAAATTTTAAAAACGAGGGCCTTCTGACTACCTAAAGAGGCATGCTAGAAGGCCCCTCATCTTGTTGCTGGATATCCATTTCTGTGCATACGTCGATGTAGGTGCGTCAATGTGTGAGGTTGCGTGCGTGTGAAGTCATATCGTTTTTGTTTAATTTTTTTTTTTTGAACCTCCAGCATTCATTCAGTCCGTCCGCCCGTCCGTGGTTCTTGGCATGCTGCTCACGTTCTGTGGCTTTGCAAAGAGGAATTATGTATGCAGTGTACTTCATTTTTACACTTTCACTATATGAATGTTATAAGTACATATATATACTTTTACAGCTTCTTATTCTTCGACTTACTTTTGTTATGAAGTCAACGAACACACGCACACACACACATACTAGTTTATATGCTCCTACTACTACTACTACATGAGCACTTCATTATTTCCCACACATCACCATCATTAACAGGAGGTTCATCTTAAGTCGTCTCATAATTAAAAGTTGCCAAAGGTGACCAAATCAAAGTTCTTTAAAGATCTCTTTGGAAACGTTTTTCATATGTTGCTCATGTTTCTCTAAGTGTATGTGTATTACAGTGTGTAGGTAAAAATTACTTGTAGTGTTCTTTAAGTGTGAGTTGCGATGATTTTCAAATTATTTTCATTCGTTTAATTAAACCACACGATAAACTTGAGAAATGCCGTAATACCAGCCTCCTCGTACATTTGAAACCGCTTTCTTCAGTGGCCTTTTTCTGGACTTTAAAGATTTACAGGCTCTTAAAAAAAGCCTTTTAAAGGTTATTTTTTTCAAAAAATAACATGGTCACACTCTATGGACAATACTTAAGCTTGCATTACTGAAAGGACTCTTTTAACATTTTTTTCCTTGAATTGACCAATTTAAAATCTCATAAAAAAGCCACGATTTCATCGTTTATATGTGGAGTCGACAACGTTAGAATTTTATTGATCTGGCTGCCTCTCTAACTTTGCAGTAGCGTATCCTGTCAACCCAATTTTTCCAGACCTTAGTAGCTATTTCTGGGTCTTTCTTACGAATTTCTTGCTCGATATTCCCTTAAAGGGTCTCACGATATCCCACAAAAAAGTTTAACGGTGTCGAGGTGGCCAATTGACATCGCCAACGATAGCCGACCTTGGCGTGCACACAATCCATTGTGGCGTGGGTTGTGTGGCATGGCGCGCCATCCTACTGAAAGCAATGATTGTCTTTGTCTACAAACTTCATGCACAAAAAAATATTTTTTTTGCCCGTATTCGTGAAAGTTTCTTCAGTGCGCTATGAATAATATTAATCTGTATCTACAAGAAAATTCGCTTCTTATTCGTAGACAGTTGCAGCGGCGTCGTCACTATCGTAGAACCCAATGGGTGCGTGAAATATATTTAAGAAGAGATGAAATATTTAACAAACGCTTAACTAATGCAAGGCAAGTTGTTGAGTGTGCCTTTGGTATCCTGAGTAGCAAGTGGAGATTGTTATTAAAGGCAATTGAAGTAAATCCCGACCGTGCCGATGTCATAATAAAGTGTATTTGTTTACTTCATAACGTAATAATTGATAAGGAGGGTATTCATAATATGGCTACGGAAACACCGTGTCAACCAAATAAAAGCAGAAACGTATTTATGACTGCATTAGAGAATAGAAGCTCAACAAGAGCTCACAATATAAATGATGCACTTAAAAACTATTTCTGTCGAAATAACAATTAGATGTAATATAATGTATCTATTTGTCATAAATAAAAAAATATACTTACCAGATATTTCCATGCCTTTTGATACTTCACTCCATGCTCTGCGCTGAATGTCACGTAGATGATAACTTGGATCACTTTGATCCCATAAACATTTCTGGTCGAACATCAAGTTAATAAACTTCTCGATATCCATTTTCTTCCACTTTTTCCTTTCTTTTTTTATTTTTTTCACTTTTTCTTTCTTTCAACTTTTCAACGAGCACGTGCGAATACGTATAAAAATCCAAACAAGTTGGGATTGCATTCGTACATCTGAACTGCATGTACGTATACGTACGACTAATTCGCATACAGTGTGCGCGGTTTCATAGTACTTCTTATGTTTGGATCGTTCGTGCGTGTTCGGACGATTCAAATTCGTACGAATTCGCATCCAGTGTGCGGCCGGCCTAATGATGCTGCCGCTCCGAAATCCGCACCAAACTGTCACACTCTGAGGATGCCTTGGCTGATCGACGATCACGCTCAGGTTTTTCGTCCCCCATGGATGGCAGTTTTGCTAGTAAACAGAGTGGCTGAGATTAAAATAAGTTTTATCGGTTAATATCGTTGTTTATTTCAAGCTCCCCTTCGGTCCAAACTGAAAAGTGATATCAAAGCAGATTTTCGTCTGCCTTCAGGACATCTAGAGTAGGGTGGAGTGAAAACATGCTTTTTTTATAATTTGAAAAAGTTAACCTCGGAAAGAGATTTAGTCTGGGGTCCTAAAGAGGGGAAAAATAAAGAAAAAAATTTAAAAAAAATTTTAGGGGTCGCGCCACTCCCTAGAAATTTGGAAATTATCGCTATTTTGGCGTTGATTTTAGAAAAATCCTAAAAATTAACGACTTAACTTATTCGAAATTTAAAAGTTTGAGCTTGTTCAGTGCCCAAACAAAAGTATTTGAGGCAAATATGAGGATAATCGACTAATATTTGTAGCTTTGGTGGCGATTTCATTGTTCAGTCAATTTTCTGAAGAATGGACGATTTGACTTATTTTACTTTTTGAAATTTTTGAACAATGAGAAAAATTTTTTTAAATTTTTTCATGCCCTTATTTCATTGTTTACGCTATTGCAAACTTTTTAGGATTTTTCTAAAATCAACGCCAAAATAGCGATAATTTCCAAATTTCGAGGGAGTGGCGCGAACCATAAAAATTTTTTAAAATTTTTTTCTTTATTTTTCCCCTCATTAGGACCCCAGACTACATCTCTTTCCGAGGTTAACTTTTTTTTTTGAATTTCACTCCACCCTAATCTAGAGCCTTCAATCGTTCTATATGTACCCCAAACATAGCCACTGTCAAAGCAGATTTATATGTTAAACGATTAAGTGACAACAGAAATCACTGTTTCTTTCTAGCGTTAAATATAACCGACGACCCCACTCCGATATCGCTTCTAGGCAGACATACACAGCAATTTTTCGTGAAATTCCGAAAAAAAGTAACAGATTACTATTATCAGCAAAAGCGTAGATACGGCTTTGCCTATGATTATGCGAGGGCTGATCAAACACTGCTTCAATAATTATTGATATGACCTCGTAATATAAAGGATGTTAGGGAAGAGGCACGAAGTATGGGCAGATATTTGAGGTGCGGACAATAAGCGTGTCCTTTAATGGCCCTATCTACAACTGTGAACATTGCTCATAAACTAATGCCGGTTTGACGAAGATTTTGGAACACCCAGAAAAAGTCGGTTTTGCAATCGCTTCGGGCTAAAAAAAAATACGTTGGACAAAGAGACTTTCTGTTGAAATTACCAAATGTTAATAACCTTAATAGAAACTGTCTTCAACATACTATAATATGGTAGCTATGATAACAATATGGCAGAGACAACTAACTATTTGGTTGTACTAATAAAAAGAAAAGAATTGGTTTCCAGAACCAGCTGTTGTGTCGTATTGTCTATTGCAACAGAACCCAAATTAAAACAAATTAAACACACACAGAGAACAGATTTTTTTTGCCACAACCGAATGATAGAGGTTGTATACACCTTGAGTTTTTCATCAGTGCAACCAAATGTTAGTTAGTTCTCTGTAACATATTAATAACGACTGTTCAAACTCATAAAATACCATTAAACAACAACCCGTTTTTGGTTATGTTGAAATTTAAGTTGTTATCTAGTTATTTTGCAAAACTATCGGCAGTCACAACTACCAATCGAGGCATCTAAATACCTCTTCCGCGTTATATTGGTATGGCCGATGTCATACTTGAGGTTTGTCGAACCGAATATCTATTCCGATTATGACCATTTGGCGATTGCGACCGAAATTTTAATAATTGATTCCATTAAAAATTTGTTTGCTAAACTATCGGTTGTGCCAAGTACCAATCGTGGTAACTAAATACCTTTTCCTCGTTTTATTCGTATGCTTGATGATATCGTGGTTTATCGAACCGAATATCTATTCCGATTATGAACATTTTATTATTGGTTTGCATTAACAGATTTTTTGCAAAACTAACGGCTCTGCCAACTACCAATCGTTGTAACTAAATACCTTTTCCTCGTCTTATTGGTATGACCGAACATCTTGTGGTTTGTCAAACCGAATATCTATTCCGATTCCGAACATTTGGTGATTGCAACCGAAAATCTTCTTTTACAACGGAATTTTTGTAGTCCAACCGACTATTTTATTCTCTGTGTACCAGCAAAAACAACCATACCCAACCTAATAAACCTCCACGGCCCGTTTTTGGGACCTATCGGCCACATGCGTCCTACCCTGTTCTCAGGTAAAACTTTAAAATTACTATATACGAGGGCTGCTATATATATTTTGGCTTAATAATGAAAATGCCGATTGAGACACCTCCAAAACATGGTTTTTGAACGCGACGAAAATCGTTGACCACGCATTTTTTTCTTCATGTGAGGGAATAAAAAAAGTGCCAAGTCAGGGCTGTGCGGCGGATGACCCATCAATTCGTCGAAAGTTGTGAAAAATGATCGCACGAAAATGTTCACGAGTTAATTCCATTTTTTGACAAATTTATTTTTTCAAGTCACTGGTCGTACGTCAAAACGTTCTGAGTACGTTTATGCTATAAATGTCAAACCTTCCAATGGAAATATCAGAGGCCAGAAGTATATATCGCAACCCTCGTATTTGGATTCGTGGAAAATTTGCTTTAATATGAATATTGGTCCGTATTCACTATTGATCGTCCGTTTTGTCCATGTGTAATGTTATTTGAGTCAAAACGTCCAGCAACTATGATTTTTGTAAGGTATCAAGTCTCAACTAACAGCACCTTATTTAACCCACTTGTACCGTCAAAAAAGAAAAACGATTTGATTTGTTAACGCAATTCTTAAAAAAAAGTTATTTTTTCCGAAGTACCCTTTATCCCTCAGGCCCCCCTGGGCCGAGCCAATCCCAAACAACAGATATTTTGTTTCACACATAATTATGATCTTACTACCATATTAATATTAAGATAATTTTCGGAAAACTTTTTGTTTTATTTACATCGTGCATTTTAGTTGGACCACCCTTTGGTACTCCGAACCACAATCATTCGTTTGCCAAAAAAAAAATTCAGTGGTGGCAATGAATCTGTTCTTGGTGTGCACTTATGGTGTTGGTATGGAAACATACACTCTGGCGATGCCATGATCCTTTAGAAAAATGTTCATAATGGCCAAAGTATCAACCGGCCACTAAACGGTTTTAATAGTATCAAATTATTGATCCAAAAATTGTAGACTGCATATGGTTTTTATTAGACAAGAGAGCGTGATATTTAGACATTTTAAATTCTCCTTGACAGGCGGTTATTAGGTGTACCGACATGATACTACAAAATTCAATCCATGCTGCAGGATATATAAGACTCGCCCAGGCCGATCATAATTTGTCTCTTGTTTACTTAGTAGGGACATAAATACTGTTACAACATTGACCACACCCATTTCAATAGTAGAACTGAACATACCCCGTTAATGTCATATGGGCTTTGAAAGCTAACCTCAATAGCGTTAGTCTGTGACGGGATTTTAAAATTCTTTCATCATGGAGTGGTCAGATAATCAGAACCGTATCGCTGTAATAGCGCTTTTCAAGTGTGAAATGAAAAAAAGCGATATTTCCAAAACGCTCCGGCCACTAGGGATTAGCCGCATGTTCGTCTACCGATGTATAAAACTGTTTGAGGAGACTGGGTATGTAAAAGACCATCACCGGTCGGGCCGCTTACGATCTGTTCGAACACCGCATGTCATCAAAGCCGGCCATCTAAGGAAACATCAGAACTCATCACAAGGGTGGAAAAGGGTCATCACCCAGCTTCAGTCATGGTTTGGTGGGGTGTCTCTTACGATGGGGTCACTGACCTGCATTTCAGCGAAAAAGGAGTCAAAACATCGACCAAAGCTTACCAAGAAACCGTTTTGGAAGCTGTTGTGAAACCTCTTAACAATTCCCTGTTCCAAAACCAGTCAGAATATTGAGCAGGCCCATAACGCTAAAACGTTCCAGGTCTGTCTTCGAAACAATTTGCCAGTGTTCATATCCTCTGAAGAACGGCCCTCAGGCAGTCCAGATTTGAACCCATTGGATTACAAATTGTGGACGGTTTTAGAGGACAAGGTTTGTCCTCTTTGGTTCGAGCTGTGGCCAATTTTCCAATGGACGAGGTTCGTGTAGCTATTGACGATTTGTCAGTGCGACTTAAGGGCGTGTGTAAAGGCAAAAGGCGGACATTTCAAATAAGTAGATTATTTTTGGATACAATAAACATCAATAAATATATTAAAAAATATTTGGTCCAAAAACATTCAGTACTTTTTATTTTGCAGCATAAAACGTGTGTAACAGTATTTATGTCCCTACTAAGTATATCTTCATCGGGGGACCTATTTGAGTTTACGAAGCATCTAGATGCAAGAAGCTCAAAACCCGTTTCTTGCCTTATTTATCACATCCAACGAATCCTAGAGATTTGACGTTTGCTGACTGTTCTCCTCAATTCAAATTGCTGAACCGTACGACCGCCACGCTCAGTTCTTGTAGGGCCTTTGGAACTTCTTTCCTATGCACGCCCGAATGATATTGCTGCAATGTAATCTTCATTAAAATAAAAAAAATCCGATATCAATTGATTTCAATATAAATTCCACATTGACCACTTTTCCAAATCACATGCATCAGTGGTGGTGGTGGTGGATGCATTGCATATGACATTTCCATCATGGCTTGGTTTGTGGAAAATTCTTAGAGTTGCTATCGTTATCCTAGTTGGTCTATCCGCATGCATAGCATATCCTTGTTACAATAGCTGCTTGCCAGGAAGTGTTGAGTGGTCTGTTATGCGAAACATCACGTTTGTTTAACCACTTTGACACACATCATTTCCGACCATTTTTTGTTTGTGTTTCTCCATTTGGTGGTGGTGGCTGTGCAACAGTTCTCCAAAATGTCACATCTTTCCTAAAGTGCTGATTCATGTAAAAGTTATTGTTCACATGACGATAGCAATACTTGAGCAAATTGTACAATATATTTATTGAAATATGCAAAATTGAATATAATTTTAACACATTCAAGATGATGTTAAAGGCAAATGTTTGACAGGACTCGTATACGATTTGAAAAAACAATGGAAGAAATTATTGTTTATTTTCAACAGGGTGAGTTAATGAGGTTTCACAAAGCACTATATTCAATTTGAATAAATTTGGACTTAACCGTGATTTGTTTAGGGTCGAGAGCTCAAATTGGTATGGCCCTTTGCATGGAACAACCAAATTTTTTGCCAACCGAATGAAAACACAGCTATTTTCAGTAGAGGGAACAGACACTTTCGGTTAAAGAAAATAAGTATTTTAATTGTTTATGTCGTTTTTGACTGGGCTGATTGGTCAGTCTTCCTTCATGAATTAAATAAAACTAATTTATTTCATGTTTTCCCAACGTTTCGTTAGCTTTTTTCTAACTTCTTCAGGGGATGTTTATTTGAAAATCCTGTCGACAAAAAGTGTTGTTATTTATATTTTCTTATGATATGTTAGCTTTACTTACAATTAGTTTTACATTTCATTCGTCATAATTTCTTATTACTATTAAAAAACTGGACATCACGAAACAATTTAATAATAAAATAATAAAAAATATAAATAAATGTAAAAATCGCAGCAAAACTTATCACTAATATCACAGTAACGCACTTCTGTTTTGTTCAATTTATTGCAGCGGAGTATTGGAGCTTTGTGTTGTCTTTGTCTTCTTTGGTGTTTATTGATTTTGATATTCTCTGTTGAATTCTTAAACTTTCTAAAGTGTATCTCTTATTTTCAATTTTCTCTCTGTCTAGTATTTTCACGTTCTTTAGGTCAGCTGAGTGTTGGTTCTCTTTTATGTGTTGTGACAAAGCAGTGTTTTCTTTGCCCTTTCTTATGTCGGCCTCATGTTCGCTTATTCGCACACTTAGCATTCGTTTTGTTGTGCCAACATATACTTTGTTGCACTGTTCCCCTTCATTCCCCATGCATGTTATTTCGTACACAACGTTGTTTTCTCTTAGTCTGTCTGTTTTTGTTGTTCTTCTTGTAAAAATGTTTCTCAGTGTTTCATTTGATCTGTAGGCGATGGATGTGTTGTTGTCCCGTATTATTCTCTTTAGTAACCTGTTCTCAGTAAGTCTTGGTATGTATGGTACACTGTGAAATATTTTTTGATCCATTGGTGAAGGTTGTATTATTCTGTCATTTTTTGTATATTTTTTCATTAAACTGCTTATTGTGCATTTTGGGTAATTATTTTTTATTAGTATTTGTGTAACTTTTTTCAAATTTTGGTCGTAAAATCTTTTGTCGCTCACGTTTAAAACCTTCTGTATTAAGTTTGATGCTGTGTTTATTTTCATGTTTTGCGGTTGTGTGGAATAATAATTTATCATACGCCCAGATGCAGTTTCTTTTGTGTGCCAATTTGTTACAAGGTTTCCGTTGTCTCTTATTATTTTCATGTCTAAATATGCAATTTCTTTCTCCTCTTCTATTTCCGTGGTGAATTGGATCTTGTTGTGGTATGCATTGAGTAGTTTTAGTACTGTATCTATGCTATTTTTGTCTATGATAGCAAATATGTCATCCACGTACTTCGATAGTAGTTTTATTTCTACGTTTTTTGATTTTAACTCTGTAGTCACGTCGTCAAGTAATGCGTCTAGAACTATATCTGCTATTGTTGGTGATAGGGGGTTGCCCATTGGCATACCATACGTCTGATGGTATACCTTGTTGTCAAACTTGAAGTAGTTATTGTCTGTCAAGCAGAATTGAAGCAGTTTTAAAAATTTTTGTTTTGGTATAGGTGTATATTCTTTTAATGTTTCCCATTTGTCCATGATATTTTTGATTGCTAAGTGTGTGGGTATGTTGGTAAACAACGATACCACGTCGAATGAAACTAGTATGTCGTCCTTATCCAAATTTACTTCTTTTAGTTTCTCCATTAGTTCAGAAGAATTTTTAATGTTATATGTGGGTGAGATGATTTCTTTTAGTATTTTTCCAATATACTGAGAAAGATTATAGCAGGGGACTTTCTGGGAAGATGCAATTGGTCGCATTGGTAGGTTTTCCTTGTGTATTTTCGGTAGTCCGTAGAGTTCTGGTGCTTCTGCCGCGATGCAGGTAAGTTTCATTTTTTCCCATTTTGTGACGTAATTGTTCTTAAATAAATCTAATACTATTGTGTTGTTTAACTTCTGGAGTTTTTCTGTTGGATCTAGCCTGATTTTCTTATACGTTGTCTTATCTTCCAATAGTTTCTCCATTTTCTTCATATATTCTTCTCTATACATAACTACTGTTTTGTTTCCTTTGTCCGCCGTTGTTACCATGATTGTGCCTTTAAGTTCCATAATGCGAGTCTTCGTGTCTTCGTAAATCCCGAATATGAATTTGTCCATTTCGTTGTTGTTTAGCATCCTTTTGTGATTTGATATTCTTCCTGCTATTTTTGATCGTATTATCTCCTTTTCCGTGTCATCTTTTATTGCTTGTACCCATTGTTCTATGTCTGCTATTAGAGGGACTGGATCGAAGTTTTTCCTATTTATTGGTAAAGCAAATTTTTTCCCCATTGACAGAAGCCATTTGCTTTCTTCTGTAAAATTTACATGTGTATGGTTGATAAACCAATCTTCATTGTATATTAATTTTAATTTACTAAACTTTTCCCTTTTTAACTTCTCAAATTTAAATAAGTGTGTCCTTTTTGTTCTTTGTTTTATGTTTTTATATCGTTTCCACTGTTCCGTTTTAAAATTTAAACACTCGATTTCGTCCAGTGTATTGTTTATCTCTTTTTCTAATCTTTCAATTTCTCTTTTTACTGTGTTGATGTTCGTGTGCGTCTCCTTTATTTCTATGTTGAGTAACTTGACTTGAAAATTGTATTCTGCTCTTTCTGCCTCTCTTCGTGTTTGTTGTAGTCTAAATAGTGTTCTAATATGTTGCGTTGTGTGGGTTATGTGTGGTGGTGTAAGTCCAAATTTCCTACACTGTTGTAAGAATTTTGATCGTTCCACTTGTTTCGCTAATTTTTCTATTGTTCTGCAGTATTGTTTAAGTGTTGTTGTTGTTTCTAGGCTGTGTTTGTATTTTATATGTTCAAAAAAGTTCTTCATGCTGATGGCTTTTTTGTCGTTTTTGTTGTATGGATTTTCTTACTTGTGCATACGGCGGGCCCTCCGTTGTCTTCAATTCTTCTTCTTTGACCAAATGGGAATTTATTTTAATTGTTTATGTCGTTTTTGACTGGGCTGATTGGTCAGTCTTCCTTCATGAATTAAATAAAACTAATTTATTTCATGTTTTCCCAACGTTTCGTTAGCTTTTTTCTAACTTCTTCAGGGGATGTTTATTTGAAAATCCTGTCGACAAAAAGTGTTGTTATTTATATTTTCTTATGATATGTTAGCTTTACTTACAATTAGTTTTACATTTCATTCGTCATAATTTCTTATTACTATTAAAAAACTGGACATCACGAAACAATTTAATAATAAAATAATAAAAAATATAAATAAATGTAAAAATCGCAGCAAAACTTATCACTTATATCACAGTAACGCACTTCTGTTTTGTTCAATTTATTGCAGCGGAGTATTGGAGCTTTGTGTTGTCTTTGTCTTCTTTGGTGTTTATTGATTTTGATATTCTCTGTTGAATTCTTAAACTTTCTAAAGTGTATCTCTTATTTTCAATTTTCTCTCTGTCTAGTATTTTCACGTTCTTTAGGTCAGCTGAGTGTTGGTTCTCTTTTATGTGTTGTGACAAAGCAGTGTTTTCTTTGCCCTTTCTTATGTCGGCCTCATGTTCGCTTATTCGCACACTTAGCATTGCGTTGTTCATTCGTGTAGCTCTCCATTTTTACTAACCTCGTACTTTCTACTAACAAACAATAACAATTGTTCAAATGTCAAACAATAACACTTCGAATGTTGCCAGATTTAAAAATTGCGTTCTTCTTGGGACACCCTATATATTGGTTGTCTTTGGATAGATGTTTCGATATTGGTTGTTGTTTTGAATAAGAATGAGGTCTATGGCGAAAATTCTGATCCAGTCTGAGTAATGTCGCTTAATTACAGTTAAGACTGTTTCTTTATTCTGGAAAATATTTTTTTTTTAATTATGGTTCGTTAATTTTTATAAGCAGTAACCTTCTGTCTGATCATTTTTTTTTTGTTTTTATACATTTTCTGGGGATTTCGAAAAATGTTTTCATCGTAAACAACGATTATGTTCTGATTAGAACCGATAAATATGATAGGGTTTATACTCAGGTCGGGTTTGATCACTACAAAGAACTCAGCTGTTGTCACCACAATCCGTTTAGTATAACCGAGTTATTGTTTTTGAAAACCGCTATATAATTGTTGCAACCATCATATGATATATCAATACTATATAATGATTTTTTCTCTGTGTGTGGTAGATAGAAAAAACATGGATCGATAAAATCGTTATGCTTAATTTGAGCATAATCAAAAAAAGTGTGTCTTCATTGTTTAGCAACTAATTGAACTAATTGAAATCGGTTCAAAAACAAAATTTACAATAATTTAAAGATTATATTCGATACGATTTATTGTATAGGGTGATCCATTTAGAGGTATTTTTTCAGAACAAAAAAAAATGTAAAAATTTAAATAAAGTGTGGAATCTTTATTGGTAATTTGAAAGGACACTTTATGGCATTTATTTTTTGAATATTATTTCCTTCAAATGTTGGCCGCAACTACACCTCAGGGTTTCCATTCGTAGGGTCCAATTATGGATGACTCGTTCGAGAATTTCGACCGGTATGGCTTTAATGACACGTGCCATGTTGGCTTCCAAAACGTGAATCGTAGCTGGTTTGTCAGCAAAGATTTGGACTTTACGTAGCCCCAAAGAAAAATGTCTAAAGGTGTGATATCACTCGATCTAGGCGGCCAACTCCCTAGTTCAAACCGTGAAATTAGCTGCCCTCTGAAATGACCTCTCAATAGATCAATTGTTTGAGCAGTTGTATGGCAAATGGCACCGTCCTGTTAAAACCAAGAAAGAGTCGTCAAGATTAAAAGCTTCATCATCTTTAAAAAAAAGAATATGCATTGATGATTCCACCAGCTTATAAACCGCACCAAACCGTGGTTTTCTCTGGGTATAATGGCACCTCTTGAGCCTTTTCTTGTTGCTCTTCAGCCCAAATGCGGCAATTTTGTTAATTGACTTTGCCGGTGAGCCAGAAATGGGCCTCATCACTGAACAAAATTTTGGTCGAAATAATCGGATCTTCCCATTTTTCACCGAACGCTCATTTCCATAATACAGCTGCCAACATTTGAAGGTAATTATTTTCAAAAAATAAATGCCATAAAGTGTCCTTTATAATTACCAATAAATTTCCACACTTGATTTGAATTGTATATATTTTTTTGTTCTGAAAAAATACCTCTAGATGGATCACCCTATATAAATCACACTCAACCATATTGTGATCCTCACAACTATAGTATGTTCACATGCAACCATAGTATGATCCTCACAACCATAGTATCATCCCCAAAACTAGGAATGGGTTATGTTGTCAACAAAAGAGATTTCTATTAAGTAAATTGTTTAAAAAGTAAAATAAATTGGAATGATTTATTTAACAGTAGAAAAGAATCAAACAACTTAAGCGTTTCATTTGCTAACAATATTTTAGTTAACCAGATATAAAGCAGTTTTTTCGAAAAATTTTAATTTACATATAAAAAGTATTATTATTGAATAAGATTCGTAACAAAAACATTGCTCTAGAAACCATATTCATATTACGAAAAATTACAATTAAAGAGTATGATTGACGTAATCATATTATTGTTAACATAAAACTTAAGAAATACAAATTTTGTCTCACTAACCATATATATATTGTTGCTACAACCATATTTACATTTTTAAATCTGGCAACAATACTATTGTCGCATTTTAACAATATAAATATTGCCGCAACAATACTATCGTCAAAATTTAATTAAAAAACAATACTATGGTTGCGACGAACATACTTGTGTTGCTGTAAACATATTATTGTTACTGTGACCATATTTTTCTCTGTCTGTTCGAATAAGTGGCACATTAATTTTCACTTTACTAAATGCAAGCATATCGAAGCGTTTTATGGCACAAAGAATAACTTCAATCTGACACGACCACCTCAGCAGTGAAAGCAAAGCAAAGCCTTTGAACTCTTCCACTCGTGTAAATACACTAGTAACAGTTTAATCACTTTGAGTATTTTTAACATATTTTCTGATGAGGAAAAGTTTTTAATTTCATTTCAGTGACTTATACGCATTCCTCCTGACCTCAACCTCACCCCCCTTTCCTGTAGCTTTACAGTGTTGCTTGTTGCAGGACGGCAGGATAGCTAAATTTAATTTTCGTTGTTAGAAAATTTGTTGCTGTTTTTAATTTAGCAAAATGTAAAAGTTGCACACCTTTAAGCTCCGAGGGGCATTTTTGTTTTGTTCTCAACCACAACATTTAATTTTCTTAACGGATTTACTTTAAATAAAAAAAAGGTTAAAGCAAGGGCAGTAAGTAGACAAGAGAAAAATATAAAAAGAGAAAAAAACAAAACAATTAATGCGAGATTTGTTTAAACGAACCTTAAAGGGGGTAACTTCTTTATCCATTCAGTAAACGGTGGAAAATAATAAAAATTTGCATTTTCTAAAGACTTTGCCAACCGCAAGTAGTATTTATTATAGTTTATTAAAGTTTCAATTAGAGTTCCCAAAACTGCGTAAGGGATTTCAGATATTGTTTTGAATTAGTCGATTAAATCATTTTAAATATTTTCATAGGAAAGCCAAGAAAAATCAAAATTAAATTGGCGAATTTCGTGTGTGTGCGGGTCTCTTCAAAGTTTCAAGGCAACGAATATCCCAAAATAGCCATTGTTTTATTTTGGTTTTGGTACAAATTGAAATGTCTACACACGTGTAACATCTGTTGGTGAAGTGCCAGTCACACCAACTGGTTTATATTGGAAAACACGTTAAATTTTATGAGTTGTTATCGAATATCAACCGCATTTATTACTCGTACAAGTTGGGAAATTTATCTGCGCCGACAAAAAATATCGAAAATA
The DNA here is from genome assembly GCA_963513945.1 of Hydrotaea diabolus. Lineage (NCBI taxonomy): Eukaryota > Metazoa > Arthropoda > Insecta > Diptera > Muscidae > Hydrotaea > Hydrotaea diabolus. The sequence goes on along the minus strand of OY740716.1, from coordinate 209,807,972 downwards.
CACATCTTCGCAAGCTAGCTGATGCTTGGCAAGCTGTTGGCTGCACCCTACAGCAGATAATGTAATTTGTTTAAATTGAACATTTGTTTAGCATTTTGCAAAACAAAAAATCCGGAACTAATTGAGCTCGAAAAGAATTTCAATTTTAATACCCTTCCGGAATTATTCAATAGCCTTAATAGTCTCTACGAACTATAACGGGTTTTCCAATAGGAACATAACAATTTGGTATCTTTATGTCAACGCACCTTCAAACATCTTTAATGATTTTTACTCTCGAGCAACGTTTGGAAATCATTAAAAATGGTGGCTCTGGCAAAGTTTCACGCAAATACAGAATTTCGTCGAAAAGCGATGCAGCTTATTTCTGGCTGAGTGGTTTTGTCAATAAACAAAATATGCGTTACGAGGGTTGCTACAAATATTTCTGGCCTAGGCAACACTAAGTGTTGTCTGGCGCCATCTGACATTTCCATTGAAAAGTTTGACAGTTTTAAGCATAAACTTCCTAAGAACGTTTTGACGTATGACCATCATTTCTGTTGTTTGCAGTGACTTGAAAAAATCAATTTGACAAAAAAATGGAATTAACACGTGAACATTTTCGTGCGATTATTTTTCACAACTTCCGACGTGGATTATCACGACAAGAGTGCATCGATGAACTTAAATCTTTGTATGGCAATAAAGCACCATTCTCCTACAGCACTGTAAAAAACTGGTTTTATGAATTCAATCGCTCGCTCAAAGACGAAGGTCGTCCAAAAACGGCCGTTGTGCCAGAGAACATTGATGCCGTGGGTGAGCTGATAATGCAAGATCGTCATGTGACATACCGTGAGATAGAGGCATTTCTTCCCCCGGCATACATTCGATATTGCATGAACACCTGTCCGTAAAAAAGGTTTGTTCTCGTTGAATCCCGCACAATTTGAAAATCGCTCAAAAAAAAGCCTCGTGTCGATTGGTGCAAAGAAATTTTGAAAAAACACGATCCTGGTGTTTCAAAAGTGACGAATCATGGATCTATGCGTATGAGCCCGAAACAAAACAGCCATCGTGTGGGTCTTCGAAGACGAGCAAAATCCAACGAAAGTTGTTCGTGGAAGAAGCACTTCGAAGCAAATGGTCGCCAGTTTTTTCGGCAGAACTGGTCATGTGGCGACTCAGGTCAATTCTGAGTGGTACACCACAATTTGTTTGCCTAAAGTCTTCGAAGATTTTCGAAAAACGAACAAGAGAAGACGAATCATTGTGCACCAGGACAATGCGAGCTTACACAGATCGGCTCAAGCCAGCGCCTTTTTGACCGGCCAAAACGTCGAATTGATGGGTCATCAGCCGTACAGCCCTGACTTGGCACCCAATGACTTCTTTTTATTCCCGCATATCAAGAAAAAAATGCGTTGTCAACGATTTTCGCCGCCAAAAGATGCTGTTAAAGCGTTCAAAAACCATGTTTTGGAGGTGTCTCAATTGGAGTGGAAAAAGGCTTCGACAATTGGTTTGAGCGCATGCAAAAGTGTACTTAGAAGGGACATAAATACTGTTACACACGTTTTATGCTGTAAAACAAAAAATACTGAATGTTTTTGGACCAAATATTTTTTAATATATTTATTGATGTATATTGTATCCAAAAAAATCTATTTATTTGAAATGTCCGCCTTTTGCCTTTACACACGCCTTAAGTCGCACTGGCATATCGTCAATAGCTGCACGAACCTCGTCCTTTGGAAAATTGGCCACAGCTCGAAACAAAGCAGTCTTAAGAGATCCAATGTTGGGGTATCTTTTGTGACAAACCTTGTCCTCTAAAACCGTCCACAATTTGTAATCCAATTGGTTCAAATCTGGACTGCCTGAGGGCCATTCTTCAGAGGAAATGAACGCTGGCAAATTGTTTCGAAGCCAGGCCTGGAACGTTTTAGCCTTATGAGCCGGCGCAGAATCCTAATGGAAAGTCTATCGCTTGTTTTGGAACTGGGAATTGTTAAAAGGCTTCACAACAGCTTCCAAAACGGTTTCTTGGTAAACTTTGGCCGATGTTTTGACTCTTAGTTCGCAGAAATGCAGGTCCGTGACCCCATCGTAAGAGACACCCCACCAAACCATGACTGAAGCTGGGTGATGACCCTTTTCCACTCTTGGGATCAGTTCAGATGCTTCCTTAGATGACCGCGCATACACTCTATCATTTTGCTTCTTAAATTTTTCCTGAACGGTAAAAATTTTTTCATCGGTGAACAAAATTTGTCTGTGCAAGTTATCAGCTTCACCAAAAGACGTTTCCATTTTTCAATCCTATTTTCTTTAAAGCTGCAGTCAGTGAATGTCCGGTACGTTGTTTGAAAGCCCAAAGTCCCAAGTATTTTTTAATGATTCGACTCATGGACTTTTGCGTGATATTCAGCTCACGGGCCATGATTTTCTGTTTTCGGAGCGGTTTTCTGTGATTTCTTGATTTACCGGCTTTGATGACATGCGGTGTTCGAACAGAGCGTGGGCGACCCGCTCCTCGCCTTAGTGGCCGGAGCGTTTTGAAAATATCGCTTTTTTCATTTCACACTTGAAAAGCGCTATTACAGCGATACGGGTTTCATTTTTTAATTACTCCATGATGAAAGTTGAAACAATTATAAAATCCAGTTACAGACTAACGCTATTGAGGTTAGCTTTCAAAACCCATATGACATTATCGGGATATGTTCAGTTCTACTATTGAAATGGGTGTGATCAATGTTGTAACAGTATTTAAGTCCCTACTAAGTAGATTTAACGATTTATCTAAACCAATAATAAAAGGATTATATTTTAAAACGGTTACAACAACAAAGTGATGGCAAAACTATTGGTTGTCACAACCACCAGTTATGGCAACTAAATTCGTACAATGCGTTTCATTGGCATGGCCGATCAATTAGTTGCATCTATAATACGATGATCAAACTTACCATCTTCATTACGATTATAAACATTTGGTGATTAAAACCGAAATTCCTTTTTTAAGACAATTTTTCTCTGTGTGTAGGCAGTTTTGAAGAAATATTGCGACATGCAGAATTCAAAAACAATAAATAGCTCATTTCGAAAGCTCTTGTGTGAAGCAGAGCAGCAGAGACGGACACGGCTTAAATGATTTAAAAAGTGATGAAACGGATTTGGTAAAACATTGTATATGCACATAGAGAAATCAAGTGTGGAAACTTTATTGTTCAAAGGATATTTTTTGCCAGTTATTTTTTCAATGTAATTTCCTTTAAAGGTTGGCCGCAACAACGTCTCAGGGTGTCCAAAATTGGACCCTCAGAATGGACACGCGTATTGTTGACAGGTAGCATAAATATAGCAATAATTGGTTGTAACTACAGATGACTTTTTTGTGGTGACTAAAACAGCTTTAGTCAGTGTCGTAACATTTTATTGGTTGGGATAACATTAAGTATAAACCCTAGAGATACAGCTGTGTTCAAAATAATAGGAGTGCTATTACCCAATATGTTTAAAAGTAAAATTTTCTGTTTTTGTACCACCAAACCACGCGTAACGGGACTTACTACAGGATGTAAGATGTACAACACAAAAGAAAAGCTCATTCTAACTATTATGTGCATAGTGTTAATCGTTCATTTCTGTATTATTTCTCGATTTGAAGTGATCAAAAAAAAAGGAGTGAATTTGATTTCCGAACAAAACATGATCTCTTGATTTAAATTCCCTAAATAAAATAAAAAGTAAGTATAAAGAAGTGATTTTAAGACATTTTTATTGAATTTTTCGAAAAAAAATTGTGTTTTTGCTAAATAGTGGGTCGTGGAAAACACTGCTCAGAGGAAACTCGGACCCTGATCCAAAACCTTAGAAAACAAGGAAAAACATACAGAGAAATGAAAGCAATCTAAGGCTGCTCTGATCAAATGATCGCAAATGCTTAACAATATAAAAACAAGGTCGAAATGCGTGGTCGAAAGCGAAAAACTTCGAATGTGGATGACCGCCGTATTGTGCGGTATAGTAAAGGGGACCCTTCAGCGTCATCAAAAATAATCCAAAAGGAGCTTAACCTTGACGCAAGTACCGTTACTATCCGTAGACGTTTTTGTTTGCAAGAAGTCCAAGGAAGATACCATTGCTCTCAAAGAAACAAGCGGCTGCACGATTAAAGTTCGCCAAAAGCATATTAACTGGCCAAGTGAAAAATGGAGAAACGTACTGTGGACAGATGAGAGCAAAATCGTTTCATTTGGTGGAACTGGCTCTAGACAGTATGTCCGACGTCCGCCTAACAGCGAATATAAGGCACAATATACAATAAAAGCCGTTAAGCACGGTGGTGCAAAAGTTATAATATGGGGAAGCTTTTCATATTACGGCGTTGGTCCAATTCACCTTATAAAAGGTATCATGGATAAGCGAGTGTATGTGGAAATAATGAAAGAGGTCATGCTACCATATGCTGATTGGAATATGCCACTTAAATGGGTGTTCCAACAAGATAATGACCCGAAACACACCAGTAAATTGGCAAATTGGAGTGGTTTCGGATCAATGGAATTGAGGTTATGTTTTGGCCTGCTCAGTCTCCTGACCTTAACCCTATAGAACACCTATGGGGAGATGTAAAGAAATATGTTGCAGACATGAGACCATCAAATGCGGAACCACAGTGCAAGATGGCTGGCAGAAAATCTCCTTAAAATGATGTCAGGACCTTATTGACTCCATGCCTCGAAGATGTCATGCGGTCATCAAAAGTAGAGGCTATTCTACTAAATATTAAATGTATTTCACTTTTAATAATTCTTACAAATTTTTAGCCTAGCGCTAATACTCCTATTTTTTTGAACAGCGAATTTTGAAGTAATTTCGATTAAAATATGTTTTTTTGGTTTTAATGGTATGGATTAAACTATGAATTGGTTATAAAATTAAAGTATAAATTTACAAATAATTTGAGTTAAATAAATGAATAAAACTATGTTTATTTGTTGAAAAAACAAATAAACATATTTTTATGAACACAACTGTTTATAGTCACGATAAAATATTTGTTTAATTTAGAAATTAAAAAATGAAGTCAGAAAGTTTAAAATTCTTTGGTCAGGCGGTTAATGCATGCAAGAGATACAGTCATGTAAATAAACTATTTGTAAAAAAACATTTTCCAGAATAAACATTTTTCAAACTGATAGTGTCAGTTCCCCCTACTGAAAATTACGGTGTACCCAATCAACATTTGGTTGTAGCGATAGAATCCATGGATACAACGTGCAATTACTAAAATTCGGTTGGAGTAACTAATCTGTTCACTTTATGTCGGGTCTAAAATGTTTTTTACTTTTTGTCCGTATCAGATAATGTGTAAAAGTGTGGGTCGAAAAAAAGTTGCACTAGTCACCCGCTAGATTAAAAGATTATTTAGAGACGATTTAGGGAACATACATTTTTTTCTGTCCACCCTACATACCGCCTTATAGTTTTTTATCCTGCGTTGTTATTATCCGTTGTTTAAGTTTTGACAAGTGCTATATTAGTATTTCTTTATAGGTGGTTTTTGACTGCGAGGTCAACTTTGATCTCTGACCTCTGTTTTCTCGTTTTCTACTGTCCTGATTGGAACCGTAAGTTAAGGGTTTTAAAAATGATTATACTTTTGCCTTTCAAGTATTCATTTTTATTTATAAATAAAAATGTTACAAAGGGTTCAACATTTTAAAATATACATGAAGGTCAAATTTGTCTAGAATCTTTTGACGTCGTTTTCTGTCTCACTCTCCCAAACACAAAACTCAAACACTTCCAGAAACGCACACCCACTAGGGCGGTTCGGCCCAGTATGCAGAAATCAAATTTGAGGTATTCACCTCCTCATTTTGTAGCTTTCTGAGGTAGAATTTTTGAATAAAATCACATTGTTTTCCCATGCACCCTACATTTTACCAAAGTAGTATTTTTGCTACTACTTTTTTATTTATTTTCCGATCTTAACGTGGCATGGAAAATCTATAAAATAATCAAAATATTGTGATTTAAATATAGAAGTGACTTTAACCTGTTCCCAAATCTAAAAAAAATTCCTTGCTGGCAATTTTTTACCTCAAATGAAGATGCAATTACAGTTGTAAACCACCATTTTGAAGACCTTTAGGAAAACTATTTTAATCAAGGGATAGAATTGCTAGATAAGCATTGGACTAAGTGTATTGAAGTTTCAGGAGATTATATTGAAAAATAAAAATATTTTTGAAAAACTTACTATACTCTTTCATTGATAGGCTAAGAACTTTCCGAACCGCCCTCGTATGTTTGTTATGTTATATAAAGTATGTGGTTATTTCCAGGTATTTCAATAACTTAATCAGATATATATTGAATTTTTTGTGTTCTCGAAATCGTCACTAGATAATTTTTAAATCTATGGGTGACTGGGGCAATTTTTTTTTGTATGCTAATGTAAACCCTCTATACAGTAGGGGTAAATGGTCCACGAATTGAATAAACGAAACGGTCCACCATAGAATGGAGGGTATATTAGTTTTGTCATTCTGTCTGTAACACCTTGAAATAATCATCGGAGACCCAACAAAGTATATATATTCTTGATCCTCGTAAAATTCTAGCCATGTTGTCCGGCTGTCCGTCTGTTGAAAACAAGATAGAGCCTGCATGAAAACAGCTAGGAAGCTGAAATTTGGCACAAACATGTGTAGTTAACCTAGCATGGTTGGTATTGAAAATGGGCTATATAGCTCTACGGGAAATTGGTGTTGGAGACCCTCAACCGACACTACCTCATAAAAATTAGTTTTTTTTTTGGAAATATCCGTCCAGTTTCTTGATCAAAATCACTGAAATTTTGCAAATAATAATCGCTATATAGGCGCAATCATCTATGTAAAAATGGTTTAGATTGGGCCACCATTTCTTGTACCTCCCATACAAACGGCCTTATGGGCCTTGAGAAATAATATGACTATAACTCACCACAAACTTGACCTATCGAAATGAAATTTTACACATCAAGATTTCTATATACAACACACTTCTACGCTGAATTCGGTTGAAATCGGAAAAATCCTACTGGTACCTCCCACACTAACGGTCTAATGGGCCTTGAAAAATAATATGACAACTCACCACAAACTTGACCTATCGAGACGAAATGTTCGGCATAAAGATTAATATATAGAACAGACTTTTGCGCTAAATTTGGCTAAGATCGGAAAGGTCCTACTGGTACCTCCCACACAAACGGTCTCATGGGCCTTGAAAAATGATATGACAATAACTCACTACAAACTTGACCTATCGAGATAAAATTTTCTACATAAAGATTTTTATATAGAACACACCTCTGCGCCTAATTCTGTTGAGATCGGAAAAGTCCTACTGGTACCTCCCACACAAACCGTCTCATTGGCTTTGAGAAATAATATGACGAAAACTCACCACAAGCTTGACCTATCGAAATGAAATTTTGCACATAAAGATTTCTATATAGAACACACTTCCGCACCAAATTTGGTTTTATTTGGGAATCTGGTGGAGGGTATCCAAAGTTCGGCACAGCCAAACTTAACATTTTGTACTTGTTTACTCTGTAAAAGTCAGCAACAGTAACGCTAAGTTTAAATTCAATTGCAATATATCCCTGACAAAAGTGAGCATTTAAATTCTATCAGGGATCCCTAGCTGGGCTTTAGTTGTGCTCACTACTACGTCATATTTTAAAATAAAAATCTTCTAAAATCCTACTGAAAAGCATGTCCGGCAACTAACTTCGATTCCATAATCCTGTTAGATAATAATAATACTTGTTACGACCAGCAACAGCTTCCCAAGTTAAAATAATAAAAAAGGACAATAATGATATGCATAAGGATCACAAGGGTCGACTTGTTTTAGTTAACCCATGTTTTAGTTTATGCTGTACGCATATCCCTTCATGTGGCATTAGAAACAATATTGCGTTACGCATATACACATACATACGTACGTACTCATGTACTACGTAGTACGTACAAGTAAATGCGTGTCTGTGTGTGCGTTGTCTTTTCATTTTTATTTAAATGTAAACACGCTGTTGAACAACATATTTTTATTTCATAAAAATACAATTTTATGTGTATAAAAAACTATGCAAATTAGTGGTTTACCGGCAAAACAAAAAAGCCGAAAAATGTTCCTCGAAAATCGTGTACACATTTTAGGTTTATGGACGACAGAGTAAATAAATTGTTACGGTTTACCACAGGAAAAGTACAAAAATTTTGAAACATGATTTTACACACATACATATGTATATGTGTGTATGTCCATATGAGTCACTTCATATTCAACTGTCAGTCATTCTATTGGATATACCAGACACTTGATTTGGTTCAAAGTTTAAGAGAGAAGAGGTTTTTGATATTTTCTCATAAATAAATAAGTGACTTAAAATTATTTAAGAACAAACAAAAAAACATATTTGTTTAAGTTAATTCATATAATTTTATTGTTCTACTTATATATTCTTATTATTTATAACAAAAGTTCGAAACAGTACGAGTATACTTAGAAATTTTAAAAAAATATAAAGTTATCAGGTTAATTGATTTTGAATGGACTAAAATATGGGGTCATATTAAAAAAATCGCTAAAAAACAAAAATTATCATTTAAAATTTGGCTGATGAGCCAATTTTAAGTAGTACAATTTCTATTAAGTAAAACAGCTTCGGATCTTTCTGGCATTGAATAAACTATATGATACTTAGTCCTGTCGATAATAGAATACGAGGGCTGCTATATATATTTCTGGTCTAATAATAAAAAAGCGAATATTTGTCATCAAAAATGGTTTTGTTGTTTTTCAAAGCATTCTCCAGCATGATTTATACACTTTTGCATGCGCTCAAACCAATTGTCTAAGCACTTTCCACTCTGATTGAGGCTTCTCCAAAAACATGGTTGTTGAACGCTTCAACGGCATTTGAAGCGTTGACCACGCATTTTTTCTTGATGTGCGGGAGTAAAAAGAAGTCATTGGATGCCAAGTCAGGGCTGTACGGCGAATGACCCATCAATTCGACGTTTTGGCCGGACAAAAAGGGGCTGGTTTATGCCAATGTGTGAGAACTCGCATTGTCATGGTGCACAATGATTCATCTTCTCTTGTTCGTTTTTCGAATTTCTCCGAAGACTTCAGGTAAACAAATTGTGGTGTACCACTCAGAATTGACAGTCACCGAAGAAACAGGCGACCATTTGCTTCGAAATGCTTTTTCCGCACACAACTTTTGTTGAATTTGGCTCGTCTTCGAAGACCCACATGGTCTATTGCTGTTTTGTTTCGGGCCCATACGCATAGATCCATAATTCTTCACCTGTGACGATCTTATACACGTCTTTTAAAGCACCGCGATCGTATTTTTTTCAAAATTTCTTTGCACCAATCGACACGAGCCTTTTCTGAGCGAATGTCAAATTGTGCGTGATCCAACGAGAACAAACCTTTTTTAAGGCCAGGTGTTCATGCAATATCAAATGTATGCTGGTGGAAGAAATGCCCAAGGATGCCTCTTTCTTACGGTGTGTAACATGACGATCTTGCATTATCAGTTCACGATCGGCATCAATGTTCTCTGGCACAACGGCCGCTTTTGGACGACCTTCACGACATTCGTCTTTGAGCGTGCGTCGGCCACGATTGAATTCATTAAACCAGTTTTTCACAGTGCTATAGGATGGTGCTTCGTCGCCACACAAAGATTTCAGTTCATCGATGCACTCTTGCCGTGATAATCCACGTCGAAAGTTGAGAAAAATGATCGCACGAAAATGTTCACGAGTTAATTCCATTTTTTTTGCCAAATTGATTTTTTCAAGTCACTGTAAAAGCAACACAATTGATGTTCGTACGTCAAAAAATGCTAAAAAATTTCAAATATTCCAATGGCGCCAGACAACACTACTGCATCAAAAAAACTTTAAAATATGCATTTAAGATGGAAACTTTACCCAAAAAATAGAAAAATATGCACTAAAAATGAAGATTAAGAACAAAAATTATTTTCTTGAAATCAATTAATAATTTAAAACACAACGAAAAGGTTTATATTTATAAATTTAAATAACCAGAACTATTAAGTGTAGATTATTTGATGCTCATTGATTGATGATCGAATTCGTGATCGAAAAAACTTTAACTTAGAAAAATAAGTTTTTTTAATATTTAAAGGTATGCCGTTATTTATTTGGTCTGAAAAATTTTACAAATTTTTCTTTTTTTGACTGAAGAAATGGTGAATTTTCTATTTCCGGCACACAAACTAATGTCGACAACATTTGCACAATCTTCAGGAATCCATAATTTTTGTAAGGAATTTGTAATGACTTTTTTTGTAAAGAATTTTAATTCAACATTATTAATTAGTTTTATTTCCGTGCCTAACAGATAGGGGTTAAATCTTGTCCTTGAAATGAATTTATTACACTACTCAACAAAATGAAAAAAATTTCATGTACTCCGGATGCGATAATTTTTTCTGTGTAGATAACCTTGACATGAGCTCGAAAAACGCAAAAAAAATTTTTTTTTTCGTTTGGTTTTTGTTTTATTTTTTTTTTAAATTTTAAAAATTTTTTTTTGGTTAATTTGTTTCGTCCGGCATAACTCGGGAACCACTAGCCCGATTTAATTGAATTAAATTTTAAAAAATTTAAAATTACAATTCCCTTAATCTGTTCATATATTGTTTTCCTATACAAGCAACAGTTTCCAAGTTAAAAATGAATATATAAAGGAAAAAACTTATTTTTTGCCTAAAGATTTAAATTTTTTTTTTTAAAAAATCCATAAAAAATCCAAAATGAAAAAAAATGTCAAATCTTATTACTTTTACGTAAAGTCACATAACCTATGAGCAAAATGAGACAAAGATCATGAAAATCGATGCACGCGTTTCGCTTTTATTCGCAATTGAGTAAAGGTATGAATTTCAAAAATTTGCTCGACATATGCACAACTTTGTCTATGGAAGGTTTTTTCTTTTCTTTTTTTCTTTTCTTAAATCCAATTTCCAAAAAAGAAAAAACCTTACCATAGACAAAGTTGTGCATATGTCGAGCAAATTTTTGAAATTCATACCTTGCCGGACGAAACAAATTAACCAAAAAAAAATTTTTAAAATTTTAAAAAAAAAAAATAAAACAAAAACCAAACGAAAAAAAAAATTTTTATTGCGTTTTTCGAGCTCATGTCAAGGTTATCTACACAGAAAAAATTATCGCATCCCGAGTACATTTTGACTGTTGACTAGTGTTATAAATTCATAATTTATTAATTTTGTTTTTGATTTTGGTAAATCTTATTTTTTTTATTATTTTGACGTATTTTTTTAATGGGATACAAGTTTGCATTTTTATGAATTAAATATAGTATTTTGAAATATACATTAAAACCAAATATTTAAACAAAATAAGCACCAAAATGCAATAAGCACCAAATTAATGGCCTTTTTTTTGCAAAATGATTGATTCCCTAAGATATTAACTCAAAGTTACTTTTAGACTGTCGACAACAAATATGCATTTGCATAGAATTCCAATCCCTGTTCATAACAAAAAATCAAAACAGTATGCTCAGAAAAAAATATACAGGGTGTCCGTCGGGAAGGTATACTACTTTGTTTGTTTATAATTTATGATTAAATGAGAGAAAATGAATAATGGATGATTAATGTTTTATTCAATGTCGGCAATTATGTATGGAATAAATATCAGATAAATGCCCGCCTCTGTTAGCCTCACAAATGCGAGCCCTTTTGAGCAAATTTTTTTATTACATTCTCACACATTTCACGCGGTATTTAATTAATTTCATCACAAATATTTTGTTTGATTGCTCTAGCGTTTCAGGTTTGTTTGCATAAACCTTGCTATCCCCACAAACAAAAAAAGTCCGGAGCAGTCAAATCAGGCGACCGTGGAGGCCAATCAACATCACTATATGTGACGCGCAAAATAGAAGGGGACCTAAGGGTAAAAAACAGTTTTGTTCAGGAGAGGCATTTTAAAGATTTAAATACGTGTATCTTTGGTGTACCATCACTTTCATAAAACGCGCATATCTCTGGGAGGGAACACTTTTGGGTCATGGGATCGTTCTCATTCGATGCTCAGATGTTGTCCACATAAAAAAAAGTGAAAATTGATTTTTGTTTACCCTTAGGTCCCTTCTCTTTTTTTTTTTTTTTTTTTTTTAATCGTTTATTTATTTACAAATATTATATTTATACTATAATAAACACTAGTTAACAGTAACGATTCTAATATACAATGTCTCTTAGTCGAGCACTCTAGTATTATTAATATAATATAAATTGTTTTTTCACAAAGTTTCTATTTTTTGTTTATTCAGAATGAACAATTTTTTTATAAATTTTTACAATGAAAAGTTATTCAAAAAACATTGCTTGCATATTATGATAAGATAAAAATGCTAGTGTCAGGGGTATAAAACAGGGAACTACTCGTATAATAACTTATTCCGATAACCACCAAAACTTTTTGGTATTTAATTTTTGTATAAATCTTATATCTTTATTTGATAAACTTGTATCGTATTTCATATTTAACTCATCTGAGTTGCTGTTCACTGCTTTTATATTGGCTCGTCTATAGTTATGGTAAAAGACTGGAGTGCCATGTTCGTTTTGAATACTTTTTTTTCTATCAATGTAAATAAAGGCTTCAGGTGGAACAAAACCCTTCTGTAGGGGATCAATTATATATGCTTCATTAATATAATAAGGTGCCATTATAACATTATTTTCTATACATTGGGTACACCTTATTATGTTGTTTCTGATTAGGTTTATTATAAAATTATCTATTCTTATTACATTAGCATTATTGTACAGTTTTCTATTTGATATATATTTTACATAATTGCTCTGTGGAGATCTGTATAATGATGTACATGCTCTTAAACATTTCCTTTCAAAAACTCTGATCTTTTCCATATATGAAGGCGATATGTTGAACCAAATTGGACAACCGTAAGTCAATATTGGTCTTATTAGAGACTGATACATTATTAATTTGATTTTTGATTTAATATATTTTGAATGAAATAAAGGCCTATATATAAAGAACGCCTTTCTTGCCTTGGAAAGTATTTCTTTAATATGGGTATTAAAATATAGAAATTTGTCTAAATAGATACCCAAATATTTTACCACATCCTTATTTGGAATATTACAACTAGCTAAATTCGATATTATTCCAAAACTTTTCCAATTTTTTCTAATATTATAGTTACATTTATCAACTGGTGGTCTAAAAAGAATCGTTTCACATTTTTGTGCGTTAATTTTCATATTCCAATTAGTCGTATATTCTTCAACTACATTGTATGTTTTTTGAAGATTGGTATTAATTTTTTCGATTTTGTCATCGGGATGGTAAATGATAATGTCATCTGCAAATGAGATGATATTATCTACATGGTTCAGCAGATCCAGTATATAAAGGTTGAAAAGAATCCATGAATTTACAGTCCCTTGCTGAAGGCCGTTAAAAATTTTGAATGATCTTGTGCTTTTTGCTTTTTGATAGAAAACCTCGAAGTTTTTATCACTTATCATATTATATATTAAGATAATTTGACTTAATGGGAAATTATACTGAATCAGTTTAAATATTAGACCTGGGATCCATACGTTATCAAAGGCTTTCTCCATATCAATGAGGCAAGCACCCGTACACAACTTTTTATGCCAATTCCAATTAATGTCGGAAGTAAGCTTATGTATAGCATTAACCGTCGAATGTTTGAATAAATGTTTGAAATAAATTGTTTTGGAAAAAGGTCTCGCAGTAATTCCATTGTAATCTTGGCTGTATGCGAGGTGACACTGTCTTTTTGATACCACATGTTAATCGAGCCCCAAGCATGCAGTTCTGGCGTTAACAAGTTTGTAATCATATCACGATACCGCTCCTCATTGACAGTTACCGTTACGTCGTTTTCATTTTCAAAGAGGAAAGGTCCAATGATTCCCCTGACCAAATTGCACACCAGACGGTCACTTTAAATGGATGCAAAGGTGACTGGTGAATAATTTGAAGGGTTTAGTCGGTTCTGGGCAATGGAAAAATGAAAATGTACCACTCATTGTGTTTTTTTTCATGAAAATCAGGGTTGTCATGGACGAGCTGTAACATCCCATTGGTATATGAACGGTGGCGTAAATGGTCTTGTGGTAGAAGCTCTTGTGTCAACTGAATCTTAAATGGAAACAAATGCAAATCCTTGTGCAAAATTGTGGCCAAAATTGTTCTTTGAAGACCAAGCTCCTGAGCACGGCGTCGAATTGATGTTGATGGATTGTTTTGAGCACTTTCTTGAGCAGCAGTAATGTTTTCAGCCGAGCTTGCAGTACGTTGTGGTTCATCTTTGGGCCTATCAGCTACAGACCCTCTTTCTTCGAAATCATTCACTACACGAAAAATAGTGCGTTTTGTTGGCACGTTGTTTCTCCCAAAAATTTCACGTAACTTTCTCCAGATTAAGTACACTTTTAATTTATTTTCCGATTCAGCTTAGGACAGCTTAGGATATGACAGTAAAAAGTTGTATCATGGTTTCCTAAATACTTCGTGCTCGAAAAAGCACCTCCAATTCCTACAATAACATAATCCATGGGAACAAAGTTTTTCCTTCTGTTGTTGTCCATGTCATTCTCTTGCATTTTTGGAAACAAACAAAAACGTTTTAGAGCCTCAACACACATCTCGGAAAAATTTCAGCCGTCTACCTACCTGTAGTTTGTGTTCCTAAGGCAGACAGACGAGCATGGCTTGATTGACTACGATTTGTGCAACGCGGCGGAAAATGTATACACTTTATAGGGATCATTTTTTTTTAATATTTTTTATTTTTTAACAAAATTGTATTGTTGATCTCAAACTCTATCCTTTAAAGTGAAATGACTCATACGTTACATATTTCAACAGCTTTAAGTTGGTTTAATTGGAGAGCAGGACGACGGGTGCTACGCACCACTGCAATAGAATACGTAGAAAAAAATATTTGAAAAAAATATTTATCAAAAACATCTAAATTCGTTGGCAAATATTTTGTAATTGTGTTTATTTTACAGATTGGTTTCAATGCCGGCAACGGCACACGTTCCTACGAATACAAACCGTACAGTCAGAACATGGTGCTGCGCGATTTGACTGGACGTGGTTGGGGCAATGGCTTCCCTGGACGTCATATCTTCCGTTTGGACGAGCAAATCCTAATTGGGTCGTGCAACAAGGATATCGGTAAGTTTTAAATGCTACCCTGCACTCCCACTTAAGTGAGAAAAATGAGGGTAATAAAGCAGTGTAACACCAAGTCTTTAATCTCTTTGTATCTGATTTTCTTTCCATTTTATGTTCTACGTTTGTTTTTCTTTCTGGCCCTTGTTGGTACGTTCGTTGGGTGCTGTTGTGTTGTGGGACTAACTCAATAACGCAGATGCCGCCACCTTGCCGTTGACCTTTGCCCCGGAGTCGGGCAACATGTTGGGTGGCACGGTTGTCAACATTACGGGCCCCTGCTTTGAGCCGAATGTCCGTGTGATGTGTCACTTCGATACGGAAGACGTTCTCGGCCAATATGTGGACAAGAATCGTGTCATTTGCGTACAGCCATTCCTGAAGGCCGAAGGTTATATACGCTTCGAAATCTCTGTGGGTAATGAGCGCTTCAAATGGCGTGGCAAATACTTTGTAGGTATGTATGAATGAATGAATGTCCCCGTTTAAGTTTCTGTATACGCTAAGTCGCCGTTACTCATAATATGGCAAACGACGGGCGTAAACAGAAACAAGACAGACTGACTGCGACTGTTTAATTTGTCTTGTCTTCGTTTAGAAACCCCGGAAGCGGCCACCGAGAAGATTTTCTTTGAAACGGACGATGTGCACAAGAAGGCTCCCAAGGAAATACGCATCAACTGGAATGCCTTCAATTTGACCTCAAATGCAAATGCCAATATTATGATATCACTTTGGGGCTATCGCGAAACGACCATTTAGTAAGTTTGGCACAATTAAGTGGCTCAGCTATGGGATTTGACCCAGCTCAATCATGATTTAACTATGTATTGTACGCCAGTAATGTTTGTTTCTGTTTTTCCCAGTCCCCAGTTGCAGTATATCGACGTGATTGAGGCGAGCGCCACCAATAATGGGCATTACATTATTTCACCACAGAATTATATTAACCGCCAAAACGTTAACAACGATATGCAATTTGGCTTTCTACAAATCAATTTAACAGATCCACAGCAATACAATAATTTACAAATCAGCCCGTAAGTATTGAACTCACACACTCACACACACACACACACACACACAGAGACAAGCATATTTTAAATTAAATTCAATTTCAATCCAATTTCCCTAATGGAAGGCACATTACGAATTTGTTCGTTTGCAATTGTGTTCTGGTTGCTATGGACGAGAAAATCAGATTTGGCATCCGTCGTTGTTATGGGCATTTATTGTAAATGTGGTTTTTCAATTCTCGAGAATTTCCGCTTAGAAAATGTTCACTCTGATTTTATGTGCGTACATATTTGCAAATGAAGAATAATTTAAATTAAAGCCGTACTAGGTATTTTAAGGGGAAATAGTCCTAAGCTCATAGAGAATTGTTGCTGGTCATAAAATCGTTATTAAGCACTCATCACTTTGGTTATTACGCCGTAGTCGAACTTAATTCTCTCCTACTCCAATCATTTGTAAATTTAACATTGCCCTTTTCAAAGGACACTGGCTTTCCATCAGCACAACCAATAGGGATGTAACGAATGTGGGTTAAGCGCAAACGAATGTTGAAAATACATTTTTGCAAATGCGAAACAGAATATTGAAATTTGCATTTTTTAGAATGCGAATATTGAAATATTCGAGTAAATACTTATACATACATTTTTGCGAAAGCAAATATCGGGTGATCAATCTAAAGGTGGTTGATTCTGAGATTATGGGCCACTTTGTTGTCCTTGGTTGTTTCAAGCGGGAAAAATAAAATATATAATACTTTATTATTTACTATGCAATAAATCTTCATAGGACCTTTAAAGTCTTTAAAATTGTTTTTTAAAAAAATTATTTGTTCTTCAAAAAATTTCCTACCAATGTGTTCAAATATCATTAACCCATATCTGCCTAATGGGTATTTAAATAACCAAGAAAGTGTTGATACATAAATAATTTTAGCGTGGGCCAGGTTTGCGATAATGCGGTAATTTTTTTTTATAGAAAAGTGGAAAGATTTGGCTAAATTCAATTTTTTCTTTCAACCTCTATGGTCTTTTGGACATAAGTTTCCAAATTTCATAAAAATTGTGCAAGACGATCAATGGGCAGGCAGTAATGGGTTAACCTGGTTGTCCCTAGCACTACCTGCAATTGAAATTTTCTCTTTTTTTTACAAAAAAAATAATTATTTATTTAATAAAACCAGTCCATAGTAAAAAATATATTTCAATTAATTTTGTTGCTATTAACGATTTTAATTTTTTATTTAATTTTTATTTTTATGGATGTTTATTTTCTGTCCCCGAAAATACACAGTATTCCCCTGTAAAATCTAATATTCGCTAAAATTCAAATTCCAAGCCAATCCTGATTTCAAGCAACTCAAATATGATTGAACATTACTTGAAGTGGGTGCACATCTAATAGTTTTTTCGTCAACAGTCTTATTAAAATTAAGTAAGTCGTCTTTTGTCACTCGATACGAACGTTCACACTTAAGTTAGTCATTCCCCTGTGTTGTTTTTTAAAAAGATAATTAATACTTTTTATAATTTTGCAAGTGTTTTTTTGTGTTTATTGCAAGTATGAAAAACTTCCAGCTCAAGTCAATTTTGTAAGGGTAAGTACTTTAATCAACATTTCAGGGGGTTTTGTAGAAATTCATCATTCCCCTGCCAACATTTTTCACAGGGGAATGACGATTAACCGATTTTTTTCTTTAATAGTTTTTACAAAAGAACTGAATTAAAATGAATTTGTTGATTTTAAAGAACAAATACTATATGTGACAGCGCATAGAGAAAGGGACCTAATGGTAAAAAAATCAATTATCATTTTTTTTCGTTTTTTGATGTGGACAACATCTGAGCATCGAATGAGACCGATCCCATGCCCCAAAAGTGTTCCCTCCCAGAGATATGCACGTTTTATGAAAGTGAAATCGACGATTCTAAGCGCACATAGAAAGGGGGACCTAACCTTTAAATTGCTCTCCTGAACAAAACTTTTCATCAACTTTTCACTTTTTTTTTTTGATGTGGACAACATCTGAGCATCGAATGAGACTGATCCCATGCCCCAAAAGTGTTCCCTCCCAGAGATGTGCACGTTTTATGGTAGTGAAATCGACGATTCTAAGCGCAAATATAAAGGGACGTAATCTTTCAAATGGCTCTCCTGAACAAAACTGGTTTTTAACCTTATGTCCCTTTCTATTTTAAGCGTCTCATATATTTTATTGTCTTCGTTAATTCTCTGTTCAATAAGTCATTACCTGGAGGTCATATTCTTAAATTGTTGCATGATTCCGTTAAAAATTAAAATTTTGTTGTGTATCTTTTAAAAATGACTAGTCTTTCTTAGAACTAATACATCTACCTGAATTAAATATTAAATTCTGCAAAAAAAATCGAATTCCATAAATGATGTCGAAATTGGACCATAATCTGAGAATCACCCAGGTATTTTTTCAAAATAAACAAAAAAAATCAAATAAAATGTGGAATATTTGTGGCTCTTTCGAGAGGACATTTTATGCCATTAATTTTTTGAATATAATTTCCTTTAAATGTTGGCCGCAACTACGCTTCAGGGTGTCCATTAGGGTGGAGTGAAAACATGCTTTTTTTTTAATTTGAAAAAGTTAACCTCGGAAAGAGATGTAGTCTGGGGTCCTAAAGAGGGGAAAAATAAAGAAAAAAATTTAAAAAAAATTTTAGGGGTCGCGCCAAAATAAACAAATACACATGTTTGAAGGCGTGAATTTTCCTAACCCCTGAACCGATTTTAAAGTTTTATGTCAATAAATGTTTGCAATAGCGTAAACAATGAAATAAGGGCATGAAAAAATTTAAAAAAAATTTTCTCATTGTTCAAAAATTTCAAAAAGTAAAATAAGTCAAATCGTCCCTTCTTCAGAATATTGACTGAACAATGAAATCGCCACCAAAGCTACAAATATTAGTCGATTATCCTCATATTTGCCTCAAATACTTTTGTTTGGGCACTGAACAAGCGCAATCTTTTAAATTTCGAATAAGTTAAGTCGTTAATTTTTAGGATTTTT
The DNA here is from genome assembly GCA_963513945.1 of Hydrotaea diabolus. Lineage (NCBI taxonomy): Eukaryota > Metazoa > Arthropoda > Insecta > Diptera > Muscidae > Hydrotaea > Hydrotaea diabolus. The sequence continues at coordinate 209,788,598 of OY740716.1, read as the reverse complement.
CTAAAATCAACGCCAAAATAGCGATAATTTCCAAATTTCTAGGGAGTGGCGCGACCCCTAAAATTTTTTTTTAAATTTTTTTCTTTATTTTTCCCCTCTTTAGGACCCCAGACTACATCTCTTTCCGAGGTTTACTTTTTTTTTGAATTTCACTCCACCCTAGTGTCAATTCTGGGGGTCCAATTTTAGATGACTTGTTCGAGCATTTCGACCGGTATGACTTTAATGACACGCGTAATGTTGGACTTTAAAACCTGAATCCTAGCTGGTTTGTCAGCATAGAATTTGGACTTTGCGTAGCCCCAAAGAAAAAAGTCAATAGCTGTAATATTACACGATCTAGGTGGCCAACTCACCGATCCAAAACGTGAAATTGGCTGCTCTTCGTAATGACCTTTTAATAGATCCATTGCTTGAGCAGATGTATAGCAAGTGGAGCCGTCCTGTTATATCCAAATGTCGGCAAGATTACGGGCTTCAATTTCAGGAAGCAAAATTCCGGTATAAAGGCGCGACAGCGAGCTCCATTCACGGTTACGTTCCGACCATCATCATTTTTGTAAAAATATGCACCGATGATTCCGCCAGCTTATAAACCGCACCAGACCGTGGTTTTCTCTGGGTGTAATGGCACCTCTTGAACCTCTTATGGTTGCTCTTCAGCCAAAATGCGACTACATAGTCGTTGAGCCTGAAATTTGCCTCATCACTAAACAAAATTGTGGTCGAAAACAGTTTCTCACCGAACGCTCATTTCCATTATACAGTTGCACAATTTTGAGACGTTGTTTCGGTGTAAGTCTTATCATGATGAAATAAATGGCAATGGAAAAGAAAAAAAATTAAGTTGAACACAACTCACGCGAAATCTGCAAAAAAGACTATTCAGACAGACAAAAAAATACCTCAAGATGGATCATCCTATATAACAATTGTTTGCTTTTATGCATAGTTCATAGATTAGATTTGAGATCATATTTCTGTTTAACATTTTATTCAAGGAGAAACCAAATGTTATTCAAAAGGCGTCGAAAAGACTTTTAGTTGCAAGCAGGGGTGAACGCTTTTTCAATTTCGGTGAACGCTTCTTCACCAGACTCCAAGCAACGAACGTTATTAAACCATGACCTCTTAAGTTCAGGTAGATTCTTAATAAAGGAGAACCTGCCGGCAGTAGAGTATTCCACTGAACAAAGTAAACACATATCCCATACATTGTGTTGGAGAGGTATGATGAGTTTGTGCTGATCTTTGTAACACCCAAAAAAAAAATGTGTGGTAGAGCCACTGAAATTTTTCCGATCGACTCCGAAGTATTTAATACAAAGGCTGCTATATATATTTCTGGCCTAATAATGAAAATGCGAATATTTATCATCAAAAATGGTTGTATTGTTCTTTAAAGTATTCTCAAGCATGATTGATACACTTTTGCATGTGCTCAAACCAATTATCGACGCACTTTTTCCACTCCGATTGAGACACCTCCAAAACATGGTTTTTGAATGCTTCAACAGCATCTTCTGGCGACGAAAGTCGTTGACCACGCATTTTTTCTTGATGTGCGGGAATAAAAAGATGTCATTGGGTGCCATGCCAAGGCTGTACGGCGAATTGACCCATCAATTCGACGTTTTGGCCGGTTAAAAGGCGTTGGTTTGAGCCCATGTGTGAGAGCTATCATTGTCATGGTGCACAATGATTCGTCTTCTCTTGATCGTTTTACGAATTTCTCCAAAGACTTCAGGCAAACAAATTGTGGTGTACCACTCAGAATTGACCGTCCTACGTTACTCAAGCAAAACAGTCGCCACATGACCAGTTTTGCCGAAGAAACAGGCGACCATTTGCTTTGAAGTGCTTCTTCCACGAACAACTTTTTTGAATTTGGCACGCCTTCGAAGACCCACACGGTCGATTGCTGTTTTGTTTCGGTCTTATACGCATAGATACATGATTCGTCACCTGTGACGATCTTATAAGTACAAACGTCTTTGAAGCACCGCGTTCGTATTTTTTCAAAATATTTTTGCACCAAATTGTGCGGGATCCAACGAGAACAACCCTTTTTTACGGCCAGGTGTTCGTGCAATATCGAATTTATGCTGGTGGAAGAAATGACCAAGGATGCCTCTATCTCACGGTATGTCACATGACGATCTTGCATTATCAGTTCACGCACGGCATCAATGTTCTCTGGCACAGCGACCGTTTTTGGACGACCTTCGTCTTTGAGCGAGCGTCGGCCACGATTGAATCCATTAAACCAGTTTTTCTCAGTGCTATAGGATGGTGCTTTATCGCCAAACAAGGATTTAACTTCAGCGATGCACTCTTGCCGTGATAATCCACGTCGAAAATTGTAAAAAAGGATCTCACGAAAATGTTCACGAGTTAATTCCATTTTTTTGCCAAATTGATTTTTTCAAGTCACTGTTAACAACACAAATGATGGTCGTACGTCAAAACGTTCTAAGTACGTTTATGCTAAAAAATGTCAAACTGTTCAATAAAAATGTCAGATGGCGCCAGGCAACACTAAGTGAAATATATATAGCAACCCTCGTAATAATATGTAGACATGTCCGTATGTTAATTTTTTCTTGTAATTAAAGTAGAGATCGCCAATATAAACCGATTTTGGTAATTCGATAGTTTTTAGATGATGACGGTCGCAATTAAAAGTTCTGATATAACCCACCTACACAAAAGCGGCACATTTCTTAAGATTTTACTGCAATTTTGTTCGCAGCCTTGTTTTGCACCCAGGAAAACCTTATTGCAAATCGACGAGATCGGTCAATGTTTTGATATGGCTTCTATGCAAATGTAGTTCCATTTTTCGGTCCAGTCTACCTATGACGTGTTTACTAGTTTGGTGTGATTTTTTTAGAATAAAGATTAAAGACTAATGAAGTTATTGCAGCGGCTGCTGTGAGATAGAGTCTTTCCGTTTTAACCGTCCGACTTCTGCTGCTAGCTCTGCGGAGCTGGTTTTCAGGTTTACAAAAGGGCCCCGGCTGAGTTGGCTTGACTGAGCATTTTAAAAGGTGTTGCGTGTCCTGTGGTCCCTGCTGGCATCACGACATGTTTTTGACATACTGCTCTTAAATCGGGACAAGGCTTCCTTGTCAGTGTTGCCAACGTGCGGTTTGAGAACATTGTTCCAACTGCTAACTTTATCGCAGATAGTGGCATGTGCTGAGGACTTAAAAAGACTATACGAGTACGTAGCACATTGCACCATCGACGCGTCGTCGCGACGTAAGATAAAATTAAATTAAAAAAGAAAATACTTTTGCTTTAAAGCCAAGATAAGACCGGAATTGGCCAATTTCAGAGCAAATAATTCTACTATGTTTTGTCCGCTTGTCATTACCAGTTGGTGTAGTATTTCCTAAATAACTTTTGTCTACGAATTACAAATTTTCAAATCAAACGGTCTATGATGCATAAAGCCAATTATATACACATTTCACAAAATGCTCCTAATGTTTTGAAGTTATCGCCATAGCGACCACTTACTCATTTAATAAGAGGTTTCCAATAGAAAACGCCTAATATTGGCCGTGTACTCTTGATAACTTGTGTTGGAGGTCACTAACGCGATAGCTTTAAAGCATTGTAAAGGGTGTTTTTTTACACGTGAGGTTTTCAATCTGGACACATATTTTTTCAGAGTTGGTCTTTTTGACAGCTGTCACTTGATTAATGCTCAGTTTGGTTTGCCATTTCATAATGAATAGACGTACTCCGGAACAACGTTTGCAAATAGTGGTAAATGGGCCCAAACGATAAATGGGCACGGATCCTGATTTTTACTAGAAAATGTTGTGAAGTGATGAAGCTCACTTTTGGTTGAATGGGTACGTTAATAACCGAAAATGTCGCATTTGGAGTAATAAAAATCTACAAAATTGTTGAGACGCCGTTACATTCTCAAAAAGTCACTATTTGGTGTGCTCCATGGGCAGAGGGAATCAAATGAAGCCGGCCATAATGTTACAGTCTATGGGGAACGCTATAGAGCCATGTTTAATGTATTTTTCATGACTGAAGTGGAGGATGTTGATGAGGACGACCTTTGGTTCCAACAAGATGGAGCTACATGTCATACGGCCAACGAAACAATCAATTTATTGAAGGAAACTTTTGGTGAGCACATTAACTCGCGTCGTCGGCCTGTGGCGTGGCCCACGTGCGATTTGACACCGCTGGACTATTTTTTGTGGGATTATGTGAATTCGCTTGTCTACGCAGATATGCCTGACACCATTAAAACGCCTTAAAAGAGAATATTCGGCTCGTTATTGCTGACATACGGCCCCAAATGATGCAAAAATTGGGCCTCTCGCCTGGAATTTATTCGAGCCAGCCGTAGCGTCCACTTGCCCAAAATAATTTTAAAAACATAATGGCAAACCCATATCTTTTTAATAAAGCTAAATTATTGGCCATAGGATTTAATTATATGCGATTTATTTCCTTTTGAAAAGTACACGTCTGAAAAACACCCTTTACAAGAATATACAAAGGCGACCGCAAAAGTAACTGGCCTAACATAAAAAGAACCGTTTTTTTGGAATTATTATTATTTAATTTTCAACATAATCTCCTTCCAACTCAGTATACTTTATGAAACGTTTTTCAAGTTTTTTAATTCCATCCGAAAAATAAGATTTTTCAAGACCTTCAAAATATGCCTCAGTTTCAGCAATAACCTCGCTATTGGACGAAAATTTTTTGCCACCGAGAATTTTTTTTAAATTTGGAAACAAGAAATAATCAGAAGGAGCTAAATCTGGACTATATGGTGGATGCGGAGCAATTTCAAATCGTAATTCGGCCAGTTTTTGTTGAGTTAAAAATGAAGTGTGTGAAGGAGCTTTATCTTGATGAAAAGAACTTTTTTTTTCTAAATGCGGTCGTTTTATCTTGATTTCTTCACTCAACCGATCCAATAATGCACAATTATATTCACTATTTATAGTTTTTCCTTTCTCAAGATAATCAATAAGTAGTATACCCCTTGCATCCCAAAATACTGTGGCCATTACTTTTCCTGCTGACTTAACAGTTTTCTCCTTCTTGGGACCACTTTTACCAGCTTCTATCCATTGTTTTGACTGTTCTTTGCATTCTGGGATGTAGTGATGGATCCATGTTTCATCAACAGTTATGAATCGGCGCAAGAACTCTATTGGATTGCGCTGATAAATCGCTAAAAGCTCCTCGGAATTGGTCCAACGGACGATTTTTTGGGGCAAAGTCAACAACGGGGCACCTTTTTCGCGGATAGCTTTTTCATGTGGAGTTTATCATGTAAAATACTCCAAACTTGTTTTTCGTGTATTTTTACAATATCAGCAAGTTCTCTGAGCTTTATTCGTCTATCTTTAGTCACTTCATTAAATATTTTTCAAATGTTTTCAATAGTAGTAGCAGTTTTCGGTCTTCCAGAGCGTTGTTCATCTTCCGTACTTGAACGACCCATTTTAAATTGTTGAACCCAGGATTCACGGTAGAGTATGATGGTGCATTATTACCATGAACAGAATCCAATTCATCTCTGATTAATTGTGGCGTATAACCTTTCATATAAAAGTGTTTAATTACCGCACGAAACTCTTTAATTTCCATTTTTTAAAAATTATAAAACTTGTTTACGTCAATCAGGTGTAACAAAGAAAATAATCATTAAATATTTCGGAAATTTTGACAGATGGCTTATAAAAGATTGCTTTTAAAAAACAAAAAAACAAAAGTTGCTAGTAAAACAGAAAATGTGCCAGGCCAGTTAATTTTGCGGTCGCCCTCGTAAAATTGATTTTGTTTAAGGTTATAAATAATTAAAATTTTGGGAAAACTTGTTCAAGAATAATCTTTAGTAAGTTATTACTTGTTTATAGCATTTCTTGAATACCTTTTTTTCTACAAATTACAATCTTTCAAATCAAACGGTATGATGCATAATAACAATCAATCAGTTTTTGTGAACAAGGAAATTTCCAAAAAAAAAATTGTAGTTTTGAAGTTATCGCCTTAGCGACCACTCGTTTAATAAGCGAATACCAATAGCTCACGCCTACTATTAACATTTGACCATTGCAACAAAAATAGGTTAGTTTTATCAGCATCAAAGCACAAATTGACCATATTGTTGGGCTAATTATGGTAAATTTGTGCTTTGATGCTGATAAAACTAAACATATAAATGAAATAAAATCATTTAATCAAACCGAATTTGTATATTAAGGACCGATTTTCAACCGCGTTGTTTTGCTGTTTAGAAATGTGCTTACAGAGAAGAACCGTTAATCATGGTTCTTAAAAAATCGGATATAGTTCGATCTTATTCATCTATTTTTTCATTCATTTTTATACTCGTGGTATTTTTTTTTATAAAGGCTCAGAACCAAACTTCTACCTCTTTTAAACCAGAAAAGATTCGCTGCGCACACCTTAGCGTTCTAATTTGAAGTTTTCAACGGAAGACACGAAGGTTGCTAAATTTATTTCGGCTACTGACAATACTAGTGTTCCCAGATGCAAACTGGAACTTCCATTGGAAACTTTGTCATTTTTTAGCATAACTTCACTCAGAACGTTTTGTCATTTGAGGGCGAATTGTTTTGTTTAAAGTGACGCCGTTCGCTCCAGGATGAATTTCGTGAAAGACGACCAACTTCTGTCACTTTGCAAGAAACCATCGATGCCATGTGTGAACTGATTAAACAAGACAGACATGTGACATACCGTGAGATTTATTCATTTGGCCGTGAAAAAATTTGTTCTCGTTGCATCCCACATAATTTGACGAATGCAAAGAGATGTTGAAAAAGTATAACTCCAGTACCTCAAAGGCAGTGTATAACATTGTCACAGGTAACGAATCATGGATCTAACCCGAAACAAAACAGCATCGACCGTTTGGTTCTTTCCAAACCCAACAAAAGTTGTTTGTATAAGAATTACATGGAAGCAAATGATTGTGTTTTTTTCGGTATAGCCGGCCAAGTTGGCACAATGCCTTTAGTGGAACGTAGGACGGTCAATTCTGAGTGGTATACAACCATCTGTTTGCCAACATGTTCGAAGAAATGTGGAAAGATAATAAGAGAAGACGGATCATTTTGCATCACGACAATGCGAGCTCTCACACATCAGCTGAAACGATGAGCTATTTGACCACTCAAAATGTCGAATTGATGGGCCATCCACCGTACAGCCCTGATTCGGCACCTAATGACTTCTTCTTATTCCCTAGCATCAAGAAAAAAATGCGTGATCAACGTTTTTCATCGCCAGAAGCAGCTGTTGAACCGTTCAAAAATCATGTTTTGGAGGTGTCTCTTTTGCGCACGCAAAAGTGTATTGATCTTAAAGGAGAATATTTTGAAAAACAATTAATCCATTTTCAATGAAAAATTATTGTGTTTTTATTGCCGGAGCCGAAATATAAATAGCAACCCTCGTACCACGCATAAGTCTGAGAACACATGAAACACTACGGAGTTGCATTGGATTCTCGACATTACACTCGTTCTAATTTGACGTTTTCAAGGGAAGATATCAGGCTTATGTGTGGTATTTTCCCTTGTAAACTTCAAATTAGAACGTGTGTTATGTCGAGAATCCAATCCAACTCCTTTTGATAGTAGTTTTGGTATATTCCCTTGAAAACGTCAATAAGAAAATTTCCATGTTCTATAATTTGTCTCGAACACCCCTAATGTACATTCTACAATAACTTGTAGGATATACAAATTAATTTTGCACTTGGTCCATTTCATTCATTTCACTCGTTTCCCATTACAAACCTAAATATTTTCTTTTACTTTCGATTGCAATTCAAGCAATTACTTCCGATGTCAGTATGGACATGCTTGCAAAACGAGTCACTTGGCCTGTTTTCACTTCATTTTCAATCCGTTGTGGCATACTTGAGAGAGCTCAAGTCGTCAATCGTCCTTGAGTATACCTACCTACTTTCCGCTCTCGGTGCTGGCTGCAGTTATTCCTGGCCATCATTGATGGAGGACTCTTTACGGAGTATTACGAGCCGGGTAGTTAGTCGTGCCATTCAAGTATTTAGAACATTTCATTTTATGTCGTTTTAATGTTCAACCGGATGTAAATTGTATTTCCGCTTTTACGAAGATGGCTCAAATAAACGCCTTTGTTGATATCTGTAAGTCTGTCTGTCATCATTATCATCATCAGCATCATCGTGCCATCTATTGCTGGAAGCGTTTGGTGTTGGCTGTTTTACACGCTTAGTTAACTCAGCACTGCACTTTATAGTTGGTTCAATACAAAACGATAACGATGATGACGTCGACGACGACGATGATGATGATGCTATAATTCAATTTCAAATCAATTGTCTGTAAAAAAGTAAATTGTTAAGTAAAATAAAAAGTATATAGAGAACACCGAGCGACCGACCGACCGACAAACAGACAGATAACAAACTGTAAATGCCATTCAGTCGAAATGGCTTAGAATGCAAATATTCACGTTTGTACGGGCAGCAAATGCACGGAAGTGCTGCTGCCTGCACGACATCGATCGATTTGAGCTGGATTGTGAGATATGAGGTATTTTTTTTCGCAACGACAAATTGAAAGGTGCTGCTGTGTTGCAGGTGCATGTGTGGACTGAACGTTGTTTTTTCTATTCATGAGCAGAGTAAATATTTGTATAAAAAAATATAAAAATAAAAAAAATATAAAAAAATACATTGACAGGTTTATAATCTTCAAATTGGCAGGAGCGTACAGTGGCTTGACATGCTAATTTTTTTTACCAATTTTAAGGACTGCCCTTACAAGTTCAATTAAGCATTCAGACTGAGTTGACAATTAAATTTTTAGACTACTGTGCGTCAGTCATTAAATGATACCCACCAACACACATACACAGTAGGGCTGAGAGAAAATTTGTTTAACTTTCCTTTGTTTTGGTTAATGTTTAGAAGTCAGGAATTACTTTATTTTGTCTATGATGTAGGAATTCTGGTAAGAAAGGAACTCCCTTATGAACTGAAAGCCCTTCTTCGGGCAGGTTATACGAGGGCGACCGCAAAACTAACTGGCCTGGCACATTTTCTGTTTTACTAGCAACTTTTTTTTTGTTTTTTAAAAGCAATCTTTTATAAGCCATCGGTCAAAATTTCCGAAATATTTAATGATTATTTTCTTTGTTACAGGTGATTGAAGTAAACAAGTTTTATAATTTTTGAAAAATGGAAAATAAAGAGTTTCGTGCGGCAATTAAACACTTTTAAATGAAAAATTATACGCCACAATTAATCAAAGATGAATTGGATTCTGTTCATGGTGATAATGCACCATCATACTCCACCGTGAAATCCTGGGTTCAACAATTTAAAATGGGTCGTTCAAGTACGAAAGATGAACAACGCTCTGGAAGACCGAAAACTGCTACTACTATTAAAAACATTAGAAAAATATTTAATGAAGTGACTAAAGATAGACGAATAAAGCTCAGAGAACTTGCTGATATTGTTAAAATACACGAAAAACAAGTTTGGAGTATTTTACATGATGAACTCCACATGAAAAAGCTATCCGCAAGATGGGTGCCGCGTTTGTTGACTTTGCCCCAAAAAATCGCCGGTTGGACCAATTCCGAGAAGCTTTTAGCGATTTATCAGCGTAATCCAATAGAGTTCTTGCCCCGATTCATAACTGTTGATGAAACATGGATCCATCACTACATCCCAGAATGCAAAGAACAGTCAAAACAATGGATAGAAACTGGTAAAAGTGGTCCCAAGAAGGCGAAAACTGTAAAGTCAGCAGGAAAAGTAATGGCCACAGTATTTTGGGATGCAAGGGGTATAATATTTATTGATTATCTTGAGAAAGGAAAAACTATAAATAGTGAATATTATTGTGCATTATTGGATCGGCTGAGTGAAGAAATGAAGATAAAACGACCGCATTTAGAAAAAAAAGTTCTTTTTCATCAAGATACTCGTAATGCTCCTTCACACACTGCATTTTTAACTCAACAAAAACTGGCCGAATTACGATTCGAAATTGCTCCGCATCCACCATATAGTCCAGATTTAGCTCCTTCTGATTATTTCTTGTTTCCAAATTTAAAAAAAATTCTCGGTGGCAAAAAATTTTCGTTATTGCTGAAACTGAGGCATATTTTGAAGGTCTTGAAAAATCTTATTTTTCGGATGGAATTAAAAAACTTGAAAAACGTTTGATGAAGTGTATTGAGTTGGAAGGAGATTATGTTGAAAGTAAATAATAATAACACTCTGCGACAAATGGTAAGGGTCAGTGATCGGTTTGGAATGAAACCACCGGGGAAAATTATATTGGTAAAAAAAAAGTCATACGTGTTCCAGCGTTTCGCTGGGTCTCATCTAGGAATCGAGATATATCGATTTGAAGTTAGTAAGTATCGTATAGGGGAATTTGTCACGTTTTAGGCTCTTTTGTTTGACATAACTCGAGAACCACTCGTCCGATTTAGCTGAAACAAATTTAGAAAAATTAAGAATTACAATTCCTCTAATCTGTTCTTAAACCGTTTTCCTACTTAAGCAACAGTTTCGCAATTATAAATAAATGTATGAAAAAAAAAAATTATTTTTGCCTAAAAATTAAATTTTTTTTTTTTAATTCATAAAAAATCCAGTAGGCGAACCACCACGCAAGAAAGAAAAGGGAGCAAACAAACGAAAATAAATGTATTTAAAAAAAAAATAAAAAAAAAAAATTTTTTTTCTTTATGCGCTTATTTTTAACTTGGAAACTATTACTTGTAAAGGAAAATAATATATGAACAGATTAAGGGAATTGTAATTCTTGGTTTTTTAAAATTTATTTCAGCTAAATCGGACGAGTGGTTCTCAAGTTATGTCAAACAAAAGAGCCAAAAACGTGACAAATTCCCCTATACGATACTTACTAACTTCAAATCGATATATCTCGATTCCTAGATGAGACCCAACGAAACGCTGGGACACGTATGACCTTTTTTTGACCGATATAACTTTCCCCGGTGGTTTCATCCCAAACCGATTGTGGCTGTCGCACAGTGTAATAATTCCACAAAAACGGTTCTTTTTATGTTAGGCCAGTTACTTTTGCGGTCGCCCTCGTATTCGCCAGATTCCACATCAAATGTTGCTGAACGCGTCCATTAAGGATGACTTTGATAATACTTAGTAGTGACATACATAAATACTATTATACACGTTTTATGCTGTAAAATAAAAAGTACTAAATGTTTTTGGACCAAATATTTTTTAATATATTTATTGATGTATATTGTATCCAAAAAGAATCTACTTATTCGAAATGTCCGCCTTTTGCCTTCACACACGCCTTTAGTCGCACTGGCCAATCGTCAATAGCTGCACGAACCTCGTCCATTGGAAAATTGGCCACAGCTCGAACCAAAGCAGTCTTAAGAGATCCAATGTTGGGGTATCTTTTGTGACAAACCTTGTCCTCTAAAACCGTCCACAATTTGTAATCCAATGGGTTCAAATCTGGACTGCCTGAGCGCCATTCTTCAGAGGAAATGAACGCTGGCAAATTGTTTCGATGCCAGGCCTGGGACGTTTTAGTCTTATGGGCCGGCGCAGAATCCTGCTGGAAAGTTCATGGCTGGTTTTGGAATAGGGAATTGTTAAGAGGCTTAACAACAGCTTCCAAAACGGTTTCTTGGTAAACTTTGGGCGAAGTTTTGACTTCGCAGAAATGCAGGTCAGTGATGCCATTGTAAGAGACACCCCACCAAACCACGACTTAAGCTGGGTGATGACCCTTTTCCACCCTTGGGATCAGTTCCGATGCTTCCTTAGATGACCGCGCATACACTCTATCATTTTGCTTGTTAAATTTTTCCTGAACGGTAAACATTTTTTCATCGGTGAACAAAATTTTTCTGTGCAAGTTATCAGCGTGCTTCACCAAAAGACGTTTGCATTTTTCAATCCTATTTTTTTTAAGCTGCAGTCAATAAATGTCCGGTACGTCGTTTGAAAGTCCCAAGTCTTTTTCAATGATTCGACTCATGGACTTTTGCGTGATATTCATCTCACGGGCCTTGATTTTCTGTTTTCGGAGCGGATTTCTGTGAATTTTTGATTTAACGGCTTTGATGACACACGGTGTTCGAACAGAGCGTGGGTAAACCTACCGGTGGCGGTCTTTTACGTCTCCAATTTCCTCAAGCAGTTTTATGCATCGGTAGACGAACATGCGGCGAATCTCTAGTGGCCGTTTTGAAAGTATCGCTTTTTTCACACTTGAAAAGTGCTATTACAGCGATACGGTTCTCATTATCTGACCACTCCATGATGAAAGTTGAAACAATTTTAAAATCCCGTTACAGACTAACGCTATTTAGGTTAGCTTTCAAATCCATATGACATAAACGGGGTATGTTCAGTTCTACTATTGAAATGGGTGTGTTCAATGTTGTAACAGTATTTATGTACCTACTGAGTATATGTGACGCGCTAAATAGAAAGGGACCTAAGGTTAAAAACCAGTTTTGTTCAGGAGAGCCATTTTAAAGATTGGGCCCCTTTCTATTTGCGCTTAGAATCGTCGACTTCACTTTCATAAAACGCGCATATCTCTGGGAGGGAACACTTTTCGGGCATGGGATCGGTCTCATTCGATGCTCAGATGTTGTCCACATCAAAAAAAGAAAAAAATGAAAATTAATTTTTTTTTACCCTTAGGTCCCTTCCTCTATGCGCTGTCACATATAGTGCCTATTTATAGCAAGACAAGCTACTTGATGAAATTTAAATTATCCATACTGTCCGTGGCATCGTTTTTTTTTCTTGTCTCAAAAAAGTTTGCAACGCGTCTAAAATATTTCAAAAGATCTTAACGGGGCATTATGGGGATGACAACTTGTATTTTAGCTGCTGTGACACAAACTTTCACTGTACCTCCTCTTTCTGCAACTACCCCTTCTCGCACTCTTGATAAGGCGTTTAGTATGCCTGGCATGCAAATGCTCATTGAAATGGAAATCTTTTTAATAAATTTATGATACTTGAAATGAATTTCTTCAATTCAATTGCAGCAGTTTTTTGTTTGCCGCTCTTGAAACTTTTGAAGGAAATTCAATATTTGGTCAGTCAGGCGAAGGCGGCATGTCAAGCTATGGCACGATTAGAGATTTAATGTGCCTGGAGCATGTTAATAGCGTTGCCTTTTATACTGTCCCGCGTTCGGCGGGTAATCCTTAATTTGCGTGTTGCTGTTTTTATTTTTTTTCGTGTGAATGTCACTGCGCTCTGTCACTTATTTTTGTTTAATTATATCTTCTGCTTACCTGTCTGTCATCATGGCAAGTTGTCACATTTTTTCGGTGGTGTGAAGTCTTCGTCCTTTGTCAATGGTGGTCATTAGAATTGTTCGCCAGTTTCGTTGTTTGTCCCCCATCCACGGGCTGTCTTCGTTGGTTGGCCGTTAATAGCCTTAAGCATAAACTTCAGCATCCTCATCCGCAGTGGCGATGGTGTTAATGGGACTGATACCGATGGCTTCCTGCCATCATCGCAAATTCAGCAAACGTCCATCTGTTCTGTGCTGTTCGACTAGCCTCGCCTTGGTGCGATGCTTTATGTGCGTGTCGTCGTTCGAGGGGCCTTTGGTTGCTCTGCGCTCCGTTGTAATGTTACCTTTGGGTGTCATTAGCATGATTTTTTAAGCGTGGGCGGACGTACGCCGAATACTGAAAGTAGGAACCGCCAGCAGCGATGCGGTCGGTGGGTCCATCGCTAATGTTAAATATGCGTGACTTGGAAAATTCGCTGGCTTTCTGCACTTTTGTCGCTCGATCTTGTTTTGTTGGTGTTCAAATTAATGGTCATCTAGGATATCTTCCTTATGTCCTTGCACCACACGCACACCCACCGATGACTGTTAATAGGAGACACATAAATAGGAGATTGCTTGGCCATGCTAAACAATGAAGTTGCAGTTGTAAAGAAAAGTTATGCTTACAGCAGATTCATATCGTTTAAAGAGTTTATTTCACTATTGAAAAGTGGAAGAATGCTGGGGGTATTTCGTTTAACATAAGGACAAAATGTTTTTGTGATGAGGAAAATAACTTCATTTCCCAGGACAACGATGGACAAAAATACAATACAAAACATTCTATTCGCGGATATCTCAAACAGTAAGCTGTAAGTGATTTAAGCTGATTTCCACTGGGACAGATGTATAGTTAAAAGCTGCATCCACGCGATTAATGCTTTAAAATCTGTTATAATGAATTACTTTAACAAGGTGAACTTGTCTTTACAATATATTAGATTTTCTTATACTTATTTAAATTTTTTACTTAGCGTGAACATTATTTGGGTCTTCTTGTTTCTGATCCAAAACAAGTACGAGTAAAAACGACGTAAAACTTAGTCCGTCCGTACAGAATAAATTTCCAACAATAACACTAGGTCACAAATAAAAAAATTTTCTCTGTTATTTGTTTCTAGCATACTTTTTCCCATTGATTTTGACCTACTAAACACGAAAATGAGTTTTAAAAATTTTTCTGTCGATTGGTTTTCGAGATACAAACTTTTGAACTTTTTTTTTTAAATTTTTGGAGGTACACTTACAATTTTGAGCATATCTTTCGTCTTCTTTGACCTATTTGATCCTACTACTACTCAAATTAAAGAAAATTGAGCCGTCTACAACTCATTCTCAGAAAATTTTCAAATCGGGTAAGTAGTTTTGATGTTGGCGGCTTAAAAAGGTTAAAAAACGGGGTTTTTTTTAGTAAAAATGTGGCAGAAAAAAACATATAAAAATTCATATAAAATATAAAACACGATGCTAACAGCAATTTACGTATAGCTGGCATTTTTACAAAGAAAATAAGCCTTTACTTAACAAAATCTGACAACAAATGGCGGACTTATAATTTTTTTGGTAAAACACCGACGATACGAATCGCTTAGGATTGCCGTTTCTACACGCGCCGTGTAACGAATTTTGTTTTCTCTGTGTAAGCTGTGCAAATAATGAAAATCAAAATATCGTGAAATAACGGAATTTCGGTCTTTTACAAAAAAAATTATAAGTCCGCCATTTGTTGTCAGATTTTGTTAAGTAAGGGCTTATTTTCTTTGTAAAAATGCCAGCTATATGTAAAAAAACCAAAATTGCTGTTAGCATCGTGTTTTATATTTTATATGAATTTTTATATGATTTTTTCTGCCACATTTGTACTAAAAAAAACGCCGTTTTTTAACCTTTTTAAGCCGCCAACATCAAAACTACTTACCCGATTTGAAAATTTTCTGAGAATGAGTTGTAGACGGCTCAATTTTCTTTAATTTGAGTAGTAGGATCAAATAGGTCAAAGAAGACGAAAGATATGCTCAAAATTGTAAGTGTACCTCCAAAAATTTAAAAAAAAAGTTCAAAAATTTGTATCTCGAAAACCAATCGACAGAAAAATTTTTAAAACTCATTTTCGTGTTTAGTAGGTCAAAATCAATGAGAAAAATTATGCTAGAACCAAATAACAAAACGACTGTTGGCTAGTGTAATTGGAAAAATACTCATAGCAATTATTATAAAGCGTGTTCCAACTAAAACGCACGATTTTATTTGTACTTAGTAGGGACATAAATACTGTTACAACATTGAACACACCCATTTCAATAGTAGAACTGAGCATACACCGTTAATGTAATATGGGTTTTGAAAGCAAACCTCAATAGCGTGAGTTTGTAACGGGATTTTAAAATTGTTTCAACTTTCATCATGGAGTGGTCAGATAATGAGAACCGTATCGCTGTAATAGCGCCTTTCAAGTGTGAAATGAAAAAATCGATATTTTCAAAACGCTCCGGCCACTAGGGACTAGCCGCATGTTCGTCTACCCATGCATAAAACTGTTTGAGGAGACTGGAGATGTAAAAGACCGCCACCAGTCGGGCCGCCCACGCTCTGTTCGAACACCGCATGCCGTCAAAGCCGTTAAATCAAGAATTCACAGAAATCCGCTCCGAAAACAGAAAATCATGTCCCTTGAGATGAATATCACGCAAAAGTCCATGAGTCGAATCAGACTTGGGACTTGGGGCTTTCAAACGACGTACCGGACATTTATTGACTGCAGCTTTAAAAAATAGGATTGAAAAATGCAAACGTCTTTTGGTGAAGCACGCTGATAACTTGCACAGAAAAATTTTGTTCACTGATTAACATAGTTTTACCGTTCAGGAAAAATTTAACAAGCAAAATGACAGAGTGTATGCGCGGTCATCTAAGGAAGCATCTGAACTGATCGCAAGGGTGGAAAAGGGTCATCACCCAGCTTCAGTCATGGTTTGGTGTGGTGTCTCTTACGATGGGGTCACTGACCTGCTTTTTTGCGAACAAGGAGTCAAAACATCATCCAAAGTTCACCAAGAAACCGTTTTGGAAGCTGTTGTGTAGCCTCTTAACAATTCCCTGTTCCAAAACCAGGCATGGACTTTTCATCAGGATTCTGCGCCGGCCCATAAAGCTAAAACGTCCCATGCCTGGCTTCGAAACAATTTGCCAGCGTTCATTTCCTCTGAAGAATGGCCGTCAGGCAGTCCAGATTTGAACCCATTGGATTACAAATTGTGGACGGTTTTAGAGGACAAGGTTTGTCACAAAAGATACCCCAACATTGGATCTCTTAAGACTGCTTTGGTTCGAGCTGTGGCCTATTTTCCAATGGACGAGATTCGTGCAGCTATTGACGATTGGCCAGCGCGACTTAAGGCGTGTGTAATGGCAAAAGGCGGACTTTTCGAATAAGTAGATTCTTTTTGGATACGATATACATAAATAAATATATTAAAAGATATTTGGTCCAAAAACATTCAGTACTTTTATTTTACAGCATAAAACGTGTGTAACAGTATTTATGTCCCTACTAAGTACATCAATCAAAATATTTTCATAGAATTATCTTAATATTTTTTATTATGATAGAAGGATATATGACAATTATGTGTGAAACCAAATATCGGCCACATGTTTGCCACGGCTTCGGTGGTATACTCGTACCTCTATCCGATGGTCCATATTTTCATTGACTCTGAGACATATTAGGGGTACAATGTCCTTAATGTGCCGAATTATCTTATCCTTTAGCTTTTCAATTGTTCTTTGCTTATTGATGTACACTTTTTCTTTTGAATATCCCCAAAGAAAGAAGTCAAACGATGTCAAATCACCTGATCGTAGGGGGCAATAAACATAGCCATGACGTGAGATATGAGGGTTGCTAATTATATTTCGGGTCCGGCAATAAAAACACAATAGTTTATCATTGGAAATGGTTTTTATTGTTTTTCAAAATATTCTCCTTTGAGATCAATACACTTTTGCATGCGCAAAAACCAATTTTCGAAGCACTTTTTTCCACTCCGATTGAGACACGTCCAAAACGTGATTTTTGAACGCTTTAACAGCTGCTTCGTGCGATGAAAAACGTTGACCACGAATTTTTTTCTTGATGCTAGGGAATAAGAAGAAGTCATTGGGTGCCAAATCAGGGCTGTGCGGTGGATGGGTGGATGGATCAATTCGACATTCGTGAGAGCTCGCATTGTCGTGATTCAAAATGTTCCGTCTTCTCTTATTATCTTTCTCATTTCTTCGAACACTGTTGGCAAACAGATGATTGTATACCTCTCAGAATTGACCGTCCTACGTTCCACTAAAGGCACTGTGGCAACATGGCAATCATTTGCTTCGATGTACTTCTTCCACGAACAACTTTTGTTGGATTTGGCTCTTCTTGAAAGACCCATACGGTCGATTGCTGTTTTGTTTCGGGTTCATATGCATATATACACGATTCGTCACCTGCGACAATGTTATAAACTGCCTTTTAGCTACAGGAGTTATACTTTTTCAGCATCTCTTTGAACCAATCCGTACGAGCCTTTCTTTGAGCATTGGTCAAATTATGTGGAATCCAACAAGAACAAATTTTTTTCACGGACAAATGAACATGCAATATCTTATTGATGCTTGTCATACTAACGCCTAAGGATGCCTTAAACTTACGGTATGTCACATGTCGGTCTTGTTTAATCAGTTCACGCACTGCATCGATGGTTTCTGGCAAAGTGACCAAAGTTGGGCGTCCTTCACGCAATGCATCCTGGAGCGAACGGAACGGCGTCCGAGACTGAACTCTTCGTACCAGCGATTAACAGTGGTTTTTGATGGTGCTTCATCGCCAAAAGTCGATACAAGTTGCTTTAAACACTCCTGTTTCGATAACTCACGCCAAATTGCACGAAAATGTTCACGGGATAATTCCATTTTTTGACTAAGATGATATTTTTAAAAACACTGTAAACAAAACAATTCGCCCTCAAACGACAAAACCTGTGAAGTTATGCTAAAAAGGACAACGTTTCCAATGGAAGTTCTAGTTTGCATCTGTGAACACTAGCATTGTCCGGACCCGAAATAAAAATAGCAACCCTTGTAACACGGCCATTGCATTTTTTGAGTAAAAAAGCCATTGTTTCGTTGGCAAGTGGCACCACCCTGTTCCACATATCATCCAAGTCCATATACTCAATTCCTGGCCACAAGAAGTCATCTCTAGCGATATCGAACCCCATTCACTGTAACTGTTTGGTCGACCTCATTTTCGAAGAAGTACGGCCCGATAATGCCGCCAGCCCATAAACCGCACCAAACAGTCACTCTTTGTGGGTGCATCGGCTTTTCACAAATTCAATTCTCTTTTTCCTAAATGCGGCAATTCTGCTTGTTAACGAATCCACTGTAGACACATTTGGTCAATTACGCTGACCAAAAATATCACGAAGTGCACGGAATGCTTTTTGATTTGAACGCCCATTTTTTTAAAACAATCTTTAACAATCTTAAAGCGCTGCTCATTTATGTACCTCTCCATGGTTGAATTTGTCAATCACTAAAACAAAGAAATGTCAAATTAAGTGCGCAAAAACCTTGACTTTAGGGTGTGACTTACAAGTAACATCGTGCATTATGGTTGTACCACCCATTATAATAGAACCCTCCAGCAATGTTTATCGGAATCCTTAAAGAATAAAAGTTTGTTTCTACACATGAATAAAATTGCTGTTGCTACTTATTCACAAAAAACCCGCCCAAAAATAACACATTATTTCATGTAATTAGAACTACTTACAAATATTTGAGTTTTATTCTATAAAAAACTCAAATATTTGTAGAGTTTGTATAAAAATGTGAAGTAGTTGCATACCTCAAAGTCTCCGTAAGTCGATTTTTTCGGGATAATGATGGATCGAGTTACGTACATAGAGGTACGTACATAATGATGGATCGAGTTACGTACATACGAGTAGATATCTGATAATGCTCACCGGTTAAAAAATCTTAAATTAAGTGGTTTACCTGTTAATCGACCTTAACCCCGTTTATACTCGTATCCTACTCTGATAGTGTACACCGAGTTAATAAATGATAGACCTAATTAATGCTCCAGCGGCTATGATAGGGCAACGCAAAAATTACATTTTATTACAATATTTTAATTAAACAATTGTTTTATCTTTTATGCCCAATACACACACAAACACACTTAATTAAAATGTACATTATACACGCAGGAAAAAAAGTATATTTGGGGTGAGAACATTCGAAGAGTACGAGTATCATACTATTGTTGGGTACATGGTTGTGGCACAACAATATTATGATATTTGCAACAATATTATGATTCATTATAGTACTATGATTCCCAGAGCCACATAATCATCCTTACAACCATAGTATGTTTCAGATACAATGTTAGTATGATCCTCACATCTATAGTATGATTCACACGCAACCATGTTACGATCCCTAATTAAAGCATGATTCCACTCAACCAAACTATGATCTCCAAAATTAATTATAAACATTAGGTTATGTTGTTATTTAACAATAGAGTTTTTTTTTATTAACCAAGTAATTTAAAATTAAATTTCAATTGGTTCATAGTCAGATTTGAGACCATGTTTCTATTGAACATTTCATATAAACAAAACAAAATTTTTTTTAAAAGGCAGTCGAAAAGACTTTAAGCTGCAAGCAGGAATGAATGGTACATCTACCATCTTGAGACCTCAAGCAACGAACGTAATTGAACCACGATCAATGGCTATATAAAGGGTGTGGTTTTTAAGAAGAAATAAACGCATTTAATTTAAGGTTATGGGCAAGATTTTAGTTTTATTAAAAAGATATGGGTTTGCCATTAGGTAATAAATCGCATATGTGACGCGCAAAATAGAAAGGGACCTAAGGTTAAAAATCAGTTTTGTTCAGGAGAGCCATTTTAAAGATTAGGTCCCTTTCTATTTGCGCTTAGAATCGTCGACTTCACTTTCACAAAACGCGCATATCTCTGGGAGGGAACACTTTTGGGGCATGGGATCGGTCTCATTCGATGCTCAGATGTTGTCCACATCAAAAAAAGAAAAAAAATGAAAATTGATTTTTTTTACCCTAGGTCCCTTTCTCTATGCGCTGCCACATATATACTAAGTAATTAAATGATATGGCCAAGAATTTAGCTTTATTAAGAAGATATGGGTTTGCCATTATGTTTTTAAAAATTTTTTAGACAAGTGAACGCCGCTGGCTCGAATAAATTTCAGCCGAGAGGTCCAATTTTCGACCACTTTTTGCAGCATTTGGGGCCGTATTTCAGCAATACCGCGCTGAATAGTCTTCCAACGGTATCCAATCGTATCGGGCTAATCTGCGTAGACTTCACGTAACCCCACAAAAATAGTCCAGCGGTGTTTAATCGTACGATATTGGAGACCACGCCATAGGCTCACGACGCTCACCAAAAGTTTCTTTCAATAAATGCATTGTCTCGTTGGCTGTATGGCATGTGGCGCCGCCTTGTTGCAACTAGAGATTATCCACATTAACATCCTCCAATTCCGGCACGAAAAAATCATTAATCATGGCTCTATAGCGTTCCTCAATAAGTGTTACATTATGGGCGGCTTCAGTTTTGAAGAAATATAGACCAATGCCCAAGTTACCTTTGCCCATAGAGCACTCAAAACATTGACTTTTGAGAATGTAACGGCGTCTAAACAATGGCTTGTGAATTTTCATTACTCCAAATGTGACAATTTTGGTTATTAACGTATCCATTCAACCAAAAGTGAGCTTCATCACTGAACAACATTTTCTTGTAAAAATCAGGATCGCTGGCCAAACAAACTAAGTAAAACAAACTGAGTATAAATCAAGTGACAGCTGTCAAAAAGACTAACCCCAAAGAAAGTGTGGCCAGATTCAAAACCACACGCTAAAAAACACCCTTTACTAAAGTGCAGGCAGATTCTAAATAAACGAGAACCAGACGGCGTAAAGTATTCCACCAAACAAAGTAAACACAAAAAAAATCACTCGCACTGCCTTCCGATTGTTATTGTTTTTTTTTTACAATAGATAAATAGACATGCACTGTATCGTGTGTAGGTTAGGGCGTACCTCAAAAAAAAAGTTCGCCGTACACCTTCGAATATGAAGTATTATTGAAAGGTTGTTTCAAATTTTTTCTTTTATTTTTTTATGCCGAACGTAGGGGTCGCGCTTTTACATTTTTCTATATAACTTCTGTATTTATAAACGGATTTTAAAGTGTGATACATCGATGTTTTTGTCTCGACGAGGCCGATTTTTTTGTCTTTGAAGTCATTGAGCTCAAGCACGTTTCTCACCGAACGCTTATTCTCATAATACAGTTGCATAATTTGGAGACGTGGTTGCGGTATAAGTCTTTCCAGGACGAAATGGCAAACAATATTGAAAAGAAAAAAAATAAAGTAAACAAATATTGAAAAGAAAAAAAAAATAAAGTAAAACACAACACACGCGCAACCCTATTGAAAAATACCTCTAGATTGATCACCCGTTATCATTGTTGCAGTGACCATATAATAACCATATCTTTTCTCTGTGTGCATAACAATATATTTTTTTCTTTCGATATCTCGTTACAATCTCAACCGTGTAATAATTTATTATAAAACAACATTAAGAGCAAATATTTTTGTTTTTTTTTTATCTCTTACAGAATTTTATGGTCGAAACCCATACCATTGGCTTGGTACTTTGGACCACAATGGGAACGTCAGCATGGCTACAAATGGCCGCGGGCACTGTGTGATAATTGGTTACGTACTGATAGATTCCTGAGGTAAGACAATATATTTCATTGTGTGTTGTATTTGTATTCTTAGTGGTCGCCCATGTCGGTGGTATGTCCCAAATCATACGCGCACACACACTCACCCAACCATGCACACTTCGTCCAACATATGCAGAACAGCTCTCAACTGCAGGACTGGACCAAAGCAAAATTTGCAGCAACACATGTTTTAACAGCTTTCGCTTATGAGCAGCATTGAAGCCACAAAATTCTATGGTAATATCCTGGTCTTAACAGCCACTTTGTCCGGGTGGCTTTGTGTGTGTGTGTGTGCGCGCCTTCGGTGGGGAATGGCGAGCAGAGCAGGAGGCGGTGTAAAGTGTGTTGGCTTAATTAAAATGTGTTGCGTTTGGTGTATTTGGCATTGCTCCCTGCCTTGTCTGTGGAAAGTTGCTGCTGTTGGTGCCGTTGCTGATGTTGCTGGCGTTGTTGCTGTTATAATTATTGCTGCTGTTGCTGCTTTATTCTGTAATGGTTGCAACTGTTAATTATATTGAGGGGGAGCAGGGCCAGAGGAAGAGCAACAATGGACGATTTTATTACATGGTTTGGTACACACTCAACCTCATGCGTTGCAGCAATAAAATTTCCTTTTCCCAGTAAAGCGTGCGGAGGAGGAAGGACTTGTTCGTTTTTATTCTTGTTTAAACGTGCGCAACAGCACTTATACGTCATGCAACAAATTGCTTTAATTTGCATGCCATTGATTTTGGGATTAACATCATGTATTTAATGTTCTTTTTTTGTTTTTTTTTGCTATCCTTTAGAAACTTTGCTGCCGATTTGCCCTTGTGTCCCTGCACTATGGAACAGGCCGTCTACGACAAGGGCCGCTTTCGACCAGATCGTGAGTGTGACAAGGATTCGAATCCCACATGTTTGCGTCACAAGGGTGCCATACATTGTGTGGTCAGTGGTACACCAACGTAAGTATGCCTTTATGGCGGGCAACATCCGGTTGTATACATGAACAAGTGCAACAGATTTTTAAAATCGGGACAACCAAATTTTGTAAATATTAAATTTTTGGTTTAGTAATTATTACATTTTGGGGAACAAGCGTTTTGTGGCGATGAAGCTATATATTTTTATGTAAAGATTTTGTACCTTTTACGTTCATTTTGGAAAATATTAACGAAACTTTAACTACCAGAACTTGAGGGTTGGTCATTAGTTTATAATGGGATGACTTTAAGAGCAGAAAATGCCGCAGTGTGGCCGCCTGTACAACTTTTAATTTTGGACGGTTAAATGAAATTTGTTGCTACTAGTTCAGAAATATTAAACTTATAGGAAAACATGTGAGCCACACGCAGAAAAAAAGTATGGTTGTGGTGACAATATTCGAAGAGGATCATACTATTGTTGGCTATATGGTTGTGCCACAACAATATTATGATCCTCACAACAATAGTATTATTCACACATAACCATACTATGATCCCCACAACCATAGTATGATTCACAATCAACCATACTATGATCTCCACAACCATACTATGATCATCACAACAATAGTATGATTTACACTCAACCATACTATTATCTTCACAACCATATTATGATCCTCACAACCATAGTATGTTTCTCATACAACCATAGTATGATCCTGACAACCATAGTATGATTCGCACGCAACCATACTATGATCCCCACAACCATAGTATGATTCATACTCAACCATACTATGATCCCCAAAATTATTTATTAGGATTGGGTAATGTTTTTATTCAAAAATAGAGATTTTTATCAAGCAAGTTATTATAAATAACATTACCACGTTTTTATTGAACATTTCATTCAAGAAACCAAAATATATATTCCAACGGTCAAAAATACTTTTAGTTGCCAGCAGAGGTGAATGCTACTTCACCATCCGTAGACACCAAGTAACGAATGTGGCTATATACTTAAGTGCAGGCAGATTTTAAATAAACGAGAACCAGTCGGTATTAGAGTATTTCACCGAACAAAGTAAACACAATAAAAATCCCTCGAACTACTTTCCGATTGTTATTTTTTTTAATGGACAGCAACCATTCACTGTATCGTGTGTATGTGTTTTTTTTTGTATATCAAAAAAAACATACGCACACACATACACGTATTCTCTACAAAACCTGTTTTGTTATGTTCATAGTCACAACCATACTGTATGATTGCCGTAATCATATTTTTGTTAACATAAATTTTAAACAACAATACTTTTGTAGCACCAACCATGTTTATATGGTTGCTACAACCATATTTCAATTTCTAAATTTGGCAATAATACTATTGTTACATTTCAACAATAGCAATATTGTCGTAATCATACTATTGTCAAAATGAAATTCAAAAAACAATACTATGGTTGCGACGATCATGGTTTTATTGGAAGGAACATATTATTGTTGCGGTGACCATAGTGTAACCATATCTTTTCTCTGCGTGCATATTAAGAAAGAATGCCTTGTTTTTTTTCAAATTTTTTCAGACGTGTAAACCTACCAATATTATTCCCCAGTAAACTAAATTTGCCATCAGGCAATTATGAATAATATCTGAACTCTATCGAGAATTCTTACCGAAATCGTTACGAATTCTGTTTGGTTTGTTTGAGGATTTTTTTTCAGAGAATTACTTCAGAATTTGTGTCAACCCTCTCATATGTTTTCGTTACGAACTCGGTTAGAATTCTGATCCGAAATCAGAACACTTTGCCGATTGTAGTACAGAACTCTGACAGAACTCTTTCGCAAATTTCATGTTGAATGGGTTTGTGATTGGATTACCTACGGAAAACACATTTTTGAGATGCATTCAGTTGCATAAAAGAGCACAATAGGCAAGGGTACACTTTTTGAATGTACCAAATATGGTAAATAATTATTTAAAACTAGTAACAAATTATAAATTCGGGCGTGGCTGACTATATTATATTCTGCACTTCTATAAAAGATGAAAAGCCAATTGAAAAGGGCTTTTTGGACCCCTTGGACGAGCTTTGAGTTTACTAAGATTTTTAAAATAATTTCATTAAAAATTGTAAAAATATGCTTTAATTTTTGGTTGCCAAAAATTTAAGCATTTATCCCGCCATCCCAATTTAGCCAAGTTTAGTGCTATTTCAAAAATTTTCCATCCCAATTTCGCCAATTTTGGTGCTATTTCAAAAGTTTGGCCTATATCTTTCAAATTGGCTGTTTGCCTTTCCTCTTTTGATACAACAAATGTGATCGAAATAGAAACTAAAATTGGTGTTATAGAGAGGTTGTATAGGGTAGCCCACTTAAAATTTTAAATTTAAATCGGTTGTAAAAAAACTTATAATTTTTTCAAATTTCTGGTTTAATATTTTATAAAATTATTTTTCGGCTTGATGTTATTTATTTAAACTCGTTGTTCTTTGTGTTGTTTAATTTTTATTTATCCCAATATTTCGATTGACTTCGTCAATCATCTTCAGGGGTTGTCACTGACAAAATAACATGATTACATTTAAAGGTCCATTTAAGGCCCATTTAGTCTCGACGGTTGACGGTTGACGGTTGATTCTGCAACCTGCAGAAGTCTACCGTCGTCAACCGTCAAACTGTAGTTATCTCCCTCTAACACATGCAAAATGCAACCCTCAACTGAAATAGCTGATTGCCTACCGTCAACCGTCCACCATCAACTTCTGCAGGTTGCAGAATCTACCGTCAACCGTCAACCGTCGAGACTAAATGGGCCTTTAGTCTTGACGGTTGACGGTGGACGGTTGACGGTAGGCAATCAGCTATTTCAGTTGAGGGTTGCATTTTGCATGTGTTAGAGGGAGATAACTACAGTTTAACGGTTGACGACGGTAGACTTCTGTAGGTTGCAGAATCCACCGTCAACCGTCGAGACTTAAGGTCCATTTAGTCTTGACGGTTGACGGTTGACGGTAGGCAATCAGCTATTTCTGTTGAGGGTTGCATTTTGCATGTGTTAGAGGGAGATAACTACAGTTTGACGGTTGACGACGGTAGACTCTGCAGGTTGCAGAATCAACCGTCCACCGTCAAGACTAATTAGGCCTTAAATGGGCCTTAAGAAACAAAACATCAACACAATATTTGAAAAATAATTAAATTAACAAAACAATGTCTTCCGTCTGATTATCGCTTTCAACTGATTTTTGTGTTACTCTTTAGCTTGTGTCTGTGCTCATGCACCACATTTCTATATATGTGTGCGATCTCATCTGTGTGCGTTTTGTTATTAATTCTCCTCTCACTAGGTCCGTCAATAATGTTAAGCATTTCGAGAGTGTATCTTCTTCTATAATTTCTCTCTTGCGCTACAATTTTTACGTCGGTAATGTCAGGCTTATGTCCAGTCAATGTACAGTGGGCCGCAAGTGCGGTATTTGTTCTATGGGCCTATTTACGGCTTTTAGGTCAGATTTGTGGGACGAAATTCTTGTCTTAAGTTTAGTTTTAGTAGTGCCGACATATACCTTTTGGCATATGTCGGACTTGTCACCATTGCACTTTATTTGGTATACAACGTCTGATTTATCTTCGTTATTTATTCGAGATTTTGTCCTGCTAAATAAACTGTTTACTGTACTGTCTGTCTTTAGTGCAAGTTGATATTTGTCTTTGTTATAAATGTTGGAATGGCTAAGCCTTTCTGAAAAACCCAGTATACGAGGGCGGTTCGGGAACTTCTTAGCCTACAAAAAGCGCGGTATAAACAGAAAAAAATTAAGTGTTTTGGAAACTTCCATCTCCATCTGCTATGAACACATGTTAAATTTTGTTTCGATCTGGCAACTCCTTCATATAGAAACAGGTGTTCACAAAAGACGCATCCGCGATTTTTTTACAATGGAAAAATTAGAAATGCGTGGTGTCATTAAATATTTACATAAAAAAGGTTTATCGGGACAAGAAATTCATAATGATATGGTGAATGTGTTAGGTGAAAGTGCTCCTTCATATGCAACAGTAAAAAATTGGGTTGCTGAATTTAAACGTGGTCGTACAAGCATTGAAGATGAACCACGTAGTGGACGTCCAAAAACAGCAACAACAACAGAAATTGTAGCCAAAGTGCATGATATGGTATTAAATGATCGACGAATAAAAGTGCGTGAAATAGCTAATATCATGGGCATCTCAAATGATCGAGTCCATTTAATTTTGCATGAAGAACTACAGATGAAAAAGCTTTCTGCAAGATGGGTGCCGGACTTGTTAACTGTCGACCAAAAACGCATAAGAATGAACATTTCTCAAGCTTGTTTGGATCGTGTTCAGCAAAATAAAAGGGATTTTAAGCGTCGTTTCATAATTGTTGATGAGACATGGATCCACCACTATACTCCAGAGACAAAAGAACAATCCAAACAATGGACTGGAGCTGGAGGAAGTGCCCCAAAGAAGTCAAAAACAATTCAATCGGCTGGTAAGGTTATGGCAACGGTTTTTTGGGACTTCAAAGGTATTTTATTGATTGACTATCTGCAAGAGGGTAAAACAATAAATTCAGAGTACTATTGCAACCTTTTAGATCAATTAAATGTACAAATTCGAGAAAAACGTCCTGGCTTACAACACAAAAAAAATAATTTTTCATCAAGACAACGCACCAGCGCACAAGAGTGTTTTAACAATGGCTAAAATCAACGAATTAAAGTACGAGTTGCTTGACCACCCACCTTATTCTCCTGATTTAGCTCCCAGTGACTTTTACCTGTTCCCAAATCTAAAAAAATTCCTTGCTGGCAAGCGTTTTACCTCAAATGAAGATGCATATACAGCTGTAAACCACTATTTTGAAGACCTTGAGGAAAACTATTTTAATCAAGGGATAGAATTGCTAGCGTTAGGCTAAGTGTATTGAAGTTTCAGGAGATTATATTGAAAAATAAAAATATTAACTTTCCGAACCGCCCTCGTATGTCCATTTGTTAAGCAGATCGCAAATATTAAACGATCTTGATAAAAATTTGCTTCTTTGATTTCCGGCTAATGACGGACCATCATAAAAAAGACAAACTCGTTGCATGCTTTGATGCAGGACCTACATAAACGTTCTGCTGATATCGAGTATAAACTACTTACTTTGCAATAAAATTTAACTTGCAAAGTTAGTTTGTAATTTGGAAAAATCACGGGAAAAATGTGACGATAACTCCTATATAAATGTGCGACCCAGTAAAGGATCTACCTTAGGAAAAAATCATCAGATTTCAATTGAATTTTTAGGATTAAATCAGGAATCGTGTTGAAAATAGGCCGAGGAAGTTTATGTTTATTTAAACCCCACAAGTAGGGGATCAGATTCCAGTGCAATTTGGCATGGGATTTAAACTTCCCCTAACTTACGTCTACAAAAGGAAAAACCCAAAAAATGCAAGAAACAGCTTTGGATTTATAAGCGGTGTTTGTGCTTGTACACTCCGGCACAATAACTTAGATTTATTTCTTTTGATGATATTAAAAAGCTGAGGCTATATCTTTGCAGACTTATCTTACATTTGATGTATTACAAAGCTGAGGCTATATCTTTGCAGACTTCTACTCGTGTTGTATTTAATATTGTTTCTCTTACCTTTTGTTTCCAGTGCCCAAGGTGCCGAACAACAATGCTGCTACGATCGCTATGGTTTTCTCATGCTGTCCTACGATCAAATGTGGGGTTCTCGGCCACGCCGTAATCACAATTTGGGCAAAATGCCTTGGAACGAAGCCAGCAAGGTTCCAACACTGTCCACTTGGTTTCATGACATGCGCCCGTTCTACTCCTGCTGTTTCTGGCAAGAAGAACAATCCGTTGGCTGTGAAACCTATCGTTTCGAACGTCGTCCCTCTCAGGATTGTGTAGCCTATCAGGCTCCCGGAGTTGCCGGTGTCTTTGGTGATCCACATTTCATATCGTTCGATGGCACCCAGTATACATTCAACGGTTTGGGCGAATTCGTACTGGCCCGTAGCATTGATGGTGATCAGAAATTTGAGGTGCAAGGACGTTTCGAGCAGGTTCCCAATAATGTCTATGGTGCCGTGCCGGCCACTCAGTTGACCGCCTTGGCTATGCGTGGCAATACCACGACCACTATTGAGGTGCGCATACGTCCCCAACATGCGCGCTGGCGTTACAAAATGGATGTGCTGGCCGATGGACGTCGTGTGTACTTCGATCGTGAAAGTTTGAAATTCCAGCATTTCGATGGTGTTACCGTGTATACGCCCACCTATTTGCTGAATCAATCGCAGGTGGTGGTTATGTTTGACTCCGGCATCGGTGTGGAGGTTATAGAGAATGAAGGCTACATGAGCGGACGTGTGTATTTGCCCTGGATGTTTATAGTGAGTAGATGGTAAAGTGGCGTGGAAAATGACGAATTAATTTTGTTTCCCTTTTTTAATTGTAGAATAAAACGGCTGGCTTGTTTGGCAATTGGAGTTTTAACCCCATGGACGATTTCACCTTACCCAATGGCCAAGTCCTAAATATAAATCCCACCGACTTTAAGACACTGCACACTCAATGGGCCATACATTGGTTGTTGGCCGATCGTGATCTGCCCGGTCTGGGTGCGGCTCTCTTTACACGCGAATTTGGTCGCTCGGCCGGTTATTATGCCAATGCATCGTTTGTTCCAAACTATGTACAGGAGCCATCTAATTTCTTGCCGGCTAATCGATCGTATGATATAGAACGAGCCGAAGATTTGTGTGGTGAATCGTATCAGTGCCGCTATGATTATGGCATGACATTAAATCGAGATCTGGCCCACTTTACGAAGAACTACTATGACAGTTTGGTGAATATAAGGACCTTGAATGCACAGTGAGTTATTGCAATTTAGTTACTAAAGTATCAGCACTTAAATTATTCGCTTAAAATGTAAAATTAAATGCATTGTGTTTTTTTTTCTTTACTTAGGCGTGTGGTGTCTTGTGGCGTTTTGGAAACTCCTCGTTTTGGCCGTAAACTCAGCTTTAACTTTATGCCCGGCGCCAAGGTCTCTTTTGAGTGCAACGAAGGTTTCGTTTTGATCGGTGATCAGAGGCGTGAATGCTTGTCCAATGGTTTATGGAATATTCCAGAATATGGTTACACCACTTGCTTGCGTAAGTTTAATATTTTTGTCATCATTTTCAGGAATCGAGATGAAGGATTCAAGTTAGAGAAATGTTAAGAGGCCAAATTATTGAAATAGGTTATTCAGTTCTAGAAAACTTCAGTTTTAAATTCAAGAGTAACGCGCTATATCGAGTTAGAATTTAAGATTTTGTTCATCTCCCTCGTGTACTCGTACTCACTGTGTCTTAAACTGGCCTATCGTTACTAGAGCTTGCGTTTACCTCCACGATAGGATGAATAGTTAGTTGATTTTATCATTTGCAACTCTGAAATACTGAAGTGAAACAAATAAGGAATGTGTATTTCGGATCGTCCAGCCATCTCCGTTCGTCCATACGTCCCTTTCAGATTGAATGAAATAATTGTTATACCCTCCACCGAAAGCTAGAGGGCATATTAAACTATTCATTCCGTTTGCACCACCACGAAATATTGATCGGTGGCTTCCTAAAGTACAGGGTTTCCATTAAGGACATAACAATTTTATACGAGTATGTCAATAAAACACAGAATATTTAAGATACAGAATTCAAATTTATTCCAGGTGTAGTGCAAATGTTACATTTTAAGAATAAAATTATATTTCGGTCATACGACCACCAGCCCTTGTACAGTGATCTATTCTTTCGAGCCAATTTTCCACCACTCTTGCACACATTTCGACCGGAACGTTGGCAATTTCGCGTTGATGTTGTCTCTGAGTTCGTCTAAAGTGATGTGGCCCCATAAAAAGAAATCCAATGACGATCAATCTGGACCATTTTATGAGATAACAAGTGGCACCGTCGTGTTGATACCACATATTGGCGATGTCAATCTTATCCAATTCTGGCCAAAAACAATTTTCTTAAATGGCACGATATCGCTCTTCATGGACACTGAAAGATCATTAAAAATGTTGGAGGGTGCGGTGACATAAAGATTCGAAATTGTTATGTCCCTATGGAAAAACCTGTTATTCAATCAAGACTAGACAAATGTCACCTACGACCATGTCCGAAAATGCAAGGGGCAAAATGGCAGCAGTTTGAAAATTTTCGGATTGGTGGTCGGAGGGTACTAGAGTAAAATTGCTAAGTTCTGAACCAGTGGTCGGACTTTTTTCTCTTAAAAGATAGCCCTACCTCTTACTTATTTAAAATTACCTAATCGAGGTCCTTCCGTTCCAAAGATATGACTATTTGAAATGCGACATTTTTTGGAAATGAGTTAAGGACTTTCGTGAATGAATCGCCCTGTATATATTATTGATCGCCCTGTCCGTCTGTGAAAGCACGATAGCGGTCAAACAAACCAACCTAGGATTCTGAAATTGTGCATGCTGATGGCTTTTGGACGAAATCATCACAGCCAGAAAATTGTTTCCCTTTAAAGGACTAAGAGTATCTCGAAAAAAGTATACTTTTTAGTATTTGCAAACAAATCATAATTTTTTTAAAATCTAGTTGGAACGCACTTAATACCTTACAAATAGGCGCATAGTTGCTGACGTTTTGACCGCACGGGCGATCTGTAGTCAATAACTGAGATAAATTAAAGCAAATATGTGGTAATAAAGTTTTGGGTCAAGTACTCAGAAAAACTGACCTTTTTCTGGGGTCTACCTGCATGCGACCTGTAGCCTAAGTTATTTTTTATCATAGGAAAATGAGCTTTTAGTCATTTGTCAAAAGATAAAAGGACAATTCATCTTCAAACCCAACTCTGCTGCATGTGTATTCAACGCCCCGTTTGCAAAAGCGGGCCTTTTGGGTGAAATGTTTGCTGTAAACTCATCTTTGTCGGAAAGTAGTTATGTAACCACAACCCATGATGGATGATGTATCTGGGTCTATGCCTAAGATTTTTTTTGAAGTTGTGGTGTTAATAGGGTTCTAACCGAAATCGACATAAACAAATCCCCGACCCAAGATGTCATCTCAGCACTTGTACTTTGCAAGTCCTCATTAACGCTTGTAATTTCATAGCGCTATCGTGCATGCCGTGCTCGAGTTTTCCCTTCGTTTAGACAAGCTTAGACAATGCCGCCCCAGACCTTAAAAAAGGAATAAGCTTCAGCCTGCGAATTATCTTGGTAAATAATTACCTTGTGAGGTATTTAGTGTCTAGCCGAGTCAGAATGATTTGAATAAATTAGTGTCAGTACTAATTACATAGATTATGACAGACCCGATGGCATTCCTGTCGGATCCGTGGAGTTTCTCCCTGTAACAGTAAGGCGAAATAAAGCTTATCGACTTTTACGATTTATATATTGCTTCTTAAAAGATCGTGTAGTCCTTTTCATCCTTTATGTTTGAAGGTGGCATAGAGCGAATCTTTGGTGTATGCCTTAATGCCTCCAGTATGTGTGGGGTCAGACCAGAGATTTAAGTTTGCTGGCAGAAACTTAAGCCTGGTGTAGACATTGATGCTACGATTCAGAGTATGTGGAGCTCAAACTGAAGGTAGTCATGGTATGAAAACCTTCTGTATAAATGGGGGGCGGTGGAAGAACATACACCAGTAATATAGAGAACCGTGGTTGATGCCTTTACCGGTAAGGCTAAGGAAAGCTTATGCCTTATCGAGTTTAACGATTTATATCTAGCTTTTCGTTGTGTTCCCCCAGGTAGGGGCACCTTTATTGAGCCCAAGAGCTTCCCTACAAGATAAAAACTACATTTTGGGTGGTCCTATTCATCCTCTATGTTTGAAGGTGGCATAGGGCGAATCCTTGGTCTAGACATTGATGCTTCCAGTCTGTGTGTGTACCACTAGGTAGGACCAGAGACATTAGTTTGGCGACAGAAACTAAAGTCTGGTCAGAGTGTGTGGAGCTCAAACTAAAGAAAGACATCTACTACAAGGTCGTACCAGAGACTGAAATCTAGATCTAATACAGAGCCCCTATACAGTTGTTGTAGCCTGATTCGCGGTATCTATAGTTTAACAACTAAATTTCAGATTAAGCAAATGCTCGGTGAGGAAATGTGTTCATTAACTAGATGCTACAACCTATAGAGTAGCAGAGGTGTAAGATTGTACAAACACCAGTGCTATGGAGAACCGTGATTTATGCCGTAATGGCGCGAATAAATCTAAATACTTATACCTTCTTAAATGTTCTCAAAAGAAAATACGGTTACAGCAGGAGTACCTTGAGGTTATGTCCTTTCCCGTTCCCTTTTCCAAATCTTTCTCAATACCCTTCCTCGTACCCCACCTCTGCCATTTCTATTCTTTCGGCCACCGTCCTAGTCTTTCGGAAGTTTGTGGCAAAAGGCTTTCTATGGACATATCTCTTAACGACGACCTCGTAGCTATAACTGAGTGGGCTTGAATTCAACACTCGTATACGACGTACATACGACAAAAGATGGAATGCACTACTCATATTTTTGCTGGGCCCAAAAATTGTTCTTGGAGATACTTGCCGTGTCCAAAGGAGAGCTGTGGCGCTAATTGGTGAAGGAACCCACCGACTCCATGAAGCATCATCGGAACGTGGTCTGTGTTTTGTTGTTACAACGATATTCCTATTGAAGGTGCTCGTCTGAAATGTCTAATAAACCCTTTTGTAGTCGACTGTCTAGTGGATCACATTGTGCATTATGGAGATAATTCGTTCTATAGCCGGACTCTTCGAATGTGGAATGTCGAATTTTGCTGTGTTTATTTCGTCGCGACATTTGTTCACCAGTTCTTAATGCGTTTTCTTGTTCTCTTTAATCTCTTCATACATCTTGGGATAATCCCAAATTTTAAACAGCGGTTATAAATTTGGATTGTACCGGTCTATGCTTTCGAATAGCACCTGTACAAAAGTCTGTACTAAATTTAGATCAGAGACTCTGGAGACCACATGTAAGGAGCTTATTAAATTTGACACAGTTTTTACGATTTAAAGCCAGCCCTGCCACCCTAAAAACAACGTTTAATGTCAGACCTTGATCAAGTTCGGCAAAGTCTTTTCCGATGGACAAGTAACCAATCGTTGAAAAGAGCACATTCAAATAGCTTCTCGCTTTAAAGCTCTGCTATTCTAAAAACCCCATATTATGTTGTTGTTCTTGTAGCGGCACACAGTGCCGGGGTGACAGCCCTTGGTCGAAGAATTTCTGCTTCGGGTCAATCCGGTACATAGAACTGGCTGTCGTGGGATCGCTTTCATATTTTCACAGACTTTTCTGAAGTTCCGCACAGTTTTATTCTGATGGCCAAGAAACCAGGATAATTTCGTTTCATGTTTTATAATGAGCTCCATAGAAAGGTTTCTCTTTATTTGACCGCTTATCGTTCTGAAAGTCGCATACTAAATCAGATCGTTCTCAAATTCTGTATAGATTAATTGTTCTGTAAATATTTTTCGTTCCCATTCAAATTTGTTTGTTTTTACACGCTCTTATTAGTTCTGCTGAATGATTCTATTAATAATGAACTCCTTTCCTTAATTAGTCGAATTTACTTTATTGAGATTTTTCTAAATCAGTTTATCGATTTGATTTATAACATATATTCCCTCATCATCCACTAATGCCAGTTAATTAGAATGGTCTATCTTTTAAAATTCTAATATATTCTCAATTGCTACCTCCCTTTCCAAAACAGGTGAAGTTTTCTATACCCGACGTGTGGCTTTCATAGCAATTGGCATTATCATAGCTGTTATTTTACCTCTTATGCTATGCATTATCTGCGGCGTCTATCGTTTCCGTCAGAAGCAACTCAAGGAAGATCCCCAATGGCAGATGACACTGCCACGCTCGCGAGCTTCGTCGCGCACCAATCTGAGAGCACTGAATGCCAACGGGGACTACGACAGCGATACGGATGCTACGGGCACTCTAAAGAAAAGTAGGTCATATGATAAAGTATATCGTACGAATGAACCACTACCGGGAAAACCGCGTATTGATTTTCCAGCTAAAAAATGGGATCTGGATGAGGACGAGGAAGTGACATCATCAGAAGGTAGTGATAATAAAGATACAAAATTAGCTAAGGATATTGAATACATTAATAAAACAGGTGACAAGCCCAAGCAAATGGGTCGTCGTTCGCTGCGTGGCATTTCCGGCTCGGACCAGGATCAGGAGCATGAACCCGGTACGGCTGAACATGATCACGAGGGGGTGGGTGAACAACATCCGCCCGGCTATCATCAACCACCATCACCCGAAGAAGACGACCACGATATCCACGGTGTACCACTGAGTCAAAATCAGCCACGTCAACAGTATAGTCCGACATTTAGCGGTGCCGACAGCCGTGTTAGCGGCGAAAGTTCGATGAGTTATCAACCCAACAATCCGGCTCAGAATCGTTTTGGTGGCGTGCCAGTAATGCCCAATGTCAATAGTCAATTCTTCAGTCGGCCACCTTCCGGCATGCCGGCTGCATCGACACCCACAAGACCGGCCCCACTAATCGCTACACCTTTGACCCAGGACAATGGTTTGCCCTCACCACCGCTGGCCGCTTCACCTACTCCATCTAATCAAAATCAAAGATCCACTGAAGTATAATCACAACACATGTAGAAATCTAAAACCACCTCACCAAACATTCATTTCCGACCCAATCTTGTATAATTTCCCAGGCGCCAAAAGAAACAAAAATACAAAACAATGTCTGCTCAAATTTCGCCACATCATGGGGTGTCATCACTTACGCTAAATAACTTTAACCACAATCACTAACAATAAACAATCACTAAAAGCTATAAAGTTCAAATTACAAACAACATTTTTATTGTTGATGTTTTGCAAGAAGCGAAAAAGAAACAAAAGACAAACAAGAAAAAGTTTTAAACTTTAAGTCAGCTATAAAATCACCATTACGCACGCATAATTCATAAGCGCTAACTAAACTACAGACAAACGCACAAATATTTTAATATAGCGTCTAGTATATCTTCTTACCAACATTGCCCATTCAAAGCCATGGCATTAGAAATAGAAACTCCTTAATTTTGTATTTACTCTTCTCGGTTTAAGTACTAATAATCCCTCCCCATTAGCAAAGTACAAGTACACTCAGAAAAATATTGTGCTCAGCATTAGCTTTAACAAATTATAAAAAGGTATTCTTAAATTCTGTAGAATTCATAATTGGGGTTTGCTTAAAAGTTGTATCATTATAAGTTAATTATTTTGTAAAAATGATTTAAATATTCGCTATTTATACCGTGCAAATGTTAATAACTAATTTAACATCAAAAAATAAAAAGAGAAGACACTCTTAACGTTTAAGAATACCTTAAAGGCATAAACAAAATGATTGCCTCTAATGAACATTTTACAATTTTGAGTTAATACCCTTTTGTTGAAAATATGCATCACCGCCCATGGACCTCTTTCTGGCTTTCTGGAAAGCGACGTGCAAATAAATGTATGTGGGATGAGCTTTTACGTGCAAAAAGGCTTTCTGAAATGCCTTATTTCGGAAGGCAGTACCAAATAGGCTTAGTACTAAAAAGGCCACAACAAATTATTATTCATCAAACTTTGCTTGCAACGTCAAATGCTAAAGTCCGTTTCCTATACAAATAAAGAAAATTCAGCTTTTGTTAAAAAAATAATATCTATAGCAATTATACCAGCGAGTCTTCGTTTTCGAGCTATCTAAAGCGTTTTTACTATGGAGTCTAAGTTAAGTAATACTTAATAGTTTTCGAGGCTAATTACTAAAATGGCTACAACAAATTATTATTCTTCAATTATTGTTTGGAACTTCAAGTGCAGACGTCCGTTACCTATGCC
Source organism: Hydrotaea diabolus (assembly GCA_963513945.1). NCBI lineage: Eukaryota > Metazoa > Arthropoda > Insecta > Diptera > Muscidae > Hydrotaea > Hydrotaea diabolus. The sequence goes on along the minus strand of OY740716.1, from coordinate 209,751,483 downwards.
AATGAAGAAACTAGAGTTTTTTGTTTAAAAAATGTCGTAGTTATAGCAACTTTACTATCGAGTCTTTGTTATCGAAGTAACTATAGCGTTTTTACTATCGAGTCTTAGTTTCATTCTTCTAATTATATCATTGTTTCGGCACAAATGAAATTTTCAGTTCATAATTCGACTTTAATAGACATTATCAGTGAATCCAAAGTTTTCTATATTCAGTGTAGAACAGGGTTTTTTGCGGGAAACATACTATCAATAATGAACTAAAATCAAATGTAAAATGGGCTGGCCTCAGGGCATTTAAACTTAAGTCAAAGCGATACAAACTCTAGATAGATACTATGGTATACTAGAAGCACGTACTAGATATAATAAGATCAATATGACCTGTAAAAGTTAAAGAGGAAAACAAAATTAGCTATTGGCTAATTAGCTGGATTAGAGTAGAACAGGATATAATATAGTAAACATATTAATACAATTTCTGAGTGTACGTGTATTTGTCTATAACTACCTTTCTTATTCTTGTATTTGTTTAATATCCTTTGTGGATCCCTCTTTTCTGTTTTATCAAGCATTTGTTTAATTCTGTAAATATTTACGACTGTATTCACATTGTAAAATTGAACATTCAGCAACAGTTCATTTCCATTAAACCGGCTGGGTAAAATTTAAAATACTTAAATCATGTTTTTTTTGCTTTTTTGTCATAAATTTTTCTTTTACTTCTTTATCTTCCACTTTCTTCTTTTTTATTTAAGAAACATTTTGTTTTGTTTAATTAATTTTTGACTTTTTTATTTTATAATTAAAATACATATGCTGCTGTGCGCCTTTCTTTTGTATTTTTATATCCGATTATTTTAATTTTTTTATTTGCAGCTTTGATAATGCCAATTGTTACACAAAAGCCTGCAAGTCGGAGGTGTTTTTTTTGCGCTGTTTTTATAGTTCAGATCATAAAATCCCTCGGTCGTATTATATTTTGTTTTTTTTTTTATGTTATTGCAGAAATGGAAACAATTGAAATGAATTAAAATAATTTTTATTTGTACTTTTGTGTAACAAATTGGCATTACGCAAGGCAAACACACAAAAATGTCGTTAAAAAACAGGTAAATGTGAATTCCTCGAATTTTTATTCAACGTGGCTTTAAAGAGGTTATGGCATGGAACAGTTCTGGATTGATGTTCAACGATTGTAGAGACTTGCAGATAAAATTCGTTTTAATTGCCAGAAATTCGAAATTGAGGATTTTATGCATAAAGCACTGGTTCCACGCAAGGGCATTAATTCAAATGTGCAGTGGAGGCAAGAAACTGACAGTGGAACAAGTATATTCAGCCCTGTTGCTATACTCCAGACAAATCGATTATTTGTGATCCAGATGAAATCTTGTTTTCGTGCATTTTTTATTTCCATTAAATGAATTTTTTTCAAAAGAGTGAGCGAAAAATTCCTTATATAGGGTGATCCATCTAGAGGTATTTTTTCAAAACAAAAAAAAATGTTTAGCTCGTTTGTTTTATTTCGGTCTGTTGCTTTTACACATTGAACAGGGATTAAACCCGCTCAAGACTTCTTGTTCTATATTTAAATAGAACACAAGTTTTTAACAAAATGGCAAAGTGACATTGATTTTGAAGAAAACTTGAAAATTAAGGTTTACAACAGTAGTTCTCATTCGTTTGGGGAGAGCCTGGCCTTAAAGAGTTCGGTTATACTTTCAACAATTGCAGCAAGGCTTTCTGAAGAGGGTTGTCACGGACCCGAAATCATGATAAAAAAAAATATAAAAATTAAAATCAAGTGTGGAATCTTTATTGGTAATTTGAAAGGACATTTTATGGCATTTATTTTTTAAAAATAAATACCTTCAAATGTTGGCAACTGTATTAGGGAAATGAGCGATCGGTGAGAAACCGGAAGGATCCGCTGTTTTCTAAAGATATAAGAAATTCAATTGTAGACAAAAACCAAAAAAAAACCCTCAAATGTTCTTAGGTTAGTTAGGGCTCGATATGTTACAATTGGTCTAATGATTGCCCTGAACATCCGGTGTATCATCCTTTTTTCCATTTGCTGCCGAACATCCTTTGCAAGTGTAAAATACACGGCCTTCTTTCCTCGTCCCTCCACCTTTCGCTTCCAGATATGTTTGGTGTCGAGGATTACACACAGATATTTTGCTTCTTTATATAGTTGCAGCGTTGCCCCGTCTGTTGTTGGGATTTCATATCGAATAAAATTTTGTTCAATGATGAGGCCCATTTCTGGCTCAACGGCAAAGTCAATAAACAAAATTGCCGCATTTGGACTGAAGAGCAACCAGAATAGGTTCAAGAGGTACCACTATACCCAGCGAAAAACACGGTTTGGTGCGGTTTTTAAGCTGGTGGAATCATCGGTGCATGTTTTTTTAAAAAATGCTGATGGCCGGAACGCAACCGTGAATGGTGCTCGCTATCGTGCCATGATATCGATCTTTAATGCTACCTGAAATTTAAGCCCGTTATCTTGACGACACTTGGTTTCAACAGGACGGAGCCACTTGCCATACAGCTGCTGAAACAATAGATCTATTGAGAGGTCGTTTCGAAAAGCAGATAATTTCACGTTTTGGACAGGTGAGTTGGCCGCCTAGATCGAGTGATATCACACCTTTAGACATTTTTCTTTGGGGTTACGTACAGTCCAAAGTCTATGCTGACAAACCAGCTACGATTCAGGTTTTGGAAGCCAACATGACACGTGTCATTAAAACCATACCGGTCGAAATGCTCGAACGAGTCATCCAAAATTGGACCCTCAGAATGGAAACCCTGAGGCGTAGTTGCGGCCAACATTTGAAGGAAATTATATTCAAAAAATAAATGCCATAAAATGTCCTTTCAAATTACCAAAAAAGATTCCACACTGGATTTGAATTTATATTTTATGTTTCTAAAGAGACACCTCTATTTGCAATGATTGCTTCATTGCGTGTTCATTCCTTGTGTAGTCCATCGAATTCTTCTATTACCCAAAATGAAATTTTTTATTTGCCGAATAATTAATCCATTTTATTTTATTACACTTTGGCTTATTTACCTGATGGCCCTCTGTCGTTGGTGAAATTTGCTAAAATTTCAATTAAAATTTTGTGACAAATGACCCATTTGGCGGAGCAGTTATTCATTCATTTGTCATGTTGCAATAGAATTTTTACCATAAAAGAAAATAATTGTTTTTGTCCTTCGAATACTTCAGCTAGAAGATAAATTACCTTTCCTACTATGGCCCAAATTGTTAATGCAGTGAACTTTTAGCACTTCAATCTACCCCATCTTTTACGCCGTTGTTATCCTTGAACCCGTTCAGCTAATACAGAACAGTAATCAAAAAATAATAAAAGTAAGGATTAATGCAAGCCGACTGGAATGCACCATACAGTATGAATTAAAAGTCCAAAAATAATGTAAAGTAATAAAAGCTAAAATCGAAGGGGCTTACGACCCTGTTGATACCCTACAGCACTCTGTTATTTAAAAGAATCTGCGGCTCTGTCCGAAGTTTAAGCAACGTCGAATTTATTATTTGACTTCTATAGCAGGAGAGACACGTTCATTGGGGCTTTAAGAAAAGATAGACCAATATGGTCCAATTTCACAAGGGATAGCTACATATATTTGCCACCAACTCTCTTATTTCATTTAAGTTAGATCCAAATTGATTTAAAATGTATCCTGTATAGCGGCAGGATTTTAAATCGGAAAGCTTATATTTATGGGGCCTATAGCAATAGATGGAGCAATTGCGCTGAGCTTCGGTAGGAATGGCTACAAGTTGCTCTTAACGCACTATGCTAGGTGTATAAACCTTTGTGTAGGGCTATGTATCGATGAAGTTGGATACTCTTAAGAATGAAAACTACTTCTTATACCCTCCAACGAAGGGTGGATGATGTATAAATTGTTATTCCGTTTGCAACACTACGACATATTGATTGGAAACCCTATAAAATAAATATACTAAGTAGGAGCATAAATGCTGTTACACACGTTTTATGCTGTAAAATAAAAAGTACTGAATGTTTTTGGACCAAATCATTTTTAATATATTTATTGATGTATATTGTATCAAAAAGAATCTTCTTTTTCGAAATATCCGCCTTTTGCCTTTACACACGCCTTAAGTCGCACAGGCCAACTGTCAATTGCTGCACGAACCTCGTCCATTGGAAAATTGGCCACAGCTCGAACCAAAGCAGTCTTCAGAGATCCAATGTTGGGGTATCTTTTGTAACAAACCTTGTCCTCTTAAACCGTCCACAATTTGTAATCCAATTTGTTTAAATCTTGACTGCCTGAGGGCCATTCTTCAGAGGAAATGAACGCTGGCAAATTTTTTCGAAGCCAGGCCTGGGACTTTTTAGCCTTATGGGCCGGACCAGAATCCTGCCGGAAACTCCATGGCTGGTTTTGGAACGGAATTGTTAAGAGGCTTCACAACAGCTTCCAAAACGGTTTCATGGTAAACTTTGGCCGATGTTTCGGTCACTGACCTGCAGAAATGCATGTCAGTGACCCCATCGTAAGAGACACCCCACCAAACTATGACTGAATCTAGGTGATGACCCTTTTCCACCCTTGGGATCAGTTCAGATGCTTCCTTAGACGACCGCACATACACTATATCATTTTGCTTGTTAAACTTTTCCTGAACGGTAAAAATTTGTTCATCAGTGAACAACATTTTTCTGTGCAAGTTATCAACGTACTTCACCAAAAGACGTTTGCATTTTTCAATCATATTTTTTTTTAAAGCTGCAGTCAATAAATGTCCGGTACTTCGTTTGAAAGCCCCAAGTCTTTTTTAATGATTCGACTCATGGACTTTTGCGTGATATTCATCTCACGGGCCATGAGTTTCTGTGTTCGGAGCGGATTTCTGTGAATTCTTGATTTAACGGCTTTGGTGACATGCGGTGTTCGATCAGAGCGTGGGCGGCCCGACCGGTGGCGGTCTTTACATCTCCAGTGTCCTCAAACAGTTTTATGCATCGGTAGACGAACATGCGGCTAATCCCTTGTGGCCCGAGCGTTTTGAAAATGTCGCTTTTTTCATTTCACACTTGAAAAGCGTTATTACAGCGATACGATTCTCATTATCTGACCACTCCATGATGAAAGTTGAAACAATTTTAAAATCCCGTTACAGACTAACGCTATTGAGGTTAGCTTTCAAAACCCATATGACATTAACGGGGTATGCTCAGTTCTTCTATTGAAATGGATGTGTTCAATGTTGCAACAGTATTTATGTCCCTACTAAGTATATTAGTGATCGTGGTAAAATTCAAATACGATCTATCCTTTCTCCCTCTTTATTTCTAATTTTCATTGATGATCTGTTGGGTCAGACCGTGAATCCAATATACTCCTTTGCAGATGACAGTAACCTCTGTCATTCATATTCATTCGACCGTATGCCGAGTCTACAAGATATTGAAGACAAAAGGCGAATTATGGATGAGACACTTGGCCGGGATCTACTGGCCATTTACGAATGGGGTCGAGTGAATAGGGTAGATTTTAATGCGCGCAAACACAGTGCTGCTTGTTGTCTCACAAGCGATTCACTGACCCAACAATATCGTCAATATTCGTTACTTTCATGGTGTGTGTTCCTCAGATATCCGTCGCCTTATTCCTGACGTGAGGATGTTCGGCAGGGATACGCGACTTTCTAGGAATTCACACCCGTTTGTTATCGATTGGCCAGTTGACCGCACTATACACTACAGATCAAATTCGTTTTTCGCTCGTACAGTCCGTATGTGGAATCGGCTTCCGGCGAATATATTTCCCACTAATTACGACATCAAGAAGTTCAAAGCAAGTGTCAATAAACATTACTCCCTCTTTTCCCCCTCCGATCCTTTACTTTCCACTCGCCAACGCAATGCACCGCATGTATAGGGAGCGTCCCCTGAGTGTTGGTTAATTAAAAAAAAAAATTGTCGAAACACTTTTTCCACTCCGATTGAGACACCTCAAAAAATGGTTTTTTAACGCTTCAACAGCTGCTTCGGGGATGAAAAACGTTGACACGCATTTATTATTTTTTTCTTGATGACAATTAGAGCTCGCATTGTCATGGTGCACAACGATTCGTCTTCTCTTGTTCGTTTTTCGAATTTCCCCGAAGACTTTAGGCAAACAAATTGTGGTGGCCACCCAGATTTGACCGTCCTACGTTGCTTAAGCGGAACAGTCGCCACATGACCAGTTTTTTCGAAGTGCTTCTTCCACGAACAACTTTTGTTGGATTTAGCTCGCCTTCGAAGACCCACACGGTCGATTGCAGTTTTGTTTCGTGCTCATACGCATAGGTCCATGATTCGTCACCTGTGACGATCTTATAAACAGAGATTGAAGCACCGCGATCGTATTTTTTCAAAAATTTTTAGCACCAATCGACACCAGCCTTTTTTGAGCGATTGTCAAATTGTGCGATATCCAACGAGAACGCACCTTTTTTACGGCCAGGTGTTCATGCAATATAGAATGTATGCTGGTGAAACAAATGCCTAAGGATGCCTCTATCTCACGTTATGTCACATGACGATGTTGCATTATCAGTTCACGCACTGCATCAATGTTGTCTGGCACAAAGGCCGTTTTTGGATGACCTTCACGACCTTTGTCTTTGAGCGAGCGTCAGCCACAATTGAACTCATTAAACCAGTTTTTCACAGTGCTATAGGATGGTGCTTCATCGCTATACAAAGATTTAAGTTCATAGATGCACTCTTGTCGTGATAATCCACGTCGAAAGTTGTGAAAAATGATCGCACGAAAATGTTCACGAGTCAATTCCATTTTTTTGTCAAATTGATTTTTTTCAAGCACTGTAAACAACACAAAAGATGGTCGTACGTCAAAACGTTCTGAGTAGGTTTTTGCTAAAAAAAAAAAAATTTCAAACTTTCCATGGAAATATCAGATGGCGCCAGGCAACACTAAGGCCCGAAATATATATAGCAACCCTCGTACTTTTGTGTGTTGACGTTGCTCATAAAGCCTAAGCACTCTAGGGCACGAAGTTCTTACCTACTTACGCAGCAGTTTAGTATTTGCCTTTTTTGTTTAAAAGCCAATTATCGGTTAAACCAACTGTTTTTGGCTGGTTTAGTCGGAAAAATATCTTTATTCCAAATAAAATTATATTTTCGATCATTTCAGCCGCAGCATTGATGTTATTATCAAGAAGGCATAGTTTCCAATTAAAATGCTCGTAAAAGTGGTTGAGCTTGACCCAACTTGTACTCATATTTTCGTATATATGTAAATATTGTCCGCTTTTTGAAACGACACGAAGGGCGGAATACGAAAAAGATGGTGAAACAAAACAGTGATCGAAAAAAAGGACATTAACTTCATACTTTTCAGCGTGTGAAGTTAAGAAAAGGTCAAGAATATTTTGTTGGTGCCCTTTGACAGACGGAATATATGTCGTTCCATTCACTAATTGCGTCAAGTCGTTTTGCGCGGCGAAGAGCTCGGCTTATTGGCCCCCTCAGACTTGTTTGGCCCGATGGGGGATGCTATTTGGAATTAAGGACACTGAAATCCTCAGCAACGACAAATTTACTGTCCGCATAACTGTCCAAAATTGTCGTTTTTTAATCCAAAAGGGCGTTGAAGCCGTCGAGGCTTCAAAAAACCCAAAATGTGTACTCCAACACTAAATTTAACCCAAAGGAAGTTATATTCTGAAACTTGTGGACACAAGTGTTGCTGGCTTTCGATGTTGCTGACTTCCGTTGTAGTTCTTCAACACCTGCAATTGGAAAAACTGAATAGACCATCGCTATTTCCGTTTGCCCCTGGGACATAATAATCGTTGTGGTTTCAAATGCCATTTACAGGAAAAAAGAACACACACACACACACACAACTATTTACAGAACATCAATCATTTCTCTACGGAAAAACTATGATATGTCATGAACATCATCAGAAAAAGACGGATTGTATAAACAAACTGACAGGCGGGCGGGCGATCGGACGGACAAACATGCAAGGCCTACATTTCCCACAATTTGGCCACAAGGGGATAGTTCAGTAAATACTCGCCATATTGTGTAAATTTGGGGAAATATGCGGTCTGTCAATTGGAAAAATATATTTAGTTAAAGGCATCTTTGAGCGGGGGAGATACCATTGAACCTATTACGGTTGAAAATTTGTATGTCATACGCAGCGTTGCTGCTGAATATGTTCAAATTAGGTACAAAGTAATGTATAGGGTGGTCGATTTAACATTTTAAATTCAATTCGGCTGTAACAAAAATACAAATAACAAACACAAGGGAACAATATGGAACTTTTTCTGTGTTGTTTGGATTTTTATAGCAATTTTTTACTAATTTGAGGTCGCTGGTTTTAAATCTAATCTCCATTTTTCTTCATCAGCTCGAATTTTTAAGTTACTGGTACTAACCTTATTTTCGACTTTTTTCCAAAAATTTAAAGTTCAAAAAATCATAAATTTTCGCTTCATAACCGATTTTTAAAGTTGTGTTTTTTTTAAAGTTGTTACCTTTGAAAAAAAAAGGAATTCTTTAATATCACCAAAAAAATGACTGAGTAATGGCTATTTTAATAAAAAAAAAATATACACATTTTAATTTTTATCACGCTCAAAGTTGATCGGTTGGGAGCAAATTGTCCATTTTATTAGCTTTATTGAATAGCATATAAAATCGATTGAACTTGAATGAGTTATGCTAAGTTCGGTGATAACAGATTTTTCTACTTTTTTTGATTCTACCTATACATAAATAGAACAGCAGCAAACACACCCTCCCAACATTTGGAAGTTTCTTTCATCATCCATCGTCTAATGCGTTTCGCTTTAGTCACTTCCAGACGATAGTTGGAAGATAGTTTGAATTTTACAATAACAATTTACATATAATTGGAAGATTGTTTGTTGTTTACAACACCAGCCGAAAATCACATGTGCCGTTATGGACATATTAAACAAAAACAAAATTATTCACTTCTGCAGTCGCAGAGACCACGAACACAATTAGAAGAAATGAGAACGATGCAAAAAATAAGTTTTTAGACATCATCGAGATTTTTGGTATTTTGTCTTTTGCTGTGATCGATCAGTGATAAAGTATGGTTTTGTAATTGTTATTGTTGTAGTTTTTACACATTTTTTATCCCACATATGAGTGAATTTTCTGTAAAGGCAAAAAAAAAAATAAAAAGCAAAAGAGAGGCAAATAAAATAATAACAAATATATGTATATGAGTCATTCCATGCCAAACGGTACGCATTTTTTACATCACAAGCTTGGATTGCTTAACTAGTTTGTGTATGCATTCTTCTCTTAAAAATATTATATACGTGTTTCAAGAAAAAAAATTTAAAATTTTTTTTTAAATGTTATGACCAATTGAACTTTGGTGAAATGAAGATTTTATCAAAGAGGTGTGTTCATTCAGTCGCATGTAACTCCGGAAATACTTGACCGATTTTACTCTGCTATACCTTATTTTGAAGGTAATTTTAAGCACTTCTAAAATAACGAAACGGTATGGCATAACGCCATAGAATTTTTTAAGTTTGTATCATTTTAATCCTTTTATTTCGATTTTGAAAATGATTACATCTTTTTTTATTTTTGAAATTTTGCAGGCGTATTCTTACAGGTCTGTTTTACCGACTGTGTAAGTTTTAAAGTGGTGAAATAATGCGTTCTATTTTTAAAAATTTTTTTTTACCTTATACCTTTTTCACTTCCATGAATATAGAAAATATAATATAGAAAAAAAAATACTTTTTAATAGTTTATTGACACAAGATATAACAACAACAAAAAAACAAAGAAAAAAAGAAATAAACACATGATACAATAGCCGTGCACGTATTCCAGGAGGGGCTTGTAAATTTTTTAAAGAAAACCTTAGGACCTGTAAGTAAAATATTTTACTTTTCTGATGGCGCAAGCGCACAATACAAAAACAAGAAAAACTTTTTAAATCTGACGTTCCACGTAGAAGATTTTGGAATACCAGCGGAATGGCATTTTTTTGCAACGTCTCATGGCAAATGGCCCTGCGATGGTCTGGGAGGAACAGTCAAAAGACTAGCAGCACGTGCAAGCTTGTCCAGCCTCATAAATCCCATTAATAGTGCCGTCAAATTTTATGATTGGGTGAATAAAAACGTGAAGAATATTCATACAGAATTCTTCAATAACTATCAATATCAAGATAGGGCGAAACACCTGAAGGAGCGTTTTGAAAAAGCGAAAACAATTTCTGGAACTCTTGGCTACCATGCATTCATTCCACAACCCGATAAAATAATGAAAGTCCAGACAACATCATCTTCTGAGCAGTACTGTATGAAGATGGTATACAAGGCATAACATTTATTTCATTACTCATTTTTTTATTTCTTTGTTTTTTTTTGTTGTTGTTATATCTTGTGTCAATAAACTATTAAAAAGTATTTTTTTTTTCTATATTATATTTTCTATATTCATGGAAGTGAAAAAGGTATAAGGTAAAAAAAATTTTTTAAAAATAGAACGCATTATTTCACCACTTTAAAACTTACACAGTCGGTAAAACAGACCTGTAAGAATACGCCTGCAAAATTTCAAAAATAAAAAAAGATGTAATCATTTTCAAAATCGAAATAAAAGGATTAAAATGATACAAACTTAAAAAATTCTATGGCGTTATGCCATACCGTTTCGTTATTTTAGAAGTGCTTAAAATTACCTTCAAAATAAGGTATAGCAGAGTAAAATCGGTCAAGTATTTCCGGAGTTACATGCGACTGAATGAACACACCTCCTTGATAAAATCTCCATTTTACCAAAGTTCAATTGGTCATAACTTTTGAAAAAAAAAATTATATTTTTTTTTTCTAATCGCGGATTAAAAAGAATTGCTAGAGGACCAAATCTGCAAATTTTCATAAAAATCGGAATCATTGCGTTAAATTTTTGCCCAAAATCGTACCGTTTGGCATGGAATGACTCATATGGGAGTACGACCAGTGGTAAAAATGTAATAAAAAAAAATAATTGATGCAGGTCATATTGAAGAAAGTTGCGAACCCAGTGTTTCTGGTCAAATGTTTTCATGTTATGATGTTTCGTCAGGTGATAGTTCAAGTGACTCTGAAGATTATGTTGATAGAAACAGTCGATTTGAGGAAAAAAGTTTTGTATCATAAGGCCACTTAAAAGTGACTAAAAGGCACTATGAAGTGACTTCTGAAAGGCACTCAGAAGTAACTTTCTAGAAGTTACTAAGAAGTGACTTCTGAAAGGCACTCAGAAGTAACTTCCTAGAAACACTAAGAACTGACTTCCACGGAGGCACTCAGAAGCTACTCCCAAGGAGGCACTAAGAAGTGACTCTTTATAGTTACGCAGAAGTGGCTTCTGGAAGTTACTTCCGGGGGGTACAACTTCTTTATACGGAAGACACTTCCTCGATAAGAAAATGGTATCGCAGACGATGAATTTTAACTTCCTAACGCCACTTCTTAGTCACTTCTGCGATAGAAAATGTTGGCAGGGCACACATATCCATAAAAGTTACTTCTGTATGGAAATCACGATATTTGTCAATTCAGTTTTCTCAGTAAATTGTTGACAAAATCAAAAGTTGTTCACTGATGTCAATGAAATAAGTAAGACTCATTATATTAAACTAAATGCTTTTAGACCAACACTGATTTTTGTCGCATTTTTTTTAATGAATTTTTAAAGAACAAAAAAACCAAGCGCAGATTTGGATTCAGCGTTCCAAGTTACTATAAAAACAAGTTTTAGTTCTTAAACAACAAATACCTTGGTCCCTTGTGTAATTTTTTCAAATTTCTGGTTTTATTGGAAAGGTTGAACTTCGCCATTTAATAATGGAATACCATCCGATGCGTTTTCGCTGCGCCCAATGGGCTGAATAATGTTTGGTAGAATATGACGAATTTTACCGAAAAATCATGTTTTCAGATGAAGCTCATTTTCATCTCTATTGAGAAGCCAATGCATCCACAACGAGTCACAGTTTGGTGTGGATTTTGAGCTGGCGGCATCACTGGGCCATTTGTCTATGAAAATAAGCAAGGAGCCGCCGTTACCTTGAACAATGAGCGTTACCGCGCCATGCTCACGTGAATGGCGTGGAAGACATTTGGTTTAACAAGACGGGGTCACACAACTAACGCAACTATCGATATTTTACGAACTGAATTTTGAAAATTGAATAATCAGCCAAAATTGTGATGTCAATTCGCCGCCTCGCAGCTGGGATTGCAGCCCTTTAGATTATTTTCTAATTGTAGCGTTGTAGCATGAAATCGATGTTGCCATTGAAGAGATTCGACCCGAAATAATCGAAAATGTACTTAAAATTTGGGTTGATTGCTTGAGATACTGCCGAGCCAGTTGTGACAGTCATATGAATGATATTAAATGAGAAAGTTCAAGCTTTGAATAACTTATACTTTTTTACAGCCCATTCGAATTAAACATTTCAAGTGGCCCACCCTTTTCCACAAATGATTTCTTAAAGTCTTGGCTACATATGATAAAAAATATATACTTTCATATCGGTCTTAGTTTGTAGATTATTTAAAAAAATGGGTGGAAAACTATTTAATTTAATAAATTGTCCATCTGTGCCGATTTTGGTTTCTAATCTGAAAATAGCTTACGAGGGCGGTTCGGAAAGTTCTTAGCCTATCAATGAAAGAGAATAGTTAGTTTTTCAAAAATACTTTTATTTTTCAGTTCAACACTTATCTAGCAATTCTATCCCTTGATTAAAATAGTTTTCCCTAAGGTCTTCAAAATAGTGGTTTACAACTGTAATTGCATCTTCATTTGAGGTAAAACGCTTGCCAGCAAGGATTTTTTTTAGATTTGGGAACAGGTAAAAGTCACTGGGAGCTAAATCAGGAGAATAAGGTGGGTGGTCAAGCAACTCGTACTTTAATTCGTTGATTTTAGCCATTGTTAAAACACTCTTGTGCGCTGGTGCGTTGTCTTGATGAAAAATTATTTTTTTTGTGTTGTAAGCCAGGACGTTTTTCTCGAATTTGTACATTTAATTGATCTAAAAGGTTGCAATAGTACTCTGAATGTATTGTTTTACCCTCTTGCAGATAGTCAATCAATAAAATACCTTTGAAGTCCCAAAAAACCGTTGCCATAACCTTACCAGCCGATTGAATTGTTTTTGCCTTCTTTGGGGCACTTCCTCCAGCTCCAGTCCATTGTTTGGATTGTTCTTTTGTCTCTGGAGTATAGTGGTGGATCCATGTCTCATCAACAATTATGAAACGACGCTTAAAATCCCTTTTATTTTGCTGAAAACGATCCAAACAAGCTTGAGAAATGTTCATTCTTATGCGTTTTTGGTCGACTGTTAACAAGTCCGGCACCCATCTTGCAGAAAGCTTTTTCACCTGTAGTTCTTCATGCAAAATTAAATGGACTCGATCATTTGAGATGCCCATGATATTAGCTATTTCACGCACTTTTATTCGTCTATCATTTAATACCATATCATGCACTTTGGCTAAAAATTCTGTTGTTGTTGCTGTTTTTGGACGTCCACTACGTGGTTCATCTTCAATGCTTGTACGACCACGTTTAAATTCAGCAACCCAATTTTACTGTTGCATATGAAGGAGCACTTTCACCTAACACATTCACCATATCATTATGAATTTCTTGTCCCGATAAACCTTTTTTATGTAAATATTTAATGACACCACGCATTTCTAATTTTTCCATTGTAAACAAATCGCGGATGCGTCTTTTGTGAACACCTGTTTCTATATGAAGGAGTTGCCAGATCGAAACAAAATTTAACATGTGTTCATAGCAGAGATGGAAGTTTCCAAAACACTTAACTTTTTTCTGTTTATACCGGGCCTTTTTGTGCTAGGCTAAGAAGTTTCCGAACCGCCCTCGTATTTTGCAAAAAGTACGAAAAGAGCCAGTTTATATTAAAAATATTCATATATTATTTTAGGCGATCTAGACTTAAATAGTAATATAGGGCGATCAAACTAGAAAAACAGCTCTAGATTGGTCGGTCATCCGTTAGAAGAAAGAGGACGTTTAAGGTTTATACAATAGCATTAACGAGGTTTAAGTTTCTTTGTTCGTCTAAAAATTTAAAATATGTATGTCTCTTGCGGACGTTACGATGCAAACTTTACAAGTTCTCGCACTACTTATTTATGTAAATAATTTATGTAAACAAGGACGAATGCTGAGCGTTGCCTACCTGGTATCCAAACAGAGCCGTTGAATGGAAATATTCAATATCAATGATGGGATAGGTAGGAAAAAAAAGCAAAAGAAGAGTTGGCCAAAGTAATTCGCACTTACTAATTGCATAAATACCTGTCAGGTGATAAAAAAATGATATTTTCCATAAAGGATAAAAAAACCATTAAGTCATAACATTTTTAATTATGAATATATAACAACGATTTTTTGCAGTTACTTAGGTATTGACAGTAGAAACACACAAAATAAATTATTCATATATCTTAAAGACTATCCCACAATTCCCAAAAAATATACTTATATGTGACAGCGCATAGAGAAAGGGACCTAAGGGTAAAAAAAACAATTTTCATTTTTTTATGTGGACAACATCTGAGCATCGAATTAGACCGATCCCATACCCCAAAAGTGTTCCCTCCCAGAGATATGAGCGTTTTATGAAAGTGATGGTACACCAAAGATACACGTATTTAAATCTTTAAAATGGCTCTCCTGAACAAAACTGGTTTTTACCCTTAGGTCCTTTTCTATTTTGCACGTCACATAAAAAATCCCAAATTTTCAGTTTTCGTGCTATATTGGCGAAAATGTGGAATCCCTTTGCATTTGATTTACAACCCTTATGTCCATCTAGGAACTTCGATCCCAGCATAGCGATTGGAGAAATTAGGGTTATCTTTTGGATTTTGCGGTATTTCAGATGGTAGTAGCACCGACAACCAAAACAATTTTGAACTTTTTTTCGAATATCCTCTCCAAGAACTTTCCTTTGAAATGAATACCGGGTTGCCCATATTCGACGGACCCATCTGGCAACGCCATAACTTTTGACAGAGATGTCAGATCGCTTAATGAAAAATTTTCGTCTGGTGAGGCTCTTTCTAATCCGAAGAGGCCAAATAAAAGTCGACCAAGGCGATCGGCCGAGAATATTGCTGCCGTACGAGCCAGTGTTGAGAGGTCCCCAAGAACATCCCAAAAACGCCGTTCTCAGCAGTTGGGCATGGCTCGGTCCACTTTACAACGGATTGTTCGCGTTGATTTGCATTTGTTCCCGTACAAAATTCAATTGACGCAAAGATTGTTGCCTGTGGACAAGCCTCGTCGATTGGAATGGGCCCAAAGAGTCATCGAAATGGCCGAAGATGACGAGCAATTTTGGAACAAAAAGGGCACAATACGCCAGAGGCGGCCATTTGAGAAATATATTCAAAAATTGATGTAAACAAATCTACTTGGAACAAATTAAATGATTAAGATTGCCAACCGCCAAATTTTTATTTTTTTCTTTGAGTTTTAAAAAAAAAACATGGGTCCGTCGAATATGGGCAACCCTGTACATATAATTTATATGGTTTCTTTACAACTTTTTGCAATTACTTCAAAAGAAGAAAAGTACTTTTTATGGCAAAAAATCGACATTTTTCAAATTTGTAACTTTTAATGGTTATTACTTTTTACTCGTAAGTTATATCTTCGCTATTTTTTACTTTATAAACAATCAGAAAGAAATTAAAAAAATCAGTTGATATTTGGCTGTTATTACCAAAATACTAAACCAAGGAAGGGCAAAAACCAATTTTTAATTTGTTAACACGTATATTCTCAGAAACTATGCAAGATGTAACACACTCTTTTGTAGGTCTCGATTCTATAGAAAAAAAATCATTCAAATCAGTTCACAAATACAAAATTTACATGCATTTTAAAATTGTATAAACTTGTGGTGCCCAATTTGGGGGGCCCTGAAGCTCCGCCCCAGCATTGCGTGGGGGCCCAAACTCAAAACGTAAGCTCGAAAACTCCTCTTCTATTAGTGTGTGAAAGCCGACTGTTAGTTTAGAAACTTTTAAATTTTTTTATTTTTTTAATCTCATCCCACTGTGCGCTGTTCAATATAGCTCCCACATACATATACGCCTGTATGTTCATTCGATTTTACCAAAAAAACAATTCATTTTTTTTCAGAAAAGACATTAGTAATAAAATAAATTTAAGTAGAAGCTCGTCTAAATAATTCAAAATCATATATTTAGTTAGCTTCTCTGAACATCCAGAACTTCAGGGTATAATATAGTCGGCCACGCCCTTTTTTACTAGTTTATTTTTTCAAAAATATAATATGACTTTCTTAATGATTTTGAGTTGATAATTGACTGGTATGCAAATAGTTTTTTGCATCTTCTAAAAATTTAAAATTTTTGAGTTAATACCACTTTGTTGAAAATATAAGAAATGCGCCCGAGAGCCAAACCTTAAATAAGTTCATACTTCATTTGATAGAAAATGTTATTGCTTTTAAATCGTCTTCACTTTTATCGTTAGATATTTTGGTTTAATTAACGCAATACTACAGGGTGTCCGCCGGGAAGGTCATTTTGGTAAACATAGTCTTGACAGTTAATATTTGACAGTCGTGAAGTAGAGACGTGGGAAATTTATTATGGAAAAATATTCGATAAACCAACGTGTTTTAATCGTTAAAACTTTTTATCGAAATCAATGATCGATTACTGTGACGATGAGAAAGTTACGTGAAATTTGTTGGGGGGGAAAACGTGCCAACAAAACGCACTACGAGTATTTATCGTGTAGTGAATGATTTCGAAGAAAGAGGGTCCGTAGATGATAGGTCCAGTCATGGACCACAACGTACTGCAAGATCGGCTGAAAACATTACTGCTGCTCAAGAAAGTGTTCAAAACTATCCATCAACCTCAATTCGACGCCGTGCTTAGGAGCTTGGTCTCCAAAGAACAACTTTGGTCAGAATTTTGCACAAGGATTTGCAATTTATTTCCATTTAAGATTCAGTTGACACAAGAGCTTCTACCGCAAGACCATTTACGCCGCCGTACATATGTCAATAGGATGTTATAGGCTGTTTCCACTACGGTCGCGTCCACGTCCGCGATTTATCGATAATTTTTAATGGTGTTTCCATTGTGTTTTGCGTCCACGTTTGCGTTCAAACAGCTGTTTGTGTTTATTTGTTTTTTTAGGGGTGCAAAAAATTTTAATATTTTTGTGTTGTGACATTATCATGGAGTTAAATGATATTATTTTGCTAACCGCAGTGGAAAATGAGGACCAAATGGTTTATTTTTCACTTCCGCGCCAGTCACTCCCAGCTTCTCCTCCATCTCTTTGTGTATGTGGGTGTTTTTGCAAGCACCCTTCAGGCCATCAATATTTTCCTCCCAGAGGTCCAACAGATATAGTGTTGATACTGCTGTCCATTCCGTCTTTTTGAAATCTAAAATAATTGAAAAAATTAATATTTAAACAAAAGCAAAAATATTAACTTACCGCCTGTTTTTTGCATTTTGGATGTTTATATTTATAATGATTAACAGCTGTTTTCATAGGGATGTGCAATTTGCGATATTGCCATTGATAGGTATGGGTGGGTTTCGACTGCAAAAATAATCGAATTTATAGTAAACGCGACTTATCGATAAACGCGTCCAATATACACGCGACTTTTTCCCATACCTAACTGCCTATGTTTTTTGTATAGGCTGTAACGCGCGTTCATTGATTTTTGGACGCGGACGCGACCGTAGTGGAAACAGCCTATTACAGCTCGCCCATGACAACCCCGATAAAAAAAAATCATAATGAGTGACGAGGCACATTTTCATTTGAATGGCTATGTGAATAAACAGAATAGTTGGTTCTGGGCAATGGAAACCACTCAAATTATTCATCAGTCACCATTGCATCCATTAAAAGTGACAGTCTGGTGTGCAATTTGGTCAGGAGGAATCATTGGACCTTACTTCTATGAAAATGGTAACCGTCAATGGAGAGCGATATCGTGATAAGATTGAAATCGTTTTAACGTCAGAACTGCATGTTTTGGGCTTGATTAACATGTGGGATCAACAAGACGGTGCCACATTGCATACAGCCAGGATTACAGTAGGATTACTGCGAGACCTCTTTCTACAACAAGTTATTAAAAAAAAAGGTGTCGTTGATTGGCCTCCACTTTCGCCTGATTTGACTGCTCCGGACTTCTTTTTGTTGGGATATCTGAAAAGCAAGGTTTATGCCAAGAAACCAGAAACGTTGAGCACCTCAAACAAAATATCCGTGATGAAATGTGTGAGAATGTAATGAAAAATGTGCTCAAAGGGCCTCGCATTTGTGAGGCTAATAGAGGCGGACATCTGATATTATCTGATATTGTATTCCATACATAATTGCCGATATTAAATAAAACATATATCACCCATTATCCATTCTTTATAATTTAGTCAAAATTAAAAACAAACATAGTATACCTTCTCGTTAGACACCCTGCACTAAAAAATGTAAATGTATATTTCTTTTATTTCTCGTTTTCAATTCAATTTATTTATTATCATTGTATGGACCTTCATGGGGTTCAACAATTCAATGGACGGACATCTGCAATTGCTCTGCATAGGCCATGAAGAACATCATGCTCGCGTTGCCAGCGTGTCACTCGGATTGGTTCTGTTGATTCTGATACCCGCCCTGCTGCTGTTGGTTTGTGCTGCCCACTATTGGATCCAAGAGAAAATTGCCCAAGAAGAAGCTGCCGCAGCCTTAATACCAACCAAACATATCAAGAAGCTGACATAACTACAGTAATTCTCCCCCTAGCAAGATTATCGTCATTCCGGCATCATGTCAGGGACAGAAAGAAGGCTTTGGAGGGAAGTATTCATTGCCATGACAACTCAGCTGAATGCAATTGACATATGGATATGTCGACAATTTAACAATAATTGTTTTTTTAACATACGAGCATTTATTCTTTTCTTATCTCTTATTAGCTACTTGCATTAACATTTTGAAGTAAATTTATTGAATATTGTTTTATTATCAAAAGGTTTCAGTGTATTTTTTATTTTTGTTGGTTTATGACGATGCACTTAATGATATCTCTCTTCTAAACTCTCCTACAGTACGAGGGCATATCAATAAATCCGTGTCTTTTTCAACTTCCCCCATAGTTATATGAAATGCAACACTGCTCCCATCAAGTACCATCTGTTTAAAGACTACTGTCAAACTTTGAGAGAGTTCCGTCATTTAGTTTGTTTTCAACAGCTGTTCATTCATGGATTTTGTAAACAATAGAAAAAAGTGAATTTCGGGTGCTCATTAAACATTATTTTTTGCCGAAAAAAACGGCAATCACACCAACAAAAGCATTGATAAATACTAGAGTCCTCTGCACCATACATACAATGGTAAAAAAGCAGTTTACTGACTTTCGTTGTGGTCGCATAAATAAAAATGACGCTGAACGTTCTGGACGGCCAATTGACGGCCAATACACCCGAAAATTAAACCATTACAACACCCCGGAGACCCTTTTGGAAGGTATACAAAGATTGGAGAAACGTTGGACTAAAAGGAGATTATGTCGAAAAATATTTTTTTTGCAAAAAATGTTTTATTCGAAAAGTCACGGAACTATTGATATGCCCTCGTATTACTAAATTCTCAAACTTCTACCGTCTATTAAAATATATAGAATATAAATAACACCTGAAATTTTGAAATAAAAAATTACCAAGTGGTATCAATTAAAATATTACGAGTATTTATGTCGCAGTCGCATATGGGCATTTCCAGGATTGAAACCGGGACATTCTTTTTAAGTTGTAAGGTCCAATTAGGTTGACGGTAGGCAATCAGCTGTCTGAGTTGGGGTTGCATTTTGCATGTGTTAGAAAGAGATATCTACTATTCGACGTTTGACGACGGTAGAATTAACCGTCAGCCGTCACGACTAATTGGACCTTAAAACTTAAAAAGAATGTCCCGGTTTCAATATATAAAAGTATTAAAACTTACAAATTTGTTTATCTTTTATACAAGCTGCATTGCATTTTAGTACGACTATTCTTGAGCGTAAAACGAAAACTCTATTCCAAAACGTTCTAAAAATACTCAAGATAAATAGGAGATCGCGAACGGGACAACAAATGGAAATCATGTTTGCCCGTTTGTCGAAAAATTTAAAAAATCAGCGAACTTTCTTGCTTAATTTTGCTGCAAAATTTGTTTTGCTAAAACGGAGCTTTCTGCAATAATTTATTGAATTGAAAGTGTTTAAATAAATCATAAAAATCAATCAATAAAATCAAATAAATAAGTCATAAATTCTATAAAGATTTTTTTTTTGCATATAAAAAACATTAAAGGGTGATCCATCTAGAGGTATTTTTTCAGAACACAAAAGAATATAAAAATTCAAATCAAGTTTTCTTTATTGGTAATTTGAAAGGACATTTTAAGGCATTTATTTTTTGACAATAATTACCTTCAAATGTTGGCCGCAACTACGCCTCAGGGTTTCCATTCAGAGGGTCCAATTTTGGATGACTCGTTCGAGCATTTCGACCGGTATGGCTTTAATGATACGCGTAATGTTGGCTTTAAAAACCTGAATCGTAGCTGGTTTGTCAGCATAGACTTTGGACTTAACGTAACCTCAAAGAAAAAGTCTAAAGGTGTGAAATCTCTCTATCTAGGCGGCCAACTCACCAGTCCAAAGCGTGAATATAGCTGCTTTTCGAAATGATCTCTCAAGAGATCCATTGTTTAAGCAGCTGTATAGCAAGTGGCACCGTCCTGTTGAAACCAAGTGTCGTTAAGATTACGGGCTACAATTGCAGGTAGCATAAAGATCGATATCATTCATGTAACCATGCATGGCCATCATCATTTTTGAACAAATATACCGATGATTCCACCAGCTTATAAACAGCACCAAACCGTTTTCTCTGGGTATAATGGCACCTCTTGAACCTCTTCTTGTTGCTCTTCAGCCCAAATGCGGCAAATTTGTTTGCCGTTGAGCCAGAAATGGGCCTCATCACTGAACAAAATTTTGGTCGAAAACAGCGGATCATTCTGTTTCTCACCGAACGCTCATTTCCATAATACAGTTGCCAACATTTGAAGGAAATTATTTTCAAAAAATAAATGCCATAAAATGTTCTTTCAAATTACCAATAAAGATTCTACACTTGATTTGAATTTTTATATTTTATTTTTGTTCTGAAATAATACCTTTAGATGGATCACCATTTATATAATTTACTGCCACTTCATTTCTCTGTATAAAGGTTGGTTAAGTTTTAAGAGCCGATGTTGAATGCAAACCACACTTAAACGTGAAGTTTTTTCTGCATTTCATTCGATATTTCTCAATTTCCGACTAAAGGTCCAAAGGTCTGTAGTTATCTCCCTCTAACACATGCAAAATGCAACCCTCAACTGAAATAGCTGATTGCCTACCGTCAACCGTCGACGGTTGACGGTAGGCAATCAGCTTTTGCATGTGTTAGAGGGAGATAACTACTGTTTGACGGTTGACGACGGCAGACTTCTGCAGGTTGCAGAATCTACCGTCAACCGTCGAGACTAAATGGGCCTTAAGTCTTGACGGTTTATTCTGCAACCTGCAGAAGTTACCGTCGTCAACACATGCAAAATGCAACACCAACTCAAACAGCTGATTATCTACCATCAATTGGACCTTAACTCAATTTGAGCCATGGTCATCATCTATGGTCAGAATGGGGGCAAGAAATGGCAACAGTGGATATCAATTTTCGAAGAAAATCATCTTCAGCGATGAGGCACATTTTCACTTTTGTGGATTCATCAATACGCAGAGTTGCCACTTTTGGGCGCATGATAATCCAAGAGTTATTGTCGAAAAATACAATGCACCCACAAAGAGTGACTGTTTGGTGCGGTTTATGGGATGGCGGCATCATCGGGCCATATTTTTTCATATATACGGCACCAGTATTGAATGATGATAACGAACTTTTGATGGCCCGAATTGGAAGATATGGATGTGGACGATATGTGGTTTAAACAGAAAGGTGCCACTTGCCACACAGCTAACGAAACAATGGCTCTTTTGTGCGGCAAATTCATTGGCCGTGTTATCTCACGTCGTGGCGATGTTAATTGGCCGCCAAGATCATGTGATTTGACACAGTTGGACTTCTTCCTTTGGGGTTATTTGAAAGAAACGGTGTACGTCGATAAGCCAACAACAATTCAAGAGCTGAAGGATGAGATAATTCTGCACATAACCGGCATAGAACCTCAATTATGCCTCAGCGTCATCGAAAATTTGGACCATCGGATGGAGGTGTACCGCCGAGGTCGCGGCGGCCATTTTGCCTATATTTTGTTCCATACATAATTGAACCATACCATTTCCTAAATAATTTGTGTTTCATTCAAAATCAACATCGGCCCTTAAAATAAGCCGACTTCCTAAACTTTAATGTAGTATTAAGGTCCAATTAGTCTTGGCGGTTGACGGTAGGCAATCAGCTGTTTGAGGTTGCATTTTGCATGTGTTAGAGCGAGATAACTACAATTTGACGGTTGACGACGGTAGACTTCTGCAGGTTGCAGAATCAACCGCCAGCCGTCAAGACCGATCAGCTGTTTATTGTTAAGGCCCATTTAGTCTTGACGGTTGACGGTAGATTCTGCAACCTGCAGAAGTCTACCGTCGTCAACCGTCAAACTGTAGTTATCTCCCTCTAACACATGCAAAATGCAACCCTCAACTGAAATAGCTGATTGCCTACCGTCAACCGTCCACCGTCAACCGTCCACCGTCAACCGTCGAGACTAAATGGGCCTTTAAGGGTCAATTAGTCTTGACGGTTGACGGTAGGCAATCAGCTATTTCAGTTGGGGTTGCATTTTGCATATGTTAAAGAGAGATAACTACAATTTGACGATTGACGACGGTAGACTTATGTAGGTTGCAGAATCAACCGTCAGCCTTCAAGACCGATCAGCTGTTTATTGTTATGCTTCACTTCGACATTTTGTGTGCGATAATTGTTCAAAATTTGTTTTCGTTGCAAATTAAATTTTAAAGTTAAAAATTATGAATAATATACTGTAGGGACATAAATACTGTTACAGCATTGAACACACCCCTTTCAATAGTAGAACTGAACATATCCCGTTAATGTAATATGGGTTTTGAAAGCTAGCGTTAGTCTGTAACGGGATCTAAAATTGTTTCAGCTTTCATCATGGTGTGGTCAGATAATGAGAAGCGTATCGCTGTAATAACGCTATTCAAGTGTGAAATGAAAAAAACGATGCTTTCAAAACGCTCCGGCCACTAGGGATTAGGCGCATTTTCGTCTACCGATGTATAAATCTGTTTGAGGAGACTGGAGATGTAAAAGACCTGTCGTGCCACCAACGCTCTTTTCGAACACCGCATGTCATCAAAGCTGTGAAATTAAGAATTCACCGAAATCCGCTCCGAAAACAGAAAATCATGGCCCGTGAGATGAATATCACGCCAAAGTCCATGAGTCGAATCATTAAAAAAAACTTGGGGCTTTCAAATGACTTACCGGACATTTATTGACTGCAGCTTTAAAAAAATACGATTAAAAAATGCAAACGTCTTCTGGTGAAGCACGCTGATACTTGCACAGAAAAATTTTGTTCACCGATGAAAAAATTTTTACCGTTTAGGAAAAATTTAACAAGCAAAATGATAGTGTGTGCGCGGTCATCTAAGGAAGCATCTGAACTGATCCCAAGGGTGGAAAAGGGTCATCACCCAGCTTCAGTCAGGGTTTGGTGGGGTGTCTCTTACGATGGGATCACTGACCTGCATTTCTGCGAACAAGGAGTCAAAACATCGGTCAAAATTTACCAAGAAACCGTTTTGGAAGCTTTTGTGAAGCCTCTTAACAATTCCCTGTTCCAAAACCAGCCATGGGCTTTCTGCGCCGACCCATAAGGCTAAAACGTCCCAGGCCTGGCTTCAAAACAAGTTGCCAGCGTTCATTTCCTCTGAAGAATGGCCCTCAGGCAGTCCAGATTTGAATCCATTGGATTACAAATTGTGAACGGTTTTAGAGGACAAGGTTTCTCACAAAAGATACCCCAACATTGGATCTTTTAAGACTGTTTTAGTTCGAGCTGTGGCCAATTTTTCAATGGACGAGGTTCGTACAGCTATTGACGATTGGCCAGTGCGACTTAAGGCGTGTGTAAAGGCAAAAGGTGGACATTTCGAATAAGTAGATTCTTTTTGGATACAATATATAATAAATATATTAAAAAATATTTTGTCCAAAAACATTCAGTACTTTTTATTTTACAGCATAAAACGTGTGTAACAGTATGTATGTCCCTACTATACTTATGAACGAAGACATCCTCTATATTTTGTACAAATGTTCTTCGATCAGCTGTTTTTGTGTTGTTTTGTCTTACCGTCGTCTACCGTCAGAACTAATCGCACAATATTGAGTATAAAGGCCCATTTAGTCTCGACGGTTGACGGTAGATTCTGCAACCTGCAGAAGTCTACCGTCGTCAACCGTCAAACTGTAGTTATCTCCCTCTAACACATGCAAAATGCAACCCTCAACTGAAATAGCTGATTGCCTACCGTCAACCGTCAAGACTAAATGGACCTTAACGAGAACCGTCAACTCTTATTGGACCTTTACCAGTATTAAAACAGAGTTGATGCATTGTGTAGTTATGTTTTAAATACACGTCGCCATTGTGTTATCTGTTGCGTTCGCGATGCATGGCTTAGAGATGCATCTCTAAGGATATTGATAGTCGAGAATGAAAGCTTAAAAACCATTTCCTCCCATATTGTTAATGTTCTTGAATCGCCCTTGTATCCTTTTAAATATGGACTGCTACCGTGTCCCGTTACAAACCAGGTACGAACCATTCAAGTATTGAGTGCCAATTAAAACATTTGCGATTTTCGAGTAATAAGTATTCTTTGCGTTTATTGAAATTAGATTCATGTTTTTTTGTTCTTTTAGTGTTTTGTTTCTTTACATATTTATATGTTTAAATTATTTCTCTGTAACATATAAGTTTTGCTTATTGTTTGAACAGTTTATTGGAATTTCTTTCCTTTCAGTTTCTATACATAAATATATTTGTTGTGTGTGTAAGTTTATTTTTTATTTTTTGGTAATATTTTTTTTATCGTTTTTTGCATTTTATTTTCATACGGATAGAGTAGTACAAACAATAGGTCTAATTCTATATAATTTATTTATCTAGAGATTATTCATAGATGATTTGTTATCCTGTGTTAAATATTTATCTTAAAATTAAAACGGAAACGGAAGGATAGAATTTTGGTTTTTCCAGTAATTTTAAATACACGTATTGCTTTTAAGAAAAACTAAATTGTGAAATAAAAAAACCTTTGTTTTTTCTCGGGTTTTACATGTGGGTGTACGAGTATGTGATGGGGAAATAAAATACACCGGATGCTGGTCGAAGGCATTTCATATATGCGACCATATGTATATTTTAGTTAAGGGAAGATTATATTATTATATTTAAAGTTTAAACGTTCATAGTGTGACCGAATCAAAGGCAAAGTGAAGGGGTAAGTAGTGACAGATGTTATTGATTCTTAGCACGAGCGTGGAAAATTAAATCACTTCGGTGCTCTTTCGGATATTTCGCATTTTATGCTTTTATGGAAGATAGACACTAGGCAACGTGTTTTAGCAACATGTATTGTGTGTTCACTATCCACGTGCCGACTGTCGCCGCAACCTCAGTAAGGATGCCAAATTAGATGATTTATCGTAATTTCGACGATTTTCCATTTTAAATTTGAACAAATGACGATTGAGGACATTTCAGAGTAAATTTCAGTGATTTTTAAAAACTCATAAATTATGTGAAATACGATGAAGCCACATACAAATATAAAATTTGATAAGTTCGAAAATGTAACTGCTACACATGTTTTTGCACTAATTTGTTTTGACTAACATATTTAGACGAAGATTGAATTTTCAGCCAGATCAACAAGGTAGGGAAAACATATAAATATGTTTTTTTTATTGAAATAAACATTACGCAACTAACAGACCAAAGCGATATTATTACGTTATATATTCTTTTAATCATTTTCTAAAAATTGCAATAATTCATACAGGGTGGCGCACGAATTCAAAAAAATTATAATAATCACATTATTTCTGTGTGAGCACTCGGCTTATTCTTTTATTATTTGGAAGGTAAGTATTAAGATTTATTAAACGAATGCTTTGGAGAACGAAAAGTGGATTTGGGGATAGTGCAGCGGCACCATGCTTTGCAGTCTAGAATTTCCGTCCAAAGGGAATTTAGGCGGGAGTTTCGCGGAACTCCCTTGAGCAGATGTACCATAATGAGGCTGCTAATCATGATTGAAGAATCTGGAAGCATCGCACGAAGACCGTACCATCGAGATCCCTATGTTCGGGTTTAATACCTCATCGCGGCTGCAACATCATCAAATCAGGCAAATCCAAGCGTTTCGACTCGATACTTACCGGCGCATATTGCAGTTAGCAGGCGGTCTTCAACGGATAATTTATGATGACTTTAACTTGTTTTCATACAAGGTCCGAATTACAAGTCAAACCCTTTCGATTTCCTATTCGCCCAAAGGGAATTCATGCTGGAGTTTGACGGAACTCCCTCGAGTAAATGGATCATTATGAGACTGCTAATCCTGTTTGCCGAATATGGAAGCACCGTATCATCGAGATCCCTATGTTCGGGCTCAAGACGCTTTTGTGGCTGTAACATCTTCAATTCAGGCAAATCCAAGCGTTTCGACTCTAAACTTATTGGTGCAAATTGCAGTTAGTCGACGAGCATTACAACGAATAATTCATGATGACTTAAACTTGGTTTCATACAAAGTCCAAATTACAAGTAAAACTCTTTGGACTTGCCTTTTCGAATGGAATTTCCCCAAAAAATTATTGAAACGGCCGAAGAAAACAACATCTTAATAATTTGCTTGCTTATGTTTAATAAGGCCCTGTTTTACCTAAACGGCCATGTAAACAAGTAAAATTGCCGTATATGGAGTGAATATGTGGAATAGAAATACTTCATGAGACGGAATTTTACCCAGAACATGTTACTGTGTGGTGCGAATATTCACCAAGCTGCAAATCGATTATATATTCTCTTTGCTTTTCTGGAATCTCTAGAAATTTTAAATAAAAAACTAAGGACTGCACGCAATGTCAATAGAAAAAGTTCAGGAAATTCTATGGGTTAGTTCGGACAAAAATTGATTTCCAACATAAATTGCGTTTATCTGCAATAACAAATAGAGGCGTTTGGTTAAAAATAGCATCAGACGAAATACTAGCTACTGTTTTTATGAGTAAACGTATAACTGTGGCCGTCCCTGATTTCGAGGTGTTGCCGTCGAAATGACATAGTGAATACATATATCTATCTCCTTTGGGAGGGTATACAAATATCAACGAACACTTCAAAATAATACCATTATATTGCTCAGTTGCTGCGATGCGTAGAAAAAATTTCAATTGGTTTCAATTTGCGAAATCTACCTTACAAAAAAAAACACCCAAATTTAATAAATATAAACCCAAAAAAGACAACTCTGCCATCTCTCATAAGGATTAATAACTAACCACTGTCGCGGATTGTCAACACTTTCTCTCTCATTTCACTGATCTGTCATTTAGTTCGTACATAAACATTCAACAATTATGGAGCACTGCATTTGGGACAATTTTCTTTTGCAAGTATTTCTACCGAAATTTAATCAAACGGAAAAAAATCGTTTAAATATATCCTACATTACATTTGTCACAAGTGCATAAGAAAATTGTGTAAGGAAAAATGCAATAGATGCTAAACAAATACATTGAAAATAAAATTTGCAATATTTTGCATTTGCCTCCTCGAGGAAGAGGAAGCAGAGCCACGGAGTTGTACGGAAAAAAATCCAAGAACAACTTACATACATATGTGTGTTGAAGTGATTGTGCTTAGTTGGAGAATGTGTTAACAACAACAATTTGTATGGAGAATATTTTGTATGGAGAATATCATGACTTTGTTATGTGAGGGATGGAGCGAGTGAATACATTAACATCAATCAAAAAGCTTGCTGAAGCATGATGTATAGACAACCACACAAAATATGGAAGAACGACTGTCCGGCATATGAAGCGCCTACTGCAGCCAAATAACAAATAAGGTAAGTGCATTTTCATTGTTTTTAATATTATTCCATATTCTTTACGCCTAACAAAATGTGTCACAGGCATCTACTGACAAATTGCCTTAGATATACATATATTCAGGGTTTGAAATTTTTGTAGAAAGTACAAATACTGTTTGGGACTACGACCCAATTTTTCAAATGGAGTTAATTAACCTAAGGGAACAAACCTGCAAAACGGAAAAAACAACAAACTTTTTTTTGGACAAATATATTCCCTCCAAAGTTTTGATGTAAAATTGGCTGTCATTGCTATATTTTATCCGATCTGGATATGGGTATCGATGAAAAGATAGTGACAAGACCTTTTTATAGATAAATTAATCCTTCAAATCTGTAAATCCATTGCGAGTCGGCGACCGATTTTATACATTTTCAATCTGCATTTTTTCTAATATGGCTAATTATACAAAATATATGGTAATTAATATATTAGTTAATTAAGATATAAAACCATGATTTATATTACAAAATGATTTTGTAATAGTAACTTGCAGCTGTTTGGCCGGCCGGGCTTACAGACTTTCAGCTCAGGACAGTCGAAATCTAGGCACGGGACTTTAAATCCTTCTACTGATCACTATCACCGGAATATAGGTAAAACTGAAAACTTCCTACTGTGTGGCAGGAATAATGTCTTTCAGCGTAATCTAGAGACTCTGGACTTTAAAGCCTGTCACCGGAATCTAGCTAAAATGTACACTTCCTTCTGCGTGGACGGTCTAGAGACTCTGTGTATGGCGGCATCTGGAGACTCGAAATTTTAAAGCCTTTGCTATTGGTCACTGTCACCGGAATTGATGTAAAATCGAGATTTGCTACTGCGTGGCCGGCCATCAGCCGGGAGGGACTTTAAAGCCTTCACCTAGGGATCACAGTCACAAAAATTAAGGTGAAATTTAAACTTTCTGCTGTGTGTTCGACCTTCGGCCGGGCTTTAGACTTATAGCTATGGACAGGCGTAATCTACGGACTGGGGACTTAAAATCCTTATTTTACTGATCGCTGTCATCGGAATTCAGGTAAAATTGAACCTTCCTTCTGCGTGGCCGGCTTTCGACCGGGCTTATTGTCTTTAAGCTGTGAACAGGCAAAATCAAGGGAAACGGGGATGTTAAGCTGTCTGCTATTGATCACTGTCATCGGAATTTAGCTAAAATTAAAACTTACTGCTGGGGGGCCAAGCTTAAAGATTTTCACCTATTGAAAAACATAATCTATGGCCTCGGGACTTTAAAGCCTTTATTCCTTTATGTTTATATTCCTGCTTGGGACTCGGGTCTTTAAAGCCTCCTTTTACTGATGACAGTCACATGCCTTCGGCCGGTCTTAACGTCTTGTAGCTATGAACAGGCGTAATCTAGGAATTCTGGACTTTAAAGCTTTCTACTACGGATCACTATCACCGGAATTTACGTTCAAATACAACTTCCTATTGTGAAGAAAACGGTGTAACTGTGTCTGCCAATTGGGATATTTTTTTTTAAAGATGTTTTACCCAGAACGTGTCTGATTCAACAGCATTTGGTTCCAGCAAGACGCAGCAACTGCACACATGGCCAGACCGGTTATGGCAGAGGATTATTTCCAAACAAATGAATATCCAGAAATTCCACTTTCCGCTGGCCCCCAAGGTCACCGAACCTGATTGCAACATGTTTTTTGTTATGTGGTTATGTCAAGCAAGTGGTCAACAAAACGAAACCAAAAAATTTGACTGAATTGAAGCAGCCAATTAAATCAATAATTAAAGCGTTCCCAACTTCAACCTTTAAGGCTGCAATGAATAATTTTCCGATAAGGTCCTGCATATGCGTGGAGGTTATTTAAGGTATATAATCTTCAAACTCAATTTATCAAATACAATTAGATGGAATTTTCTATACAATTTATATACCACATATAGTGCGCCACCCTGTAGTTTGGTAAAAGAGTGTTGGGCAGGTCGGCATAATAAACACAAAATAGGTATTGATAAGTCGTCTTTCGTCAGGACAAATCATGTCTAACAAGTGATGGTGTGTATAAAAACTATTCGCTGACTATATTCTCCATTTAAAAAACAACAAAAACTCTGATCAAATAGCTTACGGGAGTATTTACTAGAATATAAAGTAAATTGCCTGTATTGTGTGGGCGATTTTACGATGATTTTAATTTTTAAACATAAAAAAAAACAATTTTTTATTGATTTAGGTTGGCAGTTCTGCTCAGTACTGCGTGTAGCTTTGGTACAGAAAAGTTTTTAGCGTGTGCAAAGCAAAATTGAATTTTTGAAATGAGTTATGTCCTATACCACCCTCAAATATTTAGATTTGTTAACACAATTAACATAATAGCTTTGGAAAATCATAATTACGTATTCACTGGACTTTTGGATCATGTGACCGAAAATACGTCCCGCATGGTCAAAACGGGCGATCATTAGAAAATTTGGAAAGATACCATAACGGATGCCTCGAGTACCTTGTAATAGATTTTATGCCAAACTGATAGTTCAAACACACTTTGCACATTCTTACAAAGCAGAAGTGTGGAAATTAATTGATTTAGTACAATTCATTGATTATTTTATTTAAACTTGTAGTTTTTTATTTTCTGTATTTGACGAATTCGCCGACGATCCCTCTTGTTGGTCAGTACTCTTTGGTGTATACGGAGAAAAACAATGTTGCCATACTACTCTCAATTTTGTTCAATGTTGCCAGTTTATTATATTTTAAAAAATTACTTGGTAACTAAGCTAGTTTTTCAAAAGAACACGGCAAATGTCATCTTAAATTGCGTAAAGAGAAACTCGTTGCCAGATGAAAATTAAATGTACTTTATTTTGGTTCAATTTTTCTTAAATTGAGTTCATATTTGTGAAGAGCATTTATGACGCATGAAATTACTTGCCAGAGCATCCAGGATGGTTAGATGGGTGATTCGGCCACAGCGAACATTCTCAAATTCTAGAATTTTTTTTTTTAGCAATTGTTATTGGGAAGGTTCAGTTAGTTTTATATTAAAACACTTATGTGAAAGCATACGAGTACAATTATGTGTGTCTGTATGTATGTTTGTGTATAAATATATTTTGAACATCGTTTGTTTTTCACAAAATTCTTCTGTTAAAAGTGTGTGTTTTGAGTCAGTGTTTCGAGTTTGTTGTCCGTGAATTATAGTTTAAGACTTAAAATACTATAAAGCTATTTTTCAGTTTCAGTTACATATGTTTAATTTTTGGGTTTACAATAGATTCAATAGATTTCGTTTTTTTTTAAATTTTCAATATTTTCTTAATTTAGGACAAGTTTTATTTTCGAGTTTTTCAACTGTTGGTTTGTTTTGGTTTCTTTAGAAATTCAGCAAGATTTCAGAGTTACGAGTATTTGTCGTATAAGTACTAGTAAATATGCGGGAATATTTTTTTCAAGTGGCTTAGTTAGGTTAGGTTAAGTTAGGGTGATACTCGCAAGGATGTCTTTTGGGTTTGTTAGTTTTGTATGCATGTATATCAGAGATTGTTCCATTTGGTCTGTGGTAGTTACAAGAGTTGTTAGGTTTTAAATAATTTTTATTTTGTTTAATTCTTTTTTTTTTGGTAGATTTGTAGTTAATAATTATTACTTTCGTTATGTTTGTTTATTTTTTGGAGATTTTCATTTGTTTTACTTTTAGTATGTAGACGAGTTTGCTATAAAGTGCCTGTTCACTGGTTATAAACGTATTAACAAAGTTTGCTGGTTTTGTGGTTTATGTCTGCTTAATGTTAGTCTTCTACTACTTGTTCATTTAAGTACATAAATACATAGTTGTCATGCTTTATATGTTAGTTTCTATATACGTTTGCAAGTATATATGTATGACTTATTTTTGTAGATATCTTTTGGTGCTTTGTTTTTTTCGAGTATATGTTACCATTTGTTTTTACATGCTACTGGTTTTTTTTTGTGTTGCGAGAAAGAAAATATGCTGTTCCTTTTGGGGATTTTCGGTTGAGTAGAGGGAGGCCAAGAGGTTTCAAAGAAAAAAACAAGTGGTATTAAGTACGCAATTTTTAAACTTCACTAAATATAAGGACAAAATAGGGGATGCATTTACGAAATCGTTGGTCCTTCATTTTAACAAATTCTAAAAACATCAGTTATTTATGTGACCCGGTTTCTTCAGGAATCCTGGGAATTTAAAAACCCTAGAAACCCGATTTAATTCAAAAGTTCTTAGAGAAGAAAATAAAATTAAGTTAATTTTATTTTAGACTAGTTGACCCAGTCCGCGTTGCTGGTCCACGAGTATCTGTTCATTTATGCGATTTATGCGATTTCATATATAAATTTGAATCGGCTGTCCTGTACTGATAAAAAATGTACGAGGGCGGTCCGGAAAGTTCTTAGCCTATCAATGAAAGAGAATAGTCAGTTTTTCAAAAATATTTTTATTTTTCAATATAATCTCCTAAAACTTCAATACACTTAGTCCAACGCTTATATAGCAATTCTATCCCTTGATTAAAATAGTTTTCCTCAATGTCTTCAAAATAGTGGTTTACAACTGTAATTGCATCTTCATTTGAGGTAAAACGCTTGCCAGCAAGGAATTTTTTTAGATTTGGGAACAGGTAAAAGTCACTGGGAGCTAAATCGGGAGAATAAGGTGGGTGGTCAAGCAACTCGTACTTTAATTCGTTGATTTTAGCCATTGTTAAAACACTCTTGTGCGCTGGTGCGTTGTCTTGATGAAAACATATTTTTTTTGTGTTGTAAGCCAGGACGTTTTTCTCGAATTTGTACATTTAATTGATCTAAAAGGTTGCAATAGTACTCTGAATTTATTGTTTTACCCTTTTGCAGATAGTCAATCAATAAAATACCTTTGAAGTCCCAAAAAACCGTTGCCATAACCTTACCAGCCGATTGAATTGTTTTTGCCTTATTTGGGGCACTTCCTCCAGCTTCAGTCCATTGTTTGGATTGTTCTTTTGTCTCTGGAGTATAGTGGTGGATCCATGTCTCATCAACAGTTATGAAACGACGCTTAAAATCCATTTTATTCCGCTGAAAACGATCCAAACAAGCTTGAGAAATGTTCATTCTTATGCGTTTTTGGTCGACTGTTAACAAGTGCGGCACCCATCTTGCAGAAAGCTTTTTCATCTGTAGTTCTTCATGCAAAATTAAATGGACTCGATCATTTGAGATGCCCGTGATATTAGCTATTTCACGCACTTTTATTCGTCGATCATTTAATACCATATCATGCACTTTGGCTACAATTCTGTTGTTGTTGCTGTTTTTGGACGTCCACTACGTGGTTCATCTTCAATGCTTGTACGACCACGTTTAAATTCAGCAACCCAATTTTTTACTGTTGCATATGAAGGAGCACTTTTACCTAACACATTCACCATATCATTATGAATTTCTTGTCCCGATAAACCTTTTTTATGTAAATATGACACCACACCACGCATTTCTAATTTTTCCATTGTAAAAAACTCGCGGATGCGTCTTTTGTGAACACCTGTTTCTATATAAAGGAGTTGCCAGATCGAAACAAAATTTAACATGTGTTCATGCAGAGATGGAAGTTTCCAAAACACTTAACTTTTTTCTGTTTATACCGCGCTTTTTGTGCTAGGCTAAGAAGTTTCCCTCGTACTATAAATTTTTCAAATTTCTGGTTTTATTGGAAAGGTTGAACTTTGTTATTATGTATGACTACCACAACTGGTTTACCAGTACCTCATCCGATCAACCCAATTTTTCAGTACATTTTCGATTGTTTCGGGCCGAATCTCTTCAATGGCAACTTCGATTTTATGTTTCAACGTTTCAATTGTCTGTGGATGCTTTGCGTTACATTTATCCTTAACGGCTCCCCTTAGAAAATAATCCAAAGGGCTCAAATCACAGCTCCGAGGTGGCCAATTGACATCACAATTGCGGCTGATTATTCGAATTTCCAAAACAGTCCGTAAAATATCGATGGTCGCGTTGGCTGTGTGACCTGTGGCCCCGTCTTGTTGAAACGAAATGTCTTCCTTGTCATTCTCTTGAATATTTGGAAACAACATGAATATGAGCTTCATCTGAAAACACGACGTTTCGCTAAAATTCTTCATCTCCTGCCAAACAATCTACAGCCTATTGGGCGAAGCGGAACGCATCTGATAATGTTCCATTATTAAATGACAAAGTTCAACTTTTTCAATGAAACCAGAAATTTGAAAGAATGCTCAACATTTTTTTCACCCGATTGAAATTTAAAATTTAAAATAGCCCACCCTATAATATGCACTTCATACACTTGTTTATTTGTTTATTCGTTTAATTCTTGATAAAAATGGCAGAAAAAAAACAACTAAATAATCAGTGATGCCAACGTGGTGGTGATGATTTTTCATCAGTAAAAAACACTATTTTGGAACGATCCCACGACAGCCGGTTCTACGCACCGGATCGACCCGAAGCAACAATTCTTCGGCCAAGGGCTGTCACCCCGGCACGGTTTGCCGCTACAAAAACAACTATTTTGGAAAAGTAGCGATTTTTAAAACTCGCGAAAGTGGCGCCTGTGTCGATATCCATTTAAAAAACTGTTAATTCATTTGAGACACCAAGTGTCTTTAGATATTTGGAGGCTGTAACTTTTTATCGCCTTAAAACTAATTCAAAAATTTGAGGTGCAGCAAATTATACTTGAAACGTTCGATTGCAAATTTTTTCAGAAGTCGGAAAAGTATCTTATTATTTTTACTCCAGCAAAAAATTTTTAACCGTGTGTAGACATTTTGTTTTTTCTTCAAGTTCTAGGATAATATCGATTTGTAGCGTTTTATTGCATATTTCTTCCGTAGGGATTTTAGCTTCGTAACAGTTGGCGAAACTGTAATGTTTTTTTTTCTTCTAGATCAGTATCGATTTGTAGCAGTTAATAATTTCTTTAAGAAGCAAGAAAAACAATTTAAGGGTTAAGGCACACTGAAGTGTTTTTTTTTTCTTTTGCTCCGGCAGTCTAAAAACAATTAAAATAAACGTCCAAATCCCACTACAAGTTGATGACAGGTATTTTCTATGCCGACATTGCAATATCATTAAATTTTTGTACATTTGAAACTTATATTTCATTGTATTTTTCAGACAACCGGTTAAGAAAAAAACCACAGCTTTTTTGTACCCGGGCCTTAAAACTCAATGCGAAATCTTCCCACTAACTCTGTTCAAAAAATGCTAAACCTTGCAGGAAAAAATCTTAAATAGCTGCTTGTTTTGTTTGAATGTTTTTGTAACAAGTAATCAATCTAAAGGTATATTTTCCAAAAGGGGGCTTTTCACAGATTACGCGTGAGTTTGGTTAAACTTTATTTTTGTTTTCTTCGCCATTTCGTCATGGAAAGACTTACACCGCAACAACGTCTCCAGATTGTGCAACTGTATAAAGGAAATGACAATTAGAAGATCCGCTGTATCGACCAAAATTTTGTTCAGTGATGGGGCCCATTTCTAGCTTAACGGCAACTTCAATTAACAAAACTGGCGCATTTGGACTGAAGAGCAAGCAGAAGAGGTTCAACAGGTGCCATTATACCCAGAAAAAACACGGTTTGGTGCGGTTTATGAGCTGCTGCAATCATCGGTCCATATTTTTTTTAAAAATTGATGATGGCCGGAACGTAACCGTGAACGGTGCTCGCTATTGCGCCATGATATCGAAACTTTTGGTACCTGAAATTAAAGCCCGTTATCTTGATGACTTGCCATATTGGTGCTCCAACAGTGGATCTATTGAGAGGTTATTTCGAAGAGCAGCTAATTTCACGTTGTGGACCGGTGCGTTGGCCGCCTAGATTGTATGATATTACACCTTTAGACTTTATTCTTTGGGGCTACATAAAGTTCAACGTCTATGCTAACAACCGAGCTTCGATTCTGGTTTTAGAAGCCATCGCCCTACCGGTAGAAATGCTCGAACGAGTCATTTAAAGTCGAGTCATCAGAATGGTCACTTTTGATTGATCGCCCGATATTATAGAAAAATTCAAAACCTAATTTTGAAAGAAATAAAATTGGTATTTCTCGAATGAAAAATTTTATATTTAAGTATATGCCCATTAAACCAAATTTACCGACAATGTCTGATATCAGACAATTCTGAACAATATCTAAACTCTATCCAGAATTCATACCGAAATCGTTACGAATTCTGTTCGATTTGTCTGAGGATTTTTTATTTATTATGTTTCGAAATATCTGAACGCGTTCGGCCCGAATTCTGTTCTGTGGGATTTTCATTCATTTTTTTAATCAGACTTCTCTTAATGAACTCGCAACGAATTCTAAACGATTTACCTAAGGTAGACTGTTCGTTTAAAATTTTTGTTTTTTGCTTCATATTTTACAGTTATTGGTAGTGTGTTCAGACATGTTGGAACTAATTCTGAACGAACTGTTTGTCTGAGGTATTTTTATATTTTAAATTCTTGTTTTTTGTTTGTTTTCATTCAAATTGACCAAGACATTGGCTTAGAATTCGTTCGAAATGTCGGCAAAAACATCAGAGTTCCCTTAGAGAAGTAGTTCAGAATTCATGTCAACCATCCAATATGTTTGTCGTAACGAACTCTGTAAGAATTCTAACTCAAAATCGGAAAATATTTCCGATTGTCGTACAGAGTTCTGACCGAATTCTGAACGTTTGGTTAGCTGGGCTGTGCGAGGGATTTTTAATGTGTCCGGAGGAAAACTCTTCTGCAGGCAGTTCTCGTTAAATGCAAAACAGGTTGCCCTTAAGCGTATAGCCACTGAACATAGTTACAGCACAATTATTGCTTGCGGTATTATTATAGTAAAGTGGCGCTCTCCAAAAGTACAGCCACCCCTGCTTGTAACTAAAAGTCTTTCCGAACGCTTTATTAAAATGTTTTACAACTTTTTTTGCAGAACTAAAATATTTTCTTCTTTTTGATTGTTAACGTTCAGAATTTACCATCACATAAGCTCAGAATTCTGTTCGAAATGTCGGTAAAAACATCAGAATTTAATAAGACGTAATGCCAGAATTCTGACCGAAGTCGTTCAGAATTACTTCAAAATTCGATACGAGAAATCGAAATTTTCCTTCGAATTTCCCAAGACTACAGTTCAGAATTCGGTCAGAAATCGGTTCGAAATGTCGGCAAAAAAATCAGAATTCCCTCAGAGATGTAGTTCAGAATTCGTGCCAACTCTCCCATATGTTTTTCGTTACGAACTCGCTAAGAATTCTGATCCGAAATTGGAACATTTTGCCGATTGTCGTACAGAATTCTGACCGAATTCTGAAGGTTTGGTTTGCTGGATGGTTTTACACATTGATATTCCGATAACCGATTATTCGGCTCAGAGTCCATTAATTAATAAATTTGTCTACCTTTGTATTGCGGACTATTGAAATAGAAGTTTTGTAAAATCTAGCCGAAATGAATTATTTTCTGACGGTATTTCGTAATCACTTAAAATACGTAGCTGATTCTTTCAAATTTCAGTAAAATGTACAAAACTGCAATTTAAGTCCATTCACCAACAGTTTTTTAATACCGTGTACTTTAGATACACATAATTTATTTTAATTGGTACATTGCTTACAAAGCTGCCTACTTATTACCACTTTTATCGTTTTGATAACCTAGGACTTTAAGGAACGTATCAGGTCCAAGGTAGTGTAATTTACGTTTTTGTTAAATTTAAATATAAATCGACTACGGCTGTTGCTCCATTAGAACAGATATTACTTTGGGTATCGTTCTGATGGCAAAAACCGATACTTTGAAAAGCTCTCAAGTGCTTGTTCTTCGGTTTTGTTGAATTTTGTTGTTGCTGTCGTTCTGTTTTCGATTCGATACTTCGATATTTACATTTTATTTTTTTTTTTTTGTTGTTTTGGGCAAAAATAACATTTTATTGTATTTTTGTTTTTGCTCTTTTGTAGATGTGATTTAAGAAACCTTTACACATAAAATCGAAATACTTTCCGGCCGTCATTCCAACTACTCGAAATGTTGGAGTCAAAGTTCTTTTTTTCCCGTTTATAGGCATACTAAACAGGCTTAAGTTCTACTGGCCAAGAAAAAAAACGGGATGGGAAAAGGTAGAAGGAACAACAAGAGATGATTTCGACTTAATATGATTTTGGCTAACAACAAAAGCCCATTTCCGGTCGGCTGTAGTTGAATCCAACACACATACACACGTCTATGCCATACGCACTTCCAAGCGTGCACCTTTTTCCTGTCCCTAACTGAGTGCACGTGTGTGGGTATTTTTATCGCCGATTACCTTGGGTGTGGGAGGGTGGTGAGGATTTGGTTGAGAAGGCAGTTGTGTTGTTTTGAAAAATTATTATGTTTTGTTTTTTCTTCTTTTTATGTTATTATAAGCTTAATTTCTAATTTACTTTTGCTTATGTTTTCTTCATCTTCTTTTTTGTTGTTGTTGATGTTCGAAGTTCCTCTGCCATGCGTTCGTTCGTGCTATAGACGATAAAAAAAGAGAAAGGGAGAATATTATTTTTTTTTGAATTTTCATAAAACTCAAGCATTTTTCTTAATCCTAAAATTTGAAACTTCTGCACATTTTATGTGTTTTCGCAGGCATGTTTATGTGGGTGTACCCTGTGGAAAAATATGCAAGGCCTTATTATTAAAAGCCTTCTGGAGGCCTTCTATTCAGATCTAATATGCAATTGTTAATGTCTTCCAAAATTAGGTATTTCAGAAGATCTTATTTGCTCATGATCATGAAGGTTTACTAAGATAACCTGCTGGAGGCCTTTTAATTTTTTAAAACTAAACTCACTTTCTAGTGCTTTCTTGGGATGGCCTTCAAAGTTCTAATACTGAAGCAAATTTCAAAAAAAATTAACAAGTAAAAACGTTGTTTAGTGGGGCCTGATAAAACCTTAAAAATCCTCCATCGTCCCTTAACTACTAAAGCGCAAAAAAATGGTCCGTTTTTAGGGTCCTTTTGGTCCAGACGTATGAATGTGTCTAATCTCAGTCCTAACTTCAAAATTTCTCCATATTTTCATTCGAAGCAAGATTTGCTCTAATTTGAGTACCCATATGTCCATATTGATTATTAATCGTCCGTTTTGACTATGCCGTACGTTTTTTGAGCCACACGAGCGTCCAGTAACTATGCCCTTTTTTGAGGTATTTAGTAGTGCTTTTTTGGGATAGCCTTCAAAGTTCTAATAATACTGAAACAAATTCCAAAAAAATAAACCAGTAAAAACGTTGCTTAGTGCGGTCAGGCAAAACCTTAAAAATCCTCCATCGTCTCAAACTACTAAAGCGCAAAAAAAATTGTCCGTTTTTAGGGTCCTTTTGGCCCAGACGTATGCATGTGCCTAATCTCAGTCCTAACTTCAAAATTTCTTCATATTTTCATTCGAAGCAAAATTTGCTCTTATTTGAGTGCTCATATGTCCATATGTGATAATTAATCGTCCGTTTTGACTATGCGGTCCTTTTTTTTTGGGGCACATAACCCAAAGAGTCCAGCAACTATCTATGCCCTTTTTTGTGGTATTTAATTATAGTGCTTCCCAACTAACAGTTCCCATTTTAACCATTGTCCATCCACAAAAAATTATTTTTTGCTAAGCAAATACTCCAACAAGTTTACTTTTTACCACGGAACCTTATGTACCTAAGGGGAAACCTTTTTCGCCCCTGAGCCGATTTCGCCTGTTTACAATCCCAAGCAGCTTAAGACCGACCATAAGCCTAATGTAGTCGTTAAGTTCGGCCATCCAATCCGTATATAACCTCCACCGACCCTAAACTTCTAAAGCGCAAACCGTTTTAAAAGTCGTTTTGGTACATGAGTCCGCCTCTAATCTCAGCCATAACATTAAAATTATCCTGTTTTTGGATTTGTAGCTAAATTTTCGATATTGTCTTTTAATCGCCCGATTCATACTCTTCTTTTTTTGGGCCGGATTAATTAAAAAGTCCAGCCCATATGTCATTTTTTGAGGTATTTAGTACGTTCCATTTAAACCATTGTCCGTTCACAAAAAAAAAATATTATTTGCTAAGCAAATTCAGAAATGAGGTACTTTTTGCAATGGTACCTTTAGTCCTTTAAAGGGAACTTCCTCACCTCCCCTCCCCCTACCCTGGGCCAATTTCACTTATTTACAATCCCAAACATCCTATTACCATAAGCCATCATCATTATTAATTTCAGGATCCTAGGTGGATTCGTTGGACCGCTAGCGTGCTTTCAACAGATATACGGACAGACATGTATAGACAGACATATATTTTTAGGGTCCCAGATCAATATTTCGTGATGTTGCAAACGGAATGACAAATTAAATATTCCATCCACCCTACGGTGGCGGTTCTAAAACAACAAAAAAATCTTATTTATACCCTGCACTACTGTGCGGAACAGGATATTATAAGTTAGTTTCATGGCAAATGTTTGTAACTACCAAAAATATTTGAACTAGACCCACCTAAAGGTATACCGATCGACGAATAATCACCTGCTGATTTTATATAACGATGTCTGTCTGTCCGTCCATCTAAAGCTTGTAATCAAACTACAGGTGGCAATTGTTGTCCAATTTTCATCAAATTTGGCAGAAGTATTTTTTTTGGACTATTGAAATTAAAGAAATTCGGTTTAGATTTTGAAACAGCTTCCATCTTTAGCTCTTTTTGTTCATCCGATTTTTTTGCTTTTACTTCTGGCAGCCACATCTTTTTTTGGGCCAAGGATCAGTGTTATTGGAATTAAAGAAAATCGTTTCAGATTTAGATATAGCTTCCATACATATATGTATGTTTAGCTCTAAAAGCCACATATTACAGCCAATCCAGAAGTAATTTTTTGTTTTGAACAAACTTAATAAAATTAAGGAAAATCGGTTCAGTTTTTAATAATGCTCCCACCTACGAGGGCTGCTATATTTCTGGCCTAATGCTGCTATATTTCTGGCCTAATAATGAAAATGCGAATATTTATCATCAAAAATGGTTTTATTGTTTTTCAAAGTATTCTCCAGCATGATTTATACACTTTTGCATGCGCTCAAACCAATTTTCGAAGCACTTTTTCCACTCCGATTGAGACACCTCGAAAACATGGTTTTAAAACGCTTCAACAGCATCTTCTGGCAACGAAAATTGTTCACCACGCATTTTCTTCTTGATGTGCGGGAATAAAAATAAGTCATTGTCATAAGTCAAATCATCAAATTGACGTTTTGGCCGGTCAAAAAGGCGCTGGTTTGAGACGATGTGTGAGAGCTCGCATTGTCATGGTGCACAATGATTCGTCTTCCCTTCTTCTATTTTCGAATTTCTCCGAAGACTTCAGTCAAACAAATTGTGGTGTACCACTAAGAATTGATCGTCCTACGTTGCTCAAGCGGAACAGTCACCACATGACGAGATTAGCCGAAGAAACAGGCGACCATTTGCTTCGATGTGCTTCATCCACGAACAACTTTCGTTGGATTTTGCTCGTCTTCGAAGACCCACAGCGTCGATTGCTGTTTTGTTTCGGGCTCATACGCATAGATCCGTGATTCGTCACCTGTGACGATCTTATAACCGTCTTTTGAAGCACTTCGATCGTATTTTTTTTCAAAATTTCTTTGCACCAATCGTCACGAGCTTTTTTTTTGAGCGATTGTCAAATTATGCGGAATCCAACGAGAACAAACCTTTTTTACGGTCAGCTGTTCATGCAATATCGAATGTATTCCGGTGGAAGAAATGCCCAAGGATGCCCTCTATCTCACGGTATGTCACATGACGATCTTGCATTATCAGTTCACGATCGGCATCAATGTTCTCTGGCACAACGGCCGTTTTTGGACGACGTTCACGACCTCCGTCTTTGGTCGTCGGCCACGAAAATTGATTTGCCATG
Source organism: Hydrotaea diabolus (assembly GCA_963513945.1). Lineage (NCBI taxonomy): Eukaryota > Metazoa > Arthropoda > Insecta > Diptera > Muscidae > Hydrotaea > Hydrotaea diabolus. The sequence goes on along the minus strand of OY740716.1, from coordinate 209,709,160 downwards.
GTTCAAATTGAGTTAGTCTGAAATTGAAAAATATCAAATGAAATTCAGAAAAAACTTGATGTTTAGGTGTGGTTCACATTCAACATCGGCCCTTAAAATTTAACCACCCTTTAGTTTAGAATGTGTTCAGCATAAAAGGTGCTTTTTAAAAGGCCCTCTAAGATTCCTTGCTGACCCCTTCCATTGCATATGTTTCTTTTTGAGACATTTGACAATTTATATACTTTTCTATTTTTTCGGCATTGTCGTGCGGGGTGAGACCCACTTTGTAGAGGGGTTTTAAAAGTACTTTTGCTGCAGGTTGTTGGAATTATTGTTACGGTGTAGCCTCTTGCTTAAGAGGCCTTAAAGCAGAGCCAAATAATTGGTTTAGAATTAAGCTGGTGGTATTATTAATTGACAATGGGTCCCGCTGAAACGATAATTTCGCGTTTTTTTCTCATCAATATCATTGTACAGAAAAATGAAAAAAATTATTAAAATCAATACAAACAGGGTGTGTAGAGGGTCTCGATACGAGGACAGATCAATAATGCCGTGACTTTTCCAACTTCCCTCATAGTTATATGAAATGCAATATTGCTCCCATTTTCTCATCACTATCATTGTACAGAAAAATGATAAATTTTAATGAAATCCAGACAAACAGGCTGTGTCGAAGGTTTCGATACGAGGGCAGATCAATAATTCCGAGACCAACTTCCCTCATATTTATATGAAATGCAATACTGCTCCCATCAAGTACCATCTGTTAATAGACTACTGTCAAAATTTGAGAGAGTTCCGTCATTTAGCTTGCGTTTAACAGCTGTTCAAAATATACAAACTCGTGGATTTTGTTGAAAATGGAAAAAAGTGAGTTTCGAGTGCTCATTAAATGTTGTTTTTTGCTGAAAACCCCCTCAATCAAACCAAGAAAAAGCTAAAAAATACTATGGGGACTCTGCATCATCGATTTCAATGGTAAAAAAGTGGTTTACTGACTTTCGTTGTGGTCGCACAAGTACAAATGACGCTGAACGTTCTGGACAGTTAATTGAGGGCAATACACCCAAAAATGTGGAAAATATCCAGATATGGCGTTGGCCGATCGAAGAGTGCGTGAGGTTTTTGATGCCGTACTCATTTCATATGACAGTTTGGTTTTGATTTTAAATGCTCTGTTGCGTTTAAGAAAGCTGTCTGCAAGATGGGTGCCGCGTTTACTCTCAATTGACCATAAACGTAATCGTGTGAATACTTCAAAGGATTGTTTGAAATTGTTTAATCGCAATTTAATGAGTTTTTGCGGCGTCTTGTAACTGTGGATGAAACATGAATCCGTTTCAACACTCCGAAGACCATACAGCAGTCTAAATAATGGGTTTCTCCGGGTGAACCGGGTGAACAATAAGGTGATGTCAACAGTGTTTTGGCATGCACGCGTGATAATCCACATGGATTACCTTCAAAAGGGAAACCCAGTACGAGGGTTGCTATTTATATTTCGGGTGCGGCAATAAAAACACAATAATTTATAATTTTATTGTTTTTCAAAATATTCTCCTTTAAGATCAATACAGTTTTGAATGCGCACAAACCAATTTTCGAAGCAATTTTCCACTCCGGTTGAGACACCTCCAAAACATGATTTTTGAAAGCTTCAACAGCTGCTTCGAGCGATGAAAACGTTGACCACGCATTTTTTTTCTTGATGCTAGGGAATTAGAGCAAATCATTGGGCCCAAATCAGGGCAGTACAGTGGATGGCCCACCAATTCGACATCTTGAGTTGTCAAATAGCTCATCGTTTCAGCTGATGTGTGAGAGCTCGCATTGTCGTAATGCAAAATGTTCCGTCTTTTCATATTATCTTTGCTCATTTCTTCGAACACTGTTGGCAAACAGATGGTTGTTTAACACTCAGAATTGACCGTCCTACGTTCCACTAAAGGCACTATGGCAACATGGCTATACCGAAAAAACGCAATCATTTGCTTCGATGTATATCTTCCACGAACAACTTTTGTAGGATTTGGGTCGTCTTGAAAGACCCATACGGTCGATTGCTGTTTTCTTTCGGGTCCATATACATGGATCCATGATTCGTCGCCCGTCTCAATGTCATACACTGCCTTTGAGCTACCGCAGTTATACTTTTTCAAATAATGTTGGATCCAACGAGAACAATTTTTTTCACGGCCAAATGGACATGCAATATCTTATTGATGCTTGTCATACTAATGCCCATGGATGCCTCAATCTCACGGTATTATGTCACATGTAGGTTTTGCTTAATTAGTTCACGCACAGCATCGATGGTTGCTGGCAAAGTGACCGAAGTTGGACGTCCTTCACGAAATTCATCCTGGAGCGAACGGCGTCCGAGACTGAACTCTTGGTACCAGCGATTAACAGTGGTTTCTGATGGTGCTTCATCGCCAAAAGTCGAAACAAGTTAATTTAAAGACTTTTGTCTGGATAACCCAAGCCAAAAATCGTAAAAAATCATCGCACGAAAATATTCACGGGATAATTCCATTTTTTGACTGAGATGAATTTTTCAACACACTGCACGCAGAAAAAAATGATGTTGTGGTGACAATATTCGAAGAGGATTATATTACACCGTTCAACACGCTTTTGCACACATGAAGAAGACCTATATATTCGGAATCTACGTCGAAAAATAAACTACCCGTGTGTCCCAGTTTTTCTAGATCAATTCGTATTTTCGCGAAAAATGTGAATATATATTTGGTTAAAAACCACTTATATAGACATATTTTGATTTAACATACAAGTCCATATCCATAAATTTTTTGCAAATATACGAATTGATGCAGAAAAAGTGGGATACACGTGTATTTTATTTTTTCCTCCTCTTTCAGAATATACTAATTTTTTTCATGTGTGCAACCAAAAGCTTAAATTTGTCATACAGTGTTATAAGTGGGTATATCGTTGTGGCGCAATATTATTATGATCCTCACAACAATAGTATGATTCACACACAACCATACTATGAGTCACACTCAACCATACTAGTATCCCCAAAACCATATTATGATCCTCACAACTATATTATCTTTCACATACAACCATAGTATGATTCACACGCAAAAATATTATGATCCCAACAACCATAATATTATTCCACCCAGGCATACTATGATCCCCAAATTTATTTTTTTAGGATTGGGTTTTGTTGTTATTCAACATTAGAGATTCTTACTAAGCATTTTTTTTTTAAATTAGTTCATAGCCAGATTTTAATATTTTATTAAAGAAACAAAAATATATTCAAAAGGCAATCGAAAGGACTTTAAGTGACTGCAGGGGTGAATGCTTCTTTACCATCCGTAGACCTCAAGGGATGAACGTGAATTAACCATGATCAGTGGTTATATACTTATGTGCAGGCAGATTTAAAATAAACGAGAACCAGTCGGCAGTGAGTATTCCACCGAACAAAGTAACACAATAAAAACCCCTCACACTGTCTTCCGATTGTTGTTGTTTTTAATAATGAACAACAATCAAGCACTGTATCGTGTGTGTGTGTATGTTTTTTTTGGTATACCAAAAAACACACACACACATCCATGCATAGTCTTTAAAATCTGTCATACTTTGTTCATAGTCTCAACTACAACTGCTACAATCATATTTTCATTTCTAAATTTAGCAATAATAGTATTGTTACATTTCAACAATATTAATATTGCCGCAATCATACTGTTGTCAAAAAAAAATCGAAAAAGAATACTATGGTTGCGACGAACATGCTTATATTGTAAAGAACATACTATTGTTGCCGTGACCATATATAAGTAGTAACCATATCTTTTCTCTGCGTGATGTAAACAAAACAATTCGCCCTCAAATGACAAAACGTTCTGAGTGAAGTTATGCTAAAAAGTGTCAAAGTTTCCAATGGTAGTTCCAGTATGCATCTGAGAACACTAGTACTGTCAGGACCCGAAATATAAATAGCAACCCTCGCAAACGTAATATTCGCCGTTTATTGTTATTCCTTATTATATCCAAACCTTAAGAAATGGCTCGGTGGAATGAGATTTAGCTCCAACGATGAAATTATTTATCAAACAAATACCTATTTTATGGACCTCAAAAAACTCTATTTTTCGGAAGGGATACAAAAATTAATGAAACGTTAGACTACGAGTAAGTGTATTGTGGAGATTCTGTTAAAAATATTTTTTTTTTTGCAAAAAAAACTGCATTATTCGAAGAGTTACGGAATTATTGATTATTGCCCTCATATCATTTGTATGGATACTGGAACAAAAAATTTGTCCTGCATGGTCCAAGGTTCTTTTTTTTCCATAGTAATATATATTACTAAAGTTGACCGAAATCAGAATTTATATGTGTTTTCTAGAGCGATACAGGGGCTATATCGAATCGTGGTCAAATATGTCAACATTTTTATTTGAGCTGTAATGTTCTGGTTCAAATTTCATCATGTTCGGATGAAATATGTAGCTTCTAGAACTAAGGACAGAAAATCCTTTGAACATACATTTGTGTGAGAGCTATATCTAAATCTGAACCGATTTTCTTTTTAATATCGTCCGTTTTTGGACCAAAAAACGTACTTCTATCAAATGTCATGAAGATCGGACAACAATCTTTACCTTTAGTTTGATTACGAGTTTAAGATTGACAAAAGACGGACGGAGAATTCATTAAAGCGAATCAGTTGGTGATTTTAATAGGCTGTTTCCGCTACGGCCGCGTCCAAAAATCAATGAACGCGCGTTAAAGCCTGTACAAAAAACAGGCAGTTAGGTATGGGAAAAAGTCGCGTTCATATTGGACGCGTTTTCTGATATGTCGCGTTTACTATAAATTCGATTAAATTTGCAATCGAAACCCACCCATAATGGCAACACCGCAAATGCACATCCCTATTAAAACAGCTGTTTATCAGCATAAACATAAAGCGCTGCTGCTACTGCACATTTCCATTAGGCGCAATACCATTTGATCCTCATTTTCCACCGCGGTTAGCAAAATAATATCATTTAACTCCATGATAATGTCACAACACAAAAATATTTAACTTTTCGCACCGCAAAAAAAACAAATAAACACAAACAGCTGTTTGAACGCAAACGTGGACGCAAAACACAATGGAAATACCATTACAAATTTTCGATAAATCGTTGACGCGGGCGTGGACGCGACTGTAGTGGAAACAACCTATAAGTCGATCAGTACATTTATGGATGGTTCTAGCTCAAATATTTTTGGTTGCTGTAAACATTTGTTATGAAACTGACTTATAACACTCTGTTGTACAGATTGATACAGGGTATCAAAAAAATATTCCGAACATGCAAAGTATGAATTTTCTTTGAAAACCGAAAAGCACGGCGGTAAAATACCGGATAAACCGACATGGCGGCTTTAGCGATTATTAAGAAACCGACAGTCGGATTTAGTTATAAAAATCGGAATGTTTCGGTTTTAGAAACTTTTGCTTGATAGTTATGAATCAGTGATCTTCATTGTCGAATAAACACGAAGTTCTAGCACAGGTTCCAACACCAACCACCTCAATCTCAAAAACGTATTGGCTGGAAGCCTTAAGAACATATGCCAAAAAAGTAACCCATATGGCTTATGTCGACGAGTAAAGTTTGGACATAGCTGCAAAGAAGGAACATATTAACTGAAAGGAATATAGCCTGGCACAAAGGTCCGAACATAAAATTTAATTCATAAGAAAGTTTTTGCACGTTAATGTACCAGACTAACATGGCAGACGAACGAGAGAAAATAAAACGCAGCAGGACTTTATGGGCATCCTTCATTTTCTTTTTTCTGTTCTTTCTAAATTTTCACACACGTAGGTCGGATTAAAGGATTACTCAAGCGTGTACACATATGCACAAAAGGGAAACACTGATACACGCGCACACACAAGTGTGTGATTGTGTGTCAACGGGGGTGGGCGTTCAATAAGGCCAATCGGGACATCCTCTACCAGAGTAATTTTACCTTCCTGCGTGCGTGTGTAACCGCAAAAGTTTTTTTCTTCCCATTTTTTTCGGCCGCATTCTGATATTGATGGAAAAAGTTGCTTTTTTCGGTTAAATGTTTATTAATAAATTATGTTATTTTCAAAAGAAACAACAACAAACACACCACGAACACATTAAACAAATACGAGAGTAACGAAAAGCATGACTGCCATTCGACACGTTGATCTAAAATATTTATTACCAAAAGGCTAAAAAAGCTTTTATTTTCTTTTTCGGAGGGGGAGGTTAATATAAGCAACATTTAAAGTTTTCGAATGTACTTGAAATGTACACAATTATGGCAAATTAAGGATATGCTTGCATAAGACGGGGTATCCAATTTGATCCTTTTTTTTGGGTCATACATATTTAATGTTCCTCATAGAATGTGTGTTGTAAAGAAGGGAATCACTTACAAGTTTGATTGATAACCATTTGAAATGGAAGGTACCACTGCCATAGCTTGGACACATTTCTTGGCAATGTTTTTGAACATCAGGTGTTGAGTGGAGCTGATTAATTTTGGTAAATAAGCAGGATACTCCAGTTGTGTATTGTTAAGCCAAAAGTGACGATGTTTGCTATTCTGACGATTTTTTAACTAAAAAAAGAGGAAATGAAGATTTTGGACCTCACAATGACAATTTTTAGATTTGACAAATCCCTAATACCGGATAGGGTGTTCAATAGGATAATAACTAAAAAGAAATGTTTTCCACAGATGCAAATAAAAATCGGGTGATCAATCGAGAGGTATTTTTCAATAGGGGTTTTTCCACAGATTACGAGGGTTGCTATTTTTATTTTGGGTACTGACAATACTAGTGTTCCCAGATGCAAACTGGAACTTCCATTGGAAACTTTGACATTTTTTTTACATAACTTCACTCTGGGCGAATTGTTTTTTACAGTGTGTTGAAAAATTCATTTTTGTCAAAAAATTAAATTATCCCTTGAACATTTTCGTGCGATGATTTTTTACGATTTTCGGCATGGGTTGTCGAGACAAGAGTGTTTGAATCAACTTGTTTCGACTTTTGGCGATGAAGCCCCACCAAAAACCACTGTTAATGGCTGGCACCAAGAGTTCAGTCTCGGACACCGTTCGCTCCAGGATAAATTTCGTTAAGGACGTCCAACTTCGGTCACTTTGCCAGAAACCATCGATGCTGTGCGTGAACTAATTAAGCAAGACCGACATGTAACATACCGTGAGATTGAGGCATCCTTAGGCATTTGTATGACAAGCTTCAATAAGATATTGTATGTTCAAGATATTGGATGTTCTTGTTGGATCCCACATAATTTGACGAATGCTAAAGAAAAGGCTTGGTGCAAAGAGATGTTGTAAAAGTATAACTGCGGTAGCTCAAAGACAGTGTATAACATTGTCACAGGTGACGAATCATGGATCTATGCATATGAACCCGAACAAAACAGCAATTGACCGTATGGATCTTTTATGACGATCCAAATCCAACAAAAGTTGAGCGTGGAAGAATTACATCGAATTAAATGATTGCGTTTTTTTCGGTATAACCGGCCATGTTGCCACAGTGTACTTATATTTAGTGGAACGTTGGATGGTCAATTCTGAGTGGTATACAACCATCTGTTTGCCAACAGTGTTCAAAGAAATGAGGAAAGATACTAAGAGAAGCCAGATCATTTGGCATCACGACAATGCGAGCTCTAACACACCAGCTGAAACGATAAGCTATTTCTCCACTCCAAATGTCGAATAGATGGGCCATCCATCGTACAGCCCTGATTTGGCACCCGGTGACTTATTCTTATTTGCTAGCATCAAGAATAAAATGTGTGGTCAACGTTTTTCATTGCCCGAATCAGCTGTTGAAGTGTTCAAAAATCATATTTTAGAGGTGTCTGAATCGGAGTGGAAAAAGTGATTCGAAAATTGGTTTGTGCGCATGCCAAATTGTATTGATCCTGAAGAAGAATATTTTGTTAAGCAATAAAACCTTTTCCAATGATTAATTACTGTGATTTTATTGCCGGACCCGAAATATAAAAAGCAACACTCGTATTGGCATGGATCTTAACATAAACCAGTAGGAAAGTTGGCGCCCCTTAAAATTGCCGTCTTAAGTATTCTTATTTATGGCCAAAGTATTGCGTTATAAATTTTTTTTATTGAATTTCACTAAAAAGCAAATGGCGCTTACGACTTTTTCGCTACAACTTTGCCTCAGAGAGTAAATCAAAATTCCGAACGTTTTGCAATACAAAACGACAATATAAAAAGATTACGTTTTTGCAAAAATTACGCCGAGGCCCATAGTTTTGCCCAAAGTCATGAACATTGACTTTGGGCAAAACTGGGATACACTGGTCTTTTTTTTGATCTTTTATTACGTAGTTGTGTCCGTATATGTGACGCGTAAAAACCAGTTTTGTTCAGGAGAGCCATTTTAAAGATTTAAATACGTGTATCTTTGGTGTACCATCACTTTCATAGAACGCGCATATCTCTGGAAGGAAACGCTTTTGGGGCATGGGATCGGTCTTATTCGATGCTCAGATGTTGTCCACATCAAAAAAAGTGAAAGTTGATTATTTTACCCTTAGGTCCCTTTCTCTATGCGCTGTCACTTGTGATTATACTTTTTCCTGTTGCACTGATTCCACCGATTTTTCGATATCTTTTGGCATGAGCAGAAAAGTTCCACTGCGACATATCAAAAATATCATTGTCGAGGTGCCCAAATTTCAATTTTTTTACCCGGCAGACCAAAACTTCAGAATACGGTCAGAACTCTGTACGACAATCGGCAAAATGTTCCGATTTCGGATCAGAATTCTTAGCGAGTTCGTAACGAAAAACATATGAGAGGGTTGACACGAACTACTTCTCTGAGGGAATTCTGACGTTTTTGCCGACATTTCGAACAGATTTCTGACAGAATTCTGAACTGTAGACTTCGGAAATTCGAAAGGAATTTTCGATTTGTCGTATCGAATTCTGAACGACTTCGGTCAGAATTTGGGGCATAAAGTCTTATTTAATTCTGATGTTTTTACCGACATTTCAAACCGAATTCTCAACAAATACTGAGCTTATGTCATGGTAAATTCTGAATGTAAACATTAAAAAAGAAGAAAATATTTTTGTTCTACAAAAAAAAAACATTTTCAAAAAGCGTTCAAAAAGACTTTTAGCAGGGATGTCTGCAGTTTCGGAGAGTGCCACCTTACTATAATAACACCGCAAGCAATAATTGTGGTGTAACTATGTTTAGTGGCTATACACTTAAGGGCAACCAGTTTTGCATTTAACGAGAACTGACGGCAGTAGAATTTTTCTCCGAACACAATAAAAATCCCACCAAACATTCAGAATTCGGTCAGAATTTTGTACGACAATTGGAAAAATTTTCCTTAAAAATATGAAATAACAAAAATTTTAAACGAGCAGACTACCTTATAAAAATCGTTTAGCATTCGTTGCGAGTTCGATAGGAGAAGTCTGATCAAAAAATATTTCGGAACATAATAAATAAAAAATCTCAGACAAATCGAACAGAATTCGTAACGATTTCGGTAAGAATTCTCGATAGAGATCAGATATTGTTCAGAATTGTCTGATATCAGACATTGTCGACAAATTTGGTTTACTGGGTACATATGTGACAGCGCATAGAGAAAGGGACCTAAGGGTAAAAGAATCAATTTTCATTTTTTTTTCTTTTTTTGATGTGGACAACATCTGAGCATCGAATGAGACCGAACCCATGCCCCAAAAGTGTTCCCTCCCAGAGATATGTGCGTTTTATGAAAGTGAAGTCGACGATTCTAAGCGCAAATAGAAAGGACCTAATCTTTAAAATGGCTCTCCTGAACAAAACTTGTTTTTAACCTTAGGTCCCTTTCTATTTTGCGCGACACATATTCTCAAATTGGCTGATTCATTTTTTTAACATTACGTTTCCGAGGTGATATGCCAATAATATACATTACCACATACAAGACAATATAACATAGGGTCGCGTGGAAATAGAAATGTGGGATCTTAAATCACAGAAAATGTCTTAAGGAATCCCAATACGGACTCATTTTGAAACTATGTCTTTTATTATTGGATACGTTTTGACTCCCTTTCTACAGAGAGGATACTGGAACGATAAAATATCCTTGGGCTCAACTTAAGCATTGAATAAAGAAGTGAATGTGTCCTCCCAAACTATTGGGTTTTCTTTGCTAACTCATGTGGTTCTGGAACTGCCCTCTTGCAATCTGGTTTTGGCTAGGCCCTAAGGGTCATTGGTCTCTACATCAGCATCATCATTTTTATGCCATTTTTTTGTGAGATAAGCTTAATTAATAACGGCTTGTCAGAAGGACTTTCCCTTTTTTTGGGAGGACATTTTACTAATTAACATTTTTCTCAGATATGAAATTTACCCTTTTCATTACAAGAGTCTGATTTACACGCTCAGTTCTCAGATTAGTGAATGACCGACCCACGTTAAGGATTCTTTTTTGAAGACAAGCGAAACATAATCCCAAAATGTTCATTATCTCGTGTCTGGGCAAGCGTCCGATTATCCAGATTCATTATTTAAAAATTTTATTATCACATTCGGCTCGAATTAGAAACACATTGCGTGGCAGACAGACAATGTGACAATGACAGTGAAACAGATACAGATACGAAAGGCCGGCGGATAGTGAAGAGGTTGAAACAGAAGCGGAGAAAATGCTTTGTAATAATTAAACGAAACTAATTTATCTGTATTTTAATTTCACGATTGCATTGGCCATTATTAAATTTGTACAAATAAATACAAAATTTAAGGAAAGAGCTAAACTTTTTAATTGTATCCAAATGATTTCACTTGAACTTTGTTGTATTCGAAAGAGTGCGAGTGCTGGAATAATTGAAACCCCAAAAAACTTAATGGAACTCTCTCTATTCAGTCTGATTGTGCCCTCTGCCCTTTTCCGAATTGTTTGCCAACAATCTCTTGTTCTTGTGTTGGCATTTTTAAACGCATTGTCTGTTCGTTCGTTCGTTTGTTCGTTCCGCAGTCTGCCGTCCTGGCCTCTTCAACCTTAATGTAATATGAATAAGTTTGCGAACAACTGTAGAAAACTTTCAACAGAGACCGGCATTTACAATTTTAATTTAATTTTAGCTTTTGAGGAAGACATGAACTATTAGTTCTAGATATATATACATATATAGGTATGTTTGTGTTTGTAAGAGTGTGTGTGTGTGTGGGTATGTGTTCCGTATCGATTTACCCATGTACATATAGAGAAAGGGTCAGCCAGGAGGCTTGACAGATGAAGGACACTTGAATTCTTTAAAGAACTTTTTAGTAGGGACGTGTAGATTTTGACAGCCAATATCGATTATATTCGTTTATTATTTCATAACTTTCCAACTTGTACTTATATACCCTGCTCGACTCTGTAGAACAGGATATTATAAGTATACGACAAATGTTTGTAACTACCAAAAAGCTAGGACCCCCATAAAGGGTACCATTCGATTCAAAATCACTATCTGATTCCAATTAACGATGTCAGTCTGTCCGTTCGTCCATCTAAACCTTGTACTTAAACTACAGGTTGCAATTGCAGTCCAATTTTTATGAAATTTGACGAAAGTACGTTTTTTGGATCACGGACATATGCTTTTGATTTTCAAGAAAATCGATTCAGATTTAGATATTGCTCCCACATAACAACTTCAAAGGATTGTTTGGAGTTGTTTAACCGCAGTTCGAATGAGTTTTTATGGCGTTTGGATCCATTACAACACTCCGGAGACTTAGCAACAGCCTAAACAATGGGTTTCTTCTCCGGGTGAATCAGCTCCGCAGAAGGCCAAGGTGACTTTGTCTGCCAATAATGTGATGGCAACAGTTTTATTTTGGATGTATGCGAGATAATCCACATCGATTACCTTCAAAAGGAAAAACATTAAAAGAATTTATGCCAATATACTGGACCGATTTGATGAGGATTTGAAAAAAACAACCCATATTGCCAAGTTCTTTTTCATCAAGATAATGCACGGGTGCATACGTGTGCATTCGGAACGGCATAATTACATGAATTGCGTTACGAATTGGTTAATCATCCGCCATATTCTCGAGATTTAAACCCCAGTGATTATTTTCCATTTCCAAACCTAAAGAAATGGCTCGGTGGAAAGAGATTCAGCTCCAACGGTGAAATTATTGATCAAACAAATGCCTATTTTATGGACCTAAAAAAATGATATACCCTCGTAACTGTAATTTTTTTAGCGGCGATTTTCAGCGACATCGTTTAAGTGTTGATCATTTCTTAAACAATTTTTATGAAAATTAGCGGTTCGTTAGTGTATGTACGTGGCTCACTACTGAGGAAGAAGTTTTCCGCGAAAGTTTTGGGAGATACGTAACTTTTTCATATATACGAGGGCTGCTATATATATTTCTAGTCTAATAATGAAAATTCGAATATTTATCATCAAAAATGGTTTTATTGTTTTTTTTTCAGCAGATTTATACACTTTTGCATGCGCTCAAACCAATTGTCGAAGCACTTTTTTCCACTCCGATTGAGACACCTCCAAAACTTGGGTTTTTAATGCTTCAATAGCATCTTCATGCATTTTTTCTTGATGTGCGGGAATAAAAAGAAATCATTGGGTGCCAAGTTAGGGCTGTACGGCGGATGACCCATCAATTCGACGTTTTGGCCGGTCAAAAAGGCGCTGGTTTGAGCCGATGTGTGAGAGCTTGAATTGTCATGGTGCACAATGATTCGTCTTCTTTTGTTCGTTTTTCAAATTTCTCCGGGGACTTCAGGCAAACAAATTGCGGTATACCACTCAGAATTGACCTCATACGTTGCCCAAGCGGAACAGTCGTCACATGACCAGTTTTGTTGAAGAAATAGGCGACCATTTGCTTTGAAGTTCTTCTTTCACGAACAACTTTCGTTGGATTTGGCTCGTCTACGAAGACTCACACGATCGATTGCTGTTTTGTTTCGGGTTCATACGCATAGATCCATGATTCGTCACCTGTGACGATCTTATAAACGTCTTTTGAAGCACCGCGATCGTATTTTTTCAAAATTTCTTTGCACTAATCGCTTTTTTTTTTAGCGATTGTCATATTGTGCGGGATCCAACGAGAACATGCTCTTTTTACGGCCAGGTGTTCATGCAATATCGAATGTATGCTGGTGGTAGAAATGCCCAAAGATGCCTCTATCTCACGTTATGTCACATGACGATGTTGCATTATCAGTTCACGCACGGCATCAATGTTCTCTGGCACAACGGCTGTTTTTGGACGACCTTCGTCTTTGAGCGATCGTCGGCCACGATTGAAGTCATAAAACCAGTTTTTCACAGCGCTATAGGATGGTGCTTCATCGCCATACAACGATTGAAGTTCATCGATGCACTCTTGTCGTGATAATCCACGTCGAAAGTTGTGAAAAATGATCGCACGAAAATGTTTACGAGTTAATTCCATTTTTTTTTGCCAAATTGATTTTTTCAAGTCACTGTAAACAACACAAATGATGGTCGTACGTCAAAACGTTCTGAGTACGTTTATGCTAAAAATGTCAAACTTTCCAATGGAAATGTCAGATGGCGCCAGGTAACACTTAGTGTTGCCTAGGCCAGAAATATATATAGGCCGGAAATATATATCGTATAAGACTTGCGATCAGCATTTGTAAGGCGCAAAGATTCGTTCTCAACACCACTTTTTCAAAGTCATTAGAAGTAGGATGAGGGTTACAAATACAAATAGCCGGTCTCAAAGGGTTTACAAATACCTACTGTAATCCCTTTAAAATTCCTCTAAAAAGAGCTCTTTACTAAAGTTACCTTTACAACTTCTATCATCCTTAAAGATGAACCTTAACCTTCGAAAATTAATAGTTTGTCGTAACTTAATATGTAGATTTCATTTAACTTTTGTTTATGCAAATGTCATTAGATATCAATTGTCCCTTTCTGTAATGCAATCAATATTTTCTCTAAACGCTTTATTGAGTTTTCCAATGGAGATGCTGCACATGGATGGAAACTTTATCTACATTCCAAAGTGTCCATTGGCCGGGAATCTGCTCAATTTCATTCGTGTGTTCGGTCATTCATACTTTAATTGTGTGTTAAATTTGTTTGAATTGTTTTTCAGCAGTTCTACGACAATTTGCAAGGACACTCAAAACTAAATGCTCTAACAATAGACAGAGATACACACACACATACATACATTTGTGTATATCTCCACATAAACAAAGATAATTCCTTATGGTATTTATTTGTTGAGCCACATCCTGTGACAATTCCTCTTACTACATCATCCGGCTGTCCGAGAGCATCATTTATTCATGACTGACACAAACACATGTGCACATTTACTTAGACAAGATCTATTCTGTGAAAGGACTTCCTCACACTTTTGTGCTCTATACGAAGGATGAAACATTGGTTAACCAGGTCAGTGAAGGACTCTGGGGATAATTGGTGCGAGGTGTTAGGGGCACTTGTATGTCATCTGTATTCTGCATAAGCAATAATTACGTCCTAAATGTTCCGTGGCCAATCTTTATTTTATTATTCATTAGCTAATTATTTGCTACAAGTGTAGGTTTTGGGATGCCGGCCTTACTGTACATAGTACCATTTGTCAGTGCGTGGAAGTTATTTTTCATACGACATGGAAGTCACCATGAATTGATGTTTAATGGGAAGTTGATATTTATTTCGAATGTCGTAGAAGAAATACGGATTTGTGGTGGGCTATATATTATTTTTTATTATTTTTTTCTATATGTGACAGCGCTTAGAGAAAGGGACCTAAGGGTAAAAAAATAAATTTTTATTTTTTTCTTTTTTTGATGTGGACAACATCTGAGCATAAAATGAGACCGATTCCGTGCCCCAAAAGTGTTGCCTCCCAGAGATATGCGCGTTTTATGAAAGTGAAGTCGACGATTCTAAGCGCAAATAGAAAGGGAAATGGCGGATGAGGACCAAAAGCGTTACCCAATTCATGCAATTTTGCCATTGAGACTTCACACGTGTGCACCCGTGCATTGTCTTGATGAAAGGGAACGAGGTGTTAGGGGCCACATAGGGTCGTTTTTTTAAATCCTCATAAAATCGCTATAAATTTTTATCATTATAGAGAAAGGGACCTAAGGGTAAACAAATCAATTTTCATTTTTTTTCTTTTTTTTGATGTGGACAACATCTGAGCATCAAATGAGACCGATCCCATGCCCCAAAAGTGTTCCCCCCAGAGATATGCGCGTTTTATGAAAGTGAAGTCGACGATTCTAAGCGCAAATATAAAGGGACCTAATCTTTAAAATGGGTCTCCTGAACAAAACTTTTCATCATTTTTTCACTTATTTTTTGATGTGGACAACATCTGAGCATCGAATGAGACCGATCCCATGCCCCAAAAGTGTTCGCCCCAGAAATATGCGCGTTTTATGAAAGTAAAGACGACGATTCTAAGCGCAAATATAAAGGGACCTAATCTTTAAAATGGCTCTCTTGAACAAAACTGGTTTTTTAACCTTAGGTTCCTTTCTATTTTGCGCGTCTCATATTATAAGAAAATTCAACAGGGATTAACCGACCTCTCAAGACCTCTTGTATCTATATTTAAATAGAAGACAAGTTTTTAACAAAATAGCAAAGTGATATTGGTTTAATATCTTCAAAATATGAATATCGAAGTTAGTCAAAATATGTAACCCGGCCTATGAAAAGGTGGCTTATGACTCAAAAAAGAAATTGCGAGAAACAGCTGTTAATTTTTTTAATTTAATTAATTTCAACAATTGCAGCAAGGCTTTCTGAAGAGGGTTGTCACGGGCCCGAAATCATGATAAAAGTAGTGTGCAGCCACGAAAATCAATGTCACTTTGCCATTTTGTTAAAAACTTGTCTTCTATTTAAATATTAGAAGCAAGAGGTCTTGAGCCGGTTTAATCCCTGTTCAATGTGTAAAAGCAACAGACCGAAATAAAACATTAATTTAATTTTTTAATTTTAATTAAATTTTTTTTGAGTCATTAGCCACCTTTTTATTGGCCGGGTCACATATTGAGAATATTGACAAATTAAAAACAATTGTCCTTTTACTTTTAAAACTTATACATTGTGCCCGCCGGAAAGGTATACTACTTTGTTTTGCCTCCATTTTGGTAAACATTAGTCTTGACAGTTCATATTTGGCTGTCGTAAAGTAGAGACGTGGCAAATTTATTATTGATAAATATTATATACACCATTAAACATTTTATCAAAATCAATAATCTGTTACTGTGACGATGAAAAAGTTACGTGATACTTATGGGAGAAACAGCGTGCCAGTAGTAAATGATTTCGAAGAAAGAGGGTCTGTAGCTGATAGGCCCAAGCATGTACCACAACATACTGCAAGATCGGCTGAAAACATTACTGCTGCTCAAGAAAGAGTTCAAAATAATCTATCACCCTCAATTCGACGCCCTGCTGAATGTAATGAAAAATGTGCTCAAAAGGGCTCGCATTTCTGAGGCTAACAGAGGCGGACATTTATCTGATATTGTATTCCATACATAATTGCCAACATTAAATAAAACATTTATCAATATAAGATCCATTCTTTTTAATTTAATCAAAAACTATAAACAAACAAAGTAGTATACCTTCTCGACGGGCACCCTGTACCGAACGTTCAAAAAACCTATACAAAACATGTAAAGGTGGCTAAATTTGGTCGGGGTCAGCTATAAAATACTACTCTGCAACGAGGCAGATCAATAATTCCTTGAATTTTCAAATAAATGTTTTTTTTGGCAAAAAATAATATTTTAAACATAATCTCCTTTTAACTCAATACACTGTGTCCAACGTTTCTCTTACTTTTGTATCCCTTCCAAAAAATAGGATTTTTCGAGGTTCATAAAAAAGGCATTTGTTTGATCAACAATTAATCTTCGTTGGAGCTGAAATACTTTCCACCGAGCATTTCTTTAGAATTGGAAATAGAAAGTATTCACCGGGGGCTAAATCCGGAGAAAATGGGAGATGAGGACCAATTCGCAACCCAATTCATGCAATTTTGCCATTGAGACTGCACACGTGTGCACCCGTGCATTGTCTTGATGAAAGAGAACTGTTTTCTTAGCCACATAGGGTTGTTTTTTTTTTAAATCCTCGTAAAATCGGTCCAATAAGTTGGCATAATATTCGCCCTTTATTTTTTTTCTTTTTGAGTGTAAACTCGCGTACATCCCAAAAAACTGTTGCCATCACCTTATTGGCCGACAAAGTCACCTTGGCCTTCTTCGGAGCCGGTTCACCCGGAGAGACCTATTGTTTAGACTGGTATCCGGAGTGTTGTAATGGATCCATGTTTCATCCACAGTTTCAAAAAGCAGCAAAAACTCATTCCAACTGCTCTTTAACAAATCCAAAAAATCCTTTGAACTTGTCACACGATTGCGTTTATGGTCCATTGAGAGCAAACGCGGCACCCATCTTGCAGACAGCTTTATTAAACCCAACTGATCATATAAAATCGAAACCACGCTGCCATATGCAATGCGTATGGCATCAACAATCTCACGCACGTTTATTCATCGAACGGCCAACACCATGTCGTGGATTTTTTAAAAATTTTCGGGAGATACTGCACATGGATTGTGTATTGACCTCAATTGGCCATCCAGAACGTTCATTTGTACTTGTGCGACCACAACGAAAATCAGCAAACCAATTTTTTTAACCTTAATATAGATGGTGCAGAGTACCCATAGTATTTATCACGCTTTTCCTTGGTTTGATTGACGGGTTGTTTCCGCAAAAATAATGTTTAATGAGCACTCTAAGTTCACTTTTTTCCATTTTTAATAAATTAAACAGCTGTTTAACACAAACCAAATGACGTGACTCTCTCAAAATTTGACAGTAGTGCACTAACAGATGGTACTTGAAGGGAGCAGTGTTGCATTTTATATAAGTACGAGGAAAGTTGAAAAAGTCAAAGATTTATTGATATGCCCTCGTATTTTCTGTCTGCAGTTTATGTAAGAGAGGTTAGGGCTACTTTAAAATATTGACCGATGTGGTCTCAGTTTGTTTTATTCGAGCTGGAACAACATGTTGAACGTAGAGTGGTAGGCCCTAAATCGAAAACGACCTTTCTGGGGGGCTATATCGATCGACCAATATAATTTGTGCCTTTTATATAATCACGTGGACCTTTATGAACCTTAACAAACACGTAGACCTATACGAACCTTAACAAACACGTCGACTTTTATGAACCTAAACAAACACTTTGACCTATATGAACCTTAACAAATACGTGGATCTATAAGTATATTTATTTTTTGAAAATAATTATCTTTAAATGTTGGTAACTGTATTATGGAAATGTGC
Organism: Hydrotaea diabolus; assembly: GCA_963513945.1. NCBI lineage: Eukaryota > Metazoa > Arthropoda > Insecta > Diptera > Muscidae > Hydrotaea > Hydrotaea diabolus. The sequence goes on along the minus strand of OY740716.1, from coordinate 209,690,701 downwards.
GTTCGGTAAGAAACTGGAAGATCCGCTGTTTTTGACCAAAATTTTGTTCAGTGATGAGGCCTATTTCTGGCTCTACGGCAAAGTCAATAAACAAAATTGCCGCATTTGGGCTAAAGAGCAACTAAAAGAGGTTCTAGAGGTACCATTATACCCAGATAAAACCACGGTTTGGTGCGGTTTATAAGCTGGCGGAATCATGGGTGCATATTTTCTCAAAAATGATGATGGCCGGAACGTAACCGTGAATGGTGCTTGGTTTCACTTGGTTTCAACAGGACGGTGCCACTTGCCATACAGCTGCTCAAACAATGGATCTATTGAGAGGTCATTATGAAAAGCTGCTATTTTCACGTTTTGGACAGTGATATTAGACAGGTCGAGGTCGAGTGATATTAGACATTTTTCTTTGGGGTTACGTAAAGTCCAAAGTCTATGCTGACAAACCAGCTACGATTCAGGTTTCGGAAGCCAACATTACGCGTGTCATTAAAGCCATACCGGTCGAAATGCTCGAACGAGTCATCTAAAATTGGACCCTCAGAATGGAAACCCTGAGGCGTAGTTGTGGCCGACATTTGAAGGAAATCATATTCAAAAAATAAATGCCATAAAAGTCTAAAGTCTATGCTGACAAACCATCTACGATTTAGGTTTTGGAAGCCAACATTACGCTTGTCATTAAAGGCATACCGGTCAAAATGCTCGAACGAGTCATCCAAAATTGGACCCTCAGAATGAGAACCCTGAGGCGCAGTTGCGGCCAACATTTGAAAGAAATTATATTCAAAAAATAAATGCCATAAAATGTCCTTTCTAATTACCAATAATGATTCCACACTTGATTTGAAATTTTATATATAGAATTAATAATTCGTCGCTCAAAAAACACCGTGCGAAATTAAAGTGCGATCGGATTTTATTTGTGTCTTCTAGGACTGCAGGGATCGATAAGTGGACCGATAAAGGCCAATTTTACCAGATTCTTGTTGGCTACTCGAAAAAACTTAGTAAGAAATTTGGCCAGAATCGAATGCAAATTCTGGCATTTGCAATGTATTTTTGTGTTTTATAGCAATTAAAAACGTCGATAAAATCGACCAGTCCAAATGTATTCTTGGTAGGAGCATAAATGCTGTTACACACGTTTTATGCTGTAAAATAAAAAGTACTGAATGTTTTTGGACCAAATATTTTTTATCTCATCGTGTCGTAAGAGACACCACCAAACCATGACTGAAGCTGGGTGGTGACCCATTTCCACCCTTGGGATCGGTTCAGATGCTTCCTTAGATGACCGCGCATATACTATATCATTCTGCTTGTTAAATTTTTCCTGAACGGTAAAATTTTTTTCATCGGTGAACATAAATTTTTCTATGCTAGTTATTAGCGTGCTTTACCAAAAGACGTTTGCATTTTTCAATCCTATTTTTTTTAAAGCTGCAGTCAATAAATGTCCGGTACGTCGTTTGAAAGCCCCAAGTCGCAAGTCTTTTATAAATGATTCAACTCATGGACTTTTGCGTGATATTCATCTCACGGGCCATGATTTTCTGTTTTCGGAGCGGATTTCTGTAAATCCTTGATTTAATGGCTTTGATGACATGCGGTGTTCGAACAGAGCGTGGGCGGCCCGACCGGTGGCGGTCTTTTACATCTGCAGACTCCTCAAGCAGTTTTATGCATCGGTAGACGAACATGCGGCTAATCCCTAGTGGCCGGAGCGTTTTGAAAATATCGCTTTTTTTCATTTCACACTTGAAAAGCGCTATTGCATCGATACGGTTCTCATTATCTGACCACTCCATGATGAAAGTTGAAACAATTTTAAAATCCCGTTACAGACTAACGCTATTTATGACCCTTCTAGGTATACCCTCTAATGTCAAAACGCTACTTAAAAGCTAAAAATGGCTCGTTTTTTAAACGACGAGAGCCACAAGTCTAGTATGTATGCCTTTATTTGAATTTATGTACGTCTCAACTTCCCATTTTAACCATTTTTCCTTCACAAAAAAATAAAGTATAATCTTACTACGAGCCCTTATTTTCGAGGTAGACTAGTCCCCTAAAGGAAAACTTTTTTCCCATAAGCCGATAAAACCTATAACCAGCACTTGACTGAATTGCATAAATTGTCGTGACTGAATTGCATGAATTGCCCTCGAAATTGCTGACGCACTCATCGTACTCGCCCACCTTGGCTCCCTACGACTTCTTTCTGTTCCACAACATGAGAACGTGGCTCAAACCCCCAGACCCACTGTATTTTTAAGATCATAGCGGTCCGACTATTAGGCCTAGCAACTGGATACCAATAAACCAGTATACGGACAGCGCATAGAGAAAGGGACCTAAAGGTAAAAAAATCAATTTTCATTTATTTTTCTTTTTTGATGTGGACAAAAGTGTTCCCTCCCAGAGATATGCGCGTTTTATGAAAGTGAAGTCGACGATTCTAAGCGCAAATAGAAAGAGACCTAATCTTTAAAATGGCTCTCCTGAACAAAACTGGTTTTTAACCTTAGGTCCCTTTCTATTTTGCGCGTCACATATGGTGACGAAAAGAACAATAAACTTTAATGATTTCAATTTAATTTTCAATGATTTCAATGGTACCTCGTGAAAAAAATTCAATTTATTTTTCACTCGATTTGAATCATTTGGAGCATTATCACTCAAATCCGGGGGTTTCTGCGTTTTGCGAATGTTTCAGGGTTTAGTATATTGGGTCCATCCCGACTTTATCATCTCTTGCTACTTTTACATCCTATTCATGTTATGACAACGCCTGTGGAACACTCGTGAAATATCGACCGCCTTGCAGCGTATATTAAATTCGTCCCAGACTAACATAGTTTAGGTTTTTTCTTATTAAGGATGTCCTTGGAACACATACATCCGTCATTAAACAAAGACCACGTGTAATTCATACTTATTATTGATGACATTGTGTAGATGCTCGTGTAGTCAAAAGCCGCTTCCGAAATAGGAAGGCGCTTTGTTGGCCAGCATCAAGCCAAATAATAAACGTCTGATTGAAGTTTTTTTTTGTAATTTTCCTCTTGCCAAGCTTTATTTAATGTAAAGGAATTTTTTTTGTAATTTTCCTCTTGCCAAGCTTTATTTAATGTAAAGGAATATATCAAAGAATGTATTGCTACAACAGGCAATAAGAAAGAACAATCTTAACAATTCATATGTGAGAAAATGACTTACTTTATAAAGGAAGTCGGTCAATGTGTTTTAAGACTTGCGATATATATTTTTAAACAACAGACAAATGGACAAATAAAGTTTGGCCGGGCTGAAGCTTACTTAGTAGGGACATAAATACTGTTACAACCTTGAACACACCCATTTTAATAGTAGAACTGAACATACCCTGTTAATGTCATATGGATTTTGAAAGCTAACCTCAAAAGCGTTAGTCTGTAACGGGATTTTAAAATTGTTTGAACTTTCATCATGGAGTGGTCAGATAATGAGAACCGTATCGCTGTAATGGCGCTTTTCAAGTGTGAAATGACAAAAAGCGATATTTTCAAAACGCTCCGGCCACTAGGGATTAGCCGCATGTTCGTCTACCGATGCATAAAACTGTTTGAGGAAACTGGAGATGTAAAAGACCGCCACCGGTAGGTGTACCCACGCTCTGTTCGAACACCGTGTGTCATCAAAGCCGTTAAATCAAAAATTCACAGAAATCCGCCCCGAAAACAGAAAATCAAGGCCCGTGAGATGAATATCACGCAAAAGTCCATGAGTCGAATCATTGAAAAAGACTTGGGGCTTTCAAACGACGTACCGGACATTTATTGACTGCAGCTTTAAAAAAAGTAGGATTGAAAAATGCAAACGTCTTTTGGTGAAGCACGCTGATAACTGCTCAGAAAAATTTTGTTCACCGATGAAAATTTTTTTTACCGGTAATGAAAAATTTAACAAGCAAAATGATAGAGTGTATGTGCCGTCATTTAAGGAAGTATCTGAACTGATCCCAAGGATGGAAAAGGTTCATCACCCAGCCTCAGTCATGGTTTGCTGGGGTGTCTCTTACGATGGGGTCACTGACCTGCATTTCTGCGAACAAGGAGCCAAAACATCGACCAAAGTTTACCAAGAAACCGTTTTGGTAGCTGTTGTGAAGCCTCTGAACAATTCCCTGTTCCAAAACCAGCCATAAACATTCCCGCAGGATACTGCGCCGGCCCATAAGGCTAAAACGTCCCAGGACTGGCCTCGAAACAATTTGCCAGCGTTGATTTCCTCTGAAGAATGGCGCTCAGGCAGTCCAGATTTGAACCCATTGGATTACAAATTGTGGACGGTTTTAGAGGACAAGGCTTGTCACAAAAGATACCCCAACATTGGATCTCTTAAGACTGCTTTGGTTCGAGCTGTGGCCAATTTTCCAATGGACGCGGTTCGTGCAGCTATTGACGATTGGCCAGTGCGACTTAAGGCGTGTGTAAAAACAAAAGGCGGACATTTCTGATAAGTAGATCCTTTTTGGAGACAGCATACATCAATAAATATATTAAAAAATATTTGGTCCAAAAACATTCAGTACTTTTTATTTTACAGCATAAAACGTGTGTAACAGCATTTATGCTCCTACCAAGTAAGAAAAAAATAAAAAAAATTAATAAACGAAAAACTTATTAAAGATTTTAACCCTATGGTAACTTTTGGCCCATCCTGTATACGTAGTGGGGTCTCCAAAGTAAATATACCCTCAATCCTACGATTGTGGGTATTAAAAAGAAAGTTGTATTTTTATTGGTTTCCCAAAAAAACTGTTTTTTCTTAAGCATGAGACCTTATATCAATTCTAAATAAAGTACAATTAATAGGATGGTGTATGTTAGGAATTAGTTTTGGAGACGTTTTAGTGTTTGACAAAACTAGAATATTCAAAGTTAAGGACCTAAATAACAGGGTTGAGGTCAAGCTGCCTTTAATCTAGCAGCTTAAACTAACTTAACCAAATGTTGTTTTATTTCTCTTTTACAATACTCCTAAAACCCAAAGGCTGAGTAGAATGACCCTTTATGGTGAATTGAATTCAAATAGAAAAATACCCAAATGACAGCTATCTGTTTGAAAAGCAATCTAGAAAGTAAGTTGAGTAATATTAAAAGCAACACAAGAAATTTTCTTTTGTGTCGAATAATTAACATTAAGAAATGTAACGCTAATGAATGACAAGCAAACTCAAGAACGGTGGACGGGAAAAATGTTTGGTATAGTCAATTTTGTTGTACCCTATGCGACGATATTTTCTATTTACTGACAGAGTTTAAACGCGGCTTCCTGCTTTCGTTTGTTAGAAAACAGCAACCCAGCAAACATATTTTCAGATCGTTTGTCAAAGTATTAAAAGAAATGCGTGCGAAAATGTTGAATTATTTGCACTTACTCCCGACCACGGTGGGCTAGGAACCCCAGCTCGATGGCCGAAAGTCTATTTCGGAAATATTTAAAACAAGATATATCAAATAAGCAAAAACCGAAGTGTGCATATTGCGGTGTGTTTATATCCTTGTTAAATTAACTATACCCTATGTATCTCCCGATTTGCGGGCTTATCGATCAGCGGTAAATTTCATCAGATTTCTGAAAAATTTGGTTTGTAGAGTAATTTTGCATACAGATAAAAATAACATGGAAAATCAGCGAGATCGGTCTTAGTTTCGCTATCCTATATAAATGCGGTCTAACCTTTCTAAGAGTGATTGGATGATTGGCTTTTTACATCATAAACGGTTTTTTTTTTTTTTTTTTTTTTTTTTTTTTTTTTTTTTTTTTTTTTTTTAGACGAACGCCACTCACACCCGCCCCTGCCGACCGAGGAGGCCACGTACACATTATGGACCGATTCACAATGGAGATGACAAGAAACGTCATCCATGTAAATTAGCTACAGATATTTATCAACAGCCAATCGGTATAAAAAAAATATTAATAATAATCACTAGAAAATATAAACACCAAATTAATACTTTATAATATAACCACCACCTTAGTTAATACAATAATACAATCCAATCAAAGCATGAGAAGGACAAGGCATGCTTCTATGCAATACAAAATCAAAATATTACCACCACCTTTCTTTATTACAATACGAGTATTAAAATCTAATAAAAATAATATAAAGCATAATATACATAAGTATTTACGAATAATAACAATTACTAAATTTGTTTATAGCAGCCTAAATTGTTATGAAGACAATGAGCCTTGGTGTAATGAGTTTAAATTAAAAAATATTACAGTTTTTAATGAATCAAAACCTAAGGAGAAATCAATTAAATGATATAACGAATTAAAATCAGCACACATTCTACGAAATGGGTCACCACATGCATAATTGTGCCCTTTAAAATCCAAGTGTAAGAACTGATAGTATCTAGTAGGTCTAAATGGGACGTTAATAGAAATTTTTGATATTAAGTATTCAGAAGCCACAACCCCACATATAATTTTATATACCATCATCGTATTCATCATAGTTCGCCTACTCTTCAATGAGAGCAATTTAATAAGATGTAACCTGTCATTATAAGAAGGAAGTTCATACACGCAGAGAAAAAACATAGTTACTACATGGTCACGGCAATAATAATATGTTCTCCGCAATAAAAGTATGTTCGTCGCAACCATTGCATTGTTAACTGAATTTAGTTTTGACAATAGTATAATTGCTGCAATATTAAAATTGTTGAAATGTGACAATAGTATTATTGCCAAATTTAAAAATGAAAGTATGGTTATATCAACAATATAAATATGGTTGGTGCGACATAAGTATTGTGTTCTGCGTTTCACGTTAACAATAATATGGTTACGGCAATCATACTGTATGCTTGTAATTTTCTTCATTTAAATATGCTTTTAAGAACAAATATTATTGGTACAGATCTAATGCAATAATAGTACTTTTTTATCGAAATTAAAATTTTTTAAACAAGCTGCTTTGGCTTTATTTAACTGAAATATTTTTTAATAAAAACGCTTGCGTTTATTTCAACTTATTTTTTCTACTGTGAAATAAATCACTCGTATAATTTTGAATTTAATGTATTTTTGAATAATTTTCATAATTCAAATCTATTGTCGACAACTTAAACAAATTCTAATAAATTATATTGGGGATCATAGCATAAGAGTTTGTGTGATCATACTATGGTTGTACGGATCATAACATGGTTGCGTGTGAATCATACTATGGTTGTGAGGATCATACTATGATTGTATATGAAACACACTATGGTTGTGAGGATCATGCTATGGTTGTGGAGATCATAGTATGGTTGAGTGTGAATCATACTATGGTTGTGGGGATCATAGTATGGTTATGTGTGAATCATACTATTGTTGTGAGGATCATAGTATGTTGTATTTGAATCATACTGTTGTTGTGAGGATCATAATATTGTTGTACCACAACCATATACCCAACAATAGTATTATCCGCTTCGAATATTGTCACCACAACCATACTTTTTTCTGCGTGTAACCAGTATTCCAGTGAAGACCTCTTAAGCAGAATATTAAAAATTTTTTCTGCACGGACTCAATTTTGTTAACATAGTAATCATATTGGGGATCCCAAACCACTGATCCATATTCTAAAATTGGCGGTATATGGATCAGTAAACTCTTTTGCCCAGCGTTTCACAAAATAAAAGACTCCATACGCTTTATTTACCATAGTAATGATATGGTTATTAAAATTCAACTTTCTATCCATCATAAAACCGAGATCAATAAATGAATCAACCGATGCCAATTCAGAGCCACATAAATTAAACTACGTCTAGAAAAGCACATATGCTTACACTTTTTAAGGTTTAATTCCATAAAATTAAATTCACACCAAGTACTAAATCTGTCCAAATCACCCTGCAATATGTGACTGTCCGCAAAGCTAGCATAAGAGGAAAATAATTTAACGTCGTCTGGAAACATTAGTAAATTAGAGTTGATAATAGAGTCGGGCAAGTCGTTAATGAATAAATAGTTAAAAGAGAATAGGTCCAAGGTGGCTGCCCTGTGGGACACCAGAGTTGATCTGGAAAGACTTTTTTCAAATAAAATTACTTGTTCCCTCCCAATTAGATACAAGGAAAGCCAATTTATGAAATTATTATTAAACCCAATTTTGTTTAACTTGAATAGTAATAGTCTGTGATTTACTTTATCAAATGCCTTACTAAAATCAGTATATACAACGTCAGTTTGCTTGCGACGAATAAATGCATCTATAACTTCAGAGGAAAACTGAAGTAGATTTGTAATAGTAGAGTGACCCTTACGAAATCCATGTTGGCATGGATGGAGTATGGGCGCCACATTATGTGAAACAAAATTTGTTACAATTTTTTCAAATAACTTAGGAATTGCGCTTAATTTAGCAATCCCTCTATAGTTCGATACATCCAACAGACTACCAGATTTGTGGAGTGGAAACAAGTAAGACCGTTTCCATAAATCAGGAAAGTACCCCAATTGTAATGATGAATTAAATAATAAGGATAAGGGTAAGACCTGGGATTCCGAGCAGCCTTTCAATAAAACATTCGGAATGCCATCGGGTCCAGAAGTACTAGTGGGTTTAAGACGATGCAAGTTTAAATCAATAAGTGAAAAATCTAAAAAAGGAGGAACTATTTGACCTACTGATGAAATTTTGTAAGGGTCCGGAATTGCAGGATTAAACGAACGTAGTGAATATGTATTTTCGAAAAAGTCAGCAAAACAGTTTGCAATAGACTGATCGCTTGAGAACTCAACACCATTAAATCTTATTCTCGATGGCTTAGAAGATGTTGGACGTTTTCAATTAACAAATCGATAAAATGATTTAGGGTCATTTTTAAAATTGTCCCTAACTCTTGTCAAGTACGACCTATAGCTTCGACGAGCCTCGATATTGTACCGTTGTCTCGCTATGGAATATCTACCATAATCAGTCCTGTTCTTTTGAATCTTTTAAATGATTTACTCTTTATGTCTTTTAATCTACATAACTCCATAGAAGACCAAGGCATAGTTTTTTCTACAACAATGGGTTCCATAGGCACTCTTTTAGATACAAATTCATTTAGTATGTCATCAAATTTCTTAACAGCAAAATCAAATTCCACAATAGTACAACAACAGCAGATAGCATTCCAATCAACAGATAATAAAAGGGAATTAAGTCTATGAAAATCACAACGTTTGAAGCAAAATCTAGAAAAATCACCAGCAGGACTAGGAGATGGTGATTGGTAAGGTAATGTAACTGAAAATGAAATACCTATAGTCGGGTGATGGTTGTCCGGAGTAGAAATTGGATGCATTCTCATAACTTGAAATGAACGTATTTCATTGGTCAAAATCAAATCAAGGTTAAGAATATTATTAATCTGAGACAAATTCATTTTTGCCAATAGGCCAGCAACATCAGTGGTCCAATCACTGTTAGTAAGAGGAGTAAGTGCTTCTGATTTGAAAATTTATGTTATTTGCAAAACAAAAAAGTTATCCAAGAAATACTCTAAGCTTGTTACAAACGAGCTCGCTAAAGGTTATTCTTCAATAACTTTCTTCCTAAAAGTTTTAATTATTTAAAACAAACGAATTTTGGAGCAAATTATCTATAGTTTTTTGAAAATAAAATTTTTTTTTAGTCTTGTACCACGATGTGAAGTTGTCGCGTCAGCGACCTCCTAAGCGATTTGCCAAAAGCTCACGCCCACTTCGTCATTCCGCTTCACATTGCTAGGTATTTACTACACTGAAAGAATAATGTTCGTAAAATTTACGAAATATTCTTCTTATCATTTCCTTCGTACATTCTTCATAGTATTGACGAAGGTTTCGTATATTTCGTGTATTTTTAATGAGTTTTTACAAACCGACTTCTTAAAAGTTTAGTAATTATTCCTCCATATGTTTTATGAAAAGTTTCCTAATCGGTATGAAAAGGCTCGTAAAAATTATATTCGTAATTTTTAGGAACATTTTCGTATACATTTTATAACTTTCCTAATTGTTGCTTTGTAAATTTTACGAGAATATTCTAAATATGCATGAAATATCGTCATAAGAAAATGATTCGTCATTTTTAAAGGTATAATTTTGTGCTTGTGCATACTTAAAAGGATAATTCTCATTCATTTGAATTAGGCTACTGTACAGGGGTTTCCATTATGGACAAAACATTTTTTTATATTAATAAATCACAGAGTTCAAATTTGTTCCAGGTGTAGTGAAAATGTTAGATTTTAAGAATGAAACGAGTTTTTGGTCATACGACCACCACGAGCCCGTGTACAGCGATATATTCTTTGAACCTAATTTTCTACCGCTCTTGCACATATTTCGTACGTATTTCGGAACGTTGGCAATTTCGCGTTGGATGTTCTCTGAGCTCGTCTAAAGCAGTTGGCTTGTTGGCATAGACCAATGACTTGATGTGGCCTGTTAAAAAGAAATCCAATTGCGTCAAATCCCATGAACGAGGTGGCCACTCGACCGGACCATTTCGCAAGATTAAACGTTCATCGAATCTGACTCTCGGTTAATTGATTGTAACGCGTGCTGTGTGGCTAGTGGCACCGTCTTGTTGACACCACAAATCGGCGAAGTCAAGCACATCCAGTTCTAGCCAAAAACAATTTTCTATCATGGCACACTAGCGCTCTAAATTGACGGTACAAGTAACATAACGATTGTTTTCGTCGACGAAAAAATACGGCCCAATCACACCTCCTGCATACGAGGTCTGCTATATATATTTCTGGCCTTATAATGAAAATGCGAATATTTATTATCAAAAATGGTTATATTGTTTTTCAAAGTATTCTCCAGCATGATTAATACACTTTTGCATGCGCTCAAACTAATTGTCGAAGCACTTTTTCCACTCCGATTGAGACACCACCAAAACATGATTTTTAAACGCTTCAACAGCATCTTCTGGGGACGAAAATCGTTGACCACGCATTTTTCCTTGATGTGAGGAAACAAAAAAAAAGTCTTTGGGTGCCAAGTCAGGGCTGTACGGCGGATGACTCATCAATTCGACGTTTTGGCCGGTCGCATTGTCATGGTGCTCAATGATTCTTTTTCTCTTGTTTTTTTTTCAAAATTCTTCGTAGACTTAAGGCAAACAAATTGTGGTGTACCATTCAGAATTGACCTCCTATGTTGCTCAAGCGGAACAGTCGCCACATGACCAGTTTTGCCGAAAAAACAGGCGACCGTTTGCTTCAAAGTGCTTATTCCACGAACAACTTTCGTTGGATTTGGCTCGTCTTCGAAGACCCTCAAAGTCGATTGCTGTTTTGTTTCGGGTTCATACGCATAGATCCATGATTCGCCACCTGTTACGATCTAATAAAAGTCTTTTAAAGCACCGCGATAGTATTTTTTCATAATTTCTCTGCACCAATCGACACGAGCCTTTGACTTTGACGATCTTGCATTATCAGTTCACGCACGGCATCAATGTTCTCTGGCACAACGGCCGTTTTTGGACGACCTTCGTCTTTGAGCGAGCGTCGGCCATGATTGAATTCATTAAACCAGTGTTTCACAGTGCTAAAGGATAATGCTTCATCACCTTACAAAGATTTAAGTTCATCGATGCACTCTTGTCGTGATAATCCACGTCGAAAGTTGTGAAAAATGATCGCACGAAAATGTTCACGAGTTAATTCCATTTTTTTGCCAAATTGATTTTGCAAGTCACGCAAATAATAGTCTTACGTCAAAACCTTCAGGGTACGTTTATGCTAAAAAATGTCAAAATTTCCAATGGAAATGCCAGGCAACACTTATTGTTGCCTAGGCCATAAATATATATAGAAACCCTCGTAAAAACCACAACCGACAGTAATTATTTGCGTATGTATAACGCATATTTTGTTTTTTTGACAAAACCACTCAGCCAGAAATAAGCTTCTTCGCTGAAGACGATTTTTCTATGAAATTGTGGATTTCCGAGAAACTTTGCCAGACCCACCGACTCAGAATTTCGGTAGTAATTTCTAATGATTTTTAGCGTTGCTCGTATGTGAATTTTACTATGATGCAAATTTTGGCTGCAGTTAACGTTTTGACACTGAAAAATCATTAAAAATGTTTGAGGATGCGTTGACAAAGATCGAAATTGTTATGTCCCTATTGGAAAATCCTTTATAATTTATTTGATTTGTGGCCGAAACTACCTGAGAAAAAACAAAGCCAATACATTTCATTATTTTCTTACGTTCGAGTTGAAGTCATAATAATTATAAAACCAAAAAACTAGAATTTCATAAAAAAGTTTCATATTTTCCGTTAAAAATTTTTTCATAACAAATTATGAAAGTCTAAAGGTGTGATATCACACGATCTAGGAGGCCAACTCGCCGGTCCAAAACGTGAAATTAGCTATTCTTCGAAATTGTCTCTTAATACGAGGGTGGCTCGGAAAGTTCTTAGCCTAGCACAAAAAGCGCGGTATAAACAGAAAAAAGTTAAGTGTTTTGGAAACTTCCATCTCTGCTATGAACACATGTTAAATTTTGTTTCGATCTGGCAACTCATTTATATTGAAACAGGTGTTCACAAAAGACGCATCCGCGATTTTTTTACAATGGAAAAATTAGAAATGCGTGGTGTCATTAAATATTAACATAAAAAAGGTTTATCGGGACAAGAAATTCATAATGATATGGTGAATGTGTTAGGTGAAAGTGCTCCTTCATATGCAACAGTAAAAAATTGGGTTGCTGAATTTAAACGTGGTCGTACAAGCATTAAATATGAACCACGTAGTGGACGTCCAAACGGAACAGCAACAACAACGGAAATTGTAGCCAAAGTGCATGATATGGTATTAAATGATCGACGAATAAAAGTTCGTGAAACAGCTAATATCATGGGCATCTCAAATGATCGAGTCCATTTAATTTTGCATGAAGAACTACAGATAAAAAAGCTTTCTGCAAGATGGGTGCCGCACTTGTTAACAGTCGACCAAAAAGGCATAAGAATGAACATTTCTCAAGCTTGTTTGGATCGTTTTCAGTGAAATAAAATGGATTTTAAGCGTCGTTTGATAACTGTTAATGAGACATGGATTCACCACTATACTCCAGAGACAAAAGAACAATCCAAACAATGGACTGAAGCTGGAGGAAGTGCCCCAAAGAAGGCAAAAACAATTCAATCGGCTGGTAAGGCTATGGCAACGGTTTTTGGGACTTCAAAGGTATTTTATTGATTGACTATCTGCAAAAGGGTAAAACAATAAATTCAGAGTACTATTGCAACCTTTTAGATAAATTAAATGTACAAATTCGAGAAAAACGTCCTGGCTTACAACACAAAAAATAATTTTTCATCGAGACAACGCACCAGCGCACTAGAGTGTTTTAACAATGGCTAAAATCAATGAGTTAAAGTACGAGTTGCTTGACCACCCATCTTATTCTCCTGATTTAGCTCCCAGTGACTTTTACCTGTTTCCAAATCTAAAAAAATTCCTTGCTGGCAAGCGTTTTACCTCAAATGAAGATGCAATTACAGTTGTTAACCACTATTTTGAAGACCTTGAGGAAAACTATTTTAATCAAGGGATAGAATTGCTAGATAAGCGTTGGACAAGGTGTATTGAAGTTTCAGGAGATAATATTGAAAAATAAAAATATTTTTGAAAAACTAACTATTCTTTTTCATTGATAGGCTAAGAACTTTCCGAACCGCCCTCGTAGATACATTGTTTGAGCAGCTGTATGGCAAGTTGCACTGTCATGTTAAATCAAATTTCGTCAAGAATACGGGCTTCAATTTGAGGTAGCAAAAAGTTCGATATCATGGCGCGAGAGCGGGCACCATTCACGGTTATGTTACGGCCATCATCTTTTTGGAAAAAATATGGACCGAAGATTTTACTAGGCCATATAATGCACCAAACTTTATTTTTATTCGTACTGAAAACGAATAAAAATAAAGTTTAATACAACTCACGCGTAATCTGTGAAAAAAACCCTATTAAAAAAATACCTCTAGATGGATCACCCTTTTCAAAGCTGACCAATTAGCTTAAATAAATATAAATCAACATTTAGTCAAAAAAAAATAATAGAAAATCTTTAATTCACTTTTTGAAGATCACAAATTTTTACTATCAAACCGATTAAAGATTTGTTTTCATATTTCATATGAAAAGTTTCTTTGTCCGAAACAATATGACAAATTTCATAATCTACTTGTAAAGGAAATATTTCGTGATTTTCACCAACATCATTTTTGTCAGTGTACAAGATATTGGCAGACTTATGATAATGAGTAGAATAGCCTATGGTCTCATCCGTATTGAAATCAGCTGTACTTTTGGCGTCCACCAATTACCCCATTTACGATTTCAACTTTGAATTTTGATTTTTTACTTCGATTTCTTTAATTAAATCCAAATGGTGCTGGTATTACAATGAATGCTAATCCTCCTGGCCGTCATTACAAATGTAGGGCAACGCTATAGCCGCAAATGAACGCAAAAAACCTTCTTTGAATCCGCAAACACATTCACACTTTAAGAGACAAACACACACATACTCATGTTCGGAGACTTGCAAAAAGGCTGAGGCATCATTTGAGGGTCATCATCATCATTTAAATTCGTACTTGATATCATTGCTATGGAAGGAACGGCGTCCTTTGCCTTTTCACTTTCACTCTTTCAGTTGCCACTTGCCCACTTGTGTTGGCTGGCTGTTTGGCTGACGGGATGGCTGTCAGTAATTGGATTGCTGGCTGCTGGTTGGCTTTTTCATTTACATTTTGCATTTCATTCTGATTTAATGTGTTCCTTCTGTTTCTTCTTCTGCTTCTGTCATTTTCATACGATACGTTCTGATTACGGTGGCACAAAGTGGATATTAATGAATAAGTAACGCGGGCTGTGAGCTGGGCTGTGCTGAGCTCAGCCGGGCAGGGTCATGTTTATTCGTTAGCAAAAAAAAAAAAAACGGAAGATACCAGCGAGTGGAACGGAAATCCAAAATTTATTTAATTTAACCTTCGCCAAAGATTGAAGTCATTGCCAATGATGATTAAGGTAATTTGAAGTACATAAGAGCTTGTGTTTTACGAATTAGCCCACTGCGTTAATTCTTAAACACAAGTTTTTACATTTTCATTGAATTGTAGCAATTGTGGTAAGAAAACATCTTGTAAAGGATACTCACGGCTTCCGAAATTGCCAACACTAAGTTTGTGTCCATAGCCTTGAAATATAAAACTTGCATGGGAAACTTAAAGGCTGCGTTTTAATTGGATTACATTTTAAAAGAAAAAAGAATAAATAAGTAAGGTACGCCGAAATCGCATCCCGTCGAAAGTAGACCCTGTAACAACCTGTATGTGAAGGGAAAGATAGCAAATGAGGCCTTTTCGGCAATCTGCAGACATAACTCTATCTGAATCTCATAAGTTTCCGGAGATTCTTCGTGTTGTTATCGAAAAAATTCGGTACCACGACGGAAAATATTTCTGTGACATTGAAATATATTAAGACGACTTCAGTCGGCATCTTTATTGTTTTTATTTTCCAGGGATGCCAACCATGACAGAATTTGAGTTGATTCGGGTGAGAGTAGGTCTGAACCGAGATTCTGTGCACAGTCAATAAAAAGTTATATAGTTCGGTTCAAAACAGGTTTGGTTAGGTTTTCATCCCTGGTCTTTTACCTAACACCCGCTTGATCATTGGGAACCCAAAAGCTAACAAGTTAGATGGCTTACCAAGTTAGATAGCTCAACAGGAATGGCTAAGAAGTTAAAACTTTAATTTGCCAAAAAGCCGGCTAAAGTTGTGGTAAGGTTCGATACTTATCAAAATTTAGCCATGAATCAGAAATTGCCAAGATTTTACTAATCTCACAGAATCCAGTATCTTCTTAAGTTGTCATTGTCACCTCGAAATATTGACCAGACTGTCTCAGTAAACCAAATATGCCGACATTGTATGATATCAGACAATTCTGAACAATATCTCAACTCAATCGAGAATTCATACCTAAATCGTTACAAACTCTGTTCGGTTTGCCTGAGGATTTTTTTTTTCAGAGAAGTAGTTCAGAATTCTTGTCAACCCTCTCAATAGCTTATACAGTGGGTTTTTAAGCTGCATGAGACCTATCGATATCGATAACAATGGTTTGATTGCTGACAATGTCAAACTGTGTTGACACTTCTGTTCAGTAAGGTTTAGCAAATCTCATTAGTCCTCCAAAGAAAAAAAAACAAATCACGATATGGGAAGAGTGCAGCATTTGCAGAGGCATCACGCTGCTTAGAATGATAAATAAAATAATCGCACGAACGCCTAGCGGAATACACATCACGCAGTTGGCGAAATTTTGTTACTGCCCTATGTTTCTCTTAGGAGCTTCGGGAAAATATAGAGGGTTTTTAAGGGGCGATGTTAAATGTGAACCACACCTAAACGTCAAGTTTTTTCTGCATTTTGTTTGATATTTCTCAATTTCAGACTAACTCAATTTGAACCATGGAAAGATACACAAGCAACGCGTTCAAGTTATTCAGGCTTGGATGATCAATTTTCGAAGAAAATCATCTTCAGTGATGAGGCACATTTTCACCTCAGTGGATTCGTCAATAAGCAGAATTGTCGCATTTGGGCAAATGATAATCCAAGTGTGATTGTCGAAAAAACAATGCACCCACAAAGAGTGACTGTTTGGTGCGGTTTATGGGCTGGTTTTATTTTTTCTAAAATATGGCCGGTCAGGCAGTTACTGTTCCGAGAATGACCCTAAAAGTGGCGACGAATTATTTTTTTCAAAGTAAATTCGTAAAATCAATCTTTCCGTGGTTCAAATTAAGTTAGTCTGGATTTGAGAAATATCAAATAAAATGGAGAAAAATACTTGACGTTTAGGTGTGGTTCACATTCAACATCGGCCCTTAATTTTTAACCACTCTTTAGTACGAACAGAATTCTTCCATTGTAGTTTTGCGTTGCACCTGTAGTGTTTTTCAGTTGTTCTTAGAATTTTCAAGGTATTAACTTGTCATCGCATTTAAAGTAACTTCAACTAGTTAAAACGACGTTTAGTGCTGCCGGACAAAACCCTTAATTATCTTTCGTCCCATGCGACCCTAATCTCGCCAAAAACTTTGGGAAACTTTCCCCCCTGGGCCGAATTCGCCTACTTTCAATCCCAAACAGCAAATGACCACAAGCCGTCTTCTTTCAGGTTCCCCGTTTGACCGCTGTCATGCCTTCAAAAGACACACTTACGGATAGACATGACCAGATCGTCATAGAATTTTACGACTATAAATAATATGGGGCAAATGGGGCAAAGTAATCACGCAATGTTATATTGACTGTAATTTTTGTTAAAATAAACAACTTGGGTTCTGCTTGTAAAATTTGTTAATTTAATACATTAAAACTTATTATATAGAGTGATCCATCTAGAGGTATTTTTTCGGAACAAAAAAATATAAAAATTCAAATCAAGTGTGGAATCTTTATTGGTAATTTGAAAGGACATTTTATTGCATTTATTTTTTGAAAATAATTTCCTTCAAATGTTGGCAACTGTATTATGGAATTGAGCGTTCGGTGAAAAACGGGAAAATCGGCAGTTTACGGTCAAAATTTTGTTCCGTGATGAGGCCCATTTATGGCTCAACGGCAAAGTAACCGTGAACGGTGCTAGCTATCGCGCCATTATATCGATCTCTATGCTACCTGAAATTGAAGCCCGTAATCTTGACAACACTTGGTTTCAACAGGACGGTTCCATTTGCCATAAAGCTGCTCAAGCAATGGATCTATTGAGAGGTCATTTCGAAAAGCAGCTAATTTCACTTTTTGGACAGGTAAGTTGGCCGCCTAGATCGAGTGATATCACACCTTTAGACATTTTTCTTTGGGGTTACGTAAAGTCCAAAGTCTATGCAGACAAGCCATCTACGATTCAGGTTTTGGAAGCCAACATTACGCGTGTCATTAAAGCCATACCAGTCGAAATGCTCGAACGAGTCATCCAAAATTGGGCCCTCAGAATGGAAACCCTGAGGCGTAGTTGCGGCCAACATTTGAAGGAAATTATATTCAAAAAATAAATGCCATAAAATGTCCTTTCACATTACCAATAAAGATTCCACACTTGATTTGAATTTTTATATTGTTTTTTTTTGTTCTGAAAAATACCTCTAGATGGATCACCCTTTATAAATCTGAAAAATTATATCGGCCAACTAGCTGCCTAATTTGATTACTATGCTATATTATGGCACGCTGATATTATTGCAGTTTCCATCACTCTATAAGGGCTTCAAGACTTCTTGACGATAACCCATAAAAAGATGTCTTTAATTTTTAAATCGGGTGATCAGATAGGCCAGTGCAAATCGCCAAACCGACTTATGCCCATTGCGTCCATCTTGGCCAACAGCAGCATTATTCTCACCAGAACGGCTGCTCCGTGGTCACCAGCCCTAAAAAGATCTCGTGTTGTCCCAGTCTCTTTAACGCGAATGGCCAAAGAGTTGTTCAATTAGGGTCTCCGATCAATATTTCGTGATGTTGCAAACGGAAGGTCAAATTTAGTATAGCATTTTGTATAAAGGAAGGTTATAAACCAAAAAACAAAACAAAAAATAGTTAAAAAGCTAAAGCCGGACATGACCGACTACATTATATCTAGTGCCAAATTTTCTCAAAATTGAATGGAATATGTCTGTTCGAGAGGACATTCCTGTGGTTGAACATATGTGTACGAAATTTAAAATAACCTGAACCGATTTTCTTCTTCGTCCTTGGACCAAAAAAACTTACATCTGCCAAATTTCTACAAGATTGGATCACCAAACTCAAATTGTGAGTGTCTGCAAAGACCTAAATTGATTTCACATTGGCAGAGGCGGGCGCGGCTGTTTTGAGACTAGCTTCCTAACCTATGTACGTGGTCTAGAACGAAATACACATGATCAAAAAGTATTGATTTTATAAAAAAAAAATTGCTCTCTTTCTGAGTTTCATGTAAAAAGTAGCAAAAATTTCAAAAAGTGGTAAAAAATCGGATTTCTGGAAAAGGGGACAGCAAAAGTGGCATGGCTTCAAAAAAAGGTTAAATTGCCACTTTAGTCGCACAACGGTAGAGCTGTTTGTAACACCTTAGGGAAATGGAGATACCCCAGTGGGGTACTGAACTGAACGTTTTATAAACACTATCTGATTCCATTGAGCGATGTCCATCCGAACGTCCATCCCACTGTCCACCGATCGCAATTATGAACCGATATCGATGAAACTTCTCTTGATTCATATCGACTTTTCTCTATACGTGTTGTTATAGACGGAGTCTCGTCCGGTACCGCAAGGCTCTGTTCCCTCTCCCTCCATGTTTCTCAATAACCTCCTGAGTCTGACAACAAACCCTATTTATTCGTTTGCTGGCGACAGCACTCACATTCGTTCGACCGTAGACCGGGCCTCACAGATACAGAGGCGATGACGCAAAATATGACTGACACACTCAACGAAGATCATGTGAGAAATCTCAGAGTGGGGTTTTGCAAATAGGGTCGAGTTTAATGCTAGCAGAACCCAATACTGCCCTTTGCGCCCTTAACGATTGACTGACTTAACATATTGATGAATGGGATTGTTGTCGAGGAGTCGGATGCTCTTAATGTTCTGGACATGAAAATTCAGTGTGATGTTCGCTGAAACAAACACATTTTTAAAGTACCGAAAGAAGCATCCAAGTGCCTGGGCTTTTTAAAGCGGTACAAGAAATACTTTACATTCGGCCAAAAATGGAGAATAACTCTCAGATCTGGGCGGGTGCTTCAAGGTCTTCTTCGGAGTTTCTCGACCGGGTACAAGGGAGGTCGCTGAGACTTGCTGGAGATAGCATGGTAGCCAACTCTGTTGTTTCACTTGAGCACCGGCGGAATGTTAGTTGCGTATCACTCTTTTACAGGTACTTTAACGGAATGTGCTCTTCTGAGATAGATGATCTAATCACGGAGGTCAGAGTGATCGCACGTAACACCTGCTTGTCTAGTTCGCATCCATTTGTTATTTATTGGCCTACTGATCGCACGACGCATTACAGGGAGAATTCGTTCTTCAGCCGTGTTGTCCGTATATTGAACAGACTTCCCGCAGAGGTATTTCCTGCCACGTACGATATGAACAGGGTCAAATCAAACGTCAATAAACATTATTAGAAAAAAAACCTCATTTTTTACCTGAGATATCCCATGGGTATTTAAATACCCGTGCAAGGTGTTTGTTTGAAGTGCAAGGAGAATTTGCATCCCGCTTCTTGCTTCCTGGATAATCACAACGGTGTTGCACCAGATCAGAAGAAAATTGCTAAGGCTAAGTGATTTATTTATTTTAAGTTTCATGTTACCTTAATAATATTACCCTATTGCATTTGACCGGATCTGGAGGCCAGGTGTGTTGACGTATCGCTGCCTGATGTTTTTCAGTACATAGTAGACAACTTAAGCTATTTGGTAAAATTAAAAATTTTTAATTTGTACTATTTTCCTATGTTTGACAGCACTCTTCCGGAGCATTTTCCGAAAAAAAGTCTTCGATTTTTGCCTGCAAAAAACAAGAGATAAAAAAAAATCCAGCTAAATGCTTTAATTTAGCCCAATCTATCCTCTTTTCTATAAAAAAAAATTACCGCGATATCGCTCACCTGGCCCACGCTAGAATTATTTATGTATCAACACTTTCTTGGGTATTTAATTATTTTAGTTTTTCCCATTTGTTAGCTTAATCCATTCGAACTAAATGTTTTTAAATTCTATTTTAGTTCCAGCCAAATCCCTTTTTTGTCTTACTAACTAATGGTTTTGATCTGCACGCTTGCTAGCCACTATTAAAATTTAGGGCCTTGGACAATTAGCCAACAGTTTTTCCAGTCCTGGCTGGATGACAACTCCGGTTTAATACTGTTGAATCTTTCCATCTCTGCATCGAATGACATGCCAAACCGACATTTTAAATGATTATATGAAATTTCATATCCTTCCATCATTTATGAATTGTCGAGATATGATTTGAAATAATGTTAGGCTTACGTTTGCAAATCTGACAAATGAAATGATGCAGAGGCAAAGCACAGCACACAATTGCACATGCGAACGTCATCACAACAAGCTCCGGCCGTTGTCAGGACTAGCTCTACTCAAGTTGTCGGCATACGTAATTCTCGAGAAGACGTGTTAGTTATTAGATCGACAACACACAAGAAGCTCAGCCCGACTCTGTCGCATTTGAATACTTTATAATAATCACACAATAAGAAAGGAGGATGCATTTGCATATACAAATTTTTTATATTCTATGTGTGCGGCTCTTAACGTTGTGAACATAGGAGCATTTGCATAAGGATCTAAAGGAAATCTATACAAATGTGGTCTTATGCAGGGAGAGAGGAACAGGCAGGCGGAGGGCACACATGCCAGCATGTGTATCCTGCTTGCATGCATGCATCCTTCCTCGTTAGGTGATTGTGGTCGCCTAGATGCATATGACCGTCTAGCGCTGTTTGTGTGTGTGTGTGAGGCTTAGTATGCCATACATCATGTTGAGTCCTTATGTGCAACAGTGTTAGTACAAACGTGTAATGCCTGCTCTTTTTCCAACTGGATCTTGTATGTGTTGTTAGTAGACTAGAGATGCATTAAAATAAATTACCTTTAGTTAGTCGTAGTAGTAAAAACCATATCCGTTTATACGAACGCATCCTTTAGAGTAAATTTCAGCAGCAACAGGACGAGTCTTTGCACATTTTCTATGTTTCCGCCATTGTTGTTGTTGCAGTTTGGGCATTTGCATGTTCGCCACCACCACCACCACCGGCAGCAGCAACATGGACCGATGCGGATGCCGCTGCTGAAGGTGTTGGCGAGGATGAGGAGGATGGCTCTGATGTTATGCTTGTATTGGATGTCTTACGTGACGCTGTTGCCTGTGTACGCACAGCTGGAGTAGGAGGCTGATGTGATTGTGCATTTGCTGCTGCTGCTGTTGTTGTTGTTGCTGCTGTGGAGAATGGCATGGCCGATGCCTGGGGCGCTACTGTTGGTGTCGGCGGTGGCAACGGTGAATCCATGGCCCCGCTGGTGCTGCCGCCGGTACTGCCGCTGGTCGTGGCGTTGCGTGTTAAAAACCAACAGTTCATCGGTGTCGGTTTGCCTTTCATGACGACTGGCCCACGGTATTCCAAATGGAATGAATCATCCTGGTTGATCTCTTCGCAAAGTAATCTGTAAATGCAATAAAAGCGTTGAATAAGTTGCAAGCTATATATATACATACATATATATCTGAAATAGGGAGGGAAAAATATATATACGCATAGAAAATAGCTGCTCGTAAAGTCACAGGATATAAATGGCAAGCATAAAAGCAAAGGATTACTCTTACTGTCATTAGAAAGTAGACGATGCACAGTGTTTTCATAGTAAATATTTAGGTAAACTCTGAATGCTCAACTAATTGCAATGAAATGTAAAAAAAGGAATGTCATGAAAACACTTCGCCAAGTTGTTTACTAATTATAAAGTCAACAATTACGATTATTTTTTTGTTTATTTTAAAGTTTACAAATCGCTTCCTTATCGAGTAATCGTATAAATTTCTGCTATATTTTGTATTATTTTTTTGTGTTCTTAGGGCATTAAAAAGTGTAAAATTGATAAAAATACATTTTTTGGCTTTACTAAAAATCTTGTTCTTCTGCAATAGATTGACCGGGCGTACAAAACGCCCAATTTTCTTTTGGGCATTATGACCGCCTTTTTAGTGACGCCAAATGGCCCAATGAAATACGGACATTAGCCCAAAATTTGTTGGGCCTTATGACCGCACTTAGAGCGCAGTAATATTTTTGGGATCTGTACTCTCTCTAACTGTCAAAAAAATATTTTTTCATTCGTTTGGGAAGAGTCTGGCCTTGTGGAGTTCGGTTTTTCTTTCAACAATTGCAGCAAAGCTTTCTGAAGAGGGTTGTCACGGACCCGAAATCATGATAAAGGCAGTGTGCAGCCACGAAAATCAATGTCACTTTGCCGTTTTGTTAAAAACTTGTCTTCTATTTAAATATAGATGTAAGAGGTCTTGAGCCGGTTAATCCCTGTTCAATATTTTTGTGGTTTTTAAAAGAATGCAACAGAATTTACGAAGGCTTAAATCTGATGCCCCATAACTTTATAGGTATTTTTAGAAACTTAATTTAATTTAAGTTTATGGCATTTTTACCAAACATCGGTAATTCGCTTACACCCTATGTTGTTAATTACAAATCTGTTGTACAATAAAAAGTGTTACTTAAGAGGATCATCACTATTTGGTTGAGGCCCATTTTCGGTAGTACCGTCCTGTGGTTACAAACAACTGTTGAAACATTTGAATATATTTGAGGTTGCGGACCATGGGTCAAAGGTCTCTAGAGCGCCGAAAATTAAGTCCCATCGACTTATGTATACTCAGAAACATTAAAATTTCTTTACTAATCTCAATATGCTTACCTTTTAGGATTTGTCTAAATTTGAGGCCCGATTCTACAGAACAGATTTATTGCCACAACCGAATTTTTTGCCAACCGAATGTTGGTGGTTGCACGTACTATTTATGTATTCTAACGTTACAACCGAATGTTGATTGATTACAACTAGTATGGGTAATCATAACAGATTTAGATAATTATTGGAACGGAATTTGCACATGTATTGGTTGTTGTTATTGATTGCTGCTTATAAGTACTTTTTGGAAAAAAAAAATAATATTTTACCGCCTTTATGGGTCAACTAAGTAAAATAAATACGTCTTTGGATAGATGGTATATAAAAATATTTATTGTCAAGCTAAAAATGGCAGTAAATCGGAAAACATTGGTCGCCACCAAATTAAATATTTTGAATAAGGAGGAGTTATCTATGGCGAAAATTCTAATAAAGTCTGAGTAATGTCGCTAAATTACATTTAAGCCTATATTATGGAAAATATTTTTATATTTCTAGTTTGTTTGTTTATAGGGCCGTATCGTTTGGAAGCATTAACCGTCTAACGAAAGAAACTTAAACTGTCGGACCATTTTTTTCATTATTAATTTTTTGGGGATTTCGAAATATGTTTTCGTCGTAAACATCGATTTTGTTGTGACTAGACTCGATAACATATTATAGAGTTTATACGAGAGTTGCTATATATATTTTTGCGCAACACTTAGTGTTGTCTAGCTCCATCTGACATTTCCATTGGAAAGTTTGACATTTTTTTAGCATAAACGCACTCAACGTTTTGACGTACGACCATCATCTGTGTTGTTTAAAGTGACTTGAAAAAATCAATTTGGCAAAAAAAAGGAATTCCCTCCTGAACATTTTCGTGCGACCATTTTTCTCAACTTTCAACGTGGATTATTACGACAAGAGTGCATCGATGAACTTAAATCTTTGTATGGCGATGAAGCACCATCCTATAGCACACTGAAAACCTGGTTTAATGAATTCAATCGTGGCCGACGCTCGCCCAAAGACGAAGGTCGTCCAAAAATAGCCGTTGTGCCAGAGAACATTGATGCCATGCGTGAACTGATAATGCAAGATCGTCATGTGACATACCGTGAGATAGAGGCATCCTTGGGCATTTCTTCCACCAGCATACATTCGATATTGCATGAACACCTGACCGTAAAAAAGGTTTGTTCTCGTTGGATCCCGCATAATTTGACAATCGCTCAAAAAAAGGCTCGTGTCGATTGGTGCAAAGAAATTTTGAGAAAATAAGATCGTGGTTATAAGATCGTCACAGGTGACGAATCATGGATCTATGCGTTATGAGCCCGAAACAAAACAGCACTCGACCGTGTGGGTCTTCGCAGAACAGACCAAATTCAACGAAAGTGTTTCGTGGAAGAAGCACTTCGAAGCAAATGGTCGCCTGTTTCTTCGGCAAAACTGGTCATGTGGCGACTGTTCCGCTCGAGCAACGTAGGACGCTCAATTCTGAGTGGTACACCAAAATTTGATTGCCTGAAGTCTTCGGAGAAATTCGAAAAACGAACAAGAGAAGACGAATCATTGTGCACCATGACAATGCGAGCTCTCACACATTGGCTCAAACCTGCGCATTTTTGACAGGCCAAAAAATCGAATTGATGGGTCATCTGCCGTACAGCCCTGATTTGGCAACCAATGACTTCTTTTTATTCCTGCACATCAAGGAAAAAATGCGTGCTCAACGTTTGTCGGCGCCCAGAGCAGCTGTTGAAGCGTTCAAAAACCATGTTGTGGAGGTGTCTCATTCGGAGTGGAAAAAGTGCTTCGACAATTGGTTTGAGCGCATGCAAAAGTGTATAAATCATGCTGGAGAATACTTTGAAAAACAATAAAACCATTTTTGATGATAAACATTCGTATTTTAGGCCAAAAATATATATAGCAGCCCTCGTATGTGGCTGTTGGAATAAACAATTTTATGTTACTTTAACCAACTAAACAGGATTTGGTCATTACAAAGAAGTTATCTGTTGTCACCACCACTTATTGGTAGTAAGGTAGCATGTATAAGTACATCACAATTGGTTGGTTGCCACAACCGCAAGTTGTCGCAACCAATAGTTAAACTGAACTCAGTTGTTGTAAATATGCTACTTGCTGTGAATACCGTGATATAGTTGTAGCAACCGTCTTATGAAACCTCGAACCGCGTTATCAACAATACTATGGAATGTTGGTTATTACAACAGAAAGTCAGTTAATACAACCGAATTTTGGTTGATCGGACTGATTGCAAACTGATTTCGTGATTTCTCTGTGTGCGGGCTTGCTGTGGCCCTTCTCAACTATGGACACATGATTTATTCAAAACAATGAAATTCACAAAACTGAACAGGACAACGTGCATAGGGCCCCAAAAATGAAGTTCCGACAAACATGGACCTACCATCAACAGCCACCATCAACCAGTACTGTCAATGCCATACTACAATGCAGTCCATGGCGGAGAGTATATAAGTTTCGGCCCGGCTGAAATTATTAATGGTCCACTTGTTTTTTCTCCAGAGGTGTCCTCCATTAACTGAACTTTTGCCAAATAAGGCAAGGAGTACCCAAACAAGGAAGAGGTTATGCCAAGTATAAGAAATGCCTTAAACTCGGTTGGATGGCATTACATTGTGGCATCATTGCGACATCTATAAGTACATATCCCGCAATATCAGAATATAATGTTTTCCAACAATCTGAGGTGACGTTCGTAGAAATTGCGGATGTTATTGCGATCATAGTCCGAGGTAGTGTTTCGGTATCGAATAAAAAGTATCGATATAGTCTTTGAACTCGATCAAGGCTTTTTGATACTCTATCAGTATAAAAACTTAAGTACTTGGGACTAGATACCAATACGATATCGAATAGATTGCTTGGGGAAAATGTCAAATCTATTTTAAAAACCTTTTGATATGGCAAGATTTTTCGACAGAATTTTCAAGGACTTAAGCACCAGAAAATGTTGAAGAAATCAGACAGACTTTTGAATTTTTTTCAGCTATCGTTCGAAATAAAAATCAGTAAACCACGAGCATGAAAACAAATGACAGAAGCGGTTTAAATCAGGTCGAAGTCGTTGGAATAATAACAGACTAAGCTAAACTTAAAATTTTGATAAAAACCTAAACTATTTTTCGGATATTTTTATGAAATTTAATTAATCGAAATAACAACAAAAAAACATAAAATTCATGCACTCTATCGTGAGTGTGAGGGTGTATGTGTTCTTGTATGTATGCAGTGCGAGGATTTTAATTGTGTTCGCTGGAAAACTCTACTGCCGGAAGTTCTCGTTAAATGCGAAACTGCCTGCCTTTAACTAAGTAGCCATTGTTACAGCACAATCGCTGCTTAGGATCTTAGGGTGGTGTAAAATGAAACAAAGTGTTTTTTACATAAATGTTCTGTTGAGTAGATTTATTCTGACTCAAGTTTTGAGAAGAGTTGTAATTTCTTCTCCTGGTGAGTATTGATTTTATACTTAAGATTAAAGAAGATTTGTAAGGTCTTCTTCGGTCTAGTAATGGTTTCATACTAATTTAAAATGTGTTCGCTTAGGACTATATATACAAAAATTCTTATCAGGCGAACCACGTTGGTCTTACAATTTCTAAGGCAGAAATCAATGCACGCATCGCAGGCCGTTATCGCCCTGTGCGTGCATTTCATCGATCGTTCGTTGCATTGTACGTTTTATTACATTGTGCGAGCATAAATAGAATTTTAATGCCGACGGATAAGAAAAGACACAATTTGACGCGCTGAAAATGCATTGGGAATCCAACATACCCCAACACACAATATAAAACGTGTTCACTTTGAACAGATGGTGAAGTGGCATTAACCGAAATTGCAGAAAAGTCTTTCCGATTACCTTTTGAAAAAATTTACAATTTTTTTTTTAAATATATTAATTTGTTTATATTTGACTATATTTTCAATAAACGGCTTTTTTATTGATCAACACTCAGGGAATTTCCCCTACTATGCAGTGCATTGCGTTGGTGAGTGGAAAGTAGGGGATCAGAGGGGGGAAAGAGGGAGTAATGTTTATTGACATTTGTCTTGAATTTCTGAATGTCGTAATTGGTGAGAAATACATTTGCCGAAAGTCGATTCCACATACGGACAGTACGGGCAAAAAACGAATTCGATCTGTAGTGTATAGTGCGGTCAACTGGCCAATCGATAACAAACAGGTGCGAATTCCTTTAAACTCATGTATCCCATCCTTACATCAGGAATAAGACATCGAATGTCTGAAGAACATTCAAAATGAAAGTACCAATAGAACAGCGACACACATCCCACATTCCGACGATGTTCGAAGGAGACAATTGAGTTGGAAACCCCACTGTCACCTAACAGCACCATCGCTCTCGGTTAAGTAGTTCCAAGGATGATTTTGGAGCACCTGCCCATACATGGGAGTTGTATTCTATCTTTTTCTGGGGCATTATCCAAATGTAAACCGAAATAGCCGATTTCCATGTAAGCTATTCACCACTGTGCGTAATACGGACTATCTGTCAGTCACATTGATGCATGAGCATACCTATCTAAGCAGCTAGTGGCTAAAGGCAAGCGGAATAAAATGAAATAAATGCAAGGATGCTTAGGTGAGACTGATGATAGGATGATGCCCCCCACATCCTACTCAGATACGTATGTCAATAAGAAATGCATAAAATGTAATGGGTAGAGAACAGGATCTAGCAAACCGACAAGCGTTGATGTTTTCAGAATCATTTTATGTTTAAATTTATTTCCCAGCCATTTGTTATACAACTACAAACAAACACACATACACACTGAAAGCAGGAATTGCTGATGTGCCACAATTTCCTTGAAAAGTAATCACAGATAATGCGTTAAGTTCAATTCGATGTATAACGTAAATTGAGAACAGCCACTCCATGTGCGCGTCTCTCGTCTCACCGACAGAGACGAGCACCTTCACAAAATACGTGCACCCATACATACGCACATACAGCTGTCATTCATACATATGTTCGTTCCATCATCCT
The DNA here is from genome assembly GCA_963513945.1 of Hydrotaea diabolus. Taxonomy (NCBI): domain Eukaryota; kingdom Metazoa; phylum Arthropoda; class Insecta; order Diptera; family Muscidae; genus Hydrotaea; species Hydrotaea diabolus. The sequence goes on along the minus strand of OY740716.1, from coordinate 209,662,064 downwards.
TTCGATGATTACGAATGCGGTCGCTTCCAAAGGTATATGACATTCGCACACACACACACACACTCGCGCAGACATCTAACATCTACACCACGACTTCCGGCGGCGGGCTGAAAGCAACAAAAACCTTTGTGTGAGTGCATGAGTGTGAGTGCACAACTAATGTATCCAACATGTTGACTAATATCGATGCGATTTATTTTAGTCGTTCTCTGTTGCCTTTTTTATTTGAACATTACAATGATTTAACAACTTTCATAGTATGTGTGTACACAAACACACACACACATGAGGAAATATATACGCATACATCAACTTCCTGCTCGTCGCATTGTGCAGAGTAATGAGAAATGAGAAAGGATGCTGTAGAATCCATAAAATCGTTGTACAGGTACAAATGTGCATTAGAAGGACATATTTCACACACACACAAGCGCTCGCACTCACACATACACTGAAGTAGATGAGATGAGCAGAACGTCGTAATGGTACACTGAAAACATTTATACTGATAAAACTGACTATGGGGGCTTATGTCCACACGATTAATAACACGATTGCGACTTGAACCGAAGACTCTCTATAGGAACATAAGACAACGGGGTGGGAGTTTCAACCCCGTTTAACTAAAATCAAAATCTTTACAAGAAACCATAGCCCTCCGAAATACGAGTACATATGAGCAATTGACACTTCCAAGGATCTTACAAAAAGACTTAATAGGAAAAAAACATTTAAACTCAACATAATGGTTAAGATCAATAAAGCCAACGCTTCTCGTTACACTATTCAACAAAGTTACGGACATTCCCCGGGAGGTGAATAATTCCATCAGGAAACAGAAGACTTGAAAAAGGGTGAATTTGTCTTCTAAGAAAACAAAATTTTTAATACAAATTTAATTTTTTTTGGATAGGAAAGAAGTAGATTTTTTGCCCGCCACCGCAGGGAGGAAGGTTATTAAATTTGTCATTCCTTTCGCAACAACACGAAATGTTGATCTGGGACCCTATAAATTACATATATTCTTGATCGTCGTAAAGTTCTAAGACGATCCAGCCATGTCTGCCAGTGTGTCTGTTAAAAGCATGAAAGCGGTCAAACTAATTAACCTAGGATCCTGAAATATTGCATGGTGAACGGATTGTAAATGGGCGAAATGAGTCAAGGGGAAAAAGGGTTTCCTTTAAAGGACTAATGGTACCTCGGTCAAAATAACACACTTTTTAATATTTGCTTAACAAATCAGAATTTTTGTGGACGGAAAAAGGTTGAAAAGGCCACTAAATACCTAAAAAAAGGCCTGTCGATTAATAGACAATATAGACACATTGAAGAAAATTTAGCTACCATTTCAAATATGGAGTAATTCAATGTTTTGGCTTACATAAATTAGCCGGACATCTTTTTTGAGCTTTTGTAGCTTGGGGGCTGTGGAGGTTCGGCCTGGTCGAACTTAACGACGCGTTAACTTATTCATTCAAACAGCGTCAAATCGCAGCTCCGATGTTGTCAGTTACCGGCTGATACAAGATTACTGAACAGGTGGAAAAGGATAATTTGTGGCGTGGACTGCGTGGCATGGTGCGCCATCCTGCTGAAACCAAATATCATCCAACTCCATTTCTTTAATCTTCGGCCACAAAAACTGGTTTATCAGGCCTCCAAACTGTCACTCTCCGAGGCCCGCAGGGGACGAGTGGGTTCACCTGATTTCTTATAAGTGATCCCAAGAGCTCGAACATCTCGAATAATCCTATGTATCCCCTAAGTTTGCCGGTAACAGGGAGCGAATTCTTGGTGTAGACATTGAAGCTACCAGTCAGAGAGTGCGTCGCCCAAACGTGTACTACGAAGTTGTACCATAAACTCAAGCCTGAAGCCGCGAGAGGTCAGGAGCCCTTTGAACTGCTGTTTTAGCCTAACCTGATTGGGAACTGCCCTTCGGGGAGTTTCGCGGTGGCTGTGGTTGACCACCCAAATCGCAGGTAATGTGAATTAGGCATATAACTTTTTACAATTTTTGCAAATACGAAAAACGGCATACCATAGTCGAATAGAGCATAAAAAAGTATGAACCCCCATTATTTTTTTTTTGCGAAATTGCAAAAAAGTTTCTGCGCAAAACGAAATTACTTTTTTTATCAATGGAATCAATTAAAATGATAATTTTCGATACAACCAGTGTGAATACTGGCAGACACCATGGTGTTGTTACTCGCCTACAAAATTTTTTGAAATCCTTTTCATTGCCCGCTCCACAGTATATTGGTTGTCAACATCATGTGCTAGATTTGATGTTAAAACTTTTAGAGGGAAAAACATCATCGCCCAATATTTCATACAATTTTATTCCAAATTGAATAGAAAATTACGATGATCTAAAAAAAGAGTATGAACAAAATAAAGAGTGTATTAAGGTTAAAAGCATTAAATGGCGAAATGACATGCAATATTTATATGAATTGGTCGAAGCTTTTAAATACTTCGAGAAGAATTAACGTTTTCCCTACATAAAATTTAAAGCAATACCAGCACTCAGTAATGCCCGTTGGAATTCTAGAGCTATTTTGGCACTTTTAGCCTTTATACTTATTCCTGAATATCGTTTGCAATTATATCCTATTTGTAAGTTTGTGTGCGGTGCTTGGAGCGAAATCTGGTTTTCCGATCATACTTTCAACAAAAATAATTTCGCCACACTACAGAAATCATTGGCCGGCTTCACAAAAGCAAATAAATGTTTTCTCAGACATTGGGTAAATAAACCATCAGCTATTGAGGAAGTTCAGCGAAGTAACATCTGCGCAGAGCGTGCAATTAAAATTGTGCAAGACATTTTACCATTGTGTAAATCATCAGATACTTTAAACTTAAAACTTATTTCATATAACAATTGACAAAAATTTAAAAATAAAAATATTAAAAAAAATTAAAAAATATTAAAAAAAAATCTGACTTTTTTTAGAAATCCATTTTTGCGCGGAACGTTTTTGAACCGAAATCACCTAAAAAAGTGATATTCATTACTTGTACAATATTTGCCACCACGTGGTGGTATGCCAAATTTTTCGTAAAAATTAGTTATATGCCTAATGTGAATGCTTAGCGTGGAGTTGCGTATCAACCGGTTGCTACGACCCAAAAAATAGCTTATGTTTTAGATAGACCTGAACCTCTCACCAAGAGGTGGGTGAAGCCCGCGATTCGAATCCTAAAATTGGTCCCTTGAGTCTAACTGTAGGATCGTTGGTTTTCACATAGTAGCTTACCCCAGTGCTATAAAGAACTGTGGTTTCGCCCATTATGGTGATAATCACGTTAAACTGACATTAATCTGCGTTGTTCTAGGACCTAGTCGCACACTCTTGGCCACGGCAGTCACTTACGATGGCGGGGACCGTTGGTGTTGTGCACTTGGTTACCTGTCTCACGAACTTTTTGCCTCATGTGTGCCTCATTTCGGTCAAAACTAATTTTTACACACAGCATTGACATTGAAAATAAGTTGGCATTATTGGCTATCGTTGTTCAAGCGTAAAGCAATTTATTTCATTCCACGGGAAAATTTCGATTTCGAACGAAGAAAAGCTGTCGCTGTCAACATTATATGGTTTAAAACGAAATCAAAATTTGCTTCTATTGACCATAAGACGATATTAGTAAAACTACAAAAATCCAAACTAGCTGGGCTAGAGAGTTAAAAAAGGATGACCAGATACGTAAGTAGTTAAATTCAGCATCAATGATGTGAGATACGGAATTGCATCTGGCTTTATTTATGGCAGTATGCGTGAAATATCACCTCACCGCTTTAAATTCACTAGCAGATCTTTAAGCTGTCGGTGCAATTTTAGATGACAAGGTCCAAAATATGCGGATGGCAGTAGAATTTCGAATATTGATCTCGAGCTCGTCCCATGTGATTGTTTTGTTTGCGTAGACAGAGGCCTTGACATAGGTTTAGAGAAACTAATCGAGGGGTGTCAAATCGACTAATCGCAGCTGTTAATTACAGAACGCTTGTCGTACTTGCTACTGCAAGTGTGGCATGCAGCACCATCTTGTTGTTACTTCGGCTCAAATATGTCGGTGTTTAATTTTGAAAGAAAAAATCTGATTATGAACTTTGTGGTTGTAGTGATGTTCGTCAAACTCGTGTCGATTTTGCTCGTTTTCATGGACCATTGGGCCAAAAAAAAAACGGCCGAGATAATAATAGGAGCAATTAGTGATTAATTCTATTTGTATTGGATTATAAAACGAGTTAGTGTTCACTAAAGCTATAACTTTAAAACTTTTTTTTTAATTTCTTTGTTTACAAGAACAGATTGGCTTTATGCATCAAAGCCGTTTGATTTGAAAATTTATAATTTGTAGAAAGAGAGTTATTCAAAAAATAATATAAGCGAGTCATAACCGATCTCGATTAAACTTGCTAAAGGTTGTTCTTGAATAACTATAAGTATTCCCAAAAATTTCAATTATTTATAACAAACGGTGTTTAGCGCAAATTGTCTGTAGTTTTTTGTAGACAAACTCATTGTTATTCTCATATTTAGGTCGCGTTAGCGACCTTCTAAGCGGCCATTATTTTTTCTGTTTGAATAACGAATCTATGGTTAAGGATTTAGAGGACTCGGCCTGGTGGAAGAAATGCCGCTTTTACTTGGAAGACCTTTATTGCTTGTGTACTTTTTGTAACTTTTGCCGGTTCAGACAGTTTTGATGGTTTTATTATTTTAAGGGTTTTTGCAAAAAATTCTATGGCATTGCTAAGTTTTTTTTTAAATTGCGGTACACCCTTATATACATACGAATATATATGGCTTCCACAATGTGATTGTTATTTGGATGACATTTTTCTCTACACAATATTCTTACAAATTCCACTGTACAAATGCACACACTGAACATACTCAATGGTTAAAGAAAAGATTGAGAGAGAGACATACGCGAGAGTCCGTGATGTCAACTTAGTGCTTTTAGTTCTAAGACAGGCGTTAAAAGAAGCAAAAACACTTGGTCGGAGCTTTTGTAGATTTTTTGAAGTGCTTCAAGTGTTTTTCATATATTTGATTTAAATAAGAACTTTTAAAAGAATGTTCACTATTTGCAGACATGTAAATTTAATATTCTCATAGTTTTTGCAAATTTGTGCCGATTTAGTTCTGATGTTCGGTGGTTCTTATAAATTTTTAATGTAAGACGTTAGCTTGTAATCGGGCACAGAGACCCACAAGATCTGCTCTGATGTAAGGTAGTCCTCTCATTGGTGCGGTCGGATTTGTAGCATGATTTAATTTAACTCGATTTATCACAGGCAAAACCATAAAGTCGTGAGCCGTATGTCATGGGAGAGTGAGCGACTATCACGCCAGTAAACCCAGATTCAAATGCTGGTAAGAACGGGTTTCCACCTCGAAAATAACGGAAACTTTGCGGGTAAGAGATTTATCTCTAAGTCATGTAAAAACTTCTTTCAAAAATGCATTAGCCGTTCGGGGCTGGCGTTGAACAGTTGGCCCCTGTCAGTGCTTGTAAGAATAATATAGTGCACTACTCACAGATTTGAGAGAAGTTATCCCTTGTTTCTGCGTTGTTGTGCGATTTAAGTAAAGTAAAACATTACAGTTAACCACCAGATCTCAGATGATGCAGTGTTTTAAGCCCATAATCAATAAAGCTATTTACATTACGAAATAAGGCTATGCATCTTTATTTCTATAGGGAGGTGAAATAACATCATATTTCTATGTCAGCCGAAGAGGAAATTCGACATACCAGGGTAAAACCTAATTACTAGTTGTTATAGTTTCATAATAAAGGCTTGACTTTGTCAGTTCTTAAATATAGATTGCCACAATTAATAGGGACTCGCGCCGTATTGCATTTTACGCGCCGTTTATCGATACATTGAAAAATGTTGTTGCCTCGTTTCGATGATTAAAATTCAATGTTTCTTTAATATTGCTCTTTGCTTATGGTAAAAGGGAGAAACAAAAGTGGATATGCATGAAGAAGTGTTAGTTCAAATCAGCATGGTTTTCCTTCATCACATGCCGTTTACAGTTCAATTTATTATCCGCGTGTTACAGGCAAAGATTAGCATTACTAACAACTACCTCACAACTAAATCAAACTAAATGGCATCCTCCAAACTGTTACATTTATATAGACGAAGATTTAATATTAATTATCAATTCCCACAACATCCCGTAAAGGTACAAAGGAAAATAAGTGGTCGGGACCCACTTTTAAACGCCGGCTCCGAACGGCTACGGCATTTACTAGTTAGTTAGTTTTTAACGTTGGTGTGGACTGTAATAATGCAATACATTGCCACAAAAGCGGAAAATTGCAAGCGAGCACGAGTAATCACGGACCACAATCTGAACTTTTTGCAACATTGTTATTTAAGTTATTAAAAAAATTAAATGTGAGGTTAAAAACGCACCAATTGAAAGACCCAATGTACGTGATATTTTCGAGCAACTGTGTAATAAATTAAGAGTATGGAATACATTAGAGTATGGAAGGACGCGTAGGCAATTGTTCAATATTCAAGAACTTTAATTACTTCAATATCCTACGACTTTCACAAAAAACATTGACATATTTATAAATAAAGAAGTAAAACAAACATTTCGCCATTATCAAGGATTAATTATCAAAACTTCATTGACATTTTTTGGTAAAAAATGTAACATAAATTTGACACACAAAATTGTCAAAGGTGAAATAATGCCATGCTGGCTTCATTTCACCTCATATATGAAAATAAATCCATATTGCCTTATTTCTCAATGTGAGGTTAAGTAAGGCCATATGGCTTTATTGCCTATGACCTTATAATACTCGAACACAACGCTTCCGAAAAGTGTATGCGATTTGTCGTTCTCCAGAGTAGAAGCTTAAACATTAATTTAGAGGGAAACGAAGCCAAAATTGGGATTACAATCAAATATTTATGAATACATTTTAATAATCTGTTCAAATTTAATAATCGCGCGGGACTTAATTTAGGTAAGGCAGAACATATTCGATAATAAGTCAGAGCTTTCTCGAGAATACTTAAAAGTATGTCGGTGCCGATAGATATAAAGCTGCTTTTATATAAAGTATTCCTAAGACCGCTGCTCTATGCACTTCCAGTTTGGTTTACCATATTCCCCACGATATTGAAAAAAATGGAAATCTTCGATAGGAAAATTATAAGGAAATGCATTAATAAGTTTTAGTCTAACAACTAACGATGTTCAAATAATTTCAAAAACGTAAAAGCTTCGTTAATAAAAACCTTTGTATGATTACGCGTTAGGTCTTATGGCAAAATTTTTAGAAAAGTTAAAAAATTTTGAAGGTCGAATAATGCAAGACATTTTGACAAGTGAGGAATCTTGTAGTTGGTCAAACACGAACTATTTGTCTGCGATTGGCATTTTAAAGAAGAATATTGGCGCGCTGCCTAGACAAAATTTTTACTCATTCACTACTCCCGGCATTCACGTAGGGTGAAACTTATTTATCTAATTTTTGTTTATTTATTTAATTGTTTTTAGTATCACATCGAATTGTTTTTTTTTTTTTTTTGCTTAGTTACTTTAGATGTAAGATTTATTTTAGTATGACTACTAGGAGTCTCTTACTGCCGGGAGCAAGCACTGTTGTGTACTCATAACGATATTTTTGTCATTAACAAAATTTAACAAATTCAATTATTCTTTAAGTCACAATAACTAATATTATATAAATTTAAATAATTCGTAATAGTTTTAAGTTTTCTAAGTAACATCATTTGTAAATCATCTTTTATTAAGAACTTTAAAAAGACTTAATAAACCAAACCTTTAACCTTAAACTCTACACCTTCATATTTAAAATATGCATCCTACAAAGCGTAGAGCTATTTCGCAAATTTAAAATCGCTTTTATGAGGGGCTGACCTCAATATGTTTGAAGACTCGAACTTTATATAAGCGTGAAAAATTCGATAACAAAAAAATTTAATCTAAAAAAAAAATATCACCATTAATTTAAAATTAATCACTACCGCACGCAGCATATACGAGTAATTGCAACCCAAGTTAGTGAAAAAATATACGAGTTTGTTATACCGTCATTCTGTATGCCACAACTTGAAATAAAGATCGGAGACCCTGTAAAGAAAAGTCGTATTCCTCATCTTCATAAAATTCTTAAACTATCTTTTTGTTCGTCTATGTGCCTGTTGAAAGCACGACAGCGGTCAAACAAATTGAAAGTATGTTAGGTGCTTTTTAATTATTTTGCGTTTTTTATGTTTTCCGAATCACATAAGGTTGGCATTACTGGAGAGAACATGTAAATGAAAATTCTGGCTACGCATTTATTCATTCAGCTGCAAGTGCTGTCAGTTCAGTATTACTTCAGTGAAATAAAGAAGTTAACAAAGTTTCCAGTTTATTTAATGAACAAAATGAAACAAAAATAATAATGAAAGAAAAAAGCGTAACAATTCAACGTACAGAGAAGTGTGAATGTAATTGAATATTTAATAAAAACAAGAGTCATCTAAACAAAACAAAAAATGAATATAAATTCGAATGTGCATGAAAAACTGTGTTTGCTTACTTGAAATGTTTACATTTTACTTTGTGGTCTTCGGCTGACATGTGGTTAAGCAATCGCAATTTGTTTTTTCTTTTCTGAATCGATGAATTAAATTAATTTTTATGTGGTTTTTAATATTGAAATGTAGTTTTTGTTCGTGTATTTATCGGTTGTAAATGTGGATAGTTTTCATTGAACGAAAAAAAAACAATTCCATAGAAAGTGAGAACAAAACAAAAAGCCGACAAACTCTTACTGCGTATACCACCCCCTCCACCGCTCACTCACTGCATAAGTTAAACTCGCTATTCCCCACATTACTTTAACAACCACCCCTCCACCCTTGGAGAGTGCATTTTGTGAATGGTTATGCGCAGTGTTGCCACATGAATGTTGTTATTAACGCAAGAGAGCGAGAGTATGCACATTGTACAGGGTGATTAGAATTTGGTGGTGGGTCTGTAATGGGACACTTGTTGTCTGCAGTGATGGTAATACGGTAAAATTATACTGTTTTTTGGTACAATAGGAACCTTGGTAAAAAATCTATTGCTAGTGCAATTTTATCGGCCATCAATGTATTAGACGTGTTCTATTGGTACTCGCTAATGAGTAAGTGGTCGCTAAGACGATAACTTCAAACCTAACAAGAAATGTTTTAAATTTTTTTTTGTATACAAGAACTGATTGAATCAAACATCATAAACAGTTTGATTTGAAAATTTTGAATATGCTAAATAAAAATTATTCAAGTAATACTTTAAACGAGTAATAAACGAGCTCGTTTGAACTCGCTAAAGGTTTTTCTTAAATAAAGAAAGTTATTTAAGAAAAACCAAATTTTTTATTATTGAAAACAACCGGTTTTTAATGCAAATTTTCTTAAGTTTTCTGTAAACAAACGCATTTTTTTATTTTTGTACAATAGAGTGAAGTTATCGCGTTATCGACCTCCTATGCGAGTAACCAGTAGAACACGGTCATTATCTTCTTAGAAGCTTTTAGAAGACTTGCGCAGAATATTAAATGCGAACCTTAAATTTTTTTTTTGGCGAAAAGTTTTAAAAAATCTTGTTTCTACTCGTATAAATGGCTGCTATAATTTTTTTTGGGTCTTTTGTGTGTTTTTTGGTTCGTTGACAATAGCGACCAAAAACCGGGGCTTTCCGAAAACTAGCATTTACGTGTTTTTTCAAAAACCGCGTTTTAAAACACCCGACTGCCTTTTTTTTAATGAAAAAAAAAACGATTAATCATTCCGGTTTTAGCCTTTTGCCTTGAATGGAAAATATTTTCCCAGTAGTAAAATAACTGGACCCATTTCTAAACTATATGAATGCAATAAAATCAATTGTTTCGAATAGAGGTTTGGAGGTATTAAAAAATAAACTAGTGAAACAGTTTTAGTCGGAAGTAACCGACTATATTAAAGTATACCCTCTTCCTCTGCAAGTACATAGAAGGGAATTGAAAACAGGTTTTTGAATCCCCCCAACGGTCCCCAAATTTACCCAGATTTTAAAAATCATTTGTTTTGGTATGCTCCATGTTAAAATAGGTCAGAATATTCTACATAGGGTTTATAAACCAAATATAGATTAACTGCAAAGTAAATTTATTCCTGCAAAATAAATTATTTGTGACAAAATTTTATAAATATTTTAAATTCCAGTTCATGTTTACTGGAATCCATTTTTGGACCCCAGACACCAAAAATTGAGCCTATATAATTAAAGTCGGACCAAATTTGATCAAAATCGGAATTAATATGGCTGTTTTAGAGAAGTTTAATCAAATATCGGGAATGATTTTTTTACTGTGGTTATATCAAAACGTGAAGCGGTATGACCCATTTTTAGCGCTAATTACTGTTCGTAACAAACTGTACCAAATTTCATTAAGATTGGATATAATGCGAGTATGAGGCTTCTAGAGCTAAATACACATTTAAATTTAATTATATCTTAATTATTACTAAACTAAGTTCCCAAAAGTCAACATCCTCCGTTCTTTGTACAAAAAATGACTCCTGCCAAATTTCATGAAGATCGGACAATAATTCCATACTGCCGTTTGAAATCAATCTTTAGAAAGATAACTGACCGACGGACAGGCAGATATCGTTAAATAGAATCAACTGAGGAGTCGATCGGCACACTTAAAGGATTGTCTTCTTAAAATATTTTTGGTAGTCTTCAAATTTTCTTTGCTTTTACATACAGTAACCAATAACAGAAAAACCCGAGAGCAAAAACCCATGTAAACCGACATATCGGGGTTTAGATATTTTTAAGAAACTTACTTTGGCTGTGGACTTGGAAACCGGTTCGGTTTTGGACGCTCTAGGTGACAAATTTCATAATTGAAAAAAACTCCTTTTTGGGCTTTACTAAAAATCTTGCTTCTCAAATGGATTGACCGATTTGTACGAAATTTGGGTAATATGAAAGATAACACTACGGTCTGTTTTATGAAGTCAAATTATAATTAATGAAGTTTTTTTTTTAAATATTTCATATTTTTATGACTTGACATTTTTTATTCTGGTTCCAGATCTTTTTATTGTTTCTTTTCTAAAATCAACTAAAAAATTGGTGAAATGTATTGGCTACGGTTGCCAGGCAGACTGTACAGATGTTTCTATACCCGCCGAGGTTTTTCATCGACAGTAAAAGTCATATGACTTATACGGGAGTCTCATTTGAATAACTGAGAATTATCCTTACTGTAAAGTCTTCGAACTGTGCGTAGAGCAATCTTCATAGCGCAATATCATCTCCACCAATTGTATTTGTAGCCGAAGTAATCGTTTGCAAAAACTGCCGAAAAACAAACCTTGGCGTAGCCAATACGTTTCACGAATTTTTTAGTTGATTCTGAAAAAGAAGCAACAAAAGGGTCGCGAAACAAAATAAAAACTGTTCAAGTCATTATACTTATGTTGAGAAAAGACCGAATAATTGTAAATAAAAGATAAATATATTTCATATATTTTTTTTTAAAAATTAAAGTTTTATTAATGTTGAAGCATAATTTTAACAAATCCAAAAATGTAAGAATATTGACCCCGGTTATTGATCTACGCCAGTGTTTTGCCCACAACTTCAACAATTATGGCGATCCCAAAAATGTAATTGCTGTTTGACTTTTAGGCAAATTTAGTATAATTTAAAGAAAAAATTGCCTGTCTACTCCCTTGTTTTGCCAATAATTTAAACAATTATGGTGGTCTCCAAATTGGAATTACTGTTTTGGATTTGTTAAATTTAACAATAATGCCGGTTCCTAAATTATTGTTATGGATTTGATAAACTTGTGCGCAAAGACTAAAAATATGGATAGTTGTGATCACTTTCATATCACCAAAATTTCGTAAAAATCTAAAAAAAAAATAAAGACAAAAAAAACAACTATGGATAAATTTTTAACACCAACACGATTATTATTTAGAAGAGTTTTTCTAACTTTCGAACAAAAAAAAACTTTAAGGTATACGTAGAAAAAATCCAAGGTTCAAGAGTCAACCCAGGTTCGAATCTGGGTGAGAACTTTTGAATTTCCATTTAATGAATATCATCGCACATTATTTCTTTTTTGTGTTAACAGACACATTAAATATTTCCAAATGGTAGTTATTATTAAAATATTCAAAAATTATTAAACGGTTTAAAATTAGAGCTCAATAATCTAGCGTAACACCTAGATTTTCCATTAATTTAAAATTTACACCCTGTATGTCAACATGTTGATACCCGGCGATTTGTGTTCTCTTCTCACTCTCTTACTACGCTCTCTTTGCATGGGATTGGAAATAAAGAAAACAAGAGCGCCCGAAAGTATGCTTTTATTTACACATCAACTGGGTACAGTGCTTAGTTTTGTTTTGGATTTCACTTATTTCAAGCCGTACCGGCAAATTTTTTAAAGGAAAACAAAGAACCTTCATATAAACATTCATTCATACCTACATATAATCATAGCCGGAGAGAATTTAAGTGAGAACAGTTTGCTCTACTGATGAAAGAGTGAGAGTGTGAAGTTTTTTCCTATAGATTAATTATATTAATCTCTAGCAAACTTTATCTTGACTCCTGTTCCGGTGCAGAAGAATATTAACTAATTAAAAACAATGTTAAGAAAAGTTCGATGACACACATTCGAACTTGTGACAAGAGCAATGAAAAAAACATTATGTCATGACAGAGACCTGAGCGTAAGTGATTTTGAAAAACCAAACCGAGCATGCTTTTGTAAGGCTTCATTATGTTTTCGAATTAGTTATCGAATGGGAAATAGAAAATAAAAACAAAGAAAAACAAGAAAAGTGAAAAGTGTGTGCAGTCGGAGAAAGTGTTCGCTCAATAAGTTGGGGCTTTCGAAGGGATAAAAAACTAAACCCGGTGACATTGTGCGCTTAAGCATTCAAGAATGGATTTCATTTTTGAATGTTTCTACACGGATACTCTGGATAAAATTAGTCGCAGTGGCCTACAGGATCGCTCATCCCGCCGTGATGTCTTGGATCATTTGAATGCCATCATTGGCGGTTGTAGTGATGGTGAGTCTTGTTTTTTTCCCAATCAAAATTTGGTTTCCCCCAATTTATTGGCATCTGTTTATTTATTTATTTTTGTGTTATTTTCTCTTGTTATTAGGACAAAATATGCGCACGGAGGAGGTGGCCCGCATAGCCGTCCTGTCTGCTGTACGCTATCATCGTGATCAAAAGGATGCCAATGGAGATGTAAGAGAAGTATTTGTTTTTTATTTGGACATGTGCACATGTATGTAGGAACTATAATATATGTACGTTAGGGTGTATTGAACAATTTATTTTTCTAAAGTCAAACTTTTTTGGTGGCAAGGAAGCATTTGATCCCCTACTGGCGATTAATGTTTGAATTTCGGGAGTATTTTAGGAAAAAATATTTTTTTTATGGATTTGTACGTTAAGGCGGGTCAAAAACAAAAATTGTACGAATCACTCCCTAGTTTTGAAGCCCATAGAGACAGTATTTCAGGAATGGGGAAAAAATTATCCGCGAAAATTAAATACTGCCAAAAAAGATTTTATTGTACAGTTCCTTCGTTTGAAGTCGGATCGTAACATGAAGTATTTAGTTGATTCTGTGTCTCCAGGAGCTGTATTTCCTTCCTTAGTCATTTTTGACGCCGAGTTCATTTTCGACTAATTAACCCGGGTACACGATTTTCAACTATCATATTTGGAACATGTTATGCTACAAGCGTAAAAATATTCTGATTCCAAAAAAATTGTGCTTCGCAAGTATTCACACTACGAGGGCGGTTCGGAAAGTTCTTAGCCTATCAATGAAAGAGAATAGTTAGTTTTTCAAAAATATTTTTATTTTTCAATATAATCTCCTGAGGTAAAACGCTTGTCAGCAAGGATTTTTTTTAGATTTGGAAATAGTTAAAAGTCACTGGGAGCTAAATCAGGAGAATAAGGTGGGTGGTCAAGCAACTCGTACTTTAATTCGTTGATTTTAGCCATTGTTAAAACACTTTTGTGCGCTGGTGCGTTGTCTTGATGAAAAATTATTTTTTTGTGTTGTAAGCCAGGACGTTTTTCTCGAATTTGTACATTTAATTGATCTAAAAGGTTGCAATAGTACTCTGAATTTATTGTTTTACCCTTTTGCAGATAGTCAATCAATAAAATACCTTTGAAGTCCCAAAAAACCGTTGCCATAACCTTACCAGCCGATTGAATTGTTTTTGCCTTCATTGGGGCACTTCCTCCAGCTTCTGTCCATTGTTTGGATTGTTCTTTTGTCTCTGGAGTAAAGTGGTGGATCCATGTCTCATCAACAGCTATGAAACGACGCTTAAAATCCATTTTATTTAGCTGAAAACGATCCAAACAAGCTTGAGAAATGTTCATTCTTATGCGTTTTTGGTCGACTGTTAACAAGTGCGGCACCCATCTTGCAGAAAGCTTTTTCAATTGTAGTTCTTCATGCAAAATTAAATGGACTCGATCATTTGAGATGCCCATGATATTAGCTATTTCACACACTTTTATTCGTCGATCATTTAATACCATATCATGCACTTTGGCTACAATTTCTGTTGTTGTTGCTGTTTTTGGACGTCCACTACGTGGTTCATCTTCAATGCTTGTACGACCACGTTTTAATGCAGCAACCCAATTTTGTACTGTTGCATATGAAGGAGCACTTTCACCTAACACATTCACCATATCATTATGAATTTCTTGTCCCGATAAACCTTTTTTATGTAAATATTTAATGACACCACGCATTTCTAATTTTTCCATTGTAAACAAATCGCGGATGCGTCTTTTGTGAACACCTGTTTCTATATGAAGGAGTTGCCAGATCACACATTTAACATTCATAGCAGAGATGGAAGTTTCCAAAACACTTAACTTTTTCTGTTTATACCGCACTTTTTGTGCTAGGCTTAGAAGTTTCCGAACCGCCATCGTAAGTGTTGCCTGGCCCCGTCTGACATTTCCATTGGAAAGTTTGACATTTTTTAGCATAAACGTACCCATAACGTTTTGACGTAAGACCATCATTTGTGTTGTTTACAGTGACTTGAAAAAATAAATTTGGCAAAAAAATGGTATTAACTCGTGAACATTTTCGTGCGATCATTTTTCACAACTTTCGAAGTGGATTATTACGGCAAGAGTGCATCGATGAACTAAAAGCTTTGTATGGCGATGAAGCACCATCCTATAGCACTGTGAAAAACTGGCTTAATGAATTCAATCGTGGCCGACGCTCGCTCAAAGACGAAGTAACGACCTTCGTCTTTGAGCGAGCGTCGTCCAAAAACGGCCGTTGGTGCCAGAAAACATTGATGCTGTGCGTAAACTGATAATGCAAGATCGTCATGTGACATACCGTGAGATAGAGAAATCCTTGGGCATTTCTTCCACCAGCTTACATTCGATATTGCATGAACACCTGGCCGTAAAAAAGGTTTGTTCTCGTTGGATCCCGCACAATTTGACAATCGGTTAAAAATAGGCTCGTGTCGATTGGTGCACAGAAGTTTTGAAAAAATACGATCGCGGTGCTGCAAAAGACGTTTATAAGATCGTCACAGGTGACGAATCATGGATCTATGCGTATGAGCCCGAAACAAAACAGCAATCGACCCTGTGGGTCTGCGAAGACGAGCCAAATCCACGAAAGTTGTTCGTGGAAGAAGCACTTCGAAGCAAATGGTCGCCTGTTTCTTCGGAGTGGAAAAAGTGCTTCGACAATTGGTTATCAGAAATATATATATAGCAGCCCTCGAATTTACAAACGAAATTGTTATATGATGATCTTTTTTTTCACCGTTAAAATTGTATTACTTAGCGTTATTAAATTTAGTTTTTTATCAAACAAATATTACATTTGCCGGTAGCAAAAAATTGCTTTAAAAATATTTAAACTAAAAACATTTCAGTTGAAAAGTAAGTTCACAATTAAAAACAGTACTGTACACTTTGCATAACTTTAAATAAATTCTATATTTGATAAAAACAGCACTTGACTCAATTCAATGTTAAATTGAAAAAACTGAAGCATAGAGCACCTAAAATTTTTTGATTTCTATAATCAGTTCTTTTATACGCATCATTTGAGTCCAAATAATAGATATTTTCAGTACACCCCAATGTACGTACACTATACCTACAAACAATACCACAGTATTTTATTACTTTGATAAACATTTATTGTGATGATTCTCGGAAATGGTATATTATTCTAAGAAAAATTCTTGAATAGGAGTGAAATATTTTCATAGATGTAAACAAGTGGCGCCACATGATCTGGATTTTTTACTATAAAATGGGATACATCCTCCAATACGAATTATTCTTTTGCTTATTTGAATATCAATTTTTTTATTTTCTAAATTAAGTAAATGGAAAAATTAAAACAAGTAGGCTTAGTCCTATACAACCTTATACATGGTAAAAATAACAACGATCATATTTATGGCCTTGCGGAACACTGAGATTGAGTCCAGTCTAGGTATCACCTTCAGAGGTTTAACATTTATAAGTAAATCTTGAAAATGAGTCTAAGTATGTTTAGATTCGTGATAAAATAGACTTTAATTTGCGTTCTTATATGTCTTTTTACAATTGGTAAGTTGTTTTGACTTAATGGCAGTTTTCTTAACTCCCTAAGGTCCATAAGAGCAAAAACTTAAAATTAAATTCATTTGTGGATTGGTAGTGAAATTTGCAATTCTAATTATTTCACTACCAATCAATTTACCAAGTCTTCGATACTTTGAATTAGTTGCGTTTTTTAGGTATACCGGAATGTTTTGGAAATATCAAGATTTAAGAAGATCAACAAAATGTAATGGGCAAAACACTGGCGTAGGTCGGTAAGAGGGTTGCTATTAAAAATTCTGGTCCTGACAATACTGTTCCCATATGCAAACTGGAACTTCCATTGGAAACTTTGACATTTTTAGCATAAGTTCACACAGAATGTTTTGTCATTTAAGGGCGAATTGTTTTGTTAAAAAAAATCATCTCAGTCAAAAAATGGAATTATCCCTTAAACATTTTTGCGCATTGTTTTTTTTTTACAATTTTCGGAGTGGGTTATCGAAACAAGAGTGTTTAACTCAAGTTATTTCGACCTTTAGGCGATGTAGCACCATCAAAAACCACTGTTAATCGCAGGAGTTCAGTCTCGGACGCCGTTCGATCCAGGATGAATTTCGTAAAGGACGTCCAACTTCGGTCACTTTGCCAGAAACCATCGATGCTGTGCGAGAACTGATTAAGCAAGACCGACATGTGACATACCGTGAGATTGAGCCATCCTTGGTCATTAGTATGACAAGCATCCATAAGATATTGCATGTTCATTTGGCCGTGAATAAAATTTATTCTCGTTGG
Source organism: Hydrotaea diabolus (assembly GCA_963513945.1). Taxonomy (NCBI): domain Eukaryota; kingdom Metazoa; phylum Arthropoda; class Insecta; order Diptera; family Muscidae; genus Hydrotaea; species Hydrotaea diabolus. The sequence continues at coordinate 209,644,567 of OY740716.1, read as the reverse complement.
ATCCCACATAATTTGACGAATGCTCAAAAAAAAGCTCGTATGGATTGGTGCAAAGAGATGTTTAAAAAAGTATAACTAAGCTCAAAGGTAGTGTGAAACATTGTCACAGGTGAGGAATCATGGATCTATCTATGCATATGAACCCGAAACAAAAAAGCAATTGACCGTATGGGTCTTTCAAGACGAGCCAAATTCAACAAAAGTTGTTCGTGAAAGAAGTTCATCGAAGCAAATGGTCGCCTGTTTTTTTTTGGCAAAACTGGTCATGTGGCGACTGTTCTGCTTGAGCAACGTAGGACGGTCAATTGTGAGTGGTACACCACAATTTGTTTGTCTGAAGTTTTCGGCGAAATTCGAAAAACGAACAAGAAATGACGAATCAATTTGCATCACGACAACGCGAGCTCTCACACATCAGCTGAAACGATGAGCTATTTGACCACTCAAGATGTCCAATTGATGGGCCAACCACTGTACAGCCCTGATTTGGCACCCAATGACTTCTTCGTATTCCCTAGCATCAAGAAAAAAATGCCTGGTCAACGTTTTTAATCGCCCGAAGCAACTGTTGAAGCGTTAAAAAATCATGTTTTGGCGGTGTCTCAATCGGAGTGGAAAAAGTGCTTCGAAAATTGGTTTGAGCGCATGCAAAAGTGTATAAATCTTGCTGGAGAATACTTTGAAAAACAATAAAACCATTGCCAATGATAAACTATTGTGTTTTCATTGCCGAACCCGAAATATAAATAGCAACCCTCGTATAAGCGATATCCATTCTCCCAATTGAGTGGATCTAGCTCCGGCCGTTAGGCCCTGACATGGATCAGTCACTTGTTAATGAGGGATATTTTTCCCAGTTTTGTACCCTCCTAAAGTATGAATTTCGAAATACTCCTTTTTATCGAGCGTCTACATCTGAACTTACCTATCTACCAACCAAATTTCAAGATTCTAGCCTCAGCCGTTTGGCCTGGGCGAAGATCAGTCAGTAACACCAATTTGATATACAGGGTGATTCATTCATCACTGAACAAATTTCATCAATTATTCCTTGGCTCATTTCATGAAAATATGTCCATCTATGACCATGCCCGCAAATGCAAGGTGGCGAACCGACAGCGGTTTGAAATTTTCGGATTGGTGGTCGGAGGGTACTAGGGTAAAATTTCTAAGTTCTGAACTAGTCGTCCGATTTTTTTTATTTTTTCTTTCTTTACAGATAGACCACCAATCCGAACATTTTTAAACCGCTGGCACTTCGACCCTTGCATTTTCGGGTATGGTCGTAGATGGACATATTTTCATGAAATGAGCCAAAGAATACGATGGTGAAATTTGTCCAGTCATAAATGAATTACGCTGTATATAGATTTATCAAGCTTTGGAATAAAACAAGCGACTAATAATAAATAGCACATATAGCCATCTATTGGTACTGTAAGCGTGTACAAACTAAATTAAAATTCCTTATACTTAGTAGGGACATAAATACTGTCACACACGCTTTATGCTGTAAAATAAAAAGTACTGAATGTTTTTGGACCAAATATTTTTTAATATATTTATTGATGTCTATTGTATCCAAAAAGAATCTACTCATTCGAAATGTTCGCCTTTTGCCTTTACACACGCCTTAAGTCGCACTGGTCAATCGTCAATAGCTGCGCGAACCTCGTCCATTGGAAAATTGCCCACAGCTCGAACCAAAGCAGTCTTAAGAGATCCAATTTTGGGGTATCTTTTGTGACAAACCTTGTCCTCTAAAACCGTCCACAATTTGTAATCGAATGGGTTCAAATCTGGACTGCCTGAGGGCCATTTTTCAGAGGAAATGAACGTTGGCAAATTGTTTCGAAGCCAGGCCTGCGACGTTTAAGCCTTATGGGCCGGCGCAGAATACTGCTTGAAAGTCAATGGCTGGTTTTGGAACAGGGAATTGTTAAGAGGCTTCACAAAAGCTTCCAAAACGGTTTGTTGGTAAACTTTGGTCGATGTTTTGACTCCTTGTTCGCAGAAATGCAGGTCAGTGACCCCATCGTAAGAGACACCCCAGCAAACCATGACTGAAGCTGGGTGCTGATCCTTTTCCACCCTTGGGATCAGTTTAGATGCTTCCTTAGATGACCGCGCATACACTCCATCATTTTGCTTTTTAAATTTTTCCTGAACGGTAAAATTTTTTTCATCGGTGAATAAATTTTTTCTGTGCAAGTTATCAGCGTGCTTCATTAAAAGACGTTTGCATTTTTCAATCCTATTTTTTTTAAGCTGCTGTCAATAATTGTACGGTACGTCGTCTGAAAGCCCCAAGTCTTTTTAATGATTCGACTCATGGATTTTTGCGTGATATTCATCTTACGGGCCATGATTTTCTGTTTTCGGAGCTGATTTCTGTGAATTCTTCATTTAACGGCTTTGAGGACATGCGGTGTTCGAACAGAGAGTGGGCGGTGGCGGTCTTTTACATCTCCAGTCTCCTCAAACAGTTTAATGCATCGGTAGGCGAACATGCGGCTAATCCCTAGTGGCAGGAGCGTTTTGAAAATATCGCTTTTTTCATTTCACACTTGAAAAGCGCTATTACAGCGATACGGTTCTCATTATCTGACCACTACATGATGAAAGGTGAAACAATTTTAAAATCCCGTTACAGACTAACGCTATTGAGGTTAGCTTTCAAACCCCATATGACATTAACGGGGTATGTTCAGTTCTACTATTGAAATGGGTGTGTTTAATGTTGTAACAGTATTTATGTCCCTACTAAGTAGATGTATCAAGCTTTGGAATGAAACAAGCTACTTAGAAATAGCACATATGTGACAGCACATAGAGAAGGGGACCTAAGGGTAAAAAAAAATCAATTTTCACTTTTTTTTTGATGTGGACAACATCTGAGCATCGAATGAGACCGATCCCATGCCCCAAAAGTGTTCCCTCCCAGAGATATGCGCGTTTTATGAAAGTGATTGTACACCAAAGATGCACGTATTTAAATCTTTAAAATGGCTCTCCTGAACAAAACTGGTTTTTACCCTTAGGTCCCTTTTTATTTTGCGCGTCACATATAGACATATGGGTGCATAAACTAAATTAATATGAACAAATTTTGACGAGTTGTCAAAAAGTGTGGCTTCTACCCATGACCCAAGCGACACCAAAAAATATTGCCCTTTGGTCAAAAGAAGCGACATACGGGTACAACAAATGTAATAATTGTTATTTTGGTTATTTCACTAAAAGTGATTTAATTATAAATTCTAAATTTTCGGTTGGGACAATTTCCTTTTGCTAAGCCACTTTAAGTGGTGAAGGAAAATGTTTTATTTACAAATACGTGGAGAAAACGTCAACAATTTTTAAGAAAGTACAGATGATTACTTTTTGCCGCTTTCGCACAAAAAGTAAACAATACCGATATTTTGAGATAGTATCATTTTGCAATATTTGCTACAAGTAACCATATCTAGTGGGTTATGTTTAGAGAAGGACTTTGGCTACCCACTTGTGGCCTTGTGAAATTTTCCTGAACGTTATTACTTTATGAGAAAAGTTAATAAGTCGAAATATTTATTTCAGTTGAATGCTTCTTTACAAAGTCCCGAGACCTAGGCTGGTCGCATTGTGCTGAACAACTTTAATTTAAGAGAATAATTATCGTATCGTTCAACTTGTAATTGCAAATGGCAGAGCGCAGGATAAAGTTCTTTCGAACTCCTACTAAAGTCAAAGGTCATTAAGCGCGCAGCCCTCCACTGCAGATGTTAATAGAAATTTATGTTTTTTAATTTATCCAATGAAGAGGAACATCACTACAAAATCCCATTATAATCTCTATATTTTACTTTCTGTATTAGTGTGTGTGTGTTTCTAAATTCGTTTTGATTCTCCTACTCTATTTTTAGGTATGTTTAATGGGCAAATACCATAATATCCTGTATATAGCATTGCGCACTTGCTGGGACTGGGGTGTCCGGGATTCTGCGGTCGTTGTGGTCTTACTGGGTAAGTATTGCCTAGGCCAGTGTAAATATGGCATGCTGTGTTTAAGTGTGTGTATGTGTGTGTACGAGTATGTATGTAGTCTCGTCGCTGAATATAAATTATCTGAATTATGCGTATAATGCTTAAAATATTTCATTTGATCATGTTGATGCCGCATTTAGGCGCGTTGTGGTGTACATTGAAAATTATGCCTCATTATACATTTTTGGCAAATAGACACATCCATTTGATGTCATCGTTCAGTAAATAATGATTAAATCACATTTTGTCTTCTTTTTTTTGGGTGTGTGTGTGCGTGGATTATATTGTATATGATATACTGTTCATTTGAAGGCGTACAAGTTGGGCAAAAGGCAACATTGCACAGTGGGACAAAATTTAATAAGAACATTCAATAACAATTATGTAAAAAAAATTTTATTTTTTGATCGAACTGTTAACAGATGCTTTAAATTATTTTTAACAGTGGAGCTGTTAAAACCCCTTCAATCTTTAAATCGATAAGTTAACTAATTTAGCAAGAAGGCGGACTCTTATCAAAGCACCTAAAGGACCAATTTAGACGGAGTTTCCGTCACCATATATTTTTCACATCTAGCTGATCGTTGAGGTAAATAAAGTTTGTATTCTCCATCAAAGATAGACAGATTGTTTCGATACATCTTTTGCTTGTCAACGAATCCTTTGAGGTGAAAGTGTGCCTCGTCGCTGAAGACGATTTTTTTGTAAAGTCACCACTAACTTCTGTATTTTCAACCAACCATTCGTCTTATTGACAACGCTTGAAATGATCAGTAGGCTTCAGCTCTTGAATCAATTAAACCTTATAAGCGTGTTAATTCAAATCCACTTAGTAGGGACATAAATACTGTTACAACATTGAACACACCCATTTCAATAGTAGAGCTGAACATACCCCGTTAATGTCATATGGGTTTTGAAAGCTAACCTCAATAGCGTTAGTCTGTAACGGGATTTTAAAATTGTTTCAACTTTCATCATGGAGTGGTCAGATAATGAGAACCGTTTCGCTGTAATAGCGCTTTTCAAGTGTGAAATGAAAAAAAAACGATATTTTCAAAACGCTCCGGGCACTAGGGATTCCTCTACCGATGCATAAAACTGTTTGAGGAGACTGGAGATGCAAAAGACCGCCACCGGTCGGGCCGCCCACACTCTGTTCGAACACCGCATGTCATCAAAGTCGTTAATCAAGAATTCACAGAAATCCGCTCCGAAAACAGAAAATCATGGCCCGTGAGATGAATATCACGCAAAAGTCCATGAGTCGAATCATTAAAAAAGACTTGATACTTGGGGCCTTCAAACTACGTACCGGACATTTATTGACGGCAGCTTTAAAAAAATAGGATTGAAAAAATGTCTTTTGGTGAAGCACGCTGATAACTTGCACAAAAAAATTTTGTTCACCAATGAAAAAAATTTTACCGTTCAGGAAAAATTTAACAAGCAAAATGATAGAGTGTATGCGCGGTCATCTAAGGAAGCATCTGAACTGATGCCAAGGGTGGAAAAGAGTCATCACCCCGCTGCAGTCATGGTTTGGTGGGGTGTCTCTTACGATGGGGTCACTGACCTGCATTTCTGCGAACAAGGAGTCAAAACAACGGCCAAAGTTTACCAAGAAACCGTTTTGGAAGCTGTTGTGGAAGCTCTTAACAATTCCCTGTTCCAAAACCAGCCGTGGACTTTCCAGCAGGATTATGCGCCGGCCCATAAGGCTAAAACGTCCCAGGCCTGGCTTCGAAACAATTTGCCAGCGTTCATATCCTCTGAAGAATGACCCTCAGGTAGTCCAGATTTGAACCCATTGGATTGCAAATTGTGGACGGTTTTAGAGGACCAGGTTTTTCACAAAAGATGCCCTTGGATCTCTTAAGACTGCTTTGGTTCGAGCTGTGGCCAATTTTCCAATGGACGAGGTTCGAGCAGCTATTGACGATTGGCCAGTGCGACTCAAGGCGTGTGTAAAGGCAAAAGGCGGACATTTCGAATAAGTAGATTTTTTTTGGATACAATATACATTAATAACTATATTAAAAATATTTGGTCCAAAAACATTCAATACTTTTTATTTTACAGCATAAGACGTGTGTAACAGTATTTATGTCCCTTATACTGGGTGTTCGCCGGGAAGGTACTTATATACTACTTTGTTTTGCAGCCATTTTACATTAGTCTTGATAGTTCATATTTGGCAGTCGTGAAGCAGAGACGTGGAAAATTTTTTACTGAAAAATTTTCATAAACCAACGTGTTTTAATCGTTTAAACATTTTATCAAAATCATTCATCGATTACTGTGACGATGAGATCGTTACGTGAAAATTTTGGGAGAAACAACGTGCCAACAAAACGCACTATTTATCGAGTAGTGAATGATTTCAAGGAAAGAGGGTCTGTAGCTGATAGGCCCAAGCATGAACCACAACGCAAGATCGGCTGAAAACATTACTGTTGCTCAAGAAAGTGTTCAAAACAATCAACCTCAATTCGACGCCGCACAGTGTTGCGAAAGCGGAATTTTTTGGAAATCATATTGCCTAAACTGTATTTTTAATTGTATCGATGAGAAACTTCTACAGATTGGTCAGAATGAAATCCCAAACAGAATGAGTGAAAAAAAATTTACACCGAAAAAAATTGTTGGGTAAAATTATCAACAAAAGTCAAAAAAAAAATTGTTCGAAAAATATACAAAAAAAAATTATTTTAATTCTTCTTTTATTTCTGATAAATACCCTATGATTAGTTTTTTAAATAAATTATAGGGTGGTCCGAACAAGAATTATAAACGTCAAATTTTCATGATTTTTCGATATTTGTTGAAAAACTCTGAAATTTTATAAAAAACCAAAATCTATTTCATTTCTTATTTGAAAGGTGGCAAAATTTGAAGTCAATAGCTTCAGTTTTAAGAGAGTTATGCTCATTTTTGTGGAGTGCTAGAATAGATGTAGAATAAAAAAAAATTTTGAAGATACTATTTTATAACACAGGCATATTTTATTGCATTATACAGAAAAATTACAAATTATCAGTCATCTACCAATAAGTTCATTGCTTCCTCTGATAATGCCAGGTGTTTCTTCTCCTTCAGTATTCTCCTACTTGTGATTGCGGGATCAGAATTGGCGAGCAGATAATGTAATATGTCTTCACAATTGTCTTTTCTTGATGTTTTCCTCGCATGGTAAAGCCTTGTGTTTCTGAAGTCCTTGTTTCCTGCTTCCAATGCTTTTTCTGATAGTTGGCCAATGGGGGACCAAAAATGAACGAATTATTTCAGCTCCATGAATAAGAACCTTGTGAACCAATATGATTAAATTATTCAATAAGTGATTCCGAGAATTTCCGTTCTATTTCTATGGAATAAATACTGAGAGGGCAGGTATGGGCAGGAGGGCAGGTATGGGCAGCTGATTTTTTCACAGTTCGTTGAAAACAAATTATGTAACATTTCTGGTTTGGAACTGGGACTCTCTGGGACTTTTTAGATATTGCTTACCTAACCCAAATTTAAAGGAAAAATGGACCTTTAGTCGGATTTTCGTTCTAAAAAAGGTGCATATGAAAATGTCTCAAACAACATTCCTTTTTTTACAGAAGATACTTGTCCGAAGGCAGATTTTTTTCCGAATCAAAATATCTGTCACCAAAATCAAATGAGTGGATTTCAGCCCTGAAATCCACTCTTTTCGTGAAAATTTTGTATATTTGTATATCAATTAAAAATCAACGGGCCAACATAAAAATAAGCTTTATGTGTTTTTTGTTTACTTGGAATGTCTGTGACAAAATTGCATCATTAAAAACACTGAAAAAAATAATCGGAAAAAGTTACTTTTCTACTAGCCGCAACACAGTGCGCCGTGCTGAATGTAATGAAAATGTGCTCAAAATGACTCGCATTTGTGAGGCTAACTGAGGCGGTCATTTATCTGATATTGTATTCTGTACATAATTGCCGACATTAAATAAAACATTTATCAATATAACATCAATTACCCTCATTTAATCAACAATTATAAACAAACAAAGTAGTATACCTTACCGACGGACACCCTGTACTAGTACTCTTAATCATAGATGATGGCAGATTTTTAATGAATAAATAAGACTAAACGATTTGATTAAAGCGGTAATAATAGGAATATTTGCGCTTTTGGTTATGCTGAAAGTTTAGATATGATTACCAATATTCGGTTACAACAATTAAATGTTGGCCAAACTCTTGGCTGCCACAACCACCAGTTATGATAACTAAACATATTTTATGCGGTTCATTGGTATGGCCGATCAATTAGTTGCGTCTGCAATACGATGATCATACTTATCATCTTGTGGTATGACGGACCGAATATTCTCACTCCCGGAGCGAAAATAAAAATCACCAACTCTCGAACATGCCACGTACAAGTGACCATTGAAAAAATGGCAAAATTTATTTCACAGACTTTCTAGGACTGGCTTTGCTATTTATTGATCTTTATTGCGAACGCAAAGCGTTCCGGCAACAGGACAAATAACAGAAAACAACATCAATGAAATGTTGATAAAACATTTAAATCAGAATAAATCTTTACAGAGTCGGCCTAAGTTGCTAATTGTTGCACTCTCGCTAATTGTTAAACTCTGGCCACATACGAGGGCGACCGCAAAACTAACTGGCCTGGCACATTTTCTGTTTTACTAGCAACTTTTTGTTTTGTTTTTTAAAAGCAATCTTTTATAAGCCATCTGTCAAAATTTCCGAAACATTTAATGATTATTTTCTTTGTTACAGGTGATTGAAGTAAACAAGTTTTATAATTTTTGAAAAATGGAAAATAAAGAGTTTCGTGCGGTAATTAAACACTTTTATATGAAAGGTTATACGCCACAATTAATCAAAGATGAATTGGATTCTGTTCATGGTGATAATTCACCATCATAATCCACCGTGAAATCCTGGGTTCAACAATTTAAAATGGGTCGTTCAAGTACGGAAGGTGAACAACGCTCTGGAAGACCGAAAACTGCTACTACTATTGAAAACATTAGAAAAATATTTATGGAAGTGACTAAAGATAGACGAATAAAGCTCAGAGAACTTGCTGATATTGTTAAAATACACGAAAAACATTTTTGGAGTATTTTACATGATGAACTGCACATGAAAAAGCTATCCGCAAGATGGGTGCCGCGTTTGTTGACTTTGCCTCAAAAAATCGTCCATTGGACCAATTCCGAGGAGCTTTTAGCGATTTATCAGCGTAATCCAATAGAGTTCTTGCGCCGATTCATAACTGCTGATGAAACATGGATCCATCACTACATCCCAGAATGCAAAGAACAGTCAAAACAATGGATAGAAGCTGGTAAAAGTGGTCCCAAGAAGGCGAAAACTGTTAAGTCAGCAGGAAAAGTAATGGCCACAGTATTTTGGGATGCAAGGGGTATAATATTTATTGATTATCTTGAGAAAGGAAAAACTATAAATAGTGAATATTATTGAGCATTATTGGATCGGTTGAGTGAAGAAATCAAAATAAAACGACCGCATTTAGAAAAAAAGTTCTTTTTCATCAAGATAATGCTCCTTCACACACTGCATTTTTAACTCAACAAAAACTGGCCGAATTACGATTTAGTCCAGATTTAGCTCCTTCTGATTATTTCTTGTTTCCAAATTTAAAAAAATTTCTCGGTGGCAAAAAATGTTCGTCCAATAGCGAAGTTATTGCTGAAACTGAGGCATATTTTGAAGGTCTTGAAAAATCTTATTTTTCGGATGGAATTAAAAAACTTGAAAAACGTTTGATGAAGTGTATTGAGTTGGAAGGAGATTATGTGGAAAAATAGATAATAATAATTCCAAAAAAACGGTACTTTTTACGTTTGGCCAGTTACTTTTGCGGTCGCCCTCGTAGGCCACCGTGGTGTGATGGTCAGTGTGCAGGCTTATCGCACATGTACCACTCGCTTTAAGCCGACTAGGAACATATCTTAATCTTAGAGGCGGGTTTTTCTACCTCGTCAAAGCCAGCGAAATAAAGAGTAGGATTTTAAGGTCTTATCTACTGAGAGCAGTCATTCATCAGTAGGTGGCTCGGTCAGTCAGTATAAGAATTACATCGTTTACAGCTCTCTGATTTGAGAGAAGTTCTCCGTTGTTCTTTTAAGGAATGTTAAGGGAAGAATGAGTTCACCTTCTTATGTACCATATTTTCTTAGTCTTTTTCTTCTCCAAATATGAGATTATTCAAAGCCACTGTGTCACTTTGAGTTGTTCTCATGTTGTCGCACGAATGATAATGGCTTTATTTCGTTTTCCAAGTACTTTTTTTCGGTTACTTGCTTGTAATATTGTGAAATATTCATAAATATTCATATTTCCAAGCGTTTTGTTTACAAGATACAAACACACACACACACACATATATGAACATACAAACATACGAATATACACATTCAATAGCTGAAAATGTTCATCCACATACACGCAAACACATACATATCTAAATCACACATACATATGCACAGCTGTACTCATGTCCTTACATCCCAACACTTATTGCGTTACGAACGTTGTAAAACGAGCAGTGGTTTAGTCTGAACGCTGTTGTTTTGCGTTCTGATCAACAAGTTTAAGTAGAATTTGAATTGTTTTTCCATGTTCATGCGTTTCTGCTTTTGGTGGTGCTAATGTGAAATCTGGCTGTTGCTGCTCCGGCGGATGATGTTTTTTTTTTTTTTTTTTTTTTTTTTTTTTTAAATTTGGCACTTGAAAACCCAAGCCGGAGTCATTCATGCGTAAATAGAAATACTTTCCAAATGTCTGAATATATGCAGGAATGCATTTTAGGATGTTCACGTTTTATAGCATTTCGTTTAAACGCTAAAAAAACGAATAGAGAATATTTTTTTTAATAAATAGTGTACAAATTTAAATGGTCCGGAATTGCTTGGCATTGCAAGAGAAACTTTTGTTCCCTGCTGCGTAGAGGAAGTGTAATCTTGAAGTAGTTGCTTTCTAATTATTATTCACACGGCGAATAACTAATGGCTTTCCATTGACTGTTTTGGCATTAGCTTCAGTTTGTAAGCGATAATCTTTAGAATAAGAGATTTCTTTAACAGGTTTAAAACCGCATCTACTATAACGCCATCACACTAGAAAGGACCGTAGCTTGTAATGTTAAACAATTATATCCCAATTCGTGATCAGAGAGCAAAGGTGATGTGGAATCGCGGTTAACGGCGGCTTCGCAAAATAAGTCCATCTATCTTCCAAGAGAGAAATTAAGGGTAGGCAAAAGTTAGCCCCTAAAAATGGGGCATCACCTTTCCAAATTCATTATGCATCCTTTAAAGAAACAAAATTATCGTAGAAAATTATATTTTTTCCCAAATCAATATTTTTTTCGTTTAAATACTACAACCACAATATATTTGGCACAAATAGAGTGCAAAAGCTATTTAAATGTGTGACATACTGTTCGACTAAGTTGAAAACTTAAATAAAACTTTTTCAATTTCCGAAACCTAAAAAAAGTTAAAATCTATAATACGAGGGCGACCGCAAAAGTAACTGGCCTAACATAAAAAGAACCGTTTTTTTGGAATTATTATTATTTATTTTTCAACATAATCTCCTTCCAACTCAATACACTTCATCAAACGTTTTTCAAGTTTTTTAATTCCATCCGAAAAATAAGATTTTTCAAGACCTTCAAAATATGCCTCAGTTTTAGCAATAACCTCGCTATTGGACGAACATTTTTGCCACCGAGAAATATTTTTAAATTTGGAAACAAGAAATAATCAGAAGGAACTAAATCTGGACGATATGGTGGATGCGGAGCAATTTCAAATCGTAATTCGGCCAGTTTTTGTTGAGGTAAAAATGCAGTGTGTGAAGGAGCATTTTCTTGATGAAAACGAACTTTTTTTTCTAAATGCGGACGTTTTATCTTGATTTCTTCACTCAACCGATCCAATAATGCACAATAATATTCACTATTTATAGTTTTTCCTTTCTCAAGATAATCAATACATATTATACCCCTTGCATCCCAAAATACTGTGGCTATTACTTTTCCTGCTGACTTAACAGTTTTCGCCTTCTTGGGACCACTTTTACCAGCTTCTATCCATTGTTTTGACTGTTCTTTGCATTCTGGAATGTAGTAATGGATCCATGTTTCATCAACAGTTATGAATCGGCGCAAGAACTCTATTGGATTACGCTGACAAATCGCTAAACGCTCCTCGGAATTGGTCCAACGGACGATTTTTTGGGGCAAAGTCAACAAACGCGGCACCCTTCTTGCGGATAGCTTTTTCATGTGGAGTTCATCATGTAAAATACTTGTTTTTCGTGTATTTTAACAATATCAGTAAGTTCTCTGAGCTTTATTCGTCTATCTTTAGTCACTTCCATAAATATTTTTCTAATGTTTTCAATAGCAGTAGCAGTTTTCGGTCTTCCAGAGCATTGTTCATCTTCCGTACTTGAACGACCCATTTTAAATTGTTGAACCTAGGATTTCACGGTGGAGTATGATGGTGCATTATCACCATGAACAGAATCCAATTCATCTTTGATTAATTGTGGCGTATAACCTTTCATATAAAAGTGTTTAATTTCCATTTTTCAAAAATTATAAAACTTGTTACTTCAATCACCTGTAACAAAGAAAATAATCATTAAATATTTCGGAGATTTTGACAGATGGCTTATACAAGATTGCTTTTAAAAAAACAAAAAAAAACAAAAGTTGCTACTAAAACAGAAAACGTGCCAGGCCAGCTAGGTTTGCGGTCGCCCTCGTACGAAATAAAAATTGTAATACGATTTTGGTGAAACTTGACATATTGTTCTGGTTTGGGCCAAGAAGTTTTTTGATTTCAGAACCTGCATAGATCATTTACGAATAAAACCCCCAATTACCAACTCCGGTAATATAAGTTGTTTAATTATTAGGTCCCTCTAGATTTGTGTTGCTGTCCTTAAATTAAGCATATTGCGTTATACATAACCTTGATTAAATTGTGCCATATTGATCCTTCTTTTCAAAAAACCCCCATGCCTTTGTTTCATATTCACCCACAAAGGGTTTCTCTCGAATTGAGCTTCTGCCGCTTTAAAAGTCACAAACTAAACCGATTGAGCTCAAATTTAGCGTGGTTTGTTTTGAGCGACTAAAAACCGTTTTTACCGATGCTGGTCCATATTGGGCAATCTTTTCATACAGCCCCCATATAAATGACCCTTACGATTTAATATTTTAAAATTTAGATTTGATCTTTTCATACAGCCCCCATATAAATGACGCTTCCGATTTAATATTTTAAAATTTTAGATTTGATCTTTTCCTGACGGAATTGGACCATATCGGTCTATGTGCTCATATGGCCCCAACGGAATATGGTTCTCCGACTCTAGAAGTCACAATTGAGTGCGACTTTCTTAAAACTCCTAGAAAATGCGAGGAATATTCCCAACAGCAGAGTATTGTTGGTATCTCCTGGTTGGCCACTTCACACACAGGAAAATATTAGTTGCAAATCGGTTGGAACTACAATGATTCGGTTGCTAAAGAGAAATTTCGGTTGTTATCACCAAATGTTTGTAATCGTAAAGGATATTTGGTACGTAATACCACATGATGATAATTATAATCATCGTACTGTACTCACAACTGGCCGATCAATAGGCCATAACAATAAAAAAGGCAAATAAAACGTATTTCGTTGCCACAACTAGTAGTATTGGCAACTAATATTTTGCAAACATTTTGCTGTTGTAACCAATTATTAGTGATCACTTAAACTACATCATTACCAAAAAAGGGTTGTTTAATGGTATTTTTTTAAATAAAATAATTCGATTAGTACCGACTTTATACCAATCGATTAACCAAATTGTATTCCATTAAAAATCATCCATCATTTTTTCCACTTTTTCTCGTCATGACCCTCCAATGAGTACTTCATGTACTTCAATTGTGTTTAGTAAACAGTTTTATGTCTCTGACTAAAATTTCAATTTTTTTCGTTGAACAAGTGTGGTTTGTGGATTTTTAGATTTAAAATTTCTCTTCCGAAGTTCGGATACTTGGTATGTTGCACCGATAGTACAGTTTCAATAACTGAAAATTACAGCGCACCAACTAAGACTCGGCTGTATTGATGGAATAATCGAGGTGCATGTAACCTCAATCATTCGGTTGGAAAAACATCGGTTTTGGCAACGAATCTGTTCTCTGTATGCAGACATGGGCATTTTTTACTTGGTTTGGGCCTGGCAGACTGTACAACTGTTTATAAATCCGCCAAAATCGTTCCGATCGTTGCCGAAAACTGCTGAAGAAAGACCTTGGTGGGTTTAGAAACAGCCGTACAGTCTGCCAGGCAACCAAGCCAATACATTTCACCAATTTTTTACATTGTTTGCGAAAAAGAAACAACAAAAAGGTCTCGGACCAGAATAAAAACTGTTGAAGTCATACGACGGTTGCTATATATATATTTCTGGCCTAGATAACACTAAGTGTCATCTGACATTTTCATTGGAAAGTTTGACATTTTTTTTAGCAAAAACCTATTCAGAACGTTTTGCCGTATGACCACCATTTGTGTTGTTCACAGTGACTTGAAAAAATCAATTTGGCAAAAAAGTGGAATTAACTCGTGAACATTTTTGTGCGATCATTTTTCACAACTTTTGGCGTGGATTATCACGACAAGAGTGCATCGATGAACTTAAATCTTTGTATGGCGATGAAGCACCATCCTATAGCACTGTGAAAACTGGTTTAATGAATTCAATCTTGGCCGATGCTCGCTCAAAGACGACTGTCGTGAACGGCCGTTGTGCCAGAGAACATTGATGCCGTGCGTGAACTGATAATGCAATATCGTCATGTGATATACCGTGAGATAGAGGCATCCTTGGACATTTCTTTCACCAGCATACATTCGATATTGCATGAACACCTGGCCGTAAAAAAGGTTTGTTCTCGTTGGACCCCGCACAATTTGACAATCGCTCAAAAAAAGGCTCGTGTCGATTGGTGCAAAGAAATTTTGAGAAAATAAGATCGCGGTGCTTCAAAAGACGTTTATAATATCGTCACAGGTGACGAATCATGAATCTATGCGTATGAGCCCGAAACAAAACAGCAAACGACCGTGTGGGTCTTGGAAGACGAGCCAAATCCAACGAAAGTTCTTCGTGGAAGAAGCACTTCGATGCCTGTTTCTTCGGCAAAACTGGTCATGTGGCGACTCTTTCGCTTGAGCAACGTAGGACGGTCAATTCTGAGTGGTACACGACAATTTGTTTGCCTGAAGTCTTCAAAGAAATTTGAAAAACGAACAAGAGGAGACGAATCATTGTGCATGACAATGCGAGCTATCACACATCGGCTCAAACCAGCGCTTTTTTGACCGGCTAAAACGTCAAATTAATGGGTCATCCACCGTACAGACCTGACTTGGCACCCAATTAATTCTTTTTATACCCGCACATCAAAAAAAAAACAACTGTGTGGTCAACGATTTTCGTCGGCAGATGATGCTGTTGCATGTTTTAGAGGTGTCTCAATCGGAGTGGAAAAGGTGCTTCGACAATTGGTTTGAGCGCATGCAAATGTGTATAAATCATGCTGGAGAATACCTTGAAAAACAATAAAACCATTTTTGATGATAAATATTCACATTTTCATTATAAGGCCAGAAATATATATGTGACAGCGCATAGAGAAAGGGACCTAAGCGTAAAAAAAATATCAATTTTCACTTTTTTTTTTGATGTGGACAACATCTGAGCATCGAATGAGACCGATCCCATGCCCCAAAAGTGTTCCCTCCCAGAGATATGCGTGTTTTATGAAAGTGAAGTCGACGATTCTAAGCGCAAATAGAAAAGGACCAAATCATCAAAATGGCTCTCCTGAACAAAACTTTTCATCAACTTTTTACTTTTTTTTGATGTGGACAGCATCGAATGAGACCGATCCCATGCCCCAAAAGTGTTCCCTCCCAGAGATATGCGCGTTTTATGAAAGTGAAGTCGACGATGCTAAGCTCAAATAGAAAGGGACCTAATCTTTAAAATGGCTCTCCTGAACAAAACTGGTTTTTAACCTTAGGTCCCTTTCTATTTTGCGCGTCACATATAGCAGCCTAAAAAAAAACTATGATGAAGGAGTTTTTTTTACCCAGTACTGCACCGAAGACGTATTCGGTCCAACAGCATTTGGTTCCAGCAAGATGGTGCAACTGCACATAAAGCACGACCGATTATGGCAGAGTTCCAACGATATTCCTAAACAAATTATTATCCAGAAATACAACTTTCCGCTGGCCCCAAGGTCACCGGACCTGACTGCACCAGACTTTTATGTGGGGTTATGTCAAGCAAGCTTTTAACAAAAGAACCAAAGGAATTTGACTGTATTGTAGCAGTCCATAAAAACAATAATTAAAGCGATCCCAACTTCAAGGCTTTAGACCGCAATGAATAATTTTGTGAAATTAAATTGAGTTTTTTATACCATTAAAAAATTAAATACATTGATTAAAAAAAAGTTATTTGAATTTCTTATTGTAGCACAATTGTTGCGCCACCCTGTATGAATGCATTTCTTTTCTCTCAAACTCTGGTTTTCCACACGCCCTTTCTGATATAGGTTAAAAGAAATTTGAAAATGCATTATTTTTAGAGGGAACCGATCTAATTTTGTAGGTTTTATCGTTTAATCTAGCGCAAGGTCTCCAATTTCTTAATCTGCAGTTTTAGCGAGTACTCGTATCTGTAGAAAATAAAGAATATAACGAGAAATTAAATATTTCTAATCAAATGACGTAGGGATCAATCCACCGGTGAAAGACATTGGGTTGCGGTTGATGTATACCGCACGGTGTAACTGAATCTTTGCATTTGTTGTTTAGGACCATGTAAGTGCAGATTTCCTTAAGATATTTTTCACTCTTTCGACCACTTTTCTGTAAATAGTCCGCTAGCTGCTTAAGAATTGCCTAATTTTACAAATTTTAATCACATGCGAAACGTATAAATCAAATTATGAATGAGATCGTGTGGGTGTGTGTGTGTGATATATATACCGACTTATCTATCTATATTCATGATATGGCTCAAGTATAATTTCATAATATACAATTTTGAACATGTAATTATCCGCATGCCGTAACCAGAGTTTAGTGGGCGAATTCTTTCGAAGCCTTTGTGTAAAACATGCTAGGAGATTTGGGGACATGCATGTGCGACGAGAGCCTGGGCAAATAAATATTTTGCTATAGAGGGAAATACAAGAAGCACACACACACACATGTACAAGTATAAACTACACCGAGCGAGTGTGACTTTCATTCATTTGAATTCATAAGGGAAGACTAACATTTCAATTTATGTCATACCCCCTCACCCTCGCAGGCGCACATAACTGCGAAAAAATCGTATTTTTCATTACAAAAAATACATGCGTGCATGCATGTGTGTTGTGGTATAAGTGAGTGAGCCTGAGCATGTGTGTGTGTGTGGATTATGCCGAATGACTAATGAGCTTTTGTGCCACAATTTACTAGACACCAAACCCCCCTCGGGCGTATGAGTGTTTCGCAGCGATATCAGACGCCAATGTATGCGTTACGTTTGCGTAACCGTAACCGTAATCACATCCATTGCCGTCTGTGTATGTAAATGAAATAATAATCATCATACGTACCGGGGCACATACTATTCGAAAATTTATGTTAATTCTGTACTATGTGCGTGTATGCGTGTATGAGTGCATATTTGTGTATTTAGGCCTATAATGTACTCTTACATATGCTCAAGGAAATACTTTTGATGCTTTCCTTTTTCGCTTTCTTTATGTACATAACATACTTTACGTGTTCTTACACTTGCTATTCATTCTTTATTTTCTTTCCTTTTCATGTTTGTCGTGTGCCGCTTTCTATTTCTACAGAGGAAATTTACGCATGTGAGAAGACATTCGAGCGTATTTTCTTGGGAGCCCTGTTCGGACCGAATGCACCACACTTTATTGCGGGCTGGCGTAGTGACTTTCGTGATCAGGTTAAGCCGCTTATACCAAAAAAGAAAAAAAAAATATCACACACTAAAAACGGATAAACAAAGCAAATGTTGTCGTCCTAAACAATGGCAAGGATTTAAATTTTATGCTTTGTTTTTCTTTTACTTTTTTTTGTGGTAGTATGTAGTAGTATAAAGTTGTTCCTTGATTTTTATTAATATTGTCGCACAGTGGGTTCTTAAGAAAGAAAACCTACAAATACGGAAATCGCTTCAGTTTTTGTAAGACTCGCTTCCATTTTATTATACCCTCCCCTGAAAGGTGGATACATTTTTTTTGTCATTCCGTTTGCAATGTCACGAAGATCAATATATCTACGACCCTTTAAAGTACAAATGGGTGGGAGATTTAACATTTTAAATTTGAATAGGCTGTAAAAAAAGTACAGGGAAAGTAAAGGGAAAGTTTGAACTTTGTCATTAATTAATGGAACACCATCTAGTGCATTTTCTTTAGTGAGCTGAAGAATTTTACCGAAAAATCGTGTTTTTTGATGAAGCTAATTTTTATCCCGGCGGATATGTCAATAAACAAAATTTTCGCATATGGGGTTCAAAGAACCCACACGAGACTATTGAGATGCAAATGCATCCACAACGAAACTCTGTTTGTTGTGGATTTTGGGCCGGCGGCCTCATTGGACTATTTTCTTAGAAAATAAGCAAAGAGCCGCCGTTAATGTTAACGGTGAGCGTTACCGCGATATGCTCAACGAATTTTCGTTTCCAAAAATTCAAGAGAATGACATTGGATAAGAAGAAGCCGCTTACCACACAACCAACGCAACTATCGATATTTTACGCACTGTTTTCGATTAATTAGCCGAAATTGTGATGTCAATTGTTCGCCTCGGAGCTGTGATTTGAACCCTTTGGATTATTTGTAGGGAGCTATTGAGCTTTTCGCATATGGTGTTCAGAGAACCCACACGAGACTATTGAGAAACCAATGCATCCACGACGAGTCACTGTTTGGTGTGGCTTTTGGGCTGGCGGTACCATTAGACCATTTTTCTTTGAAAATGGCCAAGGAGCCTCGCTTAACGTCAAAGGTGAACGTTACCGCGATATGCTCAATGAATTTTCGATTCCAAAAACTAAAGAGAATGACATGGACGACATTTTACGCGCTGTTGTTGAAAATCGATTAATCAGCCGAAATTGTGATGCCAATTGTTCGCCTCTGAGCTGTGATTTGAGTCCTTTAGATTATTTTCTGTGGGGAGACACAATTGAAGCGTTGAAAGCTGAAACCGAAGTTGCCAATAAAGGGAGATTCGACCCGGAACAATGGAAAATGTACTGAAAAATTGGATTAAACGGACGAGGTACTGCCGAGCCAGTAGTAGTGGTAGTCGTATGATTGAAATTGGGTTCCATTATTAAATGACTAAGTTCAAGCTTTCCAATAAAATCAGAAATTTGAAAAAATTATCACTACTTTTTTTTACAGCCGATTCAAATTTAACATGTTAAATCGCCCACCCTGTTATTATTGATCGTCGTAAATTCTACGACGATCTAGCTAAGCCCGTCCGTGTGTTGAAAGCACGATAGCGGCCAAACGTATCAAACTAGGATCCTGAAATTTTGCATGATGATGGCTTATGGCCATAAGCTGCATGGGATTGTAAATAAAAAAAGATTTCCTTTAAGGGACTAAACGTGCCTCGCTAAAAAAGTACACTTTTTTAGTATTAGCTTAGTAAATCATAATTTTTTTGTAAACGGACATGGGTTAAAATGGGTTCTGTTAGTTGGGACGCTTTAAATACCTCAAAAAGGGCATAGTTACGGGACTTTTTGGCTCAAATGGGCCGAAATACATACCGTATGGCCAATTTATAGTCCATATGAACATATATTTGCTCGAATTAAAGCAAAATTTTCTACAAATCTAATTTTTAATGTCTTGGCTGAGAGAAGGGACGGACGGACGGGCAGAAGGGGCCCAAAAACGTACTATTCCTTTCTTCTTTTTCCGCTTTATGAGCGTAGAAAGGTTTAGATTTATTTTTAGAGCCTTAGGCCAATTTGCATAAAGGGGGTTTCGTCGGGAACTAGGAGTTTGTAAATGTGACTCACATAATACCCCTAGCTCGAAATAAAATGGCACAAGCCATCGGCATTTGAAGTGGCATGTCATAACGTCCATGGAAATAGTGTCTATGGACATGATGCCACCGAAAAGTCATTGACATTATGACACTTTTAAACAAGTAAACAAAATTTAAGTCGGTAGTGGCCGGCCATGAGGTAGCCTTCACTACTCTGTTATTCAGAGGATAGAGCATCTCTATCTGAAGTTAACAAACTTAGAGCGTGATCGGCTTTAATTTGTGGTTTCTGGAGCTGCAAGACCTCAAATCGAAAACATAGACCGAAATGTCTCATTTCAACTGGAGTAGGAGGTTGCCTCTCTTAACACTCTGTGCTCGGTTAAGCAGATTAATATGTGGCTTTGAGAGCTGTAGTTACTGAAATGGGGAAATCCCTTTATCAAAACATGTCAACAGGGTTCGTCGTTAGCATATACTTGAAGTTTGTGCCAAGTCTTATTGAAATTAGTTCAAAATTGTGGCCTGTACTTTGATAACAACGACAGATATACGGACATCGCCGTATATCTGTCGTTGTCATCGGATTCAGATGTTGATTCTGAATTGATCAGTATTATTAGCGAGAGCAGTATTTATTTCTACATTCCTTTTAGGTAATGTTCTACATCACAGTGTGGTGTAGATGAAAAAAAAACTTCGTAGGAAAAGACGATTTTCAGAGAAAAATCGCAGTCTATTTTTAGCTGCTCTAAAGGGTAGTTTACATGGCTAGACGGTTATCGCTAGATCATCTACAATTTTTGACTATTACGAATATACAGGGTGGAGCGCGGTAATTTGCTCTTTTGCACTGCAGGCTGTGGAGGCACTGTTGGTCAAAGAGAGTGGAGAGCGTGCGTGGCTTATAGTGGCTGACGGGACATTTGTATTCGTCTGCCTTTAAGTTGCCATCATGCATTCGACACGTGAGGAGAGGTCACTTTGTGTTAATGCGTATTTTTCAAATATACACTCGATCATTGCAGTGCAGCGTGCTTTTCGTTTACGATTCGCTGTTCCCCCACGCGGACGTGTTCCTGGACGGCAATCAATTGTAAATTGGGTAAGTTCATTAAGAACAGCAGGGAATGTGTCATGTGTACGAAGGGGACCTGAGAGAAGGATTACAACACCACAAAACATCGAAAGAGTTAGAGCAGCAGTACTGCTATGAACCAATCACTTGCTTTTGGCATTTTCAGACGTCCTTTCTACCGGATTCTTCATGACAACTGAATTTTCAACCGTATAACAAGTGCGTGGTCCAGCAATTGTCAGCACGGCACTATTTGATACTGCGGACCTCTTGTGAAGACAGCCCTGCAACTATACCCCGTGACGAAATTGTGTTCTTTTCTGATGAGGCACATTTTCACCTCAGTGGGTGTGTAAACAAACAAAATATGTGGTACTGAAGTGAAACAAACCCCAGAGAACTTCACTAGAGACCTATTTTAAAGACCTCCACGAAAGCCGGTTCTATAGACCGGATTGACCCGAAGAGCAATTCTTCGGTCAAGGGCTGTCACCCCGGCACACAGTGGCCGCTACAACAACAAGAGCAACTAGAGACCTCTGCATTCGGACCCCGTCACTGTGTGGTGGGCCATATCACGAGTACCATCTTGCCGTAACTGTGAACTCCGTAAGGTACTTGACAATGATACAAGATTTTTTTCAGCCGGCTCTTGAGGCAATGCAATACATGTATACATGGTTCCAACAGGATGGTGCCATTGCACACACAGCGAGGGTTAGCATGAATTGTTTGAGGCAAATGTTTCCTGAACGGCTTATCTCTTTGAGGGATGATGTGAGCCGGCCTGCACGCTCACCACACTTAGCCCTATACGATTTTTTCCTTTGGTGTTACCTGAAGTCGAAGGTGTATATATCAACCGTCCCAACACCTTGGAAGTCCTAATTAACAATATTGAGGCTTAAATTGGCAGAATGCCAGTCGACTTGTTTGTAAGAGTTGATGAAAACTTCAGAAGACGTATGCAGCAGTGTGTGGATAGCGAAGGTCGACATTTGCCAGATACACTATTTAGAACTATGTAATTTAAAAATTCCCTTACTATTCAATATGATTAAAATATAAAGTAAATTTTTCCAAGGATCATAATTTTTTCATTTAATTTTCAAATAAGCAAATTTACCGCGCTCCACCCTGTATACTAAGTATATTCTTTATAAGGTTTCCGGTCAATATTTAAAGTTGTTGCCAACGGAATAACAAATTTAGTGTCTAAAAATATACCGAGCAGGGGTTTTTTCTCGGTATTTTACAAATTTATTACGCTGTAGGCTATCATGTATTAATTACTACGTTTCCTTTTCTACCTAGAATCCACTGTATGCCCTTGTGTAATCCTTTTACTAACATATTTTTGCTCTTTGTGTGTGTGTGTGTGTTTTTTTACTTTTCTTTTCGATTGTTTTGTTTGGCGATGCTGCTGCTATTGTTTTGGATTATTGCCCCTAACATTTTGGGCTGTGCCCCACCTCCGGAAACAGGATGAGAATACACGAGCCATGGTTTATTTTTTACATCACGCAACAAGTCTTGATATGACACTGCCCGTGTGGATAGCGCGTTATGAGCAGGAACGTATGGTAAAGTAAGTATGCGACAAGTTTTTTTTTTCTCTTTTCCTTTCTGTTTTATCTTTTTTGTTTAAGGTTGAGGGGGCTTTCCCCTCACCAGGTTTGGCTATAGAAAACCAGGGACCGACATGAACCTACTTATCTTAAATTTATACAAAAAATGAGATGGTAGGTAGGAACGTGGTGGGGGGCCAGAGGGGGAGTGAGTGATTTTAAAATTTAAATAAACTTTGCGGCGTTTTACACAAGCCATCAACCATCCATCCGTTCGTTCGTTCCTTCATTCATTTGTACATAAAATGTAAATTTTTGACAGATCCTTCTTTTGTTGGTGTTTTGTGTTTGTGGGCTTACGAAAAAAAGGTTGTTTTCAGGCTCAACAAGGATACTTTTAACACCTTCATTTGCCTGGCTTTGTTGTCGTTGTTTTGTCTGTTGTTTGTATTGATGGTGTCGCTGGAGTTCCCCTCTCCATGTTTTACAAGACAGGCAAAATGTCAAAGTTGACAATTTTCGTCAAACTGGAGATGTGTTGGTTAATTCTTCTTGCTCAGAGAGGGAGAGCGAGAGAGATAGATGGACATAAAGGGAAATGTAAAAGGCCTAACAAAGAAGTCAAGGTGTGAGAGTAGCTGGGTGGGCGAGTGAGTGCGTGTGTATGTGAGTTCCACTTCCATGCGTTTATTAAATTATATGCGAGCGTGTGTGCGTTCGTGTTAGTGTATGCCCAGACCCCCAAATTTGCCGACAATCAGACATTGTTATGAATAATATCTGAACTCTATCGAGAATTCTTACCAAAATCGTTACGAATTCTGTTCGATTTGTCTGAGGATTTTTTTCTTCAGAGAAGTAGTTCAGATTTTTTGTCAACCCTCTCATATGTTTTTCGTAACGAACTCGGTAAGAAATCGGAACATTTTGTCAATTGTCGTACAGAACTCTATGAACGTTCGGTTCGCTGGGTTGTTATACACTCACCCTACTGGGTAAGAGGGTATATATCACTTGGCACGAACAAAAAGTGTAACGCTTTGAAAAAAGCATTATGGATCCTAATATATTTTGACCAAATCCGTTTCATGAGTTTTTTAGTCATTAGAGCCATGTCCATCTGTCCGGCTGGTTACCACGATAACTCTCGTTTTTCACTTTGCATGTTATAATATTTTTTGAAAACTCTTTATGGCATTAATAATGAGCCATATTGGCAGAACCCCTTCTTGTAATTTCCCCCTCAAATATGTGCATTTCCAGGGAATGGTCCACTCAGACGAAAAGACAAAAGTGCTTAAGAAAATCTATTTCTATATTTTTAAAACAAATACTATTAATTAACTAATGTCTTACTGCTTATTAATTAATGAAATACTCCTCTTTGGCTTTGTCACAAGAAAATCGGGTTTATCTTGAAATTATGCTGAAATACCTAAATTTGATGTTTTTTATTAACATTTTTGTTAATTTTTTTTTAAATGCGGAGATATGTTACGAGGGCTGCTATATATATATCTGGCCTGATTATGAAACTGCGAATATTTATCATCAAAAAAGTTTTAATTGTTTTTCAAGGTATTCTCCAGCATGATTTATGCACTTTTGCCAATTTTCGAAGCACTTTTTCCACTCTAATTGAGACATTTCCAAAACATTTTTTTGAACGCTTCAACAGCATCTTCTTTTCTTGATGCTAGGGAATAAAAAGAAGTCATTGGGTGCCAAGTCAGGGCTGTACTGCAGATGACTCATTAATTCGACGTTTTGACCAGTCAAAAAGGCGCTGGTTTGAGCCCATGTGTGAGAGCTCGCATTGTCATGGTGCACAATGATTCGTCTTCTCTTGTTCGTTTTTTGAATTTCTCCGAAGACTTCAGGCAAACAAATTGTGGTGTACCACTCAGAATTGACCGTCCTACGTTGCTCAAGCAGAACAGTCTGCACATGACCAGTTTTGCCGAAGAAACAGGCGACCATTTGCTTCGAAGTGCTTCTTCCACGAACAACTTTCGCTGGATTTGGCTCGTCTTCGAATACCCACACGGTCGATTGCTGTTTTGTTTCGGACTCCTACGCATAGATCCATGATTCGTCACCTGTGACGATCTTATAAACGTCTTGTGAAGCAACGCGAACGAATTTTTTCAAACTTTCTTTGAACCAATCACCACGAACCTTTTCTTTGGGCGATTGTCAAATTGTGCAGGATCCAACGAGAACAAACCTTTTTTACGGCCAGGTGTTCATGCAATATCGAATTATGCTGGTGGAAGAAATGCCCAAGAATGCCTCTATCTCACGGTATGTCACATGACGATCTTGCATTATCAGTTCACGCACGGCATCAATGTTCTCTGGCACAACGGCCGTTTTTGGACGACCTTCGTCTTTGAGCGAGCGTCGGCCACGATTGACTTCATTAAACCAGTTTTTCACAGTGCTATAGTGTAATGCTTTATAGCCATACAAAGCTTTAAGTTAATCGATGCACTCTTGTCGTGATAATCAACGTCGAAAGTTGTGAAAAATGGTCGCACGAAAATGTTCACGAGTTAATTCCATTTTTTTTGCCAAATTGATTTTTTCAAGTCACTGTAAACAACACAAATGATGGTCGTACGTCAGAACGTTCTGAGTACGTTTATGCTAAAAAATGTCAAACTTTTCCTTCAAACCCTTGTATTTAAAACAGAAGGCGTTTATGGATGATATACTTGGCCGGGACTTACAGGCTATGTCCGATTGGTGTCGAATGAATGAGTGTATTTTAATGCGCGTAAGACGCAGTGCTGCTTGTTGTCTCACAAGCGATTCACTGACCCATCAGGCTCAGGATGTTGAACAATCAGATGCTCTTGATTTGCTGGTCATGATGAAGATACAGTGTGACGCTCGTTGGGCGAGACATGTATTCGAAGTGTCGAAAGAAGCACTCAAGTATATAGGCATTCTAAAGCGGTGTAGAAAATATTTCACTCTTTCTGATCTTTTCAACATCCATACGACCTATATCAGGCCTAAGATGAAATACGACTCCCATATATGGGCAGGTGCTCCAAAATCATCCTTGGATAAATATTTCACTCCTTCTGATCTTTTCAACATCCATACGACCTATATCAGGCCAAAGATGGAATAAAATCATCCTTGAAGCTACTTGACCGTGTTCAAAGGAGAGCGATGGTACTGCTAAGTGCCAGTGGGGTCAATTGTCTTCCTCGAGCATCGTCGGAATGTGAGATGTGTGTCGCTGTTCTATCGTTATTTCCATGGTGTATTTTGCTCTGCTGAAATCCGTCCAATTATTCCTGATCTTAGGATGTTCGGCGGAAATATGCGACTTTGCAGCAATTCACACCCGTTTATTATCGATTGGCCAGTTGACCGCACTCTACACGAAAGATTCAATTTGATTTTTCCGGTACTGTCCGAATGTAGTCAATAAAAAAAATATACTTATTTCATCTTTGATAAAAAAATGCCATAATGGATGCAACACCCACTTTTAGCACCTTCGACTCACTGAAGCTTTTACGAGATTTCATTAAAATCGGCACGTTTCAGGCAATGGAGGACGGAATGACGAACATGTAAAATTCATATATGTACTTATATATATGGGTGAAGGTATATGTAAGTCAGATCAACTGAAGCTTTTTTGCTTGTTCATGTTAAAAAAGAACAAAACAGCCAAAGAGAAAAAAATCAGTGGAAAAAGCGACAACAATGAGCTTTGTTTGTTGCTGCCTTTTTCTTATTTAATTAAAATAAATGCCTTAATATGTTTGCATGAACATACACACGTACTCACGCACACACACACAAACACATATATCTATATGTGTGCTCAGCTATTTTTGATAAGTAGACAACAACAGCAACTACACCAAGAAGGACAATAAAAGCCAAGATTCAATGAAATGGGAAATAATTTCGTTTGTCATGAACCAAAAACGGCAGACAGCATTAGTATATCACAGGCATATTAAAATTGCTTTCTTGGAAACTTGTTGATTGGATTACTGTTTCATCTTCGTTATCATTTCATTTCATTTTTCTTTCCTTTGGTTTGTTTGCTTGTCATTTCATGCTTCCATCTAAATGTCAATGTGAGATAACATCTTTCCAATACTAACAAAAGCAGTACAAAAAAATAACCAAATTCTTTATAAAGCACATACACTCACACACATTCATACAGTCGTTCCTTATAAAAAGGACACCCGACATTCAGTCACACTCATTGACACAGTGCTAGAGATTTTAATTACGAAAAATGTTTGATAATAATTAAGGAGTTGCATCAATTCTGCTGTCGCATGGATATTTAATACTTTTCGTAGAACTTGAAGTATGACTGTTTCTACGACATTACAAGCGTTTCTTAGTAGCGCATGCTATGAAATAAATCTCTGACATTTTGTGAAAATCGAGAAGATGGTATGTGGGTGCATACAAATACTTATACACATACATGCATACATTAATATATTTGAAGATTACCATCCGTTTAAGAGGTCCGAGTGGAAAATCAGTGGTAGGACTAAGGGCAGCTCACAGAACTTTTGGTAAACATAAACCTCAAAGGGATTAGGAATTTGTTAAACCCCCCTCTGCAGGATGGAGTTTATATTTAATTTTGTAATTCCTTTCTTAACCTTGAGAAATTGATACTATTCTGCGCTCGCTTTCGAATAGTATACTCGTATTCTCGCAAATTCTGAATAGATCCAAGCTAGAACAACGTTACCAATATATTCAAAGTGCAGTCATCGATTCGCGAAACTTTTTGATTATGATGGCTAAAATAAACGTTTATCTGAGCAAGTCATCCGTCGAACCGAGTATATATTTCATACCTCATAAGCTCCAGAAGCTGTAATAGCAACACACACAGTGACAAAATCAGTTAGAAAACGATCTGCACTACAAATATTTGGTTGGATAGAAATACTTTCTGTTGCAACCGCACACAGAGAAAAAAAAAAATAGTTTGAAATCGCTTGGAAATACAGGGTGGGCCAAAAGTTACAACAGGGTTAAAAACTTTAATAACCTTTTGTTTATTTTTTTTCTCAGATTATATATATGTGACAGCGCATAGAGAAAGGGACCTAAGGGTAAAAAATCAATTTTCATTTTTTTTTGTTTGATGTGGACAACATCTGAGCATCGAATGAGACCGATCCCATGCTCCAAAAGTGTTCCCTCCCAAAGATATGCGCGTTTTATGAAAGTGAAGTCGGCGATTCTAAGCGCAAATAGAAAGGGACCTAATCTTTGAAATGGCTCTCTTGAACAAAACTGGTTTTTAACCTTAGGTCCCTTTCTATTTTGCGCGTCACATATATTTCTGTCCTAGGCAATACTAAGTGTTGCCTGGCTCCATCTGACATTTCCATTGGAAAAATCGACATTTATTAGCATAAATGTACTCAGAACGTTTTGACGTACGACCATCATTTGTGTTGTTTACAGTGACTTGAAAAAACCAAGTTAACAAAAAAGTGGAGTTAACTCGTGAACATTTTCGTGCGATCATTTTTCACAACTTTCGACGCCAAGAGTGCACTGATGATCTTAAATCTTTGTATGGCGATGCAGCACCATCCTATAGCAATGTGAAAAATTGGTTTAATGAATTCAATCGTGGCCGACGACCGCTCAAAGACGAAGGTCGTCCAAACACGGCCAATGTGTCAGAAACATGCCGTGCGTGAGATAGATGCATCCTTGGTCATTTTTTCCACCAGCATACATTCGATATTGCATGAAAACCTGGCCGTTAAAAAGTTTTGATCCTGCACAATTTGGCAATCGTTAAAAATAAGGCTCGTGTCGATTGGAGCAAACAAATTTTGAAAAAATACGATCGCCGTGAAAAGACGTTTATAAAATCGTCACAGGTGACGAAACATGGATCTATGCGTATAAGCCCGAAACAAAACAGCAATCGACCGTATTAGTTTTCGAAGACTAGCCAAATCCACTTCGAAGCAAATGGTCGCTTGTTTCGTCGGCAAAACTGGTCATGTGGCGACTGTTCCGCTTGAGCAACGTGGGACGGTCAATTCTGAGTGGTACACCACAGTTTAATTGCCTGAAGTCTTCGGAGAAATTCGATAAACGAAAAAGAGAAGACGAATCATTGTGCACCATGACAATGCGAGTTGACACACATCGGCTCAAACCAGCGTCTTTTTGACCGGCCAAAACGTTGAATTGATGGGTCATCCGCCGTACAGCCCTGACTTGGCACCCAATGACTTCTTTTTATTCCCGCACATCAAGAAAAATGCATGGTCAACGATTGTCGTCGCCAGAGGATGCTGTTGAAGCGTTCAAAAACCATGTTTTGGAGATGTCTCAATCGGAGTGGAAAAGGTGCTTC
Organism: Hydrotaea diabolus; assembly: GCA_963513945.1. NCBI lineage: Eukaryota > Metazoa > Arthropoda > Insecta > Diptera > Muscidae > Hydrotaea > Hydrotaea diabolus. The sequence continues at coordinate 209,615,335 of OY740716.1, read as the reverse complement.
GACAATTGGTTCGAGCGCATGCAAAAGTGTATAAATCATGCTGGAGAATACTTTAAAAAACAATAAAACCATTTTTGATGATGATTTTTGATGTAACAGTTTTGTGGGAATTATTGAAAAATTACACAATTTTCAACTTTTTTCGATCGGGAGTTGAAGATGCATTTTTAGATTTTTTCCTTTTATGACAGTAACAAAAATTTACCCGCCGTAATGAATATACTTAGTAGGGACATAAATAATGTTACACACGTTTCATGCTGTAAAAAAAAGTACTGAGTGTTTTTGGACCAAATATTTTTTAATATATTTATTGATGTATATTGTATCCAAACAGAATCTACTTATTCGAAATGTCCGCCTTTTGCCTTCACGCACGCCTTAATTCGCACTGGCCAATCGTCAATAGCTGCACGAACCTCGTTCATTGGAAAATTGGCCACATCTCGAACCAAAGCAGTCTTAAGAGATCCAATGTTGGTGTATCTTTTGTGACGAAGCCAGGCCTGGGACGTTTAAGCCTTACGGGCCGGCGCAAAGCCCCTCTGGAAAGTGCATGGCTGGTTTTGGAACAGGGAATTGTTAAGAGGCTTCACAACAGCTTCCAAAGCGGTTTCTTGGAAAACTTTGTCGTATGTTTTGACTCCTTGTTCACAGAAGTGGAGGTCAGTGACCCCATGGTAAGAGGCACCGCACCAAACCATGACTATAGCTTTTCCACCCTTCGGATCAGTTCAGATGCTTCCTTAGATGACCGCGCATAAACTCTATCATTTTGATTGTTAAATTTTTCCTGAACGGTAGAAATTTTTTCATCGGTGAACAACATTTTTCTGTGCAAGTTATCAGCTTGCTTCACCAAAAGACGTTTGCATTTTTCAATCCTATTTTTTTTAAAGCTGCAGTCAATAAATGTCCGGTACATCGTTTGAAAGCCCCAAGTCCCAAGTCTTTTTTAATTATTCGACTCATGGACTTTTGCGTGATATTCATCTCACGGGCCATAATTTTCTGTTTTCGGAGCGGATTTCTGTGAATTCTTGATTTAATGGCTTTGATGACATGCGGTGTTCGAACAGAGCGAGGGCGGCCCGACCGGTGGCGGTCTTATACATCTCCAATCTCCTCAAACAGTTTTATACATCGGTAGACGAACATGCGGCTAATCCCTAGTGGCCGGAGCGTTTTGAAAATATCGCTTTTTTTTCATTTCACACTTGAAAAGCAATATTACAGCGATACGGTTCTCATTTTCTGACCACTCCATGATGAAAGTTGAAACAATTTTAAAATCCCGTTACAGACTAACGCTATTGAGGTTAGCTTTCAAAACCCATATGACATTAACGGGGTATGTTCAGTTCTACTATTGAAATGGGTGTGTTCAATGTTGTAACAGTATTAATGTCCCTACTAAGTAGTAAAAGCAGAAGGGTATATAAGATTCGGCCTAGTTAAGCTTAAAGACGACTTTACGTGTAATACTAAGTATACATCAGACTGTGGTACAGTGTATTATGACTTATTGCTGATGTTTGCAATCAAGGAAAGAAGATAGATCCAATGTTTAGCATAACGGTCGATTCAGAATCACTATCTAATTTCAGAACCTTCATTTCTAAAAGCTACGTATTACATGCGATATTGACCTAATTTCTCATGGAGTGTTACGAGTGACCAGTACCCATGTCTGATAAAATTAGGACCCATGCCAGATAACGGTGTATGATTTGGAATTCGGAAGATCCTTTAGACAAATGAGCGAAATCATCTGAACAACAGAGTGGTGTACGAGGGCGGTTCGGAAACTTCTTAGCCTAGCACAAAAAGCGCGGTATAAACAGAAAAAAGTTTAGTGTTTTGGAAACTTCCATCTCTGCTATGAACACATGTTAAATTTTATTTCGATCTGGCAACTCCTTCATATAGAAGCAGGTGTTCACAAAAGACGCATCCGCGATTTTTTTTTACAATGGAAAAATTAGAAATGTGTGGTGTCATTAAATATTTACATAAAAAAGGTTTATCGGGACAAGAAATTTATAATGATATGGTGAATGTGTTAGGTGAAAGTGCTCCTTCGTATGCAACAGTAAAAAATTGGGTTGCTGAATTTAAACGTGGTCGTACAGCATTGAAGATGAACCACGTAGAAGACGTCCAAAAACAGCAACAACAACAGAAATTGTAGCAAAAGTGCATGATATGGTATTAAATGATCGACGAATAAAAGTGCGTGAAATAGCTAATATCATGGGCATCTCAAATGATCGAGTCCATTTAATTTTGCATGAAGAACTACAGATGAAAAAGCTTTCTGCAAGATGGGTGCCGGACTTGTTAACAGTCGACCAAAAACGCATAAGAATGAACATTTCTCAAGCTTGTTTGGATCGCTTTCAGCGAAATAAAATGGATTTTAAGCGTCGTTTCATAACTGTTGATGAGACATGGATCCACCACTTTACTCCAGAGACAAAAGAACAATCCAAACAATGGACTGAAGCTGGAGGAAGTGCCCCAAAGAAGGCAAAAACAATTCAATCGGCTGGTAAGGTTATGGCAACGGTTTTTTGGGACTTCAAAGGTATTTTATTGATTGACTATCTGCAAAAGGGTAAAACAATAAATTCAGAGTACTATTGCAACCTTTTAGATCAATTAAATGTACAAATTCGAGAAAAACGTCCTGGCTTACAACACAAAAAAATAATTTTTCATCAAGACAGCGCACAAGAATGTTTTAACAATGGCTTAAATCAACGATTTAAGCCATTGAGGAAAACTATTTTAATCAAGGGATTGAATTGCTAGATAAGCGTTGGACTAAGTGTATTGAAGTTTCAGGAGATTATATTGAAAAATAAAAATATTTTTGAAAAACTAACTATTCTCTTTCATTGATAGGCTAAGAACTTTCCGAACCGCCCTCGTATGGTATAGTCGGACCTTCGTTATTTGATTGATCAATCTACTTCGATCGTTACGAAATTTTCATATTATATTACACTATAATCATATCGTAATGTATTTGGACAAGAAAAACCATATCTCATTAACTGTTAGAGATATCACGATTATATTTGGAACATTGACATGGAAAGAAACACATTCTAGTGAAATGGTGGGCTGTGCTACACCCCTTTTTAAAAGTCGGAATGATGGCTACACGAAGGAACGACCAAGACCCCTTTAAAAACTGTTCGTAAGCAATATAGAGATGTACAAATGAAACTCCCGTGTTTTGAATTTATACAACGAAATTATTTGTTGTCATAACCTTAATTGGAAATTACGAACGAATTCGTAGAAAAATATCACTATCCATAACAGGCGGTTCCTAGAATCAATAATTTAGATTTCACTTCACTAGCATGACTTAATAGTTATTACGGTAACATAATATTTTAATAGCTATAATCTTGTGACATGTCCGACAGAATTTTTAAACATCATTAATAACATAAGCACTCTAATAATTAGTAATAAGATTGAAATAACTTGGAAATATATCCGACAAATTTACCAGACTTTTAACGATTTTATAACGCTATGTTAACTTTGGATAGACTTTTAAATAAAAAGTTCTTTGTAGCAAGTTTACGGATCTTTCGATCCAAACTGTGCCACTTTATTTTGAAGACTTGGTATTGTGATTTATAAATTCATGATTAAAACATTGCTTCTTTCTAAGTTTCGATCGCGTTTACGTCCTAATATATGGCCCATAATGTATAAGTATATCCCCTACAAATCTATTTTCAGCGTTAACCATTTCCCTGTCTAATTTTCACACAATTTGCTCAAGGCCTTCAGGGAAAAGTGAACTGCCAACAACAAATCTATCGTTAGCTTCATTCTACTTTCACCTAAAATATTGGGCTAAACCCTTAGGTTCATGCCTGTGCCTCAACATGTTCGCAGGGTATTTTATGGGCTTAAAATAAACACAATTTGTAATTTATGTGGTGTGCGTGACATGACGTTTGAAATGTATCGTCGTTGTATTGTGTGTAATCAGAAATAATTTAAAGAAATCCGTAAAGGAGAGGAATCAAAAGAAACCGGAGAGCGTAAGAGGCGGCGTAAAGGAATAGCTATTTATAGTCTTATCAAGTCTTAAATAAGAGTTACAATACAATTTTATTAAGATTCTAGTAGAACTGACAAAAAAAACAGCTACAAAAGGACTGCTGACAGAACCAGATGTAAGCACATACATTAGGGTGGGTCGTACAAATGTGTGTGGAGATATTTTGAAGTAAGCTCTGGAACTCTTTGATTAGCTTAAAATAGGGTGCAGTTTACAAAATGTTGGATTATACAGAAATTTTTTATGCAGGCATATGGGTGGGTCATATTTGTTTAGAGACATTTGAAATTAAGAAATACATTGGCCCCCAACCCTTAACTAACAACACTAGCTGCAAAACGAGGTGCGTCTGAGAAATCTCGGCTTAATCAGAAGACTCGCAGCCATGTCCCTATTGTGCCTAAGTATTTTGTGTGTCTTATTCCCAGTTTGAAGCATTCAATAGTTGCACACTATAGTAGTCCCCCACACTCTATAGCACTATCTAGACTCAGAGGACAAATTTATCAAAACATACGAGTACATCTAAAAATTCTCTATGGTATCATCTCTGAGAAAACTGGTGGCCACATTTACCGCTGCTCACCCATCGTTACAAAGGTGAAAATGGTTAATAAACAGTTCGTTGGAGCCTTTACTTAAGAAAAAAAATCTAGAAGCGTCTGTAGCATATTAGGCGGTTATCTGGTCAGTGATTGCTCCCACGTTAGGAAGGTTAGAATTCCCGAAGAACAATACAAATATGAAACGTCTTTAACCACACTGGTAGCTTATACCCCAAAGTCAAAGGATGTAGGAAGTGAGCAGGCAGTCTTCTAGGCGTTTGCAATGCTAAGTTTGACAAATGTAGCTAACAGCACTGCAAGTACTCACAGCAAGACTTAAATAATCTTCAAGGAATAAAACCCATTTAAGAGAATTTTGTAAATAGAGAGATTATCAAAAGATACATTGGTATCAACCCAGGACAAGTCACTAAAAAAAACTAGTAAAAAAGCTAAAGTCGGGCGTAGCCGACTATATTATTCCGTGCACAACTAAAAGTAGGTATTTGGACCTCCCTGGACGGGCTCTTAATTTACCCAGATTTAAAAAATAATGTATTAAAATTTGTGAGAAAGTTTCACTGTTTATCGTAAAATCGGTTGAACATATGTGTGGGGGCTATGTCTTAATCTCAACCGATTACATTCAAAGTTAACAACGTCTGCTCTGGCACAAGAAACTTACTTGTGCCAAATTTCATCAAGATTAAATATACAATTTTTGGTTTTTTTGAGCTAATGACATAGAATCCAATGGACCTATATATCAGAGAGCTTTATCTAAATGTGAACCGATTTTTCTTTATTTTAATAGCGTTCTTCCTTGGTCCAATAAACTAACGTGTGCCAAGTTTCATTTAGATTGCATGCATAATGTAGCTTCTAAAACTAGAGGCATAAAATCGGATGAACATGTACGTGTGGAAGCTATATCTAAATTTGAACCAATTTTCTCCGATTTCAATAAAGTTCTTGCTTGGCCTAAACAACTTTCTCGTGCTAAATTTTATTAAGATTGGATGTAAGATGTGGCTTCTACAGCTACAGCTAACAGCAAAATCAGATAAACATATATGTGGAAGCTATGTCTGAATCTGAACTGATTTTCTTTGATTTTACTAGCGTCCTTCCTTGGTCCAAAATATGAACAAGTGAAAATGTCGTGAAGTTTGGTCGGGTCAAATCTTGTATACCCTCTATATTTGGTACCGCTATTGCGTACTTACTTAAGCTAGCTCAACAACCTCTTTTAGGTCGGGCCCGCTTATTAAATGATTTATAGGCAACTCGGGTTTGGGCGTATTTCTTCCACTTTCAAATACCAAGAATTCTCGAATCATGCTAAACTTGGTCCATTTAAAGAAGTCTTATTTCGCTGTCTGCTCTTTCCGTAGTTATTATCGTCTTTCGACTTTCATGCTGGAGCTTTTGTTTCCATTCGATTTTAATGCGGGACACAGCTCACGGTTTGATCGGCGCGAGAAGTTTTAAGCCTGCTGCCATCGTCGGAGGCGTTATCTTGAATACCTTCCATACCACGAGTTATCTTTAGTCTCCTCGACCTCTTCTTCAGTCGGCGAATGCGCATAAATTTGAAACAAAAACAAAATTAGTTCTGATACTGTTTTGAAATATAGAAATAACCATTAACATATTACTAGTCCTTACAGCACTTTCTTTTTGTTAAAAGGCATTTTTGGGTTCCCCATTCCAAAATTATAATTTAATTTTTGGATTTGAAACGGATTAACCTTTAATTTGAGTACCCATGTGTCCATATTTACTAGTGATCGTTTTTTTTTGACAATAAAAGTTATTTGTTAGGTCCATGAGTTTAGTTTCCATTTGTTCATGTTTATTATTGAACCTTTTGACCACAAGGACCGTTTTTTTGGTCCACAAGTCCGAACCCAATATCAGCCAAAACTTCAAAATAATCCATATGTGGATCCTTGGCGAAAACTGCATTTATTTGAGTTCCTAGATCTACTCATTAACCAGAGGTCTCTTCTTTTGACCACGAGGACCTTGGGTTAGACCCTTATCTCAGCCAAATCTATTTTTTAATTAAATTTGAATTCGTACTGAAATCCTCTTTTATTTGCGTACACGCCATTTCATATTTGTGACGCGCAAAATAGAAAGGGACCTAAGACTAAAAACCAGTTTTGTTCAGGAGAGCCATTTTAAAGATTAGGTCCCTTTCTATTTGCGCTTAGAATCGTCGACTTCATTTTCATAAAACGCGCATATCTCTGGGAGGGAACACTTTTGGGTCATGGGATCGGTCGCATTCGATGCTCAGATGTTGTCCACATCAAAAAAAGGTCCTTAGGTCTCTTTCTCTATGCGCTGTCACATTTACTGGTGGCTGTTTTTTGTTGTTAGTGACCATGTTAGCTTTGAACATTCTGGCCGTTTTATGACTTATTCAAAGAGTGCTAAAATAAGTGCATTTTACCTATCATACTTATTATTAATCGGTCTTTTAGACCATAGGCGCCGTTTTTATCCGTTTTATCTCAGCCGAAACTCCAAAATAATCCATTTTTGCATTCTAAGCGAAAAGTGTATTCATTTAAGTTCCTATATGGCCTTATCAACCAGTGCAACCCTCCTTTTGACCAAAAGCATCATGAGTTAGACCCTTATCTTTGCCAAATCTTGGCAGTGAAAATTCCTTTCACTTGAGTACACGAGTATTCATATTTACTAGTGGCTGTCTCCTTTGACCAAATGCGTCATTTTTTGGTTTCATAAGTCATTGAGATTTTGGTGATCATGTTAACTATTGAGTGCTCGTTTTTGTCATTCGGGCCGTTTCTTGGGCCCCTTACTGTCTACTTGCCTAAGATCAAGTTTTGAACTAAAATGAAAATTTGAAATTTGTTCAACTTTCAATGGCTATACGAGAACTATGTTCAAGATTATTTTTAAACGTTTTAAGGACCTTAGGATCCGTTTTTTGGCCACAAATGCCGAAAGATGCAGCAACATGTCCCTTTTGGGGTATTATTTTCGTTTTAATTAATTTAATTTTAGTCTTGGCTTGTCAAAAAAAAACTTATGATTTGTTAAGCGAGTACTAAAGTGTACTTGTCCTAGGTACCTTCATTCCCTTAAGGGAAACCCTTTTTTTGCCTTCAAGCCGTTTTAACTCTTAGAAAATGCCGAACATCTCAAAACCTTAAGGCATAATTATGTTCAATTCGAGATCCTTCGTTAATTTGTTTGAACGCTACCGTGCTTAAAACAGACAGACGGGCGGACAAGGCTAGATTGCGTTTATGCTGATCAATAAAATATACTTAGTAGGGACATAAGTACTGTTACAAATGTTTTATGCTGTATAATAAAAAGTACTGAATTTTTTTGGACTTAATATTTTTTTAATATATTTATTGATGTATATTGTATCCAAAAAGAAACTACTTATTCGAAATGTCCGCCTTTTGCCTTTACACACGCCTTAAGTCGCACTGGCCCATCGTCAATAGCTGCACGAACCTCGTCCATTGGAAAATTGGCCACAGCTCGAACCAAAGCAGTCTTAAGAGATCCAATGTTGCGTTATATTTTGCGGCAAACCTTGTCCTCTAAAACCGTCCACAATTTGTAATCCACTGGGTTCAAATCTGGACTGTCTGAGGGCCATACTTCACAGGAAATTAACGCTGGCAAATTGTTTCGAAGCCAGGCCTGGGACGTTTTATCCTTATGGGCAGGCGCAGAATCCTGCTGGAAAGTCCATGGTCTTGGGATCAGTTCAGATATTGGGATCAGTTCAGATGCTTCCTTAGATGCACATACACTCTATCATTTTGCTTGTTAAATTTTCCCTTAACAGTATAAATGTTTTCATCGGTGAACAAAATTTTTCTGTGCAAGTTATCAGCGTGCTTCACCGAAAGCCGTTTGCATTTTTCAATCCTATTTTTTTAAAGCTGCAGTTAATAAAAGTCCGGTACGTCGTTTAAAAGCCCCAAGGCTTTTTTAATGATTCGACTCATGGACTTTTGCGTGATATTCATCTCACGGGCCATAATTTTCTGTTTTCGGAGCGGATTTCTGTGAATTCTTAATTTAACGGCTTTGATGACATGCGGTCTTTTACATCTCCAGTCTCCTCAAACAGTTTTATGCATCGGTAGACGAACATGCAGCTAATCCCTAGTGGCCGGAGCGTATTGAAAATATCGCTTTTTTTCATTTCACACTTGAAAGGCGCTATTATAGCGATACGGTTCTCATTATCTGACCACTCTATGATGAAAGTTGAAACAATTTTAAAATCCCGTTACAGACTAACGGTATTGAGGTTAGCTTTCAAAACCCATATGACATTAACGGGGAATGTTCAGTTCTACTATTGAAATGGGTGTGTTCAATGTTGTAACAGTATTTATGTCCCTACTATGGTCATATGCATTATAGGGTCTTTGCTCAATATTTCGAGGTGTTGCAAACGAAATGACAAATTTGGTTTTAATTCCATCTTGCAGCAGAGGGTATAACGAGTAAAATAAAAAATTGCTTTGACTTCTCCCAAAATCGAACCGCGATCACCACTCTAATATACGAGTACATACATACATACATACATTGAGAAACATAAGAAGAGGAGCAGCTTTCTTTGCCAGAGCAGGAGTTTTTACTTGTTTTTTGAATCACAAAAGCTTAAAACGAAACCATTTTAACCATTTTATATGCATTAGCGCCCCCAAAAAATAGAAAAACCCTATTGACACAGAAATCACACACGTATTCACACTCGCACAAACACGACAACGCTCTGATGTACCCTCATCCAAACAAACACTCACAAACACGATTATTTTTTTTAAAAGAAATCCTTCACGAAACGAAAACAAACAAACAGAAGAAGAAGAACCCATACCTCGAACAACATTATAAACATTGAATGTCATTTTGTTGGAATGTTTATTCGTTCGTTCTATCGTTCGCTAGTTTCGTTTCGTTCCATTCCTTCTTTGGCACATTCAACTGTGTGAGTGTGTGCCTTGCCTTCCTTTTGTTTTCATTCGCATAATCGACGAACGAAGGCAAAAGACGCCGGAATTGTTGCTAACGCTCTAGCGCGCTATCTTTGGCACGATGACTGCAAACAAGGCCAACGCCAACCTTGCCGATTTCGCTGCCAGTGGCGTTATTGTTTTGTATGCTGCACAGTGTTTTGGAAACAACAAAAAGGACTGGTTTATGTGACAGAAACTACAGAAGGAAATAAACGTCGCAAAGGGAGTTTTTGACTGTCGCAGAACTAATTGCACAAGCTGTGGAGGTTAAGGTGGATCGCGCAACAAGTATTCCAAATTCAATCTTTGTAAAATCAGAACATATCAGTCCTTGATTTGAGGACCTGTCACTGTACAAGATGCATTTTAAATTCGATATTGCTTTAAACAATTTAAATCCGATCCTCCTTGATAAAGATGTCATGTTTAAATTTAGCCAACGTGAAATGAGTATGTCCTGCTCCTAAAGATACATATTAGACTCGAACTTGCAAAAATTCCGGGCAGAGGCGAGGATGAATCTTATACGAGAGTAGTTAAGCATATGTGACAGCGCATAGAGAAAGGGACCTAAGGGTAAAAAATCAATTTTAATTTTTTTTCTTTTTTTGATGTGGACAACATCTGAGCATCGAATGAGACCGATCCCATGTCCCAAAAGTGTTCCCTCCCAGAGATATGCGAGTTTTATAAAAGTAAAATCGACGATTCTAAGCGCAAATAAAAAGGGACCTAATCTTTAAAATGGCTCTCCTGAACAAAACTGGTTTTTAACCTTAGGTCCCTTTCTATTTTACGCGTCATATATACGAATAGGCAACAATGTCGACTGTTTTTTACTTGTTGTACGGTAGCGTTTTAGCCTTATAGGCCGGCGCAGAATCCTGCTGGAAAGACCATGGCTGGTTTTGGAACAGGGAATTGTTAGGAGGCTTCACAACAGCTTCCAAAACGGTTTCTTGGTAATCTTTGGCCGATGTTTTGACTCCTTGTTCGAAGAAATGCAGGTCGGTGACCTCATCGTAAGAGACACCCCACCAAACCATGACTGAAGCTGGGTGATGACCCTTTTCCACCCTTGGGATCAGTTCAGATACTTCCTTAGATGACTGCATGGTAACAATTTTTTCATCGGTGAACAATATTTTTCTGTGCAAGTTATCAGCGTGCTGCACCAAAAGACGTTTGCATTTTTCGATCCTTTTTTTTTAAAGCTGCATTCAATAAATGTCCGGTACGTCCGGTACAGCCGATTCAAATTTAAAATGATACATCGCTTAGCCTGTAAAATTGTTTCGTAGAACCTACGAAAACTGGAAAATACATTTAGCTGTCAAAAAAATCCTTCATATCTGCGTGTACCAATGCAATATCCTTACGAACTCTATGTGCAGGAAATAAAAAACTCAGCCAGATCAATCGTATTAAGTCGCAGTGATAATCGTGCCATTTTACACGCTCACAAAGGAGGTTACCCGCGAGCCAAAATGATTGCTGTGAAAACCCCTTTGATGTGTGAGCAGCTTTATTCGGCTTCCCGAGAACCGTCATCACAATAATTTATGTTTTAGCCACTGTGTAACGTTTAAGTGTTTTTTGCACGTTGTCTACATCATCGAAACGAGGTTTTAACTTTTTGGCGCTATGCGAAGGTTGGGGAAGAATTTCAAATGGCACATGAATAGCGAGGAGGCAGACACGAGTCAAAGACAACCCAACAACCCCTTTAATGATAAAATTACGTTAAATCGCATTTTACAACAGCGACAAGTAGTGCAAAATTTACGGCTGCCAATTTTATAACAAACACAACAACAACAACAATGAAACACCAACAACAACGCAAACAGCAATAAACGGTGAAAGCGTGTTATTGTGTCAGGGTGGCAGACAGACAGACACGCGTACGTACGTTTCATCCACACTCCAGCCCTTATCCATTCCCTCTCCCCCACCCTTCACCCGCACACATCATGCGATAACAAGGATTTAATAGATACTCACTCTCGCTCGTTCGAACATCTTGAAAAACGGGTTTAAAGTAATAATTTGGAGCAAAAAAAAAAATAAATGCTCCTTTCTTTCGCGTCGAATTTAAAATGAAATAACTTTGGGGAATTGATGTTTTCAGCGTACGCCAAAGAGTCGGATGTGGGATTAAGGGATACATGCTAACGTAAGACATTTAAGAGGGAGCCATTTTTGTATACACACACTTGGGCATGTGTGTCGATAACCCAGATAAATTTAATTCATAGTCACACTGTTAATAATTTAATTTAATTTTTAGATTGTTTCCTGAAGAGTCAAAGGCTATAATCGGCATACTGTTTATAGTGTAAAATGATCATGTCAATTTGTAACCTTAAGTAAAAACAATAAATAATGTAAAAAAAGTCTACAACCGATTAAATGATACCCTACACCAAAGTGTTTAAACACGCAGAAAAAAAATTATGGTTGGGGTGACAATATTCGAAGGGCATCATACTATTGTTGGGTATATGGTTGTGGCACAACAATATTATGATCCTCACAACAATAGTATGATTCCATACTATGATCCTTACAACCTTAGTATGATTCACACTCAACCATACCATGATCCTCACAACCATAGTATGATTAACTCTCAACCATACCATGATCCCCACAACATATTATGATCCTCACAACAATAGCACGTTTTACATACAACCATATTATGATCCTAACAATCATAGTCATATAGGTCATCATAGGTTCACACGCAACCATAGTATGATCCCACTCTACCATATGGTCCTCAAAATTATTTATTAGAATTGGGCTATGTTGTCAACAATAGAAATTTTTATTTAGTAAATAAATTAAAAATACACTAAATTTAAAATAATAGGAGTGTTTATTAAACAGTAGAGAATCTCCTTAAAAAAAGTAAGCTTTTTTATTAAAAAAATTTCAATCGAACAAATCAAAAGCAGTTTTTTGAAAAATTTTAATTCCCATTATTTTTTCAAAAGATTCGTAACAATAACATTGTTGTAAAACCCATATTACAAACAAATTATATTATATGATTCCCTTAATCATAATATTGTTAACATAAAACCGAAAAAACAATACTTTTGTTGCACCAACCATAGTTATATTGTTGCTGCAACCATAGTCTCATTTTTAAATGTGTCAATAATACTATTGTTTCATTTCAACAATATTATTATTGTTGCAATCATACAACTGTCAACATGAAATTCAAAAAACAATGCTATGGTTGCGACGAACATACATTTATTACAGAGAATATATTATTGTTGCCGTGACCATATAGTAACCATATATTATTTCTTTGCGTGAATGAAGACTCATCACATTTTTACCAAATTCAGGAATGTGGTTTTAATAAAATGTGACTTCTATAGCAGCAAGGCCTTAAATCTAGGGATTTATAAATGGTGGCAATACAAAACATCAACCGAAATGGGTTAATTTCAGCTGAGTTTATTTCTCTCACACCGCACAGCTTGTCTACATCATCGCTTGGATTTTTAAATAAGGCTTTGAAAGTGGTATATCCTCAAACCTAGTAAGGCTATAGGAAAACATTGACCGATATTACCCAGTTTTACGAGGGTTAATAACTGGTCGCTCTTAACATAAATGGAAAAAAGTGATCGAATTCCTATTGAATTTGTGGCTTCTATATGAAATGAAAAAATGTAAAGTGGCTACTCGAAACTACGGGCAGATCAAACCCAATTTGCCAGAGTTAGCTTTTTGATGGTCGAAACGTTATATGCGAAATTGTAGCAGATTCGAGTGCAATAAGTGGCTTCTAGAACTGAAGGTTTTATTTTGGAGAGCAATTTTGTAATTATACCAAACAATGATATTTTGAAGGCAGATATCAGTCCTATAAAAACAGCCCAAGAACGGTGAAACCTCGTCACTGTGAAATAATTTTTCCCGAGTCCTTTGTTGGTTTTTATCACATTGCAGTTTCGTACTAGGCGTATGACATAGTAATCATACGCATGTATGATTAATCATATGCATGTACGTACTGTTTTGTAAGGTGTTTCAAAACTTAAAGTTTTGTCAAAAATAAAACTAACAACACTTTTAGTCGACAGGATTTTCAAATAAACTTCCCCTGAAGGAGTTAGAAAAAAGCTAACGAAACGTTGGGAAAACATGGAATAAATTAGTTTTATTTAATTCATGAAGGAAGACTAACCAATCAGCCCAGTCAAAAACGACATAAACAAATAAAATAAATACCCATTTGGTCAAAGAAGAAGAATACAACTTTGATATTTGTGAATATTATTGATCACTTATTCTATGATATTCACAAATCGACTTAACTCACGTACGGGTTATAAGAAAACTGGAAAATAATTTTATTAAAAAAAAAAACAAATGTACATTTCAACCGGGCCTAAGCATTTATACTCTTCAGTAAAAATTCGATTTCTGAATGACATTTGTGAGCCGCTGTGGTGTGATGGTTATTGTGCACGACTATCATACAAGTAAACCGAGGTTCGATTTCGAGAAAAAATTTCCATTCCGAATTTCCATATTGCGAATCACCAGCTGATTTCATTTAACGTCCGTCCGTCAGTCCGTCCACCTAAAGATTGTATTCAACCTACAGGCCGCAGTTGTTGTCTGATGTTTATGCACTTTTTTCGAAGTAAGCTTTTTTGGACCAAAGACGGATGCTATTGAAATTGAAGACAATCAGTTCAGATTTAAATATAGCTCCAACACATATGTTTATCTGAAAATATATTTTTAGAACTAAAAGCTACATGCAACCGTGATAAAATTTGGAACATTTGTTCTTAACATTTGTCCTTAATGGCTCCCCACAGAAAATAATCCAAACTGCGTAAATCAGAGCTCCAATCCGGCCAATTGACATCACAATTTCGGCTGAGAATTCGATTTTTAAAAACAGTGCGTAAAATATCGATGGTGGCGTTTTGCTGTCTGACATGTGGCCACGTCTTGTTGAAACCAGATGTCATCCATTTCAATCTCTTGAATTTTCGGAAACAACAATTTGTTGAGCTTGGCGCGGTAACACTCACCACTAAAGGTAACGGCGGCTTCTCATATTCGAAGAAAAATAGCCCAATGCTGCCCAAAATCCACACGAAACAGTGAGGCATTGACTCCTCAATTGCCACATGTTGATTCTGAAAATGAGCTTCATCTGAAACACGATTTTTCATTAAAATTCTTTATCTCATGCCAAGCAATCTTCAGCCCATCCAAGGGGATCCAGAAACCTATTTTTAGTTGGATTTGCTTAACATCCAAAAGTGAAGGGTATAATAAAGTCGCCCATGCCCAATTTTTTTTACTAAAGGGTGGTTAAATTTTTTGAATAAAACACAAATTGTTCAGGAAATTATTGTCGAGGTCGCGGCGGCCATGTTATCGCCGCGACCTCGACGGCAAACCTCCATCCGATTGTCCAAATTTTCGATGACGCTTAAGGCATAATTGAGGTTCTATGTCGCTAATGTGCCGCATTATCTCATCCTTAAGATGTTGAATTGTTGCTGGCTTATCGGCATACACCTTTTCTTTCCCCAAAGAAAAAATCCAACGGTGCCAAATCACATGATCTTGGCGGCCAATTAACAGCGCCTCGACGTGATATTCACAGTAACTGCCTGACCGGCCTTATTTTGGAAAAAATACGGACCAATGAAGCCGCCAGCCTATAAACCGCACCAAACAGCCACTCTTTGTGGTTGCATTGTTTTTTCGAAAATCACTCTTGGATTATCATTCGCCCAAATGCGACAATTTTTGAGGTCTATATAGGCGAATATAGTACGACTCCTTAATTCGGCCAAATCTCAAATATGGATACATACTTGGATTTGAAAGAAGATTTCACCGTTTCTCGATACCTATTTTTCCTAGAACTTCGGGAGACGGTTTTTGGGCCATTGGAACCACGCCCATTGGTAACAAAACCAAATTCAACCAAATCGTTAAATTTATTTCATATTAAGATTCGTCATATAATTCCAATGTTTTTTTGTACCCATATGTCATGTTAGAAAGGACATATTTTTCAACACCCTGGATACCCATATTCCCTTGAACATTAGAGTACGGTTTTGGGGTCCTAGGGCCTCAGGACCTCTTGACCACTCCTATTTCCTATCCCAAAAGCTTCCAAGAAAACTTAATTATTAATTATGAATTGTAGTCCTGAATTTTGTTAGTTCCTTTAAGGGATGTTTATGTTCGCTTTGGTTCAAGTTCAATACAAAGCAGTCTTCAGTTTTTTTTATATGTTTCTCGTAAGAAAAATATGTCGCTCTTTTCAGAAAAGGCTAAAACGTGCATACAAAGTTAAATTTACATACGTGCTAACAAATATGCCTAGATCGTCTTAGAATTTAAGGACTTTCAATAATATAAATACCTTAAAGGGTCACATATAAGTGTTTCGAGGTATTATAAACAAAATGGCAGTCTTATTACTTTTAAAGTTCACCCGACACTACTTATTAGAATGGACTAAAAACAAATAATCCCAGAGGCAATTTATCTTGCTTCGAATGCCAAAAAATGTTGGCCAAAGTGAAAATTATTCCACAGCTGCAGCTGGTTTTTTTTTGAATACATCCATAATTATTAACTTATAACGCCTTCTATGGGTATACTTTATGAAAATGGTTTTTTCTTCTCGTTTCACAAACTTTTCCATTTTTTTTTTGAAATTGTGTATTTATAACTCAGACTGGTGGCATTTTGAGTTTTATCAAGAAAATCTAATTCAACAGAATTTGTCGTTACATCCAGCCAACAATTAAAAACGAAAAATGTATCACACCTTAAAATAAATAATTTCTTCTCAAGAAATCGTCTGTACGTTTCATTTTAATTTTATCACGGTTTTAATGAATGTAATATACCCATCTGTTTCTCTGATAAATCAAGAAAAACAAGCGAATTTATAATCAGAATTTTCATTTCTTTTACAGGTTCATTGATATCCCCATTGAATCCTGTGGACGGTCGTCGCCGCTACGTGTTGCGTTACAGGCGAGTGCGCCGGATTTACTGCTCATTTTATTGAGGTAAGCGAAGCAGTTAATGTGCAAAAGAAATGCGATGGTTATCGCAAGCTGAATTCAAGTGAGTGAGAGTAGATTTAAAGGATTTCTGTAAGCATTTGTTTTTTGTTGCTTACTTAGTTGTGCGGTGTAAGTTTCTTTGGCTTACACTTTCAACAGAAAATCCTTGTACTCGGAAATATTCTTCGATTAGTCTTGTTATCTGAAATGGCAAATATAATTTGACAAATAAAAAAGGAAAACGTAAAAACCCTTAACTACGCTATGACAAGACAATCCATGTATGAGCTGCAGCGTAAGATGAAGTTCATATATCATCTTGGGATACCAGCTTTGCATATGATAAACATGTCGAGTGCGTTAGTGGTGAAAATGCTTCGACTTTTAAGAACACTATTGGCTCAATTGCAAATGATGGAAAACTTTTTGTGGTTTATTAAAGGATGGAGAGTATATTAACTTTCCAATCCATTTACAACCCTTCTAAATAATAGTCGGAGACCCTATAAAGCGTATATATAAGTATTCTGAATTGACAGACGTCTGCCCGTATGTCTGAAAAGCAAACCACAAATCTGACTTCTAAAGGTAGAAGGCCTACATTTTGCAGAAATATGAGTTGACGCCCTGAAAGGGTTGGAATAGAAAATGGGACCGGTCAAGAGGTAAACACTTTCCCTATGCAAGGACTAAATCATCCTTTGACCATCATTTGTGGATTTTTTTTTTAATATCACCACAGAACGTTAGGAATTTTTTACAAGGTATTACGTTCGGCCAGGAAATCTAGTAGAGTACGTTTGGATGATTGGACAGTGGGGCGTGGCACCGCCCATACAGCCCTGAACTTATAATCACCATATGTCATGAAAGATACTCGTATGGCGATCACATTTGAAGATATAATATTGGCATAGAGTGAAACACACTCTGGAGGAAAAGTGGTCGGTGCCACGGTCCCTTTTAAAATCCAATTTATAGGCAAAGTAATGAACCGATAGTTATAAAAATTTTATAGAATTAAAACAATAATTAGCAAATTTGTATAGGCTATGTTGTACCATAAGTGGACAAACGTGCGTGGCAACGCCCATTCAACTCTGATATTGGTCCATTCAACTCTGCGTGGCAACGCCCATTCAACTCTGATATTGGCATGGAGCAAAACACAACCTGGAGGTAAAGTGGTCGGTTGCTCGGCCTCTTTAGAAATCCTAATCATAGGCAGAGTAATAGACCAATCGCTATAAAATTTTACAATAATGAAATCAATGATTTGTATAGACTATGTTGTGGTAAAATTGGACAAAAGGGCGTGGCACCGCCCATTCGACTCTAACTGTTGAATGGCTACATATCGTGAACTATTTTCGATATGTCGATAGTAGTTGGTATACATATATAATGATGGAGTGAAAGAAACACATCGTGAACGGTGAGGGCGTTGCTACACCGCTCTAAAAAAACTATAAAACTTGGCCCGATCAAACTTTCAAACGTTATTTGTCCACTTGTTTTAAAATCGCAATGACACAAAAGCATTTTTTTAAACCACAAGAAAAAGAACGATGTTGACAAAGAGTACACTTAAGGTCCTAGGGCGCACTTGAGGCGGTTTATCCTAAAGACCGTTCGAAGCCGGCGTTAAACAGTAGGCCCAGGTCAGTGAGTTTAAGAAATTTATCGTGAACAGCGCAAAGAATTGAAATATGTTCCCCTTCTTCCTTAAAGGCATTTTGTGAAGTGGTAGGATTTGAGGTCTACAAATTCCTCCACTTCCTCAACGTTACAACTATTGGCTGAAACTTTTTCTCCCTTGCCTTCGTTGGCTGTCAAAAAGTTGTCAGCATGAACTTTGGCTTTCCTCATTAACCACCAGACCCATTTAAGACGACTCTAATTTAATTATTGTAAAAGCCCCATTGACGATTCTAATTTGATTGTTGTAAAAACCCCATTGTTATCTCGTTCTGTTTTTCTGACAATACGTATTTATGTCGTCTGTATACTCGAGGAGGATATGGTTCTTGTTGTTAATTGTGCCCGTTTTATTAACTTTTGCATTTCCCTGAAATCTATCAAAATGTTGCAGAGGCTACACGATAAGCTCTTACCCTGTCTGAGCCCTATTATAGTCTTCAATGGTTTGATGATTCAAATTCTTTAGAAAACTCCACTATTTCTGAGTGCCCATTTGTGTATGTTCGAAAAGATTTTTTTCTATTTTCAACACGCTAAGCACCTTTCTCCTTTGTGTCAAGGCCTTAAATTTCTTCGATTCGTAAAATTAATGTGATATACTGATTCGTGACGAAATGTTATTGTCTTTCAATACCCATATGTCCATAGTTTAAGGAGGCCGATTTTTGGGTCGTAGGTACTATAAAGGCGTATATAGTGCGACTCCTAAATTGGTGCAAAACTCAACTTTGGGTACGTATTTGGATTTGCGAGAAGATTTAACCGTTTCTCAAAACCGATATGCCCCCGAACATTAAAGGACGGTTTTTGGGCCCCTCAGTCCATAGACTACGTCCATTGTTTAAGGCCTTCAATTCAGACAATTCAGCCAAATCGTACAATTTATTTCATAGTCAGATTCCTCAGACAATTCCACTGTTTTTTTTAGTATCCATATGTCAATGTAAAAAGGGACATATTATTAAGCACCCCAGGGGCCTTATCTCCTAGGGCCAATGCCTCTAATTTTTTAAAATCGTAAAATTTATGTGATATTCTGATTTGTGACGAAATTTTATTGTCGAGGGAAGATGTTAAGCAATGGCAGAGACGATGTTCAGTTGTCGCAAACTCCTCTTCATTATCGAAACTTCCACCGATGTCGTTGTGTGGCACTCGCAGTCTCCGCAGTTTTAGCTTTTATGCCCAAATTGAAAATCGCAACAAAGCTTCTGAGAAGTATCCGCTAGTCTTCTTATGGTCTCTATGATATGAGCTACAATTTTCCCACTAATCATTGCAATGCTATAGGGTTTTCACGATATAAGCTGCTTAATATGGCGTGGGGGGTGTCAATATTACCCCTACATTACCTTCATTGTCGCAATGTTCGGTTAACCCATAATAGGGTAACCGACCAATGTTTTGCTATTTTCTCTAGAGACATTCGGCATTCTTAAAGAATTCTCGGAGGATATAATGACCGCCTTGTTGTCAGTAAATACAAAAATATCCCTACACCCGATAGTACTGAAATTGCCGCGCGAAGGTTCCGATGAATGAATGTGAGTACGACACAGTGAAAGAAAGTTCAGACTTTCCAGAATGCCGCCCAGAGATCATCAACAGGGTGTATCCTTATGTCTTCATGAGGGGATAAAGGTCCTTACCCGTGAGCAGACATAATTTCTTGTTGTCTAAGCTGTATCTGCTTATGATCCCTGGGTTTCTGAACATTGCGACAATGAAGGTAATTGCATCTTCGCACTAGTCATCCCAACCACCATCTCATGGACTTGATGCCTCTGCCACCGGGTACAATCTTCATGATCTAGAGAGAGAGATAGGTCCAGCGGTACAAGAGAGAGCCTTTAAATCGTTAAAACTATCAGGAAGGTCTGAACGACATCCACGCTGATGAAGTCGCAGCAACCATTTTCAGCTATGGAGTGAATGTAGTGCTAGAGCAACATTCCACGGAGCCTCAACTCAATTCATATTAGGCGCAAATTGATACTTTTGTTCCGGACAATTGTCCCGCAGTAGTCATCCCAGGGACCTTATGACGTGCTGCAACTCTTAAATTGTTCGGCCAAGCCTACTCAGCTGACCTCCAGCTCTCTTTGAACGCATCCAGTTTAAATGGCGCGTTTCCTTCACCAGTATCCCCAGTAGACGAACAGGGCTTTAAAATAAAATATATTGGTTTTACAACAACAGCTACAACCATAATTTTGGCTTAAATAGGGCCACCATAGTCCGGTAGGTTGTGGGACAAGGAACTCTCAGTTAGATTTAGAATTATATCATGTGCAGCTCATGGATTTGAGTGAAGTTCTTCCTTTGTACCCTAATGGAATGCTGGGGGAAAGACATTTGTACAAATCAAAGGTATTTATAGGTTTGCACGAAAACTTATTTAAAACAATGATGGAATTACTTAAATTACGAGTAATTATCTCAGCGTCTTATTAAGAAATAAGCGGAAAACTTCTTTCAAACCAGCGAGAAGTCCAGAACATAATTTTTATACGACTTGACAAGACTCTTTTATTTAATACCGGCTCCAAACGGCTTGTGAATTTTAAGAGAGCCTTATACGTGGCTTTTTGATCAAGCTCTTACTCGAGAAGTCCTGTCTGGCTACAAGGTGGAAACTCCCTTGCTGAAAAATAATATATTTCCTTAAAAGAATTTAAGTCCAGGTTTACTTATGTAGTTTTGGTTCACCCTAACCATGGCGGAGCTTCGACATAATTAATTTCTTGCATTTAGACATTAATCTAAATTAGAGTTCAATTGTTATCGCATTTATCTTCCATAATCTTCTTAGCTCTACACTTTCCATTTTCATATTATTTTAAATTTTCTAAATAATCCAATTAATTTTGAAAGCGTTCTTTTATTCCGACCAATCAATTGCGTAATTTGTGCAAAGATTTCTTCCATTTCAGGCAAATTTCACATATGCCCGGAAACCACAAAAGCTTCACATTATGACAACCTCGCCTCCTTCCCCAATGTCTCCTTCTAATTGAGTAGAATTTAATTGATTTTGCCATCAACCCTAAGGCTGTCAACTTGTCGCCCGGGCGATGGCGTTTACCTACACATGCCGTCTGTAAGTTGCAAATCCCGGACATGTGTGTTGTAGGGTACGAGCTTGTATGGGTATGGCAAACCCTATTTTTAACAATAACAACAACACACCAGCCATGTTCAAGTACAAGAACGAGTACGTACACTTAAATATGTATAACAGCTACAGCAGATATCGCTCATATGCATGCTTGCCGGTATCCTTGAGATATAACAACCAATCCACAAATATGTACGTATGGATGTGTGAGAGGATATATCTACATAAAAAAACTCACATACACCAACAACAAAATGTATATAAAGTACAGCAAATCCATAAAAGATACGAGTACTCCTCGTACTATGCATAGAATATACATGAATAGAAAGGCAAGAAAGAAAACTGCATCTTGCCTTCCTCTTCGAGTGTGTGTGTGAGTTGTTTGCCTTTTTTCCCAGCTTATGTATGTGTAGCTACAAACGACAAGCAAAACAAACATCTTCATTATGTGTCAGTGTGTTGGTACGTTTGCATGTGCTAAGCACAGCCAGTCTCCAAAATGTCTCGTGGCTCGAAGGATGTTTTTTCAGTTTCCTTTTTTTGTGAACATAAGACCCGGATATCAACAAGAATGCTGCTGTATTGCAACTATGGTTGACATTTTTATATTCTGTCGCTTGGGGTTTTTTTGGGTGGAGAATTTGCTTAGTATTCGCTTGTTGTATTTTACATCCTCCTTACAATATTTATTTCAAAAAATATTGTGTCAGCATCCGTCAGTCCGACAAGACCACAGTTGTAAATCAATCGCTCAAATCAATGTCAAATCAAAAAGGGAATAAAATTATGAAATTTTGGTAATTATGATGTGACCCTCTCGGTCGGCAGAGGCGGGTGTGAGAGGCGTTGGGATCGTTAGTTCAGTAAACTCATATATACATATATACTTTATAGATTCATTGATCAATATATTTTAAAGCACCCGAAACCACCATACTGTGGTGCCGGGATATGCCGTCGTTTGCAAAACTCTAAAGGAAAAACTACTGGACAAATTAAGTTCGGCCTGTCAAAGCTTTTATACCATCCATGATGGAATAGGTTTAATATGAACATTTTGTCAAGGGGTCGTGGCACCGGCCTTTTTTATATCAGGGTGTGTTTCTTTCTCTGCTAATCATATATACACTCAGAGAAAATATATGGTTATATATGGCCACGACAACAATAGAATGTTCTCTGCAATAAAAGTATGTTCGCCGCCACTACAGTCTTATTCTTTGAATGTCATTTTGATATTAGTATGATGCCGCAATATTAATATTGTTGAAATATAACAATAGTATTATTTTCAAATTAAAAAAGGTAGCAACAATATATATATGGTTGGTGCGACAAAAGTATTGTTTTTTGGGTTTCATGTTAACAATAATATGATAACGGCAATCATACCGTATGATCACGCAGAAAATAAGTATGGTTGGGGTGACAATATTCGAAGAGGATCATACTATTGTTCGGTATATGGTTGTGGCACAACAATATTATGATCATTACAACAATAGTATGGTTCACACACAGCCATACTATAATTCCCACAACAATATTATGGTCCTCACAACAATAGAATTATTCACGCACAACCATACTATGGTCCCCACAACCATATTATTATTCACACTCAACCATACTATGATCCCCACAACCATATAATGATTCTCATAACCATAGTATGTTTAACATACAACCATAGTATAATCCTCTCAACCATAGTATGATTCACACACAACCATACTATTATCCCCAGAATTCCCTGACAGGATTGGGCTAAGTTACTGTTCAACAATAGAGATTTTTATAAAGTAAATTATGTCAAAATAATTAAACTCTTAATAATAGGAGTGGCTTTTCAACAGTAGATAAAATTTACTTATTAAAATTATATCAGTTATACTAATCGAAAGTAGTTAAAATAATTTACATATAAAAATAATATGATTGCGTAAGATTCGCAAAAATAACATTGTCAAATTAAAAAACAAATCGATCTTGCTGGTATGATTACCGTAATTTAATTATTGTTAACATAAAACCCAAAAAACAATACTTGTGTCGCACCAACCATATTTATATTGTTGCTACAACCATATTTCCATTTTTAAATTTGGCAACAATACTATTGTTACATTTCAACAATATTAGTTTTGCCGCAAACATACTATTGTCAAAATAAAATTCAAAAAACAATACTATGGTTGCGACGACCATGCTTTTATTGCAGAGAACATACTATTGTTGCCGTGACCATATATTAACCATATCTTTTCTCTGCGTGATTGTAGTTTTTATAAATTCGAATATGATTTTTGGAACAATATTATTGTTACCAATCTTACGCAATACAATAAGTTTTTGTATTTAAATTAATTTTTTTTTCATTACAAACTGCTTTGGATTTGTATATCTAAAATCTTTTTAAAAAATGAAACGCTATCGTTTTTTAAACGGATTTTTTCTACTTATATTTATCAAGCTTCGATCCATGCCAACATCATATGTCCCTTGTCCAATATCACCATAATATACTCTAAATAATTTCCTAGACATTCTGTTAAAATTTCTATTGATAGTTCATGAACTATTTGATTTTCAAATTCAGGGTTGTAAGGGCGGTTCCACGCCCTGTGTCCAATCTATATATATAAAAGTTGTTGCGTTACCGACAGACTGATCACTGCACAAGCTAAATGGATAACGCTAGAATTATAAGATTTGTTTTGACAAGTGAAAAGCGGTTTTGACAAATTCATAATATGTGATGCGCAAAATAGAAAGGGACCTAAGGTTAAAAACCAGTTTTGTTCAGGAGAGCCACTTTAAAGATTAGGTCCCTTTCTATTTGCGCTTAGAATCGTCGACTTCACGTTCATAAAACGCGCATATCTCTGGGAGGGATGCTCAGATGTTGCCCACATCAAAAAAAGAAAAAAAAATGAAAATTGATTATTTTACCCTTAGGTCCCTTTCTCTATGCGCTGCCACATATTAGGAAATAATTTGAAGCTAAAAACTTGTACTACGGGTAAAATGGGAATTTTTTGTACTTTTTTAAATCCTTGAATACAAAATTTGGGTAGTATACATATTGATAATGCTGACAATGAAAAGTAGGGAAATTTTTAATTTAAATCAAATCAGGATGACGTAGAAACTACGAGTGGGACCAGAAGGAAAAAAAGGCGCTAAACGAGAAAATTATCAAAGAAAGAGAAATACAATATTAAATCAGCAGAAACGCATAGAAAAGAGAAATGGCAATAACAAGGCCAACAAAAGAAGAAGCACAATCTTACGAGTATATCACAAGAATGACATAGAAAATAACCTAGTTGCATTTTCTATGTCATTCTTGTGATATAAGATTGTGCTTCTTCTTTTGTTGGCCTTGTTATTGCCATTTCTCTTTTCTATGCGTTTCTGTTGATTTAATATTGTATTTCTCACTCTTTGATAATTTTATAAACCGGACAAAATCAAGTGTGCCAAAATAAACCAATAGGGCGAAATATAAAAATGTTAGAAAAACATTATTTAATCTACAGGACATAGCAAATCAAATCAATCATATCAATATAAGTGCTAAACCAATGTAAAATCAACAGCATGGCATAGAAAATAGAAATAGGTATAAAAAAAGGTCAAAAGGAGTGAATATAAAAAGTAAAAAAGTAAAAAAGTCATACAATATTAAATAAACAGGATGATGTAAAAATCGAACACAAATAGGAATAAAAAACGGGGAAAATCGGCAAAATATCGATAAGCTAGTAAAACTATATTGAATTCACAGGATGGCATAGAAAATAGAAATAAGGATAAGAAGGCATAAAAAGGGGGCCAAATTGAGCGAACTATCAAAAAGTGAGAAAAACAATATAAATTTAACAGGTATAACAAACAGCGAAATGAAAAAAGGGGAAAACAATATTAAATCAGCATGATGACTTATAAATCAGAAATGAGGTTCAATGGGGTCGAACAGAAAATTAACAGGTTGGCGCACTGTGGCTGACATTTTGATTTCGTTGGCCGAAATTGTAATTTTTTTGTCAACGATTTTTAAAATTTTTACGCCATTTTGTAGCTTAAACTATTGCTAACTGTGGGCGTGGCATGCTGCCAAACTCAACTGTTTATTTAATTTCAGAAAAAGGTGTTTTTTTGTTGTTTTTTTTATCAAAAATAAATGGTTACTACTCGCAAGCTATCGTCGATACTGGCCTGCGGTCTTTTTTATACTGTTGGTAGGATTATAGTCTTTAGTTGTAAGTGGTCACAGCTCTAGCGTTTAATATTAAGGGCGTTATGAAATATTTATGAAACTACTATATTTTTCTCAAATTTAAACTTTAGTGGAATAGAACTTCTAGGGAACAAAAGGGAACAAGAAACGTGTACCACCGGATAAAGGTGAAAGTGTCTTCTTTAACCCTATATATACTTTTGTACCCGCCACGACCCGCCGGTAGAACACTTTTTTATTTTAATGAAATAACTCTAAAAAATTCAAATTACGATAATTTAAAGAGTCCTATAAGTACTCGTGAACAATGGTGTATTAAATATGTGCTTTAGGTATTTTATAGCTTATAATGAAATAATTAAATAGAATACCTGCGAAAGGGTTTTATGGCTTTGTTTTGATCGGCAAAAAATAAGTCATAAAATTATCACAATAGTTTCTACAGTAGACATATGATCTCTTTCTAAATTTACCTGTTATCAAATTTTAGGGTCAACCAAATTCATAAACAATTTTATAAGTGTGTCAATAATTGCAACATTAAACCACTAAAGATAAAAACTACCCCATACTGGCGAGATACTAATTAGTTTTACCTGATATTAAGGTCTTGGTAACAAGTGCAGTTTTGTTCAATTTAAGTACTACCTGCTATGAAATTAAAGATCAATGTGTGAGTATCATGTCTCTAAAAATCTATACAATTACCGATTCGATAAGTGTTTACACAGTAATAAGTTAATCCTTTAAGGCCCATTTAGTCTCGACGGTTGACGGTTGACGGTAGATTCTGCAACCTGCAGAAGTCTACCGTCGTCAACCGTCAAACTGTAGTTATCTCCCTCTAACACATGCAAAATGCAACCCTCAACTGAAATAGCTGATTGCCTACCGTCAACCGTCCACCGTCAACCGTCAAGACTAAATGGGCCTTTAAGTGTACGGACGTATATATGTAAGTGATAAAACATAACAGACGCAAATAAAAATATTCAGACAAATATGGAGAGCTTCAGTTATAAAGAACTGGTCGAAGCGTATTTTAATTTCTATTTGCGCTTAGAATCGTCGACGCGCATATCTCTGGGAGGGAACACTTTTAAGGCATGTGATCGGTCTCATTCGATGCTCAGATGTTGTCCACATCATCTGTCACATATGGTACAAAAAGCAAAAACCTCCCAAAAAACTACAATGTACTATTTTTTCCGAAGTTGACTTTTTACCTTTTGGCTGATCTGGCAAAATTTCTATACCAACCGTTTTATTCAGCACATGTTTTTGCAAAATTTCAGCCATGTGCTTAGACAGACGAACGGATATGATAACTAACATCTTAGAATTGTTGGGGCGAATCAAAATTTATAAATTTTATGGGGTCTCCGACCAATTTGTCGAGGTGTTGCAAACAGAATAACAAACTGAATGTTCCCTCTCTTTAATCACGCAGAAAAAAGTATGGTTTTGGTGACAATATTCGAAGAGGATAATACTATTGTTGGGTATACGCTTGTGGTACAAAATATTATGAGCCTCACAGCAATAGTATGCTTAAAATACAACCATACTATGATCCTCACAACAATAGTATGATTTACACATAACCATACTATGATCCCCATAGTATGATTCACACTCAACCATACTATGATGTCCACAACCATAGTATGATCCTCACAACTATCGTATGTTTCACATACAACCATAGTATGATCCTCACAACCATAGTGCGATTCACACGCAACCATGTTAAGATTCCCACAACCATAGTATGATCACACACAATTATAATATGATCCCCAATATAATTTATTAGAATTTGTTTTAGTTGTCGACAATGGATTTGATCCCCAATATTATTAATTAGAATTGGTTTAAGATATCAACAATAGATTTGAATTATGAAAATTATTCAAAAATATATTAAATTCATGACAATAGGAGTGATTTATTTCACAATAGAAAAAATAAGTTTAAATAAACGTAAGGGTTTTTATTAAAAATATTTCAGTTAAACAAAGCTAAAGCAGCTTGTTTAAAAAATTTTAATTTTGATAAAAAATATTATAGCATTAGATCCGTAACAATAACATTGTTCTAAATAGCAAATTTAAATGAAGAAAAATTACAATCATACAGTATGATTGCTGTTATCATATTATTGTTAATATAAAACGCAAAACACAATACTTTGTCGCACCAACCATATTTATATTGTTGCTATAACCATATTTTCATTTTTAGATTTGGCAATAATACTATTGTTACAGTTCAACAATATTAATATTGCAGCAATTATACTATTGTCAAAACTAAATTCAGTTAAAAATGCTATGGTTTCGACGAACATACTTTTATTGCGGAGAACATATTATTATTGCCGTGACCATGTAGTAACCATTTTTTTTCTCTGCGTGATTAAAGCTTCAATTTTCAGCAATAACTCTAACTCTGCGTAATTGGGATTCAATGATACTGTGGCACATTCTACTCTTTTCGGAGCTTCCAATACTTCATTCTTATTTTGTAATCCCTTTTAATCTTTTTTCAAAAGTTAGTACGGAAATAGTCTTAGAAAGAACTTATGAAAAGGTCATAAATTGGAGTTTCTGGTTAGCTCAGATATGGGTCTTCTTCCGTAGCGTAGGATATATAAAAATAAATGTTTAAGCACCCCAATTATATGGAATAAATCGTCATTTTCCCAGCCATTTTATGAGCTTTAAGCCACACTAGCAAGCGATAAACTTCACTTTCTCGTGCCAATTTTCCTCACATACCACCCGCCAGTTCAGGATGTGTACACTAGGATAAACAGATACATGTGTACATGTCTATTTATTTGCCAAGTTGCACTAATGTAAACATTTTATATTTGCATATTTTGTCGTTTGCCGTATCCGTATGTGTGTTCGTCGTGCCGCTGTTGTTTGTGTTACTTTTCGACATTTTCCGGACTTTTGCTTGTGGCTCCACTCCACTGTCAGTGGCTCCAATTTGTTCCTGCTCCGAGTAGCGTGTTTATGCATGATTTAAAGATGAACCTTTTATTGTGTTGCTTTCTGTGAGAGAAATCTTTATGCAAATATCAAATATCTCCTTTGCATGTTGCTGTTGTTGTTGTTGTATCTATTTCTACTGCTCCTCGGTGTGGTGTTGTGCAAGAGCCAAAAACAAGGTTACACTCGGGTATTGTTCAGATCGTTTCTCTTGTTCTTCTCCAGTTTTGGCATACTCGCATAGCTCACATGTATTGTTTGCTACCATCCATCCATAGAAGCGTGGAATATGCAAATGTTGTTATTGCTGTTGTTGTTGTTATGAGCGGGGGTGTGGTGTTTTGCATTTCCCTTTTATTGTGTTGTTAACTTATGGCTGTGTGTGTGAGTAGGTGTGTGTGTGTTCTATTCTTAGGTGTGGTAAGGGTGCGCAAATCGAATCGCATCGAATAGATTGTAAATCAATCAATTTATTGAAATGTTTTTGAAGACAATTGATTTTGCATCTGTGTAGGAAAATGTTTTTTATTCGAATTCAACTTGTAACGATATTTTGTTATGGTGTGATTTATCATACAGAGCATATGGAAATTGAAATAATTCCAAAGGAAGTGTGTAGAAAATGGACCGAAATTTAGGAAAAAAATGTGTAACATATTGGTCGTGTTTTTTTTGGTGCTTGTTTATAAAAAGAGTAAGAGTTTGGTAAGGCCACAACTTTAAAAGTTTAAAAAAAACTGTCTGTGTTTACAAGAACTGAAGAGCTCTATGCATCACAAAACGTTTGATATGAAAGCTTGTAATTTATATAAAAAAATTTATTCAAGAAATACTTTAAGCAAATAAAACAGATCTCGCTAAAGGCCATTATTGAATAACTTTTCCTTAAAACTCTCCTTAAAACCTAAAATTTTTAAACTGTTGAAGAGTTAAATTATGAATAGTTTTCTGTAAACAAAACCTTTTATCTATTTTTGTACAATGGTGGTGACTGTATATAAGGTTTTTGAAACCAAGCCACAATCATAGATGCACCAATATGAGCATTTTAATCATTATACTCTCCACCATAAAAGGGAGTATATAAAGGGTGATCCATCTAGAGGTATTTTTTGAAAATAATTATCTTTAAATGTTGGCAACTATATTATGGAAATGAACGTGCGATGAGAAACGGGAAGATCCACTGTTTTTGACCAAAATTCTGTTCAGTGATTAGACCCATTTCTGGCTCAACGGCAAAGTCAATAAACAAAATTGCCTCATTTGGGCTGAAGAGCAACAAGAAGAGGTCCAAGAGGTGCCATTATACCCAGAGAAAACCACGGTTTGGTGCGGTTTATAAGCTGTTGGAATCATCGGTGAAAATTTTTTTTAAAAATGATGATGGCCAGAACGCAACCGTGAATGGTGCTCACTCTCGCGCCATGATATTTGACTTTTTGCTACCTGAAATTAAAGTCCGTAATCTTGACGACATTTGTTTTCAAGAGGACTGTGCCACTTGCCATACAGCTGCTCAAACAATGGATCAATTGGGTCATGTCGAACAGCAGTTCATTTCAAGTTTTAGACTGGTGAGTTGGCCGCTTAGATCGTGTATTATCACACCTTTAGACTTTATTCTTTGGGGCTATATAAAGTCCAAAGTCTATGCTGACAAACCAGCTACGATTCAGGTTTTGGAAGCCAACATTACGCGTGTCATTAAAGGCATACCGGTCGAAATGCTCGAACGGGTCATCCAAAATTGGACCCTCAGCATGGAAACCCCGAGGCGTAGTTGCGGCCAACATTTGAGGAAATTATATTAAATAAATAAATGGCATAAAATGACCTTTCTAATTTCCAATAAAAATTCCAGACTTCATTTGAATTTTTATATTTTTTTTTGTTCTGAAAAAATACCTCTAGATGGATCCCCCTATATTACTTAAATACAGAATATTTAAGATATAGAGTCCTAATTTATGCCAGATGTAGTGCAATTGTTACATTTTAAGAAGGAAATTCGATTTCGGTCTTATGACCATCACGAGTCCGTGCACAGCGATCTATTCTTTGGACCCAATTTTCTACCACTATTGCACACATTTCTACCGAAGAGTTGACAATTTTACCTTGGATGTTGTTTTTGTGCTCGTCTTAAGTTGTTGGCTTGTTGGCATACCCCTATGACTTGATGTGGCCCCATAAAAAGAAATCCAATGGCGAGGTGGATTTCCAGTGGCCATTCCACCGGACCATTTCTCAAGATAACACCTTCACCGAATTTGCCTTTCAGTAAATCGATTGTAACGCGCGCTGTGTGGCTAGTGGCACCGTCTTGTTGAAACCACATATTGGCGATTTCATACTCATGCAATTCTGGCCAAAGATATTTTTCTAACATGGCAGGATAGCGCTCTCTATTGACGGTAACATGACGATTGTTTTCATCGACGAATAAAAACGGCCCAATTACATCTCCGTCATGAAAATCACACCAGACAGTAATTTTATTCGGATGCAAGTGTGTTTGTTGAAGCACATGTGGGTTTGTTGCTGTCCAATAACACATATTTTGTTTATTGACAAAACCACTCAGCCAGAAATGAGCTTCATCGCTGAAGATGATTTTTCGGTGAAATTCAGGATTTTCGTGAAACTTTGCCAGAGCCTAATCGAAGAAGTTTCGGCGTTTTAAATACTCAAGTGGCTTTAGTTCTGGAGTCAATTTGATCTTATAAGGACGAAGGACAAGATCTTTTTTAAAACTACGCCACAGTGTGGTTTAAAAGATGCCTACTTCCTGAGAAAGACGTGGATTCGACTGATTTGGCTCATTTTGAACGGATACACTTACGGTTGCGATATTTTCGTCGCTTCGAGTGGTGCCGGCCGAATTTCCATAAGTGAAAATTTGGATCCAATTTTATCCACTATAGCACGCACGGTCTGTCGGGTGGGACGGTTTTACGGGCGAAAATTGGAGTAAGCGCTCATAAAGTTGCAACCACTGACTCAGAATTTCGGTAGTAATTAATGATTTCTAAACATTGCTCGTTAGTGAACTTTACCATGAGGAAAATGTTGACTTCGACTAACGTTTTGACACAGAAAGATCATTAAAAATGTTTGAGGGTGCGTTGACATAAACATACGAAACTATTATGTCCCTATTGGAAAACCCGTTATAATTCATTTCATTTAAAACAATTTAAGTTTTTATGTCATGCGCGTGTTCTTCGACATTTCATACCATTGTGCGGCGATAAAAAATTATGAAACCTCGTGCAAGCACTTTTGGTAAAAATATATCTTAGAGATTATGTTCTATCATTACTATATCATTATATTTATATATCAATATACGAGGGCTGCTATATATATTTCTGACCAAATAATGAAAATGCGAATATTTATCATCAAAAATGGTTTTATTGTTTTTCAAAGTATTCTCCAGCTTGATTTATACACTTTTGCATGCGCTCAAAACAATTGTCGAAGCACTTTTTCCACTCCGATTGAGACACCTCCAAAACATGGCTTTTGAACGCTTCAACAGCATCTTCTGGCGACGAAAATCGTTGACTATGCATTTTTTTCTTGATGTGTGGGAACAAAAAGAAGTCATTAGGTGCCAAGTCAGGGCTGTGCGGCGGATGACCCATCCATTCGACGTTTTGGCCGGTCAAAAAGGCGCTGGTTTCAAAAGATTGGTCTTCTCTTGTTCGTTTTTTTAATTTCTCCGAAGACTTCAGGCAAACAAATTGAACGTCCTACGTTGCTCAAGCGGAATAGTCGCCACATGACCAGTTTTGCCGAAGAAACAGGCGACCATTTGCTTAGAAATACAACTTTCGTTGGATTTGGCTCGTCTTCGAAGACCCATACGGTCGGTTGCTGTTTTGTTTCGGGCTCATACGCATAGATCCATGATTCGTCACCTGTGACTATCTTATAAACGTCCTGTGAAGCACCGCGATCTTATTTTTTCAAAATTTCTTTGCACCAATCGACACGAGCCTTTTTTTTTGAGCGATTGTCAAATTGTGCGGGATCCAACGAGAACAAACCTTTTTTACGGCCAGGTGTTCATGCAATATTGAATGTATGCTGGTGGAAGAAATGCCCAAGGATGCCTCTATCTCACGGTATGTCGCATGACGATCTTGCATTATCAGTTCACGACCTTCGTCTTTGAGCGAGCGTCGGCCACGATTAAATTCATTAAACCAGTTTTTTACAGTGCTATAGGATGGTGCTTAATCGCCATACAAAGATTAATGTTCATCGATGCAATCTTGCCGTAACAATCCATTCGCGAGTTAATTCCATTTTTTGCCAAATTGATTATTTTAAGTCACGGTTAACACAAATGATGGTCGTACGTCAAAACGTTCTGAGTACGTTTATGCTAAAAATTGTCAAACTTTCCAATGGAAATGTCAGATAGCGCCAGGCAACACTTAGTGTTGCCTTGGCCAGCAATATATACGTAAAGCGACCCTAGTATTTATTAATATCTAAAGAAACATTTTTTTTATTACGAGTACTTATCAAAAATTGAAGTGGTGGAGGCTTTATCACAAAGCAGAGGTGGAGGTGTATCACAAAACAGGAGCCACAAACCTAGCACAGCATAATAATGCCCTAAGCCGAGACAGAAAAACTGACATTCCGACCTTTTAATCGAACACTGCCAATGAAATCTCCTCATAGTGTTACATTTTTTTAAAATGCACATCTAGAAGATCATGGTCGGACATGCCCGACTTTAGTTTTTTTTACGAGTTAACTTTTAAATAAAAAACAAAAAATAATTTTTTGACCAATAGGCGTGGTCTATGGGCCCTGAGGCCCAAAAATCGTTCCCTTATGTTCGGAGACATATGGCTATCCAGGATCAGTGAATTCATCTCAGAAATATGGACAAATGGGTATCAAAAAACAATAAAATATCCACACGATTCTGAAAATCAATAAATTAATATTTTAATAAATGAAATTTAAGGCCATGAGCCTTTCTTTTCTGAATGGAAATTTTTTTCCTATAACCTGAATGTCGGTTAATGCCGGTTTTTTACTTTTGAAACATGGCTTTGAAAAAAACCAAAATGCCGTTTTTCTGAAAATCCTGGGTTTTTGGACACCGCATGTTTGCTTAAATTTACCCAAAAATATATAATCAAATATTTTTAAAGCGATTCTGCGGCGCATTTGTGTCTGTAATACCAGTATAAATGTATGCGTATACACAAAGTACTTACAAATACACACACACATTCATTCAAACATTTGAACACATTAACGCACACACACACAACGATCAAAAACACATTTTGCCAAACGAAAATACAAAAACGCTAAACAAAAACTTCAATATGCCAATAAACCACAAACGCTGGAACAATTCAATATTTGTTTGTACAAGAACAAACAAAACGAACCAAAAACAAAATCAAAAGGCATAAATCAACTCTTGGCGTTCAACAAACAAAATTTTGTTTGATTTGTATGCGTGTGTGTGAGAGGAAACGCGCGTGTACGAGTATGTTTGTGTGTGTGAAAGAGTGAATGCCAATATTGCCATAAAAAATTTTCCTCACCACACCTCATTTATTATGCACTCTCGCACACACTCACACATAAACTAATATACGACTGTAGCCACAGCGTGACATGGAACCACACGCATACCCACACTTGCCTAAATATACAAAGATGCAAGTCCTTGCAGATATACTCGCACACAAGTGACTGCTTAAATGTATGTGTGTGCATGCTTGTTGCAGTCAACTTTTGACTATTGTCCATGTATAGAGTTGGGATTCTACCCGGTTGTTGGGTAAATACCGGGTATATTTCGTTTTGGATATTTATCAGTGTTGCCACGTGTGACAGGAGAAATTATCCAACAATATTTTAAAAATATTTACAAATTTTGAAATAGTATCCCAAAATTATCCAATAATATTTTCTATTGAAAATGTTATTTTACATGGTGGATAAGTATTTTCGTATCCACAGAATTGAGCAGGATATCGGTTCGTTAACTGATCCTTGCACTTCGGTTGCCACTGAACGCTCATTCAGCTCCGAAAAATAAAAAAACGAAACAGATTATCTGCCGATAATGCAGGAAAGGCATGTTTCAGCTGTAAGAATTAATATGTGGATATGTGGGCGGTGCCACGCCCCTTTTTTTAAAGCGCTGTAGCGCCTGTAATTATGGGGCGATCGCCATGAAATCTTTACAGCATGCAACTGTGGGCCTGGATTTTGTCACGTGCAATAAACGGATACGATTTTAAAAGGGGACGTGGTGCCGCCCACATATCCACATATTATCCAAAGGAAAATCAGATTCGGTATATTCGGGGGAAAAGTGGGCGTTGCCACGACTATTTTTTAAAAAAAACGCTGTAACGCCAATAATATCAGCTTAATCATATTGAAATTTTACTAGAATGTTACTCTGAACCAGTAGATTCTCACACATTGTAAATGGATACGATATTAAAAAGGGGCGTGGCACCGCCCACATTTTTTAAAACTTAACACACCCTAATCTTATAAACCTTTAAAGTTAGGAACACAAGATTTGGTGTATTAACTATTGGTGATGTGTACTGAAATACCCACGGGGGAAAAGTTGGCTATACCACGCCCTTTGTTTTAAACCGCTGTAACGCCAATAAGCCGAGGCACTGCCTTATATCCCTAGATTTTCAGCACCCAAAGCTGACAAACTATGAGCTTGGAACATTGGATTCGGTACAGATACTACCAGTGTATAACGAAATACGTTCGGGCGAAAAGTAGGCTGTGCCACTCCCCTTTCTTTTTTTAAACCGATGTAATGAACATAATTTTAGGCAGACCGTTTTAAAACAAACACAGTATGTTATTGTGAAAGAATAAATTGTCATAGATTATACACTGTTTTTACAAAGGGGAGTGGCACCGCCCACATTAATAAAATGTTACACGGCCAGAACTCATAAAATATTTATGTAAGAAACACCTGACATGGAATACATACTTTTAAACAGTAAATAAATTTGCTCGGGGGGGGGGGGGTCGAAAGGCTGTGCCACGCCCCATTTTAACAGTTAATTTAATTACCATACGAATGGACAGATACTTTACTGTGTGTCAGTAAATTACTATAGTTTATGTAAACGTTTAAAAAAAGGGGAGTGACATCACTTCCACTCTTGAAAACTTGGAACTCTTTAAGTATTTAAGCTTGGAACATCAGACTTGGAATGAATTCTATAAGTGTGTAAAGAAATAAGATCTGGGGAAAAGTGGGCGGTAACATGCCCCTGTTTTAAAAGTGATGTAAATCTAATAAAAAAGGACAGTTTCTCTTGAAATAACACAGCATGCTATTAGTAATACGAGAGTTGCTATTTATATTTCGGGTCCTGACAATACTAGTGTTCCCAGATGCATACTGCAACATCCATTGGAAACTTTGACATTTGTTAGCATAACTTCACTCAGAACGTTTTGTCATTTGAGGGCGAATTGTTATGTTTACAGTGCGTTGACAAATTCATCTCAGTCAAAAAGTGGAATTATCCCGTGAACATTTTCGTGCCATGATTTTTTACGATTTTCGGCGTGGGTTATCGAGACAAGAGTGTTTAAATCAACTTGTTTCTACTTTTGGCGATGAAGCACCATCAAAAATCACTGTTAATCGCCGTTCGCTCCAGTATGAATTTCGTGAAGGACGTCCAACTTCGGTCACTTTGCCAGAAACCATCGATGCTATGCGTGAACTGATTAAGCAAGACCGACATGTGACATACCGTGAGATCGAGGCATCCTTAGGCATTAGTATGACGAGCCAAATCCAACGAAAGTTGTTCGTGGAAGAAGCACTTCGAAGCATATGGTCGCCTGTTTTTGTGGCAAAACTGGTCATGTGGCGACTGTTCCGCTTTAGCAACGTAGGATGGTCAATTCTGAGTGATACACCACAATTTGTTTGTCTGAAGTCTTCGGATAAATTCGAAAAACGAACAAGAGAACAAGAATCATTGTGCTCCATGACAATGCGATCTCTCACACATCGGCTCAAATCAGCGCCCTTTTGACCGGCCAAAACGTCGAATTGATGGGTCATCCGCCGTACAGCCCTGACTTGGCGCCCAATGAATTCTTCTTATTCGCTAGCATCAAGAAAAAAATGCGTGATAAACGTTTTTCGTCGGCATAAGATGCTGTTCGAGCGTTCAAAAACTATGTTTTGGAGGTGTCTCAATCGGAGTGGAAAAAGTGCATCGAAAATTGGTTTGTGCGCATGCAAAAGTGCATTGATCTTAAAGGAAAATATTTTGAAAAACAATACAACCATTTCCAAAGATAAGTTATTGTGTTTTTATTGCCATACCCGAAATATA
Source organism: Hydrotaea diabolus (assembly GCA_963513945.1). Lineage (NCBI taxonomy): Eukaryota > Metazoa > Arthropoda > Insecta > Diptera > Muscidae > Hydrotaea > Hydrotaea diabolus. The sequence continues at coordinate 209,578,107 of OY740716.1, read as the reverse complement.
AATAGCAACCCTCGCATAATTACAGTAAATTCAATTTAGTAGTACATATTTACTAAGTATGGACATAAATACTGTTACACACGTTTTATGCTGTAAAATAAAAAGTACTGAATGTTTTTGGACCAAATATTTTTTAATATATTTATTGCTGTATATTGTATCCAAAAAGAATCTACTTATTCGAAATGTCCGCCTTTTGCCTTTACACACCCCTTAAGTCGCACTGGCCAATCGTCAATAGCTGCACGAAACTCTTCCATTGGAAAATTGGCCACAGCTCGAACCAAAGCAGCCTTAAGAGATCCAATGTTGGGGTATCTTTTGTGACAAACCTTGACCTCTAAAACTGTCCACAATTTGTAATCCAATGGGTTCAAATCTGGACTGCCTAAGGGCCATTCTTCAGAGGAAATTAACGCTGGCAAATTGTTTCGAAGCCAGGCCTGGGACGTTTTAGCCTTATGGGCCGGCGCAGAATCCTGCTGGAAAGTCCATGGCTGGTTTTCGAACAGGGAATTCTTAAGAGGCTTCTTAACAGCTTCCAAAACGGTTTCTTGGTAAACTTTGGCCGATGTTTTGACTCCTTGTTCGCAGAAATGCAGGTCAATGACCCCATCGTAAGAGATACCCCACCAAACCATGACTGAAGCTGGGTGAGGACCCTCTTCCACCCTTGGGATTAGTTCAGATGCTTCCTTAGATGACCGCGCATACACTATCATTTTGCTTGTTAATTTTTTCCTGAACGGTAAAATTTTTTTGATCGGTGAACAAAATTTTTCTGTGCAAGTTATCAGTGCGCTTCACCAAAAGACGTTTGCATTATTCAATCCTATTTTTTTAAAGCTGCAGTCAATAAATGTTCGGTACGTCGTTTAAAAGTCACAAGTCCCAAGTCTTTTTTAATGATTCGACTCTTGGACTTTTGCGTGATATTCATCTCACGGGCCATGATTTTCTGTTTTCGGAGCGGATTTCTGTGATTTTTGATTTAACGGCTTTGATGACATGCGGTGTTTGAACAAAGCGTGGGCGGCCCGACCTGTGGCGGTCTTTTACATCTCCAGTCTCATCAAACAGTTTTATACATCGGTAGACGAACATGCGGCTAATCCCTAGTGGCCGGAGAGTTTTGAAAATATCGCTTTTTTTATATCACACTTGAAAAGCGCTATTACAGCGATACGGTTCTCATTATCTGACCACTCCATGATGAAAGTTGAATCAGTTTTTAAATCCCGTTACAGACTAACGCTATTGAGGTATGACATTAACGGGGTATGTTCAGTTCTACTATTGAAATGGGTGTGTTCAATGTTCTACCAGTATTTATGTCCCTACTAAGTATATCGAATATTCCTATTTATTTCTCTAAAAGCATGCTTGGAAGTAGCGAAGCACACTGGGTTACGTCTAGTTTTTTTTTATAAAATCTACTTAATGTTGCTGTCTGTTTGCTTAATTTTCTACAACATAGTTTTTACCCACCTTTTACCCAATTTACCGGGTATTTTCCCATTGGATATTTGCCCTTTACCCATCTCTACCCATGTACGCTTTTGCTTGCATGTATGCATGAAAGCGTGTGTGTGTCAGTGCCTGCTCTCTGTACCACACTTTGAGCATTGCGGTTACATTTTGTTGATTTGTTCTTCGCTGTTGAAGTAGTGTTTTCTGCCAGGGCTTCAAGTAATTTTGCAGTACCCATACATTCCTTCTGCGCGTCGGGATCAGTTTGGGGGACTGCCAATGTTGGCTGCTTGTTTTGCTCCTCAGGCCGCTGGTAGCCTGCCAATTTGGCCTGGCAAATGTAGACATTATTTGCATACAACATGCCGCCGAACAATCAAACAGAACAAGACACCCCCTGCGCCTCGTTGAGCAAGAAATTAGTGCCTCTCTGTGCATGGGTGTTTGTGTGGAGTGTTTGCTTCCTATTGCATATTCAATGGATGCAAATGAAATTGCAGAGGCCAGCATCGAGAATCCCATTCGTTTAAATTGTAAAACAATTTAAGAATAAATGTCTCAATGGTGTAGTTTTGGGAAAGAGTAAACGAATGGCTTTGTTTTTAATATCCTGTAATGTATTTTGTTTTGCTGTTTTATACACATATTTGTGTGAGTGTGTGTGAGTGTATGTGTAAATGAGTGTGTGTTTAGAGTGCTCCATATGAGAGCACATGTCGGAAATAAATTGCTTTCTTGTTTACCAGTAGTTTTTTGGTTTTTAAAAAAGCTCTTCACTAACTATGAACATGTATTTAGTTGGTCATTACTTTTGCGGCAACTGTTAACCTCGGTTGGAAACCATCTAGTCATAGGTCAATCTGTCATAGGTTTAGGTATGAGGCATTCTTGGGCATTAGTATGACAATCAATTATCAATTAGATAATGCATGTTAATTTTTCCGTAAAAAAGATTTGTTCTCCCTGGATCCCACATAGTTTGATGACTGCTCAAAAAGGCTCGTGTCGATCAATGCATACGAGCCCGAAACAATAGAGCAATCGACCGTATTAAGTGTAAATTATGGTAGCATTTTGTGGTTCTTAATCGATAATTTAAATTTTGATTTATAAGCTCATTCTTGTGTTTTCTTGGACACCGAATAACGTTTATTATTTACAAGAAAATGTTGTTCAGCTATTAAGCGCACTTTTGGTTGAATGGGTACCTTAATAATCAAAATTATCGCATTTGGAGTAATGAATATCCACAAGCTACTGTTGAGACGCCGTTACATCCTCAAAAAGTCACTGTTTGGTGTGCTCTATGGGAAGAGGGAATCATTGGTCCATATTTGTTTAAAAATGAAGCAGGTCATAATGTTGCAATCAATAGGGAACGCTATAGAGCCACGATTAATGATGTTTTCGTACCTGAATTGGAGGATGTTGATGTGGACGTCCTTTGGTTCCAACAAGTTCGCGCTACATGCCATGCAGCCAGCGAAATAATTTATTGAAGGACATTTTTGTTAAGCGCATTATCTCGCCTTCATTCCTGCGTTTCAACACCGCTGGACTCTCTCTTTCCCCGAACAAATTTATTAACTCTTTGTGAGGTTATTTGAAGTCGCTTGCCTACGCAGATAAGCCCAACGATTAACGGCTTGGAAGAGAATATTCGGCGCGTTTTTGCTGACATACGGCCCCAAATTCCGCTAAAAGTGGTCGATAATTGGGCCTCTCGGCTGGCATTTATTTGACTCACTTGCCCCAAAAATTTTTTTTAAACAAAATGGCAAGCCCTTATCTTTATAACAAAGCTAAATTCTTGGCCATAACATTAAGTTATATGCGTTTTAGTTCTTCTTCAAGACTCCGCGTCTGAAAGAAACACCATTTATATGCTCATTTGTTGTTTTAATTCCCGTACAAATTGTCTGGGGCTCAAAATATGGCTTGCAATGTGCATGGAAATATGGCTTTGAAATGACTATAAAATTTTTTCACGAAGCCAATAATAAAATTATATTGACAGTTTGACTAAATTTGGATGACGGACCCTAAGCCTGAAAATATTACTTGTTTAACATGGATATATGACAACCAAAAACAATAACATTTTCTGATATATTCACGCAGAGAAAAAACATGATTACTACATGGTCACGGCAATAATAATATGTTCTCCGCAATAAAAGAATGTTCGTCGCAACCATAGCATTGTTAACTGAATTTATTTTTGACAATAGTATAATTGCTGCAATATTTATATTGTTTAAATGTAATAATAGTATTATTGCCAAATTTAAAAATGAAAATATGGTTATCGCAAAAATATTAATATGGTTGGTGCGACAAAAGTATTGTGTGTGGCGTTTTATGTTAACAATAATATGATTACGACAATCATACTGTATGACTTTAATTTTTCTTCATGCTTTGAAGAACAAATGTTAATGGTACGGATCTAATGCAATAATCGTACTTTTTTTTATCGAAACTAACATTTTTTAAACAAGCTGCTTTGGCTTTGTTTAACTGAATTTTTTTTAATAAAAACGCTTAAGTTTATTTAAACTTATTTTTTTTACTGTGAAATAAATCACTCCTATTATTTTGAATTTATTGTATTTTTGAATAATGTTCATATATCAAATCTATTGGTGAAAACTTAAACCAATTCTAATAAAAAATATTGGGGATCAAACCTATTGTCGACAACTTAAACAAATTCTAATAAATTATATTGGGGGTCATAGTATAATTGTGTGTGATCATACTATGGTTGTAGGGACTAAAACATGGTTGCGTGTGAATCATACTATGGTTGTGAGGATCATACTATGGTTGTATATGAAACATACTATGGTTGTGAGCATCATACTATGGTTGTGGGGATCATAGTATGGTTGAGTGTGAATCATACTATGGTTGTGGGGATCATAGTATGGTAGTGTGAATCATACTATTGTTGTGAGGATCATAGTATGGTTGTATTTGAATCATACTATTGTTGTGAGGATGACAATATTGTTGTTCCACAACCATATACCCAACAATAGTATTATCCTCTTCGAATATTGTCACCACAACCATACTTTTGATGTACAGTACAGAAGTGATATAGATGTACAGATGTGATGGGAACAGCAAATCGTAAACGAAAGCACGCTGCACTGTAATGAACGAATACGCATTTGAAAAATACGCTTCAACACAAAATGACCTCTCCTCACGTAGCCAATGCATGATGGCGGACGAATACAAATCTCCCATCAGTCACTATAAGCCACGCACACTCTCCACTCTCTTCGACAACAGTGCCACCACAGCTTGCAGTGCAAAAAAGCAAATAACCGTGCTCCACCCTTTACAAATCAAACTTTCGTGCGCAGAAAGCGATTTTATTTGATTATAGGTACTAGAAATGGAGACAATTACTTCACTTCTGATTTGGGATTTTTCATTCCTTGGCAAAAGGCTAAAAGAGGAATGTCGGCTAATGACGGCTTTATACTGTTGAAAAAATCTGACTGTCGTTTTTTTTTAAAATCACGGTTTCGAAAACACGAGAAATGCTGGTTTTCTGAAAACAACGTTTTTTTTTGGACATTCATTGCAGTGTTATCAGCCAAATATTTTAACCCTGGCAGAAGGTTTCTCTAGAAATCTTTCTAAAAATAAATGATTTAATATTCCCAGGGCCGGGGAGACTAAATTGAGCGTAAAAAGTAACTAGAAAGATCTAGTCCGTCTGCTAAATGTAATAAACCCTTGATGTAGGCCTCTTAAGAGTCGCCTTTGCCACATGTTACACTTGTACACTAGTTCAGATTTCATTTTGTCGAAATTATCCTTAAATGTTGTACGCTTTTTTTCATGTGTGGTGGAATTTTGGTTTGTAAGTAATTTGTTCGTTTGTTATTCTTTGTTTCTGTACAAGTGTGAGCAGGGGGTTTGTTCGAGAAAGGATACTTTGCCAAGCCGTATTTTACACAAACTTCTCAACACATTTACAATACGTAGGTATGTATTGTTTTTCCTGCTGTTGTTGAAAACTTATACTTTCTCCCCCCCTCTCGTTCTCTCAAAATGTTGTTTTAACCCTTTGGAGGTTTTATTTTTCCGGTAAAAACAACATGAAATTTAATTTAAAACATTTCATTTATACACACAATCTTTGCTTGGGGAATACAGAGCGAAGGCGATGCAATTAAAGAAAACAAATGCTGTATACTAAATTTGTATCATGTGAACTGGTTTTAGGGCTTCAACGCAGATTGAAAGAAATATGTTCTCTTGGTATTTTAAGGCAGTTTTTAATTTGTCATCTAATCATATCAAGAGGTGAGTTGTGATCTCAAAAGCAAACTAAGAAAAAATGTTTAATATGTTTGTTTAAAAGCCAGCTGTTAGGACCATGATGCGTGTGATTTAAACCCTCAGGTTGCTAAATGGTTAAAACAGTTGAACTTCGGAAGTACTGTTTTTGTTTCCCATCTCCACTAAACTGTGCTCGATAACATATGAGAAAGTAAATTCGTTTGAAGTTAATTTAAATACCCAAGCGTCTATTAAAAGGGAGTCTCATAAAGAGTGTCTGTACTTCGGATAAACTAGTAAGGAAAGACTAAGGGCCTGTTGATTTATAAGATTAACTAAATACTTATATACTTAATGGGGCGACCAGTATTTCGAGATCTTGCAAACAGAATTACGGTTTTAAAACAGTGATATTTCCCAAATAATTTTAAATATGAAATTATTTTTAATATATCGTATGTGATAGCGCATAGAGAAAGGTCCTAAGGGTAAATAAAAAATCAATTTTCACTTTTTTTTTGATGTGGACAACATCTGAGCAACGAATGAGACCGATCCCATGCCCCAAAAGTGTTCCCTCCCAGAGATATGCGCGTTTTATGAAAGTGATGGTACACCAGAGATACACGTATTTAAATCTTTAAAATGGCTCTCCTGAACAAAACAGAGACACGCTTAAAACCATAAAGCGGTGGGCTGAGGTCTAAATTTTCCCATATGTGATGCGCAAAATAGAAAGGGACTTAAGGGTAAAGGTCCCTTTCTATTTTGCGCGTCACATATGGGAAAATTAAGACCTCAGCCCACCGCTTTATGGGTTTAAATGTGCCTCTGTTAACAATTTTTCACCTATTTGCTCAACATATCGCCTATATTTGTGGGCAAATTATCGAATTCAATAGAGATCTTTAGTGGTAATGCACTAAACGTATCAACAATCGAGATGGCTCTTAGACTAATTTGATTAAGTGGCACCAAAAAGGATCCCCTGAATAACAGAAACGTTTACAGGAAATTTCAAATGCAAATACCTTTTTTTCAATTTAATATTACATATATTTGTTCGGATTTGCTTAAAATTCTGACAATAAAGTCACCCAAGACCCATGGATATATGGTTCCTAGGGAGCCAAAAAACAGGTCTTTCCGAGCATTGATATATGGGTACTCTGAAGCAGTGACATTTTCGGGACTATCTGAATATGTCATCAATTTTACGATATGGCTGAACTGGAGGCCTCAACGTGGTATATGGACCCTGGGGCCCAGAAACCGTCTCGTAAAAATCCGAAAATGTACTTAAATTTAAGATTTGTTTCAATTTTGAAGTTGGGCCGGTCTATATGGGCTCCAAAATCGGTCACTTTGAACTATACACATATGGGTACTTAATAGCGTCACGGATCCTAATATCATGTTAATTTTAATATCCGACTAATTTAAAGTTATTGAACCATGGTTATACGAGTAAGGTCTATAGGGTACCAAAAAATATGTTCTTACGAACATGGACCTCTGTGAACTCAGAAACAGTGGAATTTTTAAAGAACTAGAATTTTACGATTTGGCTGAATTATAGGCCTGGGACCCAAAAGCCGCCCCTTAATGTTCGGGAAGATATTTTCATCCAGATACTGTAAAGTTTTTTTTTAAAAAGTCAAATATATACCTATGTTGAAGATTTTCGCCAATCCTCTGAATCTGAATCCTTCACTGAATTGTAGGCCTTGACCTTGGACTCTGGGGGCCCAAAGTCGAAGTGCTTACTTTTAACTGGGAGCGGTCACTATGGGCCTTATGAACCCAAAAATGGGCATCTTTAATACGTGGTTACTCGAAAACACTGGAATTACCTCAATATGCACTGGCTTTTAAGATTTGTCTAAATTTAAGACCCGATATACCGGCTACCTATGACCTATTCGGCTCTCTTTAACATTAGACATATGGGCTCACCAAAACAATAAACAATTTTCGACGAATCTTAATATGACAATGATTCATTTGGACCAAAAAATGTTGTTTCGTCAACGCAAATTATAGTAGCGAGTATAAAAGCTTCGGCCTGGCCGAACTTAAAGACGTTCTTACTTTTTTTGTTGTTGTAATTTTTACGGTTTTTGGTGTGGTTTTGCCAACTACCCTGTACTATACTTTCAATTAAAAATGCTTTGCCGCTAGGACTCTAAATGTTGCTCCACATTCAATAATTTGCATAAGGCTTATAGATTGGATTATGGTTTGTGCGACGAATTGTTAGCGGACTGATGATGACGACCGAACTTGCCATGAATTTTTCGATGCATACTTTCATCTGAGGTCGAATTTCAATAATACGATAATAGTTTCCACTGTTGTAGAAGAAGCAAACCGAAGTTTACTGCAATAGCAGACCTTACTGTAGCCGACTGGGAGGCAATGCAAACATTGACAGTTAATAAAATATGTATAATACTTGAAATAACTATCTTTACTTTCTGGCCACCCTTACTTGAAATCCCCCAAGCGGCACACTGCCTGTTCGTAGACGTACGATTTGTCTACAAACCCAACAATGGTATGGGATGATTTGTAACTACTAGTTCGGACTTGACAGCCAGTAGCATTGTCTATTTTATAGGCTTTAATTAAAAGAGATGAACAAAGATTAATGACTTCTTGTCCTTTTTCCTCTCTATACTATTTTATAACTTAATTTGTATAAAACATCAGAATCCCATCAACTAACAAATGGATGGTGGATTTTTATTGCTGATGTTAAAACAACAATACTTGTCGTAGATTGGCCAAGACATTTTAATATGCTAATGGTCGAAAGAAGTGCAAAAACTTTAAGGAGTTCCAATTAACCAATTAAATTAACCTTTTTAAGTTAGGAATGTTCAAACATTTTCTATGTAAATTCAAATTATTAATTTTATGTAAATAGAAATTGTATTGAATTCTTAGTTTCATTCAGTTATATTTATTTGCACACAGAGAAAAAACTGAGTTGAAAATCGTTTGGAACTACAGAAATACTGTTGCAAAAATAGAATATCCGTTGCCATCACCGAATGTTTTCGATCATAATGATTATAAGGTTCGACATACCACTAGATGATAAATATAATCAAATTATTGTGAATACAACCAATATATCGATCAGAAAAATAAAATGCGGAAAAATATTATGTTGTTGTAGCGTCAATTGTCTGCTGCGGTGCCAGCCCTTGACCAAAGAATTGCTCTTCGGTTCAATCCGGTCCATAGAACCGGCTGTCGTGGCATTGAAAACATTTCAATCTCCAAAAATATTATGTTGTCACAACTGGTGGTTGTAGCAATTAAGGAGGACTGCTATATATATTTCTGGCCTAATAATGAAAATGCGAATATTTATCATCAAAAACGGTTTTACTCGTATTCTTTTTCGAAGTATTCTCCAGCATGCTTTATACACTTTTGCATGCGCTCAAACCAATTGTCGAGGCACTTTTTCCCCTTCGATTGAGAACCTCCAAAACATGGTTTTTGAACGCTTCAACAGCATCTTCTGGCGACGAATATCGTTGACCACGCATTTTTTTTAAACTTCTTTGAGAAAATTTATTCAAATAGTTACAACTTCAAGTCTATGGCAATTAAGTTATCCCATAGGCTTAATAACAAATTTCAGTTATCTGAGCTAAAATTCGAAAATATTACGATTTTTCGTAAAGAATTTTTTTTAATAAAATTTATAAAAAAAATCCTGATGATCTATTTCCTAGTCTAATATGTAATAGGGCTAATAGTGGTGATTTCTATTATATTAAATAAAGCTAATGTTAAACAAATAGTGTTATATCCAAATCTTAAATTTGTATTTTTCAAAATATCTAATTTTTCATCAAAAATATAGTTTTAAAACTTTGTTTTGTAGTATTCGAAGCCTTTTTATATGGCATTTGGACATCTTTCCCCAGACGGGGGCTACTATGTACGAGACATGATCCTTATAAGTAAGTTTAGGGTCCAAAATTACGCCTAAATATTTAACATTCCTTTCCCATTTTATTTCGCCATTTCTTATACTTATGTTACTTTGAGGAACAAAGCCTTCCTTTCTTCGTCTGGTGAAATATATAGCTTGACTTTTATCAGAATTAACGGCTATTTTCAACTTCACTAAGTGCTACCTGTAAATTTGACACAATCTCTGAAGCGAATTTACCAGAGCTTAAAATGGCAGTGTCGTCCGCATCAATTGACATAATGCAATTATTTGTGACTGGAATATCTGCCGTGTATATGTTATAAAGCACTGGAGATAAACATGAACCCTGTGGGCATTTTAACCAACATTCAGTTGTACAAATGGAAACTTTATAAAAGGTTTTTTTTTCAGACGTGTGGTTTCAAGATGAAAGAAAACGCATATAATTTAATGTTATGGCCAAGAATTTAGCTTTATTTTAAAGATAAGGGTTTGTCATTGCCATTATGTTTTAAAATTGATTTCGGGCCGCCTAGGCTGGCTTGAATAAATTCCAGCCGAGAGGCCCAATTTTCGACCACTTTTTGCAGCATTTTGGGCCGAATGTTAGCAATAACGCGCCGAATATTTTCTTCCAAAGCTTCAATCGTGTCGGGCTTATCTGCGTAGACAAGCAACTTCACATAACCCCACATAAATTGTCCAGCCGTGTTACATCGCACAATCTTGGTGGCCATGCCACAGGCCCACAACACGAGATAATGCGCTCCCTTAACTTTTATTCAATAAATTGATTATTTCGTTGGCTGTACGGCATGTAGCGCCGTGTTGTTGGAACCATAGGTAGTCCACATCAACATCCTCCAATTAAGGCTCGTAAAAATTATTAACCATGGCTGTATAGCGTTCCCCATTGACTGTTACATTATGGCCGGCTTCAAGAAAAATGGGTCAATGCCCATAGAACACACCAAACAGTAACTTCTTGAGGATGTAAAGGCGTTTCAACAATGTCTTTTGGATTTTTATTACTCCGCATGCTACAATTTTGGTTATTAACGTACCCATTCAACTAAAAGTGAGCTTTATCGCTGAACAACATTTTCTTCTAAAAATCGGGATCGGTGGCCATCTCGTTTTGGGCCCATTTACCACAATTTGTAACCGTTGTTCCGGAGTAAGTCTATTCATTATAAAATTGCAAACCAAACTGAGCATAAATTAAGCGACAGCTGTCAACAAGATCAACTCCGTAAAAAGTGTGGCCAGACTAAAAACCACACGTCTACAAAAGCACCCTGTAGTTCATGCCAACTAAGTCATGCGGTTGGCAAAAACATTTTCTTGTGGCAACGAATCTGTTGTCCTTGTGTGGGCTGCCTCCATAGCCTTTAATTGACCTGGGCGTGGGCACATTAGTGGCCTAAGAGGAACGTAACACGATTAAACTAGCACTAAAAATATATCCAATAGGTCAAAACGCTGCACCACCTTAAAAGGATTAAACACTCGTATAATAACTTTTTTAGTGACCCAAGAGAACTCCTCGCTGTAGTCTGATTAAAACCGCAGCGCGGGTTGTCGGCTAGAAGGGCCCTATGTTGGACTTCTTAAAAGGAAGTAGGACCGAACGCTGCACCACCTTAAAAGGATTAAAGACAATAACGTTTTAAGTGACCTAAGAGAACTCCTCGCAGTACTCCAATTAAAATAGCACTGCGGGTAGTGGGTAAAAAGGGCCCTATGATGTACCTTTTAAAAGGAAATAGGACCATATTTACACCATCTTAAAGGATAAAAGACAATACCTTTTTAAGTGACCTAAGAGAACTTCTCTCAGTACTCCGATTGATATTGCACTGTGGGTAGTGGGCTAAAAGGGCCCTACGTTAGACTTTTTAAAGGGAAATAGGACCGACCGCTGCACCACATTAAAAGGATTAAAGACAATAAGTTTTAATAGTGACCCAAGAGAACTCCTCGCTGTAGTCTGATTAAAACCGCAGTGCGGGTTGTCGGCTAGAAGGGCCCTATGTTGGACTTCTTAAAAAGAAATAGGACCGAACGCTGCACCACCTTAAAAGGATTACAGACAATAACTTTTTAAGTGACCTAAGAGAACTCCTCGCAGTACTCCAATTAAAATAGCACGGTAAAAAGGGCCGTATGATGGACTTTTTAAAAGGAAATAGGACCATATCTACACCATCTTAAAGTATTAAAGACAATACCTTTTTGAGTGACCTAAGAGAACTTCTCTCAGTACTCCGATTGATATTGCACTGTGGGTAGTGGGCTAAAAGGGCCCTACGTTAGACTTTTTAAAGGGAAATAGGACCGACCGCTGCACCACATTAAAATGATTAAAGACAATAAGTTTTAATAGTGACCCAAGAGAACTCCTCGCTGTAGTCTGATTAAAACCGCAGTGCTGGTAGTCGGCTAGAAGGGCCCTATGTTGGACTTCTTAAAAGGAAATAGGACCAAACGCTGCACCACCTTAAAAGGATTAAAGACAATAACTTTTTAAGTGACCTAAGAGAACTCCTCGCAGTACTCCAATTAAAATAGCACTGCGGGTAGTGGGTTAAAAGAGCCCAATGATGGACTTTTTAAAAGGAAATAGGACCATATGTACACCATCCTAAAGGATTAAAGACAATACCTTTTTAAGTGACCTAAGAGAACTTCAGTCAGTACTCCGATTGATATTGCACTGTGGGTAGTGGGCTAGAAAGGTCCTAAGTTGGACTTTTTAAAGGGAAATCGGATCATACGCTGCACCACCTTAAAAGGATTTAAGATACTAACTTTTTAAGTGGCTAAGAGAACTCCTTGCGGCATTCCGATTAAAATCTCATTAGGGTAGTGGGCTAAAAGGGCCCTACGATGGACTTTTTAAAAGGAAAATATGCGAGGGATTACCTAAGTGTGACAATGGCTCCCCTTACATTTGGAAGAATTAAATGACAATAAATAGTAGGACAAGGATACCCTGCGCCAAACAGTGGTCCAGAATCAAGAAATCAGTCTAAAATTGACTTCTATATTTATTGTGCGATTTTAAAGAAAATTTATTTTTCGATTAGTTCATAAAAAACAATTAAAAATGTTTTTCGTTCTACAGATTTTCACTTTTTTCAGTTGGCTCGGTCCTTAGCTACAATTGTGTTTTTTACAGAATACAAAAATGTTTACTTGACCAATCAAACGTTATAGACTTTTGGCCACTGAGCGCCGTACCTTCCAAAACAAAAAGGCACTCAACGCCGAGTTTACTTGTTTTTATGTTTCCCTTTAAGTAAACAATTGTTTTTAGGCTACTTATTTTAATAACAAAAGTTCCAAACTGCTATTGTCTTCATCAGCACAAACATGCCGTATAGTACAATAATGGCAATATCAAATCATTTTAGGAAAATTGGAAATTACACATAAAGGATTCTTATCGAAAACATCCTTTCGAGCACTTGAAGATTAATGTCCATATTATACATGTGTGCCCAAGGTAAACAACAATAATAATTATAATTTATTGCTAATACAATAAATTTGACTAAACGAATTTCATATTCACAAGGCTCATCTCATCTATGGATTTTCTATTTAAACAATGAAGTATGGTCGGTATTGTAATAAAATATCATTCCCCATATGCATATATAGTATAATCGTTTCGGGGTACATATCCACATGTGCACACGTCTCATTTATATGTATATTAGGGTGCGTCGATATTGTGGATATTGTGCCATCGATTTTTCGATAGCGGAGAGAGAATCAAATTAGTTTTAATTTTTATATCACGCGCTCATATTTTATGTTGTATTGTATGTGGCAATGTATATTTGTAGTATTGCACGTCCCCTTGAAAAGGATATATTTAAAAAAATATTTTTTTTATTACCTACTAAAAAAACCAATAAAATAAAAGTTAAAAAATAAAATTTGGACGCCTCAAAAATGTTTTTTTTAATATGTCGCAGTAGAACTTTTTTCCTCATGCCAAAAGCTATAGAAAAATCGATGGCACAATTTCTAAAAAAATGTTTTCCTTACAAATCGGCCCACGCTAATGTACACAGATATATATTTATGTGTTTTTATATATTTTTGCTATTGCGTAGAGCATATTTGGCGCCACATTCATTAAACTGCCATAACATCGTTCGTATGATAATTTCGCAGTGTGTTTTAGAAATTGAAATTGATTTTCATCTTTTTCTTTCGTTGGACAAGAAATTTGCATTTAGAGATTTTTCTCCGATAAACGGATGCAAGAAGATAATAAATCCGAATCAAAGTGCCTTTTATTTAGATTTATTTTTTCACATACATGTTGGTGTTTTTTTGTGAAGAGAGGGGGCATTTTGGCATTTTAGCATTTTGTCAAAGTGCCTCGTTTCTGGTTTTTGCTGGCATAGGGGGATTTTAGATTTAAACGGTTTATTGTCGTATGAGTGAATGTGTGTATTCAATTTGATTTATGTCTTTTATATCGGACATTTAAATATTAAATTGCCATCAAATTGATATTAATGTGCCAAAATTTCCAATGAAATCACATGAGAGAAATGTTTTTTTTAATGCTTCAAAAGACAAGGAGTCTAATTTGGTAGACAAAGAGATTTTAATGATTATGGTTTGTTAAAATTTTGCTATAAACCCATAAATGAGTATACATATATTTCAGAGCCTTCGCTTTTCCAAAGTGCTTATTAGCCAATGTTAAAAGATTACAATTATCTCGCTAGACTGTGTTTTCTTGATTTGAGGTTAATCAAAAGAAAATCCATATTCTTAAAATTAACAAATAAAAATGTCGTTAAGTTTTGCCAGGCCGTTGCAAAAGATTATAAAAATGATTTTGCTTTTAGAAAACTATAGAAAGTTTGCGTCAAATCCCGTTTATTTTAAATAATTAAAATTTTTGGAACGAAAGTTATTCAGAAATAACTTTTTGCAAGTTTTAGCGAGCTCGGTTATTACTTGCTTATATAAAATATATATAAAATCATCTTCAGTGACGAGGCCCATTTTCATCTTGATGGCTTCGTCAATAGGCAGAATTGTCGCATTTGGGGTGCGGAAAATCCTCGAGTGATTCACGAGAAGCAAATGCATCCTCAACGTGTCACTGTGTGGTGTGGTTTTTGGGCTGGAGGAATCATTGGACCTTTTTTTTATGAAAATGAGGCAGGTCAAGCGCAAACAGTCAATGGTGTTTGGTATCGTGAAATGATAACCAGTTTTTTCTTGCCTAGAATTGAAGAAATGAATGTGGAGGGCATGTGGTTCCAACAAGACGGCGCCACATGTCATACAGCCAGAGAAACAATTCAATTGCTGCATCAGTCATTTAAAAACTGCGCTCTTCTTGGGACACCCTTTAGTATGATATAAGATGCTACTATAAGCGAGTAGTATCTTATAGCATAGTATGGATTGATATAGTTGCTATTGATAGGTTTCTATAGACATTTCTGCCCTTTTTTTAGCATAAACGTACTCAGAACATTTTGACGAACGACCATTATTTGTGTTGTTTACAGTGGCTTGAAAAAATCAATTTGGTAAAAAAATGGAATTAACTCGTGAACATTTTCGTGCGATAATTTTTCACAACTTTTGACGTGGATTATCCGACAAGAGTGCATCGATGAACTTAAATCTCTGTATGGCGATGAAGCACCACCCTGTAGCAGTGTGAAAAACTGGTTCAATGAATTCAATCGTGGCCGATGCTCGCTAAAAGACGAAAGTCGTAAAGGTCGTCCAAAAATGGCCGTTGTGCCAGAGAACATTGATGCCGTGAATGAACTGATAATAATATATATAATATATAATAAGTAATATACCGTGAAATAGCGGCATTTATTCCGTAAAAAAAGTTTTGTTCTCGTTGGATACCGCACAATTTGACAATCGCTCGAAAAAAGTCTCGTGTCTATTGGTGCAAAGAAATTTTGAAAAAATACGATCGCGGTGCTTCAGAAGACGTTTATAAGATCGTCACAGGTGACGAATCATGGATCTATGCGTATGAGCACAAAACAAAACAGCAATCGAGCGTATGGGTCTTCGAAGACGAGCCAAATCCAACGAAAGTTGTTCGTGGAAGAAGCACTTCGAAGCAAATGGTCGCCTGTTTCTTCGGCAAAACTGGTCATGTGGCGACTGTTCCACTTGAGCAACGTAGGACGGCCAATTCTCAGTGGTTTGCCTGTAGTCTTCGAAGAATATCGAAAAACGAATAAGAGAAGACAAATCATTGTGCACCAAGACAATGCGAGCTCCCGCACATCGGCTCAAACCAGCGCCTTTTTGGCCGGCCAAAACGTCGAATTGATGAGTCATCCGCCGTACAGCCCTGACTTGGCACCCAATGCCTTGTTTTTATTCCCGCACATCATGAAAATGCGTGGTCAACGATTTTCGTCGCCAGAAGACGCTGTTGAAGCGTTCAAAACTGTATATCAAAAATGTTTTGGAGGTGTCTCAATCGGAGTGGAAAAAGTGCTTCGACAATTGGTTTAAACGCATGCAAAAGTGTATAAATCATGCTGGAGAATACTTTGAAAAACAATAAAACCATTTTTGATGATAACTATTCGCATTTTCATTATTAGGCCAGAAATGTATATAGCAGCCCTTTAGCTACAACTTTCCTATAGACACTATAACAATATTCCGTTCGGTTCAGCGGGGTATGTATAGCCGTCATAAAGTTTCAAAAAAGTGCTAAAAATCCACTTAAAACCAAAACGATGCGATAAATTAAAAACTTGAGCCAAATTGGCAAAACTTAGTGTGCCAAAAATCAAGTGTTGGGATGGACCTTTAGCCTACATTAACAAAACTTATGCCCGAAAAAGTGTGTTGCACTACTTATATAAGTTTAATAGACTGGGTAGCGCACCAGATCTGCTACAATTAAAATTTAAAATAACTTTTTTTAATCAATAAATTAAAAATTTAATTTAGTTTTGTTTGAAGATGCTAGACCTTAAATAACCTCCTTGCTCATCCACGCATTTGAGACACCTAATCAAAAAATTTTCATTGCGTTCTGAAGGTTTAAAGTTGGGATCGCTTCCATTATTGTTTTAATCTACTGCTTCAATTTAGTCAAATTCCTTAGTTTCATTTTGTTCACCTCTCGATTGACATAACCCCATAAAAAGTGTTAGGTGCAGTCAGGTCCGGGGACCTTAGGGTCCAGCAGAAAGTGGATTTTCTGGATATTAATATGTTTGGAAGTTGGAGCTCTACCACTGCCGTCCTGTTTATATGTGCAGTTGCTCCATCTTGCTGGAAACAAATGCTGTTGAATCGGACACGTCTATGGCGCAGTTCTGGGACAAATCTCTTACAACATTTTTAAATAACGATCCGCATTGACAGTCACTGTTACACCGTTTTCTTCATTGTGGATAGGTTTGGCACCACAATGCACCTTGATGAAACTAAAAACCACACAGTAACTCGTTCTGAGTGCAGTTCGGTCTCATTGAGTATTTGTGGATTAGATTCAGTCCATATGGCCAATTATGTTTGTTCGATTTTCGTTTAGATCAAATTGGTCATCATCAGACATAAACAAACAATTTTTCAAGCTATTGTGTTCTTCGGCCATTTCAATAATTTTTGGCACAATTTCAGTTGAATAGGCAAATCCAGAGGGTTAAACTTGCTTGTAATTTAGACTTTGTACGGATACAAGTTTAAGTGATTATCGAATTTCTGTTGCAATGACCGTCTGCTTATTGCAGTTTTCGTATATAGGTTTCGAGTCGAAAGGCTAGGATAATTCTGAATTTACGACGCTATAGCCGCAATGGTGTCTTAAACCCGATCATAGGGATCTCGATGGTACGGTCTTCGTGCGATGCTTCTAGATTCAGCAAACATGCCTCATAATAGTCCATCTTCTCGGGGAAGTTCCGCCAAACTCCCGCCCAAATTCCCTTTGGACTAAAATGCACTACTGCAAAGCATGGTACCGCTGCACTATCCAAATCCTCTTTTCGGAATCCCAAGCAATTATTTAAATAAATCTTAATACTAACCTTCCAAATAAAAGAAACAATAAATCGGCACATACAAAAAAAAATTATTACGTTTTGTTTTTATAGCACGATCCGTGCTATCCTGCCTTTAATTCGATTTGATGAAAAAATATTTTGTTAAAAGTCCTTAATTAAAAATATTCCAAAACCTAACGGAACAACAGGCAAATATTCTATTTTAAGGAACCTAAATGCACAACTTCCTGAAAATTCGTCGCTATTTAGGTCCTTTACTAGTGTTTGTTGTGGAACATCTGTTTAAATCCTAGCACGTCCTTATTTTTAACAACAAATACTCGCGGAATCTTCTCATCCCCCTTAATTTAAATATGCTTTTACAAACATGTCTAACGACAGGAAGATATTTAATATTTAACCATTTGATTTTATATTCTATTTCTCACGCTCTGCACTCGCTTGACAAGTCTTGATAAGCAAAAAGTTCACACTAAATGCATTTTTTTCTTCTTTTTCTTCTTTCCGTTTTTCTCTTTTCAACAGATATGGCGCCAATCCGAATCCGCCGGATGGTGGATCATCCGCCGTTCTGGCACTACTTGATAAATTGACAGAAAATGGTCGTAATTATGTCTATCAGAATGTCTCCTGTTTGCAAATACTTTTGCGTAATATACCGCTGATAGAACTGCCATATAAGGTATGTATGTATGTGTTTGTATGTATGTGTGTGCACATTTGACACTTGAAATTCCGAATTCGACATCACTCACACATGTAGACGAGAGTAGGTTTCTTAAAAGCATTAATGCACACTCGTGTGTGTATCACCCTGTATAATTGTAGATCGATTAATATTGATTGTGTGTGTTTGAAGTAATGGCGGATTTTTAAGATTCTCCGGATTCCGTGGGTGGCATTTTAGGCTTAACGATTAGAGTGTATGCCGTATACAGGATGATGTCATTTTATGCCAAATATAAGCAGGAATTCTTGCCCTAATTATGATGGTGCTTTCACAAATATGTTTCTTCTTCATTGAGTTCTAGCTAAAACTCTTTACATTAATTTGACACGAACGTCTTTTCGATTATAAACTTTAAAGAAAGGAAGGTAGATGTAGTCACTAGCCATATGCGAGGATTGCTGCACTATTTTTGACATAAATTCAATAAGTTTAGTTTGCCTATAGCGGCAATATTTTCTTTACGATATTTATTAAATGTATCGTACTTAACAACAACCACAAAATAAATAGCCGAACCTTAACGATTTTAGGTCAAGTTGCTGTCGAAAATTGCAATATATTTTGATTTGACATTAGAGAATTAGAGGAGGGGTTTATACAGGGTGGAGCGCGGTAATTTGCTCTTTTGTACTGCAGGCTGTGGCGGCACTGTTGGTTGAAGAGAGTGGAGAGTGTGCGTGGCTGACGGGAGATTTGTATTCGGCTGCTTTTCAGTTGCCATCATGCATTGGACATGTGAGGAGAGGTCATTTTGTGTTAAGGCGTATTTTTCAAATGCGCACTCAATCATAGCAGTGCAGCGTGCATTTAGTTTACGATTCGCTGTTCCTCCACGCGGACGTGTTCCTGGACGGCAATCAATTGCATATTGGGTAACTTCATTGATAACAGCAGGGAATGTGTCATGTGTACGAAGGGGTCCTGAGAGAAAAATTACAACACCACAAAACATCGAGAGAGTTAGAGCAGCAGTACTGCAATCTTCGAAACGCTCTGTTCGGAAGCAATCACTTGCTCTTGGCATTTCCAGACGTTCTCTCCACCGGATTCTTCATGATAAACTGAATTTTAACCCGTATTAAATGTGCGTGGTCAATTGTCAACACGTGACTATTTGACCCTGCGGACCTCTTGTGAAGACATTCTTGCAACTATACCCCGTGACGTAATTGCGTTCTTTTCTGATGAGGCCCATTTTCACCTCAGTGGGTGTGTAAACGAATATAATATGCGGTACTGGAGTAAAACAAACCCCAGAGGACTTAACCAGATACATCTGCATTCGGAGCGCGTCACTGTGTGGTGCGCCATATCACTAGAAGCCATCATAGTTCCTCACTTTTTCCAGGATGATACAGGATTTTCAGCCGGCTCTTGAGGCAATGCAATTAGAGATACATCGTTCCAACAGGATGGTGCCACAACCACAAACAGCGAGGGCTACCATGAATTGTTTGAGGCAAATGTTTCCTTGACGGCTTATCTCTTTGAGGGGTGTTGTGAACTGGCCGGCACGCTCACCAGACTTAGCCCCATACGATTTTTTCCTTCGGTGTTACCTGAAGTCGAAAGGTGTATATAAACCGTCCCAACACCTGGGAAGACCTTACGAGGGTTGCTATATAAAGAAATTTTGAAAAAATACGATCGCGGTGCTTCAAAAGACGTTTATAAGATCGTCACAGGTGACGAATCATAGATCTATGCGTATGAGCCCGAAACAAAACATCAATCGACCGTGTGGGTCTTCGAAGACGAGCCAAATCCAGCGAAAGTTCTTCGTGGAAAAAGCACTTCGAAGCAAATGGTCGCCTGTTTCTTCGGCAAAACTGGTCATGTAGTGACTGTTCCGCTTGAGCAACGTAGGGCGGTCCATTCTGATACATCACAATTTGTTTG
This sequence comes from Hydrotaea diabolus, assembly GCA_963513945.1. Classification (NCBI taxonomy): domain Eukaryota; kingdom Metazoa; phylum Arthropoda; class Insecta; order Diptera; family Muscidae; genus Hydrotaea; species Hydrotaea diabolus. The sequence goes on along the minus strand of OY740716.1, from coordinate 209,557,700 downwards.
CCTGAAGTCTTCGGTGAAATTCGAAAAACGAACAACAGAAGACGAATCATTGTGCACCATGTGAATGCGACCAAAACGTCGAATTGATGGGTCATCCGCCGTACAGCCCTGACTTGGCACCCAATGACTTCTGTCTATTCCCGCACATCAAGAAAGAAATGCTTGGTCAGCGATTTTCGTCGCCAGAAGATGATGTTGAAGCGTTCAAAAACCATTTTATGATATGCCTCAATCGGAGTGGAAAAAGTGCTTCGACAATTGGTTTGAGCGCATGCAAAAGTGTAAAAATCATGCTGGAGAATACTTTGAAAAACAATAAAACCATTTTTGATGATAAATATTCGCATTTTCATTATATATTTCGCCAGAAATATTTATAGCTGCCCTCGTATTAACAATATTGAGGCTGGAATTGGCAGAATATCAGTCGACATGCTTGTTAGAGTTCATGAACACTTCTAAAAACGTATGCAGCAGTGTGTGGCTAGCGAAGGTCGACGTTTGCCTGTTACACTATTTAAAACCATGCAATTTTAAAATTCCCTTATTGTTCAATACAATTAAAATATAAAATAAATTTTTCTAAGGTTCTTAATTTTTTAATTTCATTCCCAAATAAGTAAAATTTCGCGCTCCACTCTGTACATAACAAGTGAACTGCAGATCTGAAATAAGGAAACAGCTATTTCTTCTGTCCCTATCTACCAACGAGCTAAACCAAAGCCAGGGGATCGGACTTCGAATAAATAGCGGCGAAAGAAGACCCCGTTCACTTTGCTTGACATGGGTGAAATACAGGATTTAACTTTAGTGAAATAGTTGGTTGGTCTGTAGATTTAAACAGGGACAACGGATGATATACTAAATTTTGTAATTCCGCTTGCAACACCACGAACTAGCGATCGGAAACCCTATAAAGTAGATATAATTTACGAGTATCGTATTAAAATTCTAAGGTGATCTAGCCAAGTCCATTCGGGCGTCTGATAAAAGCACGATTGCGGTTAAACAAATCAACCTAAGATGGATGATTGCTTATTTGCATAAGCTTTTTCGGATCATAAATGGTCGAAATCGGCCAAAGGGGTAACAATTTCTAAATTCATTTAAAATCTTTCCATCGCATGATGGTTCATTACAATTTTAAACGGCTCTTAAAAAAACTTACTGAGGCTTTAGAAATTATACTTAACTCAAAACATTTACATATTTTTCTTTTCAATATTCTGACAGGAATGGGATCGCGAGGTAAAAAACGTTTTTATTACTTTAATGTCATACCTGTATTTGCGCTGCTCAAGAAGTCAATGTTAATATGTACATTAAATTGGGTCACGGTCAACGAGATGAATATAATTTTTTTGGCCACCTCATTCTAAAAATCATCTTTGGATTACTGTTTGAAAGAACACACTGTCACTGTGTCTCACTGGCTTGCTAGATGAAAATATTCATGATTTTTGTATGAGGTGTATCAACGAGAAAGTGGACACTGTAGCTCAAGAATATACCACTTAAGCCAGGAATATCAAATCCATTTAAAGAACTTAGCATTAACAATTTAGTGAGATAGTATATATAGGGTGATTCATCCACGACTGGACAAATTTCACCAGCGTATTCCTTGGTTCATTACATGAAAATATGTCCATCTATGACCATGCCTGAAAATGCTAGGATTGTTGGTTGGAGGGTACTAGGGTAAAATTGCTAAGTTCTGAACCAGTGGGCAGAGTTTTTTACCTTTCCAATATCACCAAGTGAACCATTTGTAATATTAATCGGGCTGATGCTTTAATAATCCCTTGGTGGTGCGTCCATGTTTGACAGAACATTCTTATAGTTTTTGAGACTTTATGGACCTCTGGCTAATGGATCAAGGCTTCTACTTATAATTAAGCTAACATATAAAGTTAATGTCGAATTCAGATTAGCGATAACTTGTAATTGCTTTCAGTTACCCACATGTCCAGGGGTAAATTTTTGGGTGCCCAGGTCCAGTGAATCCGGACTCAAATGTTAGAGTTTGTGCATATTTAAATAAGTAAAAAAGTTCCACTGTTTCTACCACATTTTTGTCCATCTTCAAAAGGGCATAGTTTGCGGTGTCGTTCGGATCTTAGACTCATGCCCTAAGTTGTACGTCCCCGATTTTTAGTTCGCTTGTCTTAAATACAGGTACATACAACGTGGGCGATTGAACACTAAATTTGAATCGGCTGTAAAAAAAGTGCTGAAATTATTTCTCAAAATTCTAGTTTTATTAGAAAACTTTAACTTTGTCATTTAATAATGGGACACTATATCATTCATATGACTATCACAACTGGCTCGGCAGTACCTCATCTGATCAACCCAAATTTTCAGTGCATGTTCGATTGTTTCGGGGCGAATCTCTTCAAAGGCATCTTCGATTTCAATGTTCTGAATGCTTTGCGTAACATTTAAAATTAATGGCTTCCTACAGAAAATAATCCAAAGGGCTCAAATCAGAGCTCAATTTTTTAAAGAGTGCATAAAATATCGGTGGTAGCGGTGGCTGTGTGACATGTGGCCTTGTCTTGTTGAAACAAAATGCCGTCGATTCATTATCTTGAATTTTTGGAAACAAAAATTCGATGAGCCTGGTGCGGTAACGCTCACCATTTTCATTTGCGCATTTTCATTTTTCAATGAAAAATGGCCCAACGATGCCGCCAGCCTAAAAGCCACACTTAACAGAGACTCGTTGTAGATGCATTGGCTTCTCAATAGTCACGTGTGGGTTCTCTAAACCCCCTATGCGGCAATTCTGCTTATTGACATAGCCGAGATGAAAATGAGCTTCAACTAAAAACACGACTCTTTGGTAAAATTCTTAATTTTATGCTAAGCAGAAAATGGTCGAAACGAAAACGCATCGGATGGTGCTGCATTATTAAATGACAAAGTTCAACTTTTTTAGTAAAACCAGAAAGTTGAAAAAATTATTAGTACTTTTTTTTTACAGCCGATACAAATTCAAAATGTTAAATCACCCACCCACCCTGTATTTGGATTTTTTAAGAAAGTTTCGATAAACACGTTTTTTGGGCCAGGACACCATGCCTATTTATGAGACGAGTCATGCGTCAGGGCCTATGACTTCCAAGCAAAGCAAATTAGAATGATAATTAGTTAAGTTTTATAGTAGAAATATCAAAAAGAAAATCAAAAAAATTCTTAATCGATCGGTATTATTAACATGGAATCTCTCTTCGCTCGGCTTAGATTTTATAAACATCAAGACAAAGTCATAATACCATGTTAATCGTAGTGTGGTGTAGCGTACAAAATAATCATCAACACTGTCGATGCTGATGATATTGCAAAACTACATTAGTTCTGACAATCTTTCGCTCTAATCTTTTAGAATAGAAAAAGGTTAATACTCCCCTAGCAACAAATTCTTTCAAAGGGCTTTAAGGAAATTTTCTTTAACTTGTCTGCATAAAGCATCTAAAGCTTGGCCTTAAACTGAAGGTGGTTCTTTTTTATACCGTCAAGGGTATGATTGCATTTTTGAGAACTCGAACATTTGCGTAACGTCAAAACCGCGGTGACCAAAATAGTGAAGATCAACGATCATTGACCGTTTATGTCACACCCTTGTCGTTATCAAGTAAGGACGTATTTCAATCATACCTTCACATGAAATTGGCACCACTCACAATGCTATTTTTTTTGGATATAACGATTTTCATTTTACTTAGGCCCTTTTCGTACTGACTAAACTAAAAGTTTTCGTGCTCATTTTTACCCTACAAAAAATTCAGTTGTCAACTATTTGTGATTTGTAGGAAAAAAAACGACCAGGAAAACAGTCAGTCTGAAGAGGGCCTTAGTAAATTTGACATGACGTCTTTTGATACATTCCTTTTAATTTACATTTCATTTCCTTTCTTATTATTTTCCGTTTGACATGGCGATGAAGTTGAGCTGCAGGCTACTACAGCATCATCGTTTGGTATTCCGTGGGCGACGATATGGCAACAGTTTTAAACTTTGCCATTAAGTCTGAGTAATGGGACGATTCCCCATTATGGGGGGATGGGTTGTGGATTCCCAAAAAATGACACATAAATAATTTGGCAAAATGTTGTAGGCTTTTTAGAATTTCCTCCCCCTGTAATTAGTTTAGTTTTTTTTTTTGTATATTTGACTGTGTATTAATTATTTTAATATTAATAAATTTATTTTTGTGGTTTCTTTTGCTTTTCTCACCATGTCTGTCTTGTCTTGTTCTTCTTGTTTTATCTTTTTGCTCTGGTCTATTTCTTCATTCTTCTGTCATTTCAGCCCATTATTTATAGTACACGGCGAGAGATGTTCTTTACGCGTTATGGCAGTTTATTAATTGACAAAATTATACCCAAGGAACAGGTCTATGGCGTTATGTCTTTGCGGCATTTGTGTCGGTAAGTGAAAGTCATCGTCGTCGGTAGTGAAAGAAGGAGTCGGAAAATGTATTTCGGTAATTAAATTTTGCGGAAAAACAAACGAAAGAGACAAAAAAAGGAAAAACTGTGACAACCGCATCAGCATCGCCATCATCATCATCGTACTACTTCTACTACTTCGATATGATGATGATGAGGGGAATGATAAATAATTATAATAATGAAAGTCAATTAAAATAATGAAAATGTTGGCAAAAGGCAACAAGAAACTGAATGTTGTCAAATTCACTTTCCCTTCTTCTTGCCAAACCTCAACCAAACAAAAAAGAGACACGCAAACGATAATTGATTTATTTGTCATTCAGTTCGTAAACATCAAAGCAAAGTAACGCAGTTTGGCTTGATTTTTGTAATTAATTTTCGGTTTATTGTTGGCAATAAATTCAATTTTCACCGTCCAAATTAGCCCAATATAATTGGCATTTCTAATTGAATATTTTTCCAAAATTCATTCTGGTGTGGAGGCTGTATACACTGTCTTTGTTACATTTTTAACACATGGAAATATAAAGGGTTTACCAAAAACAAGGGTCCTTTTTAAAATTAAAAAAAAAAATAAACATTCATTATTGGTATTTTCGAATGTGCGAACATTACCGCTATTAATGACATTTTATCTGACGTCCCAGTAGCGCATCCTATCAACCCATTTGTTCAAGACCGCCACTAGGCCTTAGGGAAACTGTGGAAACAGAATCCAAAATATAATGGGCTATACACGCAGAGAAAAGATATGGTTACACTATGGTCACCGCAACAATAATATGTTCTCTACAATAAAAGCATGATCGTCGCAATCATAGTATTGCTTTTTGAATTTCATTTTGACATTAGTATGATTGCGACAATATTGCTATTGTTGAAATGTAACAATAGTATTATTGTCAAATTTAGAAATGAAAATATGGTTGTAGTAACCATATAAACATGGTTGGTGTAACAAAAGTATTGTTGTTTAAAATTTACGTTAACAATAATATGACTACGGCAATCATACAGCATGGTTGTGACTATGAACAAAACAAAACAGGTTTTTTTTAGAGCATTCATGGATGTGTGTGCGTATGTTTTTTGATATACAAAAAAAAACACATACACACGATACAGTGAATGGTTACTGTCTATAAAACACAACAACAATCGGAAGGTAGTTCGAGGGATTTTTAAAGTGTTTACTTTGTTCGGTGAAATACTCTAATACCGACTGGTTCTCGTTTATGTAAAATCTGTCTGCACTTAAGTATATAGCCATTAATCATTGTTTAATCACATTCGTTACTTGGTGTCTACGGATGGTGAAGTAGCATTCACCCCTGCTGGCCACTAAAAGTATTTTTGACCGTTGGAATATATATTTTGGTTTCTTAAATGAAATGCTCAATAAAAACATGGCCTCAAATCTGGCTATGAACTTATAGTAATGCAATTTAAAATAACATACTTAATATAAATCTCTATTTTTGAATAACAACAATAACCAATCCTAATAAATAATTTGTGGATCATAGTATGGTTGAGTGTGAATCATACTATGGTTGTGGGGATCATAGTATGGTTGCGTGTGAATCATACTATGGTTGTGAGGATCATACTATCATTGTATGAGAAACATACTATGGTTGTCAGGATCATAATATGGTTGTGGAGATCATAGTATGGTTGAGTGTGAATCATACTATGGTTGTGGGGATTATAGTATGGTTATGTGTGAATCATACTATGGTTGTGGGTATCATAGTATGGTTATGTGTGAATCATACTATTGTTGTGAGGATCATAATATTGTTGTGTCACAACCATATACCCAACAATAGTATGATCCTCTTCGAATATTGTCACCCCAACATACTTTTTTTCTGCGTGTAGTAAAGGTGGCCAATCGTACACTACTTTAGTCTTTCGTGCAATCATTTTTTCTTGTATGGTCACTATTTACGCGTTTTTACAAATGCCTTATAAAGTACACCATTTTTTCATTTTATATGTTCGGTTTTGTTAGCTTTTTCTCTATTTGCTAATATTGATCATTAAACAACAGATAACAGATTTGTTGCCAACCGAATGTTGGTGGTTGCGCCTACTATTCATGTTTTCCATCACTACAACCGAAAGTTGATTGATAGTATTGGTGGAAGAGATCAAGTATGGGTAACTTATATTAATTAGGGTGATTATTAGAACTGAATTTGTACATGCATATATTGTTGTTGAAGATTATTAGGGATAAGTATTCTTTAAATTCGGTTGTTATTAGTACGAGCATTTATTACCTGAACCAATTGATGGTTCAATTTTATGTAGTCGGTTTTCCGAAATTTTAAAAATTAAATAAAAAATAACAGCTTGTCCGCCGGGAAGTATACCTTCCCGGCGGACAAGCAAAATGGCGGCCTTGTTTTGCCGCCATTTTGCTAAACATTAGTCTTGATAGTTCATTTTTGGCAGTCGTGAAGTAGAGGCGTGGCAAATTTATTATGGAAAAATATTCGATAAACCAACGTGTTTTAATTGTAAAGCTCCAATTAGTGTTAACGGTAGACGTTTGATGTTATACTCAATATTGTGCGATTAGTTATGACGGTAGACGACGGTACGACAAAACAAAACAAAAACAGCTGATCGAAGAGCATTTGTACCAAATATAGAGGCTGTCTTCGTTCATAAGTATATTATTCATAACTTTAAACTTTTAAATTAAATTTGCAAGAACGAAAACAAATTCTAAACAATTATCGCGCACAAAATGTCTAAGTGAAGCATAACAATAAACAGCTGATCGGTCTTGACGGCTGACGGTTGATTCTGCAACCTGTAGAAGTCTTCCGTCGTCAAACGTCGAATTGTAGTTATCTCTCTCTAAGACATGCAAAATGCAACCCCAACTCAAACAGCTTATATCCTACCATCAACCGTCAAGACTAATTGGACCTTTAGAACATTTAATCAAAATCAATTATCAATTACTGTGACGATGAGAAAGTTGCGTGAAATTTTTGGGAAAAACAACGAGCCAACAAAACTTATTATTTATCGTGTAGTGAATGATTTTGAAGAAAGAGGGTCTATAGCTGATAGGCCCAAGCATGGACCACAACGTACTGCAAGATCGGCTAAAAAACATTACTGCTGCTGAAGAAAATGTTCAAAACAATCCATCAACCTCAATTTGACGCCGTGTTCAGGAGCTTGGTCTTCAAAGAACTACGTTGAACACAATTTTGCACAAGAATTTGCATTTGTTTCCATTTAAGATTCAGTTGACACAAGAGTTTCTTCCACAGGACCATTTTCCCCGCCGTATATATGCCAATAGGATGTTACAGCTCGCCCATGACAACCGCTATTTTCATGAAAAAATCATAATGCGGTTCTGGGCAATGGAAAAACCTCAAATTATTTATCAGCCACCTTTGCATCCATTAAAAGTGACAGTCTGGTGTGCAGACTGTCGTTGACCACTCATTTTTTCCCCCAATTTCATGCGGGAATAAAAAGAAGTCATTGGGTGCCAAGTAAGGGCTGGACGACGGACGTTTCCGACGTTTTGGCCGGTCAAAAAGGCGCTGGTTTGAGCCGATGTGTGAGAGCTCGCGTTGTCATGGTACACAATGATTGGTCTTCTCTTGTTCGTTTTTCAAATTTCTCCGAAGACATCAGGCATTTAAACTGTGACCAGTTTTGTCTAAGAAACAGGCGACCATTTGCTTCGAAGTGCTTCTTCCACGAACAACTTTCGAAGACCCACACGGTCGATTGCTGTTTAGTTTCGGGCTCATACCACCTGTGACGACCTTATAAACGTCTTTTGAAGCACCACGATCGTATTTTTTCAAAATTTCTTGCACCAATCGACACGAACGTTTTTAGAGCGATTGTCAAATTGTGCGGCATCCAACGAGAACATACCTTTTTTACGGCCAGGTGTTTATGCTATATCGAATATATACTGGTGGAAGAAATGCCAAAGGATGCCTCTATCTTACGGTATGTCACATGACGATCTTGCATTATCAGTTCACGCATGGCATCAATGTTCTCTGGCACAACGGCCGTTTTTGGACGACCTTCGTCCTAGAACGAGCGTCGGCCACGATTGAATTCATTAAACCAGTTTTTCAAAGAGCTATAGGATGGTGCTTCATCGTCATACAAAGATTTAAGTTCATCGATACACTCTTGTCGTGATAATCCACGTCGAAAGTTGTGAAAAATGATCGCACGAATATGTTCAAGAGTTAAATTAATTTTTTTGCCAAATTTATTTTTTCAAGTCACTGTAAACAACACAAATGATGGTCGCACGTCAAAACGTTCTGAGTACGTTTATGCTAAAAGATGTCAAACTTTGCAATGGAATTGTCAGATGGCAACATGCAGCACTTAGTATTGCCTAGGCCAGAAATATATATATATAGCAACCCTCGTATATTTTGAAAAACGCTAAATAATGAGATAACTCAAAAACTTGAGCCAAATTGGCAAACTTATCACTTCAAAAATATAGTTTTGGGATGTACTTTCAGTCGCCGACGAAACGTATACCGAAAAAATCGTATTGCACTGTGTTATTCTTCGAAATTTCTACTAGAAACTTCAGTCAACCTTATTTTTGAACGGATAATGAATTCACGTACTTGGACGTTCTTTGGTTTTAGCTCAATGACACTTTATGACATACAGTCCACGCCACAAACGATCTTTGGCGCGCCATGTTCGGTAATTGTGTTATCATCCCATTCGGTGATGTCAATTGGCTCCCTCGGAGCCGTAATTTAAAGCTATTAGACTATTTAGTAGAGTTCCATGAAGTAACGATGTTAAATTAGCAATGAATTAATGATTCAAATCCATGAATTAATGAATTAATGATGATTAATGATTCAAATCCTGAAACTTTTAACAAGGTCTTGGTCGAGGCAGCCACTTAAAACAAATTCAAAAAGTAATGCGAATGGTTGCTTTGTCAAATAAACTCGTAAAAGTCCCCTGAATATGACAAACGAAGTTAGTCGAAATATCGATAACAAATGAAAATTAAAAACAATTGTTTGTATAAAAAAACTTCAAGCCGAACGATAAACCAACTTGATTCAATTAAAGGGTCAACAAGTCACACCAAACCAGTGTTTGATTCTTTAAAAAAATATACATTCTGTTTAGATTACCCTGTATTCGTTCATCTTGTATTTAGCGCCTTTTGCGCTTATCAAAATTATCGGCTAATTAAATTCCTTCCCATTAAGTCAAGCGACTCACACCAAACTCTAATTTGTTCGAAAGGAAATTTGATATGCAACCCTTTTAGAATGAGCTCAATTTCAATGATGCTTAACAAAAACCACGAGTATAACCAAAATAAAGTCCGGTATCATATTTTGTCTAAAAAGTAAAACAATTAATAATCCTACTCTGGTTCATCAATTGTACAGTTCAAGTCAAGAACTAAGTTGGCCCAAGTTAAGCCTCAATGATGGCATGATTTGTCTATTACAGCGACTTGACCTTCTTTCGTATCAGCTACCCCTTACCCAACATTTTGTGGTAACCATAAAACTTTATTGTAAACTGATTACGAAAAAGTTGGCTCTTTTTCGTTCCCTCACCCTCTCCAAATTCCATTTATAATGTACCCTTTTAGTAGTGTGCCGATAGCGGAGGGTAACTAAATAAACTGTCGTTATTTATAATATTTCACCATTAATCTTTACAAAGGGAAACAAACGGAGGCTGCCCCGCAAATAAACCCTCCGTCTCGATTTCTGTGTATTCCGTAAAGTTTCCATTGTTGTGTGGGTCGTTTTATTTCAGCACTTCATTTTTTGGAGGGAGGTGTCGCCTCTTCTTCCTTTTCAGCCTTTCCCATTCGTCGCATACCGCATTATTTTTGACCATAAAACAAACTTGAAACTTATCTTAATTTTATTGGTGGAAAAACCAGCGGAGGAGCAAACAAACATCGATGTATGTTATTAATTTCTATAAAATGAGAAATTAACAAAATACTGGAAAATTACATGGGGTTTTAAGAGGTGGCGGTTGGGCCACACCCGAGGGTCTGGTTATTGTGTGTAAACACAAGCGCCTGGACAGCGACAGTCGTAGGCAAATAGAGCGGAATAAAGGCTGACAAATTCCAGTTTTTACGGAGCACAAAAAAGGAACAAATATGTTCAGTGATGTTGACGTTAAAGTTGATGCTGGACAAGACCGAAAAAAATTCGAATGACCTTGAGAGTGAAATGTGTGTAGAACAACTACAAAAACTTCATTGGGCATACACCGATTAATGTTAATGCTACTCCGGCAATACGGCAATAGAAAAAAAGCTGTTTTCACCAATACAAAGCACGAGTGCACACGTGTGCAGTATCAAAGGCAAAATTTCATGAAATGGGTTACGAATTGGTATCCATCCGCCATATTCTCCGGATTAAGTCCCCTATTTCCTAATTCAAACCTTAAGAAATGGCTCGGTGAAAAGAGATTGAGCTCCAACGATTAATCAACCAAATGCCTATTTTATGGACTTCGAAAAATCCTACTTTTTTGGAAGGGATGCAAAAATTGAAAAAACAAATGTATAAGTATTGAGCTCGAAGGAGATCATGTTGAAAAATATTTTTTTGAAAAAAAAAACTGTGTTTTTTGTTCGAAAAGTGACATAATTATTGATATGCCCTTGGTGAACCTACAGTTTAAATTAGACCCGACTATCTACATGTTTAAAGAGAAATTTCTACTTTATCTACGAGGTCTGTTCAATAGAAAAGATGTTTTTATTTTTTAAATTTCGCTGGAAACGTGCATTCAATTAGCGTTTTTTATGTTGTCTCTCTTGTCTTGAACATTTGTTTATAGTTGAGTTTGTGTGTAGTTAAGTTTGTTTGTGAGAGGCATAACAGTAAAACGTCTTTTGCTTGTTCAGCGATTTTCTGCAGAGGAAAAAATTTAATCAAAGAATTTGCATTAAAATTTGGTAAACAAAAGAATGGAATTAAGTGCTTAAAACACTTGAATTGTTGAGATTGGCTAATGATTATTGCACTCTGAGTCGGAAAAATGTTTACAAGCATTTCAAGAATGATCGACTAGATGTGACTAAAGACGAAGCTTGTCCTGGAAGATCCATCACATCAAAAACCGATGAGAATTTTGAGAAGATGAAGAAAGTTGTTATGGAGTATCGTCGAATCACTATTAGGATAGTTGCAAAGGATGCCGGCATATCGGTTAGCTCATACCATACAATTTTTTCAAAAATTATCGGCTTGAAGCTTGTGGCTGCGAAGTTCGTTCCGAAATTGCTGAATTTTGAACAAAAAACGTCGCTTGTTCGTAATTTTTTGGCTGAAAGGAATACCGTAATCATGCCTCAGTCATCGTGTTCACCAGATTTGGCCCGCTGCTACTCTTTTCTGTTTCCAAAATTACCCATGAAAGGACGGCGTTTTGCGCCGTTTGAAGAGATAAAAACCGAATCGCCGAGAGCGCTCAAGGCCAAACCGAAAAGTGCATATCAGGACTGCTTCAAGGATTGAAACAAACGCTGGCACAAGTGTTTTAGATCTCAGGGTGATTACTTTGAGGGGGACAAAATAGATAGAAATGAATAAATATTTATTAAAAAAAACTTTTGAACTTTTTAACCTAATAATGGAACCGGTTCGACAGTACCTCATCCTATCAACCCAATGTTTTTTAGTACATTTTCCATTGTTTTGGGTCGAATCTCTTTAATGGCAACATCGATTTTAATTGTCTCTGAATGGCTCCCCACAGGAAATAGTCTAAAAGGTTCAAAACACAGCTCCGAGATGGCCAACTGACATCACAATTTCAATATACAGCATAGTATGGTAATGCTCACCGTTGACGGTAACGGCGGTTTTTTGCTCATTTTCAAAGGAAAAAATGATGCCACCAGCCCAAAATTCCCACCAAACAGTGTCTCGTAGCAAATGCATTGGCTTCTCAATAGTCACATGTAGGTTCTCTGAACCCCATTTGCGGCAATTTTGCTTATTGGCATAGCCATTGAGATGAAAATGAGCTTCATTTGAAATCACGATTTTTTTGCCGTTGAGCCAGAAATGGGCCTCATCACTGAACAAAATTTTGGTCGAAAACAGCGGATCTATCCGTTTCTCACCAAACGCTCGTTTCCATAAAACAGTTGCCAACATTTGAAGGTAATTATTTTCAAAAAATAAATGCCACAAAATGTCCTTTCAAATTACCAATAAAGAATCCACACTTAATTTAAATTTTTATATTTTTTTTGTTCTGGAAAAATACCTCTAGCTGGATCACTCTAATATTATTATTACCATTTGAACATAACTTGAACATAGAGGGGCGATTAAAGTAACATATTTTTGTTCACCGATTTTCTTAAATAACAAACGCAAGTATACATTTTTTATCACATCTGTAGCAAGGACTTTAAGCATTGATATGAGGTATTTTTGGTTACGCTAACTCTTAAGAGCCGGAAATATTTAGGTTTAAATTTTTCTTTACTTCACCATAAAACTGTAACATAACCAGCTTTATCTTCAAAACTAGAATTGCATTTTTTGACCCATTTTACCAATTTTATGCATTCCACTTTGCCATACAGACTTTATAAGATTCCCAAGTAAAAATCAAGTTTAAAAAAACCTGCTCATAATTCAATTAACAGACTAAATTTTTAAATCGTTAAATAAAAAACTAGTTCGGCCTGATAATGCATAACATTTAACCATTAGTTGGTCCAGTTAACTAATGCACGTGCTAATGACAACTGAATTCAAATAGTTTTTATAGCCAATAATCTACAACAACCAATACATATACAATCCAATAATCATTATAATTAGTTAGGGTTAACGATACTTTGCCTCTTCAAACGATACTGTCTAGTCCCACTACTGAAAATTGACATTTTCGCAATTAACTTTCGGTTGTAGCGATAGACATGAATAGTAGGGTGGAGTGAAAACATGCTTTTTTTATAATTTGAAAAAGTTAACCTCGGAAAGAGATGTAGTCTGGGGTCCTAAACAGGGGAAAAATAAAGAAAAAAATTTAAAAAAATTTTTAGGGGTCGCGCCACTCCCTAGAAATTTGGAAATTATCGCTATTTTGGCGTTGATTTTAGAAAAATCTTAAAAATTAACGACTTAACTTATTCGAAATTTAAAAGTTTGAGCTTGTTCAGTGCCCAAACAAAAGTATTTGAGGCAAATATGAGGATAATCGACTAATATTTGTAGCTTTGGTGGCGATTTCATTGTTCAGTCAATTTTCTGAAGAAGGGACGATTTGACTTATTTTACTTTTTGAAATTTTTGAACAATGAGAAAATTTTTTTTAAATTTTTTCATGCCCTTATTTCATTGTTTACGCCATTGCAAACATTTATTGACATAAAACTTTTTAGGATTTTTCTAAAATCAACGCCAAAATAGCGATAATTTGCAAATTTCGAGGGAGTGGCGCGACCCCTAAAAATTTTTTTAAATTTTTTTCTTTATTTTTCCCCTCTTTAGGACCCCAGACTACATCTCTTTCCGAGGTTAACTTTTTTTTTTTGAATTTCACTCCACCCTAATGAATAGTTCGTGGAACCACCAACATTCGCTCTGAAACAAATCCGTTTGCCAAATAATTGCTTATGGCAAGAAATCTGTTTCTAGGACTACGCCGATAAAGCAAATAAATGATGATGGTAACTGCGAAGACTATGTCGACGACGAGAATACCATCAATTTCACTGTAGGGTGGCCACAAAATAGTTATTGCTCTCAGATACTCGTATAAGCCATGATGATAAGGAAATTTCCGCTCCCATCTGTTCAAGGAAACCAAAAAATCTTGGGTGTGAAAAGTAGTAGGGCGGTACACTAGCGTACAGGCTGTTATTATTGAAATTTCGTCAAAAAAAATGCGAGGACTGAAATAAATGAAGCGAAGCATTGGCATTTCAAATATTTGAATAAGAACCGGAGCGCGCGAGTGTAAATGAATGTGACTTAGTTTAGTTGGAAAATTACTAGAATGATACTTCTTAGGCGTCGTTCGTTCTGGTTGTGAGCACGAGTTTATATCTGTGAAGTACATCTAAGAATCTCCTGTGTTTTGGGGTTGTAATAGAGGTAGTCCTTGTCTTTGTTGTTGTACGTTACAATTACAGAATGTTTTGCCAACTCTATTGTTGTTGCTGTTGTGCTTCTTACCTGGTAATGTTGATGATGACAACTTTTCTGGTCGTTACATTACATTTCATTTCGTTTCATTTCGGTTGATTCGTATTTGCTGTCCAATAAATTGTGTTGTGTGTTTTCTCCGAAACTTATTGTGTTCTTTGGAACAATGCTTTTCATTAAATATCATCATAAAGTTTGTTTAACTCATCGTTAGTAGAACATTATTTAAGTAATTCACAAAGAATTTCTGTCGAAGCATGAAAGTGAGTTTTGACCTTCTTTTTCGTTGAGTGGTGCAAGTCGACTGTTTGCGTTACCTTTAAAAGGTAAAGATTGCGGCGCTAAAAGTTTTATTTGCTTCAAGGTTTTAAGGCGAATACTAAAATTTTCTTTATAAGCTCATAAGTAGGGGAGACGAAACGGAAAATCTCAATTATGAATGAATTTACTTGAAAAGTTGGACGGAAAAGAAAACATCACAGAAATCAGCCTGTCTTATGGGAGGTAAAATACGAGTAATGAGAAGTTCATAGTCTTTGTCGCAGAATTGTAAATGTAGGATTTTTGTGGTGATGATGTGACCACCAGTTCGAAAAGCTGGAAAACTGCTGTCGTGTTTACCAAGGCAAATCCGAAGGGAACGTTGAAGGCGATTACGATATGTCTGTCTTTCTATTGACATAAAAATAGAGATTAAACATCGACCTCTTTATACCCTACACCACACTGTGGTAAAAGGTATTATGACTTAGTGCGGATGTTTACAACACATTAAAGACATGGAGATGGACCCTATCTTAAGTATTCCGATTGACTCAGAATCACTATCTGATACCATTGAGTGATGAAATCTGTCCATCTACCGATGTAATCAAAGTGCTGGCCTTAATTATGAACCTTTTTCGATACAACTTAGTACATTAGAGGATCTGCAGCTCTAAAGGTCACAAATTTCACACGATCACGCCCAAACTTTGCATGGCACGTTATGAGCGACCAATAACACTGTGGAACATTTTTGGGGTTATTGTCTGGGGGGTGAGAAATTCCAAGTCAGGGTGATGGCACTAGGTCAGTATATTAAAACCCTCAAAGGGTTTTGCGTTCGTATGTGCCAGTTTTTTTTATGACCATTTACATTTTTTCCTTATCTTGATGTTTTTCGCTTAGTTGTAAAATGTTGGCAAAAACGTAGTTTGACATAACTCGAGAACGACTAGTTCGATTTTGCTGAAATAAATTGAGAAAAATTAATAATTACATTTTCTTTAATCCATTAATATACTGTTTCTCTACCAAATCAACATTTTTGCAATTAGAAATAAATTTATGAAGAAAATTTTGCCAAAAAAAATTTTTTTTTTAAACATAAATCCCAAACGGAAAAACGTGTAGAGTCTTATAACTTTCACGTAAAGTCACATAACCTATAAACAAAATGCGACATAGATCATAGAAATCGATTAACGCGTTCTGCTTTTATTTACAATTAAGTGAAGTTACTTAATTACTGGCACATACGAACGCAAAACTCTTTGAGGGTTTTAATATACTGACCTAGTACCATCACCCTGACTTGGAATTTCTCACCCCCCAGATTGGCTGTTGTACTTCACGTATCATGGTACGTATTTTCCTGTAGCCCTCATTCAAAGATCATTTTCGATTTTAGAATCAGCAGCTTTAGAAGCTATATTTGTGGTCCGAATCCTACCAAATTTCGCATGTAGCGTTACAAGCCAACACTAATGTCTTGTAACTTTTGACCATATCTGCTCATGTTATTGAATAGCCCCTACACTAAGGTTCCTCCAAATTTGAGGTCGTGATCGGTAATACACTGCACTACTGGACATGCACATAAGAAAAGTCAACTGAAAATATGTTTTTGGACCGAACTTACACAGATTTAAAAACAAATGTCAATTTGTGAGATAAGCTCATTGTTTTTGGTTAAACCAATTGAACATATACGAGTATGCGGGAGCTACTTAGTAGGGAGATAAATACTGTTACACACGTTTTATGCTGTAAAATAAAAAGTACTGAATGTTTTTGGACCAAATATTTTTAATATATTCATTGATGTATATTGTATCCAAAAAGAATCTACTTATTCGAAATGTCCGCCTTTAGCCTTCACACACACCCTAAGTCGCACTGGCCAATCGTCAATAGCTGCACGAACTTCGTCCATTGGAAAATTGGCCACAGCTCGAACCAAAGCAGTCGTAAGAGATCCAATGTTAGGGTATCTTTTGTGACAAACCTTGTTCCTAAAACCGTCCACAATTTGTAATCCAATCGGTTCAAATATGGACTGCCTGAGGGCCATTCTTCAGAGGAAATGAACGCTGGCAAATTGTTTCGAAGCCAGGCCTGGGACGTTTTAGCCTTATGGGCCGGCGCAGAATCCTACTGGAAAGTCCGTGGCTGGTTTTGGAACAAGGAAATGTTAAGAGGCTTCCAAACGGTTTCTTGGTAAACTTTGGCCGATGTTTTTACTCCTTGTTCACAGAAATGCAGGTCAGTGACCCCATCGTAAGAGACACCCCACCAAACCATGACTGAAGCTGGGTGGTGACCCTTTTCTACCCTTAGGATCAGTTCAGATGCTTCCTTAGATGACCGCGCATACACTCTATCATTTTGCTTGTTAAATTTTTCCTGAACGGTCAAAATTTTTTCATCAGTGAACAAAATTTTTCTGTGCTTGTTATCAGCGTGCTTCACGTTTGCATTTTTCCATCCTATTTTTTTTAAGTTAATAAATGTCCGGTACGTCGTTTAAAAGCCCCAAGTCCCAAGTCTTTTTTAATGATTCGACTCATGGACTTTTGCGTGATATTCATCTCGCGGACCATGATTTTCTGTTTCCGGAGCGGATTTCTGTGAATTCTTGATTTAACGGCTTTGATGACATGCGGTGTTCGAACACAGCGTGGGCGGCCCGAGCGGTGGCGGTCTTTTACATCTCCAGTCTCCTTAAACAGTTTAATGCATCGGTAGACGAACATGCGTCTAATCCCTAGTGGCCGGCCGGAGCGTTTTGAAAATATCGTTTATTTCATTTCACACTTGCAAAGCGCTATTACAGCGATCCATGATAAAAGTTGAAACAATTTTAAAATCCCGTTGCAGACTAACGCTACTGAGTTTAGCTTTCAAAACCCATATGACATTAGCGGGGTATGTGCAGTTCTACTATTGAAATGGGTGTTTTTAATGTTGTAACAGTATTTATGTCCCTACTAAGTACAATGGCAAAACGTTTTGAAGGAAAATATAAAATAAAAATGATTTCCGAATATTGCTGGTCACTTAAACGGGATACTGATGATGTTCAATTAAAAAGAAAACGGTTAAACAAATATTTCTAAGTAGTATTGCCAATAATTGAATTTTTTAAAAAAAATGTTGTTTTAATAAAAGTTGAATAACTCAATCAGTTTCTAACGGATTTTTAAAAATGACACCGAATTGTATTCGTAAGAACACTCTCTTTATTATTCAGGTCAAGTGTTCGGTTCCTTTTAAAAAATTCTGTGTAAAAACCAAAGTTAAAAAATTACAAAATTTTTTAAAAAAATAAGTTTACAGAAAAAATACAGATTTTTCTCAGAGTGATTTTAAAAGTCTATACTCCATTCGAAACGCCGCAGTTTCTTCTTTTAAAATCAGCAAGTTACTGGCGTAAGATGCGAAAAACCGGTTTTTTACCCGTAACTCCAGATTTTGGAGGTGTTTGGGAAATTTAAAAATCGGTTTCTTGTTGTACTCAGCAAGATCTACAAGAAAAATAATATCACTTCCCAGGTATTTTGATTTCATTTCTTTGTTACACTATGTTATCAATTCTTTTTTTACAGCCGTTTCAAATTTAAAACTTTAATTGGCCCACCCTATAATTTCAACTGAGTTTGTCCTTGGTCCAAAAATCTTACTACTGTCAAGTTTCAGGAAAATCGGGCAACAATTGCGACATGTAGTTTGATGACAAGCTTAAGGTGAACGAACGATCGGACGGATGGATGGACAGACTGACATTGTTAAATGAAATCAGCTGGTGATTATATGTCGATCGGTAAATTTATATGTAAGTCAAGCTGAAATATTTGTGGTCGTTACAAACATTTGCCATGAACCTAACTTACAATCCCCTGGTTAAGTGGTTCAGGGTATACAAAACAAGTGTAGGTTTAACTTCCTACCTAACCCTTCCTATGCGCAGTGTTAACAAAGAGCAGCCACTCAGAGGATTTTCTTTAGATCTACCGACACCTACGAGTATTATATATGTGACAGCGCATAGATAAAGGGACCTAAGGGTAAAAAAAATCAATTTTAATTTTTTCTCTTTTTTTGATGTGGACAACATCTGAGCATCAAATGAGACCCATCCAATGCCCCAAAAGTGTTCCCTTCCAAAGATATGCGCGTTTTATGAAAGTGAAGTCGATGATTCTAAGCGCAAATAGAAAGGAACCAAATCTTTAAAATGGCTCTCTTGAACAAAACTGGTTTTAAACCTTAGGTCCCTTTCTATTTTGGGCGTCACATATATTGTATTGGAAAATCGGCATTTTGTTTAAACATTTTGCTTTTAAGATACCTTCTGAACATCGATCGCTTTTAAATACCCATTATTTTAAAAACATCGTATGGAACTTAAAAACTTATTGAAGACAAGCAATTTAATTTCTATTGCGTTTAATGCCATTCATAATGGCTTTCCAACTGCCACAGGTTGTCCATTTCCATTTCCGTAAAACCCACACACAAAAACACTTAGCAAGGCGAGTCAGACAAATCACAGACACCAGGTTAAGAGAATTTCTACAAATTGAATTTGGAATACATTTAATTTCATTTATTGTTGAACATAAAAGAAAACCAACATTATTGCTGGTATTTCCTGCCAAAGCGTATAAAATCCAAAATATCTCCTCGGCTTGGCACTGAAATTTGATTGAACGGCAAAACGTACATATATGCATAGGCGTAGACACCGACATCTTAAGACGCATTAAACACTTGGCATTTGACTTTTAGGGGGGCCATAAGTTTCGCCAGGCAGGGCAAAGTGCGTGTGCGTAAGCGACGCTTAATAGGATTTCACATAAAATTTGATTACATCAACTTTCGTTTGTTCGTTCGTCTCTAGGCGGCGCCCTCATTGTTATCGTCTTTTGCATTGTTACAATATTTCAGATTTTATAGGAATTTCTTATTCCTAGCTTCTAAGAAATTACGCTGCACCGGATGGAAAACGCTTTCAAAATTTTCTCTGTGCTGAAACATTTTTAATAAAACATTTTTAATTTTCTTGCCTTCCATTCAATTGCGAATCTTGTCGATGTCGATGTTGTTGTTGTCGTTGTTTTTGTTGGAATTGGCTGGATGGCTCAAACGTTATACAAAATATTGAAGTCGTAAAATTTATTGCCGTAAATTGCCAAAGACCATAAATTGCTTTTGTAGCCCAAAGCACAAATACTCTATAGATGCCATGTCACAGGGTATAGCCTCTGCAGTATCTGGCTGCAATTTCCTTTGGTTTTACTGAAACAATCGTGTCAAAGTCATTGAATTTTCTATTTCTTTTGTTTTTTTTTCTTTTGGGTGGGAAGGAAGGATGTCTAGTAGACAGTGATTGCAGGATTTGGAATTGTACTTTTTTTTTGTCATGAAAATGCACATTAAAAAAAATGCAGTCCGCATATTGTCCACAAAAAGACATAAACTATGAGGGCTGGCCTGTGGATGGAAAGATAGACGGTTATATAGAGTGACAGAAAGACGACTTAACGTTCTGAGGCAGTTCGAAAGACAGACAGATGTAATAAAGGCTAGCAAAAAAAAAGAAGACGGACTGAAAGATGATGGACAGCCATAAAACATAAGAGAAAAAAATAAGCAAAATAAAACGTCAAGCTTATTTGAGAATAAAATGTTTGAGAACTTCGTAGGCGGCCTGAAAACTACCCGACCTTATAAAGGGTTTTTTTTAGACATGTGGTTTTCAAGAAGAAATAAAACAAGAAAAAAAAGATAAGGGCTGGCCATTCTGTTTTAAAATTGATTTCGCGCCTTGATGCCCAATTTTCGACCATTATTTGTAGCATTTGGGGCCGTATGTCTAAAATTACGCGCCGAATATTCCTTTCAAGGCGATTATCGCGTCGGGCTTGTCTGCGTAGAGAGGCGACATCACATAACCCCACAAAAAATTGTCCAGCGGTGTTAAATCGCTCAATCTTGGAGGCCACGCCTTAGGCCCATGATGCGACATAATGCGCTCACCAAAAGTTTCCCTCAAATAAATTGATTGTTTCGTTGGCTGTATGGCATGTGGCGCCGTCTTGTTGGAACAAAAGGTCGTCCACATTAATATCCTCCAATACAGACACGAAAGTCATTAATCATGGGTCTGTAGCGTTACCCATTGACTGTAACATTATGGCCGGCTTTATGTTTGAAGAAATATGGACCATCGATTCTTTATGCCTATAGAACACACCAAACAGTGACTTTTTGAGGATGTAACGGCGTCTTAACAATAGCTTGTGGATTTTCATTACTCCAAATGCGATAATTTTGGTTATTAACGTACCCATTCAACCAAACGTAAGCGTCATCGCTGAACAAAATTTTCTTGTAAAAATCAGGATCGGTGGGCATCTCGTTTAGGGTCCATTCACCACGATTTGCAAACGTCCGAAGTAAGTCTATTCATTATGAAATGGCAAACCAAACTGAGGATAAATCAAATGACAGCTGTCAAAAAGACCAACTCCAAAAAATTTGGCCAGATTGCCAACCACACGTCTAAATAAAACATCCTTTACAAACAAACAATAGGCACAGGCTTTCGGAAACGACCAGCTCCAAAAAATTTGTCCAGATTGCAAACCACGCGTCTAAATAAAACATCCTTTACAAACAAACAATAGGCACCGCTAAATATATTAAAACTATCGAAAATCGCTGTAAAAATTGTATTGAAATAAAAGGTGTGTAGTAAACAGAGATTTTTTCCATAGAACGGAGGACTATTTTACCCATACGCTACAAGGCAATCGTTATCTGATTTAGTATCGGTCAATATTTTTTTTAATATGACATAGGCTTTCGGAAACGACTCTATTTGTTATAAAATAATTAAGGCCGCATTTTATATCCTTTTCACAGCAGCGCAAGTATAACTAACAAAACAGATATAGTCAGACTTAACCGACTATATTTTACCTGCACTTCTGGACGTGCTGGAATTCCAATTGAAAGCTCCGTAGGGACTTTAATTTAACCCAGATTTTACAAGTTTGAACTTGTAAGGAAATTTCGTGATGTTTTATAACTCATATGTCCATGTTTCAATGCACCAGACTTTCGGCCTAAAGTCCATCACCCAAATTAAGCCAAATTGAAGAAGTAATTTATTTCTCGGCATATGGGTGTTATTTGATACCATGTATACTTTGAGCCTCCAAAGATGTGGACATATACTCAGTAGGGACATAAATACTGATACACACGTTTTATGCTGTAAAATAAAAAGTAAATGTTTTTGGGCCAACTATTTTTTAATATATTTATTGCTGTTGTTTGTATCCAAAAAAATCTACGTATTCGGAATGTCGACCATTGGCTTTACACACGCCTTAAGTTGCACTGGCCAATCGTCAATAGCTGCACGAACCTTGTCCATTGGAAAATCGGCCACAGCTCGAACCAAAGCAGTCTTAAGAGATCCATTGTTGGGCATCTTTTGTGACAAACCTTGTCCTCTAAAACCGTCAACAATTTGTAATCCAATGGGTTCAAATCTGGAATCCTCTGGAGGCCATTCTTTAGAGGAAATGAACGCTGGCAAATTGTTTTGAAGTCAGGCCTGGGACGTTTTAGCCTTATGGGCCGGGCAGAATCCTACTGGAAAGTCCATGGCTGGTTTTGGAACAGGGAATTGTTAAGAGGATTCACGACAGCTTCCAAAACGGATTCTTGGTAAACTTTGGCAGATGTTTTGACTCCTTGTTCGCAGAAATGCAGGTCAGTGACCCCATCGTAAGAGACACCCCGCCAAACCATGACTGAGGCTGGGTGATGACCCTTCTCCACCCTTGGGATCAGTTCAGATGCTTCCTTAGATGACCGCACATACACTCTATCATTTTGCTTGTTAAATTTTTCCTGAACGGTAAAAATTTTTTCATCGGTGAACACAATTTTTCTGTGCAAGTTATAAGCGTGCTTCACCATAAGACGTTTGCATTTTTCAATCTTTTTTTTTTTTAAGCTGCAGGCAAATGTCCGGTACCTCGTTTGAAAGCCCCAAGGTCCAAGTCTTTTTTAATGATTCGACTTATGGACTTTTGCTTGATTTTCATCTCACGGGCCATGATTTTCTGGTTCCGAAGCGGATTTGTGTGAATTCTTGATTTAACGGCTTTGATGACATGCGGTGTTCGAACAGAGCGTGGGCAGCCGGACCGGTGGCGGTCTTTTACATCTCCAGTCTTCGGTAGACGAACATGCGGCTAATCCCTAGTGGCCGGAGCGTTTTGAAAATATCGCTTTTTTTCATTTCACACTTGAAAAGCGCTATTACAGCGATACGAAAGTTGAAGCAATTTTAAAATCCTGTTACAGACTAACGCTATGGAGGTTAGCTTTCAAAACCCAAATGACATTAACGGGGTATGTTCAGTTCTACTATTGAAATGGGTGTGTTCAATGTTGTAACAGTATTTATGTCCCTACTAAGTAAAGAGTCTCTGTACAGTTGGTAAAGGTGAATTGTGTTTTTGTGAGCAACTGTTTGTAGAAAACTTAAAAAGTGCAGCAGCTCCCATACGTTTGGTGAGAACCTGCTCTTAAAGAGTTCAGTTTTCCTTTTAACAATTGCTGCGAAGCTATCTGATAAAGGTCGTACCGGACCCGAAGTCACGATAAAAGCAGTGCGTACCCACGAAAATCAATGTCACTTTGGCATTTTGTTAAAAACTTAATCTATTAAAATGTATGTAAGAGGGCGAAGAATGGATATGGTCCAATTTCCAAGGGATAGGTCCAATTTTGTCAGGGAAAGTTAATGGCCGCACTTTACGCTTAATGCTTTGCTTGAGCAAGATCTAATTTAAATGTTATCCTGTATCTTGTAAAGCAGCAGGATTTCAAATTGGTAAGCCGTAAAAAATTCCAAAAATTCAATCTTGAAAAATAATCAAAGAAACTCAAATTTATTTTTGTGTGTTTGGAGGCCAAAATCTATAGAAAAAATATTTAGAACCAGAAAAAAAATCATCATTTAAACTAAATTTTTTTTATTTCGGGTGAACTGTATTTTTTTTTATTTCGGGTGATGTCTGTCATCTAAGAATAAACGTATTAAGGGTCTTTATATAAAGACTTGGAATTCAAGCATAATGTATTCGTTTACTCGAATACGAAACCGTTTTTCTCAAAATGTAGCCAGAGTTTGTGTTCAGTATTTTTAGCACCTCTACAAGCTGAGTCCACCATTGACCACTCCACACTGTAGCTGCAATCAGCGCTACATGTTCCACAAACTGGCAACCCACTATTAGTTTTATAAAAGTGACAAATGACCTTTGAGCCACTTTCGCTTTTTGAAAAAAAGAAGCGCCATAAAACAATTCCAGAAAACACTTTCGGATGCCACGCATTGATATGATACGAGGGCATGGTCGAAAAGTATTAACAATTGAATGGAGGAATTTTTGTATAAACTTCGATCATAGAATGCTAAATTAAGATTTGGTCTTGTCGAATTATCGTATAAAACAGATATCTAACGATGTGGGTTCTTTAAAATAGCGTTTCTTGTTTCAAGGGATAGTTTGTTGATTTTTGTCATTAGCATAAAGTATAAATGGACCTAAATTTTCATTTGATTTGCTACACCCGCTGCAGAAGCTGACGATGAGCGATATTTTGTGTTTGAAAATTTAAGACATAAACTTGTCGGGCCTTTTTATATTAATGTTATCGATTTTACTTTAAATCACTGAATTTGGTGGCTAGTATTTTTGGTAATTGCGAGTGGTCAGTGTTTTATCGCCTTTAACTCTTCTCGTGAGTGCCGCAAAAGAACACATCCCTGACGACTATACTCAAAATTTAGACTGACACTTAAGATAGTTCTTTTCGTAAGTCCTTGTTTTTGTCATATACAGGAATTATTTTTACAGTACTTTTCTGCTCATGGACTATGAAGTTGTGCACCAGATTAGTTGCCACAACCAAATTTTTCTGCCAACCTAATGTTCAATGTCTCGCGTACTATCCATATATTGCTTTCTTCAGTAGAGGGACACTATCTGTTGTGACTAGAACCAATAACTTATTATAGAGATTATATATTCCGATGTTGGGGTAACCAATAATATATTACAGCAGTTTGGTTACTAAAAAAAACGTATCTGTTGTCCCTGCGTTTGTAAAAACTAACAGTTTTACTAAATTCGGTTGGTATAACCAACTTAAAGGTTGTGGGAACTGTATTATTATTGCAACCACCGTCTTATGGTATGTGTAACCATAAGTATAATGGGAAGTTGGTGATTGCAACAAAAAGTGTGTTCATCCAACAGAGTTTTTGTAGTTCGGACCGAATTCCAACTGATTTTTTCTTTGTGTAAGGTCTATCTTCATTCCTTTAATATCCCAATAAACCAAATTTGCCGAAAATGTCTGATATTAGACAATTATGAACAATATCTGAACTCTATCGAGAATTCTTACCGAAATCGTTACGAATTCTGTTGGATTTGTCTAAGGATTTTTTTTTTCAGAGAAGTAGTTCAGAATTTTTGGCAATCCTCTTGATATGTTTTTCGTTACAAACTCGGTAAGAAATCGAAACATTTTGCCGATTGTCGTACAAAATTCTGACCGAATTCTGAAGGTTTGGTATGCTGGGATGTTACAAAAATCTGCTTTTAGTCTTAATTCCTCGTACCACAGTGCGGTGTAGAATCACAAAAGAAATCATTCCAAGTGAGAGCCAAACTCGTAAAAGATTAAAAGATATTTCCCACCATACCATCGCATCCGTTCATCTGACACAAATACTATTGGCCAATCGATGTGCATAAGAGCATTTGCCGTATGAGTTCCCACAGCAAAACCCCTATCAGACACATGCATACACACAAGCCTAGGATAACACACACACACACAGATATACAGACATAATCGTACAGTAGCATTTGGCAAAAGTGGTAACTAATAGTTGACGTTTACAAAGTGAAATCTATGGCGTAACTGTCAAGTGTTTGACAAGTATTGAGCAACACAAAAAACGATTTATGTGCATGTGTGTGTGTGTGTGTGCGAATTTGTGTGTGTGTGAGCTTACAGAATTTATCGGTGATTTATGATTTTATACGTATTTGTGAAAATTTTTATAATTTGTCTTGTTCAATGGTCGTCGGGTCATGTTGGGTTGGATGGTTAAAGTCTCTCTTGCTTTTGCTTCTTTCTCCTTATTTGTATGCGTGTGTGTGTTTGTGTGTGGGAGTTGTACAATAACCCATTACACCCCATCATGCAGAACGCGTAAAATGTCATAAAATTGTGCGAATAAAGTGAAGAGGTCTTGACGTCAATTTTTCTTTTGCTTGCTTGTTAGTGCTTTGAACCATGAAAGTTTTTGAAATCTAAAGAGTCCTTTCCCGCCTCTCTCGCTATCGCAGTAGTTTTTACCATTATTTAAAAAGTCATCACTGATGGGCGTATTACAAGTGCATATAAATAAAAAAAATAATTAATTCTTGTTTCGCATGAGTGAGGGTAAGAGATGCCAGCGAAAAACACTGGCAACACAGCTGAAACGATTTTAGCAATCTTTGTTGCTAGGTCAGGGAAAATTGAGTTATGAGGGTGATCTCAGATAATCAATTCCTTAATAAATATGCGATGCTTCTACTGTACCTTAGGGTGTATTCGAAATAGGTTTTTCTAGGGAAAGCAAACCCAGACATTTCCAGTTGTGTTAGTCTGAAAATAATTACAGTTTCTGTACCCTGACAAGAAGATTTCCTCTGTCAAAATATGCTTAACCATTCTATTGACAGGCGGATTTACTCTATGCTAACCTTCTAGGTTACATGTGGCGTATGCGGAATATTCATTAGGGTACTATAATGCGCATACGCCCCATTGTAACAATGCCAATACTTTCTTAAACTCTTCCAACGGCAGTGTTTTTTTTTGGTGCTCGATTGTAAAGCAAGTAGTCGCTAAGGGTGGGCCGCCGTGGTGTGATAAAAGTGTGCACGACTATCATGCCAGTAAAGCTAGGTTAAACCCCGGATAAGAACATCTAACAGTTTTCCAGTGGCGGGGTTTCATCTTGTAAATGCCGGGACTTTACCAGTATGAGATTTATCTCTAAGCCATGTGAAAACTTCTCTTTAAAAATGAATTAGCTGTTCGAAGCCGCCGTTAAGCAGTAGGTCCTGGTCAGTGAGTATAAGAATTGAATTGTGCACATCTCATTAATTTGAGAGATGTTCCCACTTGTTCCTTAATGTGAAGTTGTGCAACTTAAGTAAGTATGAGTCGCCAAGGAGATATCTTTAAAAGTTTGAAAAAAACTGTCTTATTTCCTATACATAGAAGAACTAAACAACTGTATGTTTCATAACTGTTTGATATAAAAGCTTGGAAGATATTCAAAAAATATTATAAGCGAAAATAACCGATCCCGCTTAATCATGCTAAAGGTTATTCTTGAATGACTTTCTTAGCAAACTATTTTATTATTTAAAACAAAGAGGGTTTTTTTTTTCGCAAATTGTCTACTTATATAGTTTTTTGTAATGACATATATTTTTATATTCTTGAACAGCGGTTGAATTATCGTGTTAGCGACCTCCTAAGCGAGTTGCCATTCGAACAGGACCACTTCAGCCAAACTTCTGGGCGGTGCTTTTATACTCAAAATCATTGAATATAGTGTAATTCCGTTTAAAAAACATTGAAATATTGATCGGAGACTCCTTGATCCTTGTGTTTACTACAGCTATGTATGTGTTGATAGTCTGAAATAATCGGTATTGAAAATCGGTAAGATCAGACCAAAATTCCACCCATATGGGAACTGAGTAAGCCTCTTGAGCTAGTATTTTTGCGGGTTCTAGGTTTTTTTATAACCACTATAAACTCCGATCTTTAAGAAATTTTCACGCAATATTACTTTTGCTTAAAAACGACTTGCTGGATACGTTTGGTGATGATTAGGCGTAGCACCGCCCATATAATTATGAATTTAGAAAGACCATTTCCCATGTAATATATAATATCTGGCGGTGATATTTGGTTTTATGATGTGATGTTTGCTCAAAATGTTTTCAAAAATGTTTTAGGGCTTTACTCGTGCTATAAATGGACTGATATTACACAGTTTTTATCAGAACTGGTAACTGTTCAATTGTGATGAACATTGCTTAACTAAACTAAGATATACATATGTTGAACATATGTGATGGGGCTTTATCTAAATCCAAACCGAGTTTCTTCAATTTCAATAGCGTGCGTCCTTTGTACGACAAACTAACGTGTGCCAAATTTCATAAAGATTGTATGTTATACGATTGTATAAACTACAAATTCCATTGTAAAGTTTGCAATTTTTTAGCAGAACTTCGTTTCGAATGTTTTGTCTTTTAAGCAAGAATTGTTGAAAAATTCATTTCGTTAAAAATATGGAATTAACACGTGAATATTTTCATGCGAAGATTTGTATGATACGGCGTGGATTATCGGGAAAGAGAGTCGAGACAAGAGTGCAATTCCACGACAGCCGGTTCTATAGACAGGATTGACCCGAAGAGCAATTTTTTAGCCAAGTGCTGTCACCCCGGCACACAGTGGGTGTCTCAATCCAGTTGTTTCAACTTTTGTTGATGAAGCGCCGTCAAAAACCACTGTAAATTGCTGGTACCAAGAGTTCGGTCTCGGACGCCGATCGCTCCAAAATGAATTTCGTCAGGGTCGTCAATCTTAAATCGTTTGCCAGAAACCGTCGATGCTGTGCGTGAACTGATAAAGCAAGACCGTCGTGTGATCTACCCTGAGATTGAGGCAACCTTGGGCATTAGTATGGCAAGCATCAATAAGATATTGCATGTTAGTTTGGCGGTGAAAAAGATATTTTCTCGTTGGAGCCCACATAGTTTGATGAATGGTTAAAAAAGGTTCGTATAAATTGGAGCAAAGAAATCTTAATAGCAAAGAAAATAAAAAGTAGCAGTAATACAGATGACGAATCATAGATCTATGCATATGACCCCGAAAAACTGCAATCGACTGTATGAGTTTTTTAAGACGAGCCAAATCCAACAAAAGTTGTTCGTGGAAGAAGTCAAGTGGCCACAGCGTCCTTAATTCGAACGTAGGCGGTCAATTCTGAGAGTTACACAGCCATCTGTTTGCCAACAGTGTTCAAAGAAATAAGGAACTACTAGATAGATCATTTTGCGTCACGAAAATATGAACTCTTACACATCAGCTGAAACAATCGACTATTTGAGCATTCAAGATGTCGAATTAATGGGTCATCCGCCTTACAGCCCTAATTTGGCACCCAATGAATGAAATCTTCTTAGTCCCTCACATTAAGAAAATAACTGAGTGGTCAACGTTTATAGACGCCCGAAGCAGCTGTTAAAGTGTTCAAAATCTATATTTTGGAGGCGTCTCTATCGGATTGAAAGAGTGCTACGATAATTGTTTTGAAGACATGTAAAATTATATTGATCTTCATGGAGAATATTTTACAGAACAATAAAACCTTTTCCAATAAAAAATAATTGTTTTTTGTTGCTGCACCCGAAATATAAATCGCAACCCTCGTAGAAGGCAGATAGAGCGATGACAAGTTGGGTCCACCTCAAAATTTTTTGCCATGAAACTTTTTTATGTTACCCTATTGTACAGGGGGGTGCGAGGTATAAATAGGGTCGTTGAAACAGGCAACACTTCATTCGCCTAACCCTATTTTACCGGTCGGACGATAATAAGTGAAATGTACTTACGAGTATATACAGGATATTGAAACAGATAGGTAGAGATGCACCCTGTTGCCAAAAGTGAAGGTGCCAGGCTTCCTGTTCAAGTTTTTAAGGTTTCGTATAATAAACGAATAATGCTATATGTGACGCGCAAAATAGAAAGGGACCTAAGGGTAAAAACCAGTTTTGTTCAGGAGAGCCATTTTAAAGACTTAAATACGTGTTTCTTTGGTGTACCATCACTTTCATAAAACGCGCATATCTCTGGGAGGGAACACTTTTGGGGCATGGGATCGTTATCATCCGATGCTCAGATGTTGTCCACATCAAAAATAAAACAAAAAACGTGAAAATTGCTTTTTTTACCCTTAGGTCCCTTTCTCTATGCGCTGTCACATATATATTTCAAATACTGCTTGTAGACCTAAAATAATTTTTTTTAAAAATCTTCAAAGTAAAGCGACTTTATTCAACTTATCTTTCCTTACATACTGAAAACATGCATGGAAATATGTAACATGTGACATGGTGAAGGTAAGATAATCAAGGTCAATTGGTTAAAATTTTATCGTTTTGTTTATTGTTGACCCTTTAATTTAGGTTCAAACTTTATAAAGCATTTAGCTTAGTTCGAATTTTATTGAATTCTTTTAAACTCCCAACACAACTAACTTGTTAATAGTCATCAGTATGACCTTGACAAATAGTTTTCAACGGTCTACAATGGTATCATATATTTTGCCTTTCTTATGATTAAACGAATATCTTTCAGGGTATAAGTGAGGCATGACCAATATGGTTTTAACGTTGACCTTGTATGCTTGAAAACTTTTTTAAATATTTAATAAAGCAAATGGGCATTGTGTATGTGGCGATAAATTGTATGTGAAAATCGAAACGGAAAACTTATTAAAAACTTTTACTTTTGCTTTCATGCCAATACTATAGTTCTGCCTCTGGGTGCACCCTAAGTAGGAGTAATTGGTTTGGCACGCTGTATGGTGTTTTAGAATAATTATAGAAAGATAAATGCAAAGCAGATCATATAAATTTTCGCTTGGCGTTAATTGGGCAATAGTAAATCTAAAATCTTAATAGTAAATCGAACTATGGACTCGTCTCGTTGCTTCGTAATAAGCGTAAACTTATAACTTTATTTAACCTCTAAGAAAATTATTAATCGGTTTCAAGTTTTACCAACGCTGGTCGAACACGTGTGTTCGCTACAAAAATAATGTTTTGGCTCAATAGCAAAGTTTTTAAAAATACTAACAAATATGTATTTCAATATGTATTTCGGGTACTGGCGATACTAGTAATGGATGATATAAAGTGAAACTTCCACTGGAAAGTTTGGCATTTTTGAGCATAACTTCACTTAGAACGTTTTGACATTTAAGCTCGAATGGTTTTATTTACAGTTTGTTAAAAAATGCATCTCAGTCAAAAAATTGAATTAACACCTGAACATTTTCGTGCGAAGATTTTTAAGATAAGGCTCGGATTATCAACACAAGATTGACTCAATCAACTTGTTTTGACTTTTGTTATGAAACACCATCAAAAACTGGAAACCACTAGTACCAAGAGTTCAGCCGTACGCTCCAGGATGATGATTTCGTGTCGGTCGTTTTGAAGGAAACCATCAATGAATGCTGTGCGTAAACTGATAAAGACCGACATCTAACACCGTGAAATAGAGGCATCCTTAGACATTAGTATGACTAACATCAATAAGATATTGCATGTTCATTTGACCGTGAAAAAAATTTGTTCTCGTTGGAACGAAAATAATATGAGCCCGAAACAGGACAGCAATCGCCCGTATTGGTGTTTTAAGAAGAGCCAAATCCAACAAAAGTTCTGCGTAAAAGAAGCACATCGATGATAATGATCGGCTTTTTTCGATATAACCGCTCATGTGACACGTAAAACAGCCAGTTCTAAGTGGTACACAACCATCTGTTTGCCAAGACTTTTTGAAGAAATAATGAAAAATGTAAAGAGAAAACGAATCATTTCGCATCACGACAATGCGAGCTCTAACACATCAGCTTAAACAACGGGCTATTTGAGCACTTAAAAGTAGAATTGATGAGTCATCCGCCGTACAGCCCTGATTTGGCACCGCCAGAGGTCAGGGGCCTCTAGAACTGTGGTTCTAGCCTTGTGAAAAATACAACCATAATATTTTTGTGGTACATCAATATTATGGTGGGGGGATTATAGTATGATTGTGGGGATCATAATTTAGTTGTGCCACAACCATAAACCCAACAATAATGCGATGCTCTGCAAATATTGTCAACCCAACCATACGTTTCTTCTGCTTGTTGGTAGTGGCATTATATCTTACCCCACACATTCCTGAATGAGAAGCGAATGTCCTCATGCAATAGAAGTAACATAGGGTGATCTGTTTATTGGACACAACTCAGAAATCTTTATTGTGGCTTATGACTTTGAAGTCCGCTGTAAGATAAAGGGTGGATTTGTCGGCCAGCTTATTCTTCAAAGGTCTTCATTGAG
This sequence comes from Hydrotaea diabolus, assembly GCA_963513945.1. Lineage (NCBI taxonomy): Eukaryota > Metazoa > Arthropoda > Insecta > Diptera > Muscidae > Hydrotaea > Hydrotaea diabolus. The sequence goes on along the minus strand of OY740716.1, from coordinate 209,525,465 downwards.
ATCGATCGATAAGGAGCTGCTTTGTGTAGCTCCTCGAGATCTGGTCTGGTCATAGCTCCTCGAGCTCCAAAAGTCATATGACCACTTATGATCAATAGTTAGTGTTTCTTGCTAATGATTGTGTAATTGAGTGAGTGTTGGTTATGAGCGATTATTTCTTATCTAGATTCCAATCTACATGGGATCGGTTCGTCCATTAAATAGAGACGAAATAAGTTGTATCCTTTATCACACATATTGATAAGAAAGCCTTAAGGCAGGCAGAGCAGGCTCATATTAATATCTTGGTTAATTGCCGCTTTTTAAGAAATTGGTCCTTTAATCGGGCAAGACCTTGTTAAGGGCCATATAACACGGTGCTAAATTTGAGAAAAATAGACCTTCTATGTGGTCTCTAAAGAAACGTTTAGGGCTTTAGCAATACTTTATATACGCAAAACTAACTGGCCTGGCACATTTTCTGTTTTACTAGCAACTTTATTTTTGCTTTTTAAAAGCAATCTTTTATAAGCCATCTGTCAAAATTTCCGAAATATTTAATGATTATTTTCTTTGTGACAGGTGATTGAAGTAAACAAGTTTTATAATTTTTGAAAAATGGAAAATAAAGAGTTTCGTGCGGCAACTAAACACTTTTATATGAAAGGTTATACGCCACAAATAATCAAAGATGAATTGGATTCTGTGCATGGTGATAATGCTCCATCATACTCCACCGTGAAATCCTGGGTTCAACAATTTAAAATGGGTCGTTCAAGTACGGAAGATGAACAACGCTCTGGAAGACCGAAAACTGCTACTACTATTGAAAACATTAGAAAATATTTAATGAAGTGACTAAAGATAGACGAATAAAGCTCAGAGAACTTGCTGATATTGTTAAAATACACGAAAAACATGTTTGGGGTATTTTCCGGGTATTTTTGGGCTATCCGCAAGAACGCTGCCGCGTTTGTTGACTTTGCCCCAAAAAAATCGTCCGTTGGACCAATTCCGAGTAGCTTTTAGCGATTTATCAGCGTAATCCAATAGAGTTCTTGCGCCGATTCATAACTGTTGATGAAACATGGATCCATCACTACATCCCAGAATGCAAAGAACAGTCAAAACAATGGATAGAAGCTGGTAAAAGTGGTCCCAAGAAGGCGACCACAGTATGGCCACAGTATTTTGGGATGCAAAGGGTATAATATTTATTGAATATCTTGAGAAAGGAAAAACTATAAATAGTGAATATTATTGTGCATTATTGGATCGGTTGAGTGAAAAAATCAAGATAAAACGACCGCATTTAGAAAAAAAAGGTTCTTTTTCATCAAGATAATGCTCTTTCACACACTGCATTTTTAACTCAACAAAAACTGGCCGAATTACGATTTGAAATTGCTCCGCATCCACCATATAGTCCAGATTTAGCTCCTTCTGATTATTTATTGTTTCCAAATTTAAAAAAAATTCTCGGTGGCAAAAAATGTTCGTCCAATAGCGAGGTTATTGCTGAAACTGAGGCATATTTTGAAGGTCTTGAAAAATCTTATTTTTCGGATGGAATTAAAAAACTTGAAAAACGTTTGATGAAGTGTATTGAGTTGGAAGGAGATTATGTTCAAAAATAAATAATAATAATTCCAAAAAAACGGTTCTTTTTATGTTAGGCCAGTTACTTTTGCGGTCGCCCTCGTATTTTAGCAGGGAAATGAGCAATTGCGATCTGGTTCATTGTTTGCTCGCATTATTATAACATGTGGCGAATTTCTTTGTTCTGTTTTATTTCATTAAATTCGGACTTCATGTGTGGCTTCAAATCGGCAGGGACTTTCATGGACCAATATGTTTCGATTTTATCAGGAATAGTATGTAGTCTGTCAAATGATTGGTCCCAACTTTTTTGGGGATGTTACTTCAAGAGCGTCTCATCTAACTGGATACTCTCCAATCCGACTGTTTCGAATTCTGTTTAGTCGGGTTCTGCTTGGAAAGATTAATTTCTTGTCGTTACTACAAATAAATAAATTCTAGATGTTTTTGTTCATAAAAGTAGGGTGCTCTACAATGCTGCTTATAATTCCTTTCCTTTATACTACATTTGTATTTTGCCTTTCTTCGCTTCTAATGCGATCAAAAGGAACTTTATCCTCCGAAAAGAAAGAATGAATAAGTTTTCTTCTGATGTAACACTTAAATAAGACGTACTCAGTCCGCATTTACTTCTTTCTGTTTTTTTTTTCTTTTACATCTTCGAAAGCAACAAATCTGTGATTACGCTTTTATTCAGAAAAAATCTAAAAAAAAACAACAAAGAAAGCAACGGAAACTTCAATTTCAACAAATTCAACGGAGGAAAAAGAAAGCGAAAAAACAAAAACTTGTCGAATATAAGTTCAAAGTGAAAGGAAACGGAAAGTACACTCGCTTTGCTCACTCACTTACTTACTCACACGCTGACACACTCACACGCTAACACGCTGACACACTTACACATGTACAGCCAGACATCGTGCACTTAATGGCGTATTCTGTTTTAGCAGATGAAATGAAAACTCGGAAAACTTTTTCCTCTGTAACTTTTGAACGTGTTATAAAATTTAATAAACTCCATACATTTCCATGGAAATTTTGGGAGAAACAAAGGACACGCTACGCTACGTCTGGGTGGTGATTCTTAAACATTTAATGTCTTCTCATAATCAGTAAAAGTTTCTCTTTCTTCGAGGATTTGGCTTAGAAATTTTGTGAACATTTTCTTGGCGCCCCACCGCTCCCTGGTTTTTTTTCACTTATAAATTAATCGAAATTCTTTTGTATTGTTGGCATACTTTTGCACGAACAATCTGAGGAATTAACGATATTAATATGTCAATTGATTTTGTTGTTGCTGTTATTTTAAAAGTGTTCTGAGGCAATTTGTTTAAATATTGACATATCAAAGTAATTGCCTACGGGCCTATTTAGAGTTACATACTTGGGTTTCGCGCTACAGCCTTTTGTTAGTAGTAGCCTGCTTAGGTAATGCTTTCTAAGCACTTTGATCTTGTGCCTGCAGTCTGCAGCTCGTCATATCAAAGCTGAGTTTTTCTTACTCTTGGTCTTTTTTTTTTTGGTTGTTTTCACCTAACGACTTTATTTTGGGTAAACCGAAGGTATTGGTAATTGTTGTAGCGGCAACTGTGAACCGGATGGACAATCCTTGGCCCAATTATTGCTCTTCGGGCCAATCCGGTCCATAGAACCGGCTGTCGTGGGATTCGAAATGTGGTATTGTAATTCGTCTATGGAGGATCTGCTCCAATATTCAGGCGAAGAAAATGCGCCATTTGAACTGGATGCGTTCCTAGAGACCTGGGTGTCAGCTGAGTGGGCTTGGCCAGACAATTGAAGAGGTGAATCACGTTATGTGGTCCCTGATAGCTAGGGGGGCAAACGCCCGGAACTAAAGCGACAAATCGCACCCAACAAGAATTGAGGCGGATGCACCATACAGATCTTAGCTGAGCCAGAACCATGTGCGTCTGCCGAGGAAGCGCCTTCTCCTCTGGTGAAATCTTCGGGGGATGTTTCTCTAGCAATACATTTACGCTATATCTGGAAGCTACTGCTGGGACTTCATCAGCGTGAATATCGTTCAGACCAGTCTGATAGTGTCGATGATCTAAAGGCTCTCTCTTGCACCGCTGGACGACTCTCTCTAGATAATGAAGATCGTACCTGATCTGCCGGGGCGGAGGCATCCTGACCAAGAGATGGTGTTTAGGATCCAAAAATTCAGTTTAAACGCTGGTAAGAATAACTGGTGATCAATCTAGGGGAAGTTTTTTAAGAGGGGTGTTTTCGCAGATTACGCTTGAGTTGTGTGTTACTTTACTTATTTTCTTTTCAGTATTGTTTGTCATTTAATCATGGAAAGACTTACACCACAAAAACCACGGTTTGGTGCGGTTTCTGGGCTGATGGAATCATCCGTCCATATTTTTTTCAAAAATGATGATGGACAGAACGTAACCTTAAATGGTGCTCACTTTTGCGCATTGATATCGGACTTTTTGCTAACTAAAATGAAAGCCCGTAATCTTGATGACATTAGGATTCAAAAGGGCGGTGTCACTTTCAATACAACAATGGATCTATTTTTTGAGTTTGCCGCCTAGATCGTGTGACATCACATCTTTAAACTTTTTCTTTGGGGCTACGTAAAGTCCAAAGTTTATGCAGACAAACCAGCTATGATTCAGGTTTTAAAAGCCAACATTATGTGTTATGTGTGACGCCAAACCGGTCGAATTGATCGAACGAGTACCAAAATTGTTCCCTCAGAATGGACACCCTGAGGCGTACTTGCGGCCAACGTTTCAAGCTAATTATATTCAAAAAATAAATGGCTTAAAATGCCCTTTCGAATGAACAATAAATATTTCACACTTCGTTTGAATTTTTATTTATTTTGAAAAAACTAATTATTATTGAAATAATATTTAAAAAATAAATGGCATATACGAGTATGTCCTTTCGAATGAACAATAAATATTTCACACTTGATTTGAATTTTTCGTTTTTTATTTTGAAAAAATTACCTCTAGATTGATCAACCATTATTATTTCAAAAAACCTTAAAGTATTTTATTTTCTAAAAATGTATTGGATATGAGGGTTGCTATATATATGTCTGGCCTAGGCAACACTAAGTGTTGCTTTGCGCCATCTGCCATTGGAAAGTTTGACATTTTTTAGCATAAACTTACTCAGAACGTTTAGACGTACGACCATCATTTGTGTTGTTTACAGTGACTTGAAAACATCAATTTGGCAAAAAAATGGAATTAACTCGTGAATATTTTCGTGCGATCATTTTTCACAACTTTTGACGTGGATTATCACGACAAGAGTGTATCGATGAACTTAAATCATTGTATGGCGATGAAGCACCATCCTATAGCACTATGAAAAACTGGTTTAATGAATTCAACCGTGGCCGACGCTCGCTCAAAGACGAGGGTCGTGAAGGTCTTCCAAAAACGGCCGTTGTGCTAGAGAACATTGATGCCGTGCGTAAACTGATAATGCAAGATCGTCATAAGACATACCGTGAGGTAGAGTTATCCTTGGGCATTTCTTCCACCAGCATTCATTCGATATTGCATGAACACCTGGCCGTAAAAAAAGTTTGTTCTCGTTGGATCCCGCACAATTTGACAATCGCCCAAAAAGAGGCTCGTGACGATTGGTGCAAAGAATTTTGAAAAGATACGATTGCGGTGCTTTAAAAGACGTTTATAAGATCGTCACAGGTGACGAATCATGGATCTATGCATATGAGCCCGAAACAAAACAGCATTCGATCGTGTGGGTCTTCGAAGACGAGCCAAATCCCACGAAAGTTGTTCGTGGAAGAAGCACTTCGGAGCAAATGGTCGCCTGTTTCTTCGGCAAAACTGGGCATGTGGCGACTGTTCCACTTGAGCAACGAAGGACGGTCAATTCTGAGTAGTACAGCACAATTTGTTTGTCTGAAGTCTTCGGAGAAATTCGAAAAACGAACAAGAGAAGACGAATCATTGTGCACCATGACAATGCGAGCTCTCACACATCGGCTCAAACCAGAGCCTTTTTGACCGGACAAAACGTCAAATTGATGGGTCATCCATCGTAGAGCCCTGACTTGGCACCCAATGACTGCTTTTTATTCCCACACGTCAAGAAAAAAATGCGTGGTCAACGATTTTCATCGCCAGAAGCGTTTAAAAACCATGTTTTGGAGATGTCTTAATCGGATTAGAAAATGTGCTTCGACAATTGACTTGAGCATAGTCTATAAATCATGCTGGGGAATACTTTGAAAAACAATAAAACCATTTTTAATGGTAAATAGTCGCATTTTCATTACTAGGCCAGAACTATATATAGCCGCCCTCGTATACGTATCGAAAAAAATTTGTTTCGAAAATGTTAAATTCGAATGAAAAAAGTCCACTTGGCAGATTCACAAACTCGTAATTCCACTTAATTCTGTTAAATTCCGCTTCACTTTTTTTCATCAATAACTTTGTATTCCTTTTACCGAAAAATGGAGGGCATACAATGTCCTTAATTGATTTTTCATGGACATTTTACTAAAAGCTTGTAGAAACCAATTCATAACTGTCGTTCCATGTACTAAAAATTCCTAGTCACGAACTGATATTCTGTTTAACTGATAAAATACTTTCAATACACTTATTCGCCCTAACTTCGCTTCTTACAACGAATCGGTTCTCAGTGTGCATGTTCACCGGACCTACATTGCTGCTTAAATATTTATTTTATCTAAGAAAAACTTTAAGTTGTACTATTTAAAAAAAGGTGACTAAAATCCCCTTTTAAAATAAATGATGGCATATTAAAATATTGAATCGCTTCTAGGAACAAATGTCCTTTATCCCTCCACTCTACCACCACTGCTAATCTCATAATTTTTTGTTTTCTCTTTCGTTTTTCATGTCTCTTCCTGTAGATGTCGTATACGTGATTTGTTGCGCAGTAATGGACAATTACCCGATGGCATTGATACATTACGCTTGCCAAGGCGCTTACAACGTTATATCGATCTAATGGAGGAAATCGAAGGACCTGAAAATAAGGACGACAACACGAAATCCGATGACTATCCCACCACCAGTAAGGGCAGCAAGAAAGGAGGCGGCGGTGTCCCCAAAAAGGTGGCATTCAAACCGAAAATAGTAGAAGTAGAAGAAGAAATAGATGAAGAAGAAGAGAAACCAACTACCTCGTCAGCAGCTATGGCGGCAGCATCCACGACAGTGGCCGCATCCTCATCATTATCATCGCCATCACCTCCTCCACCTTTTTCAAGTGGTGGGGACAATGATGAAGGACCCTCCACGTCCGCTGCGGCTGTTATCCCACCAACAATAGTTATAGACAAACCTTTTTCGTTGTGATTTTTCCGGCGAACTTTCTTTTTTTTCGTTTGCTGTTCCCTTTTTTATTTTCATCCGGTTTTGCTTAAATTATTGCTGTTCTTGCATATTTGCTAAAAAAAAACGACTTTTGGTTCACATCATTTATGTCATTTTTGTTCTACATTATTTCGTAACCACTTCACAAGCCAAAGAACCATGGAGCAAAGGTTCTCGGTAATCGAATCATCTAACCAACATTTGTTTGGCGTACTTGCACCGGAAGTCATATTGGACGCAGATAAGGACAACAGCCCACGTATATATCAAGCATAGACTTACCTGTAGGTTTCCTCGCTGACGTTTATGCGTCCCGGTATGCCGGTTGTCTCTGTGCGACTTGTCAGGTTGACGGTATTGCCGAAAAGGCAGTAGCGTGGCACTCGGTTTCCTATGACACCGGTGACCACTTCACCGGAATGTATGCCGATTGTAATTTGCTGAAAAAAAAGAGAACAATAGAGTAAAATGCAAAACATAAAACTAGTCCTATATTGAACTACCAATAGTATTAATTTCATGTTTAAGAGAAAGATAATGGTTATAATAAAGAATAAGATGTGTATTAACAGATATTATCAAAAAAGGCTGCGTTGATCTTTTATTTCAATCGTTAAGGCAACAAATTGATTAGTACATTACCTACATTACATTACCAGGCAAAGTCAATCCGGACTTATAACTAGTTTGTGCAAAAAGCCGGGGTTTTAAAAAAACCGGCATTTTGGTTTTCTCAAAATCGCGTTTTGAAAAAACCGATTTTGATTTTTTTTATTAAAATAAAAACTCGACATCCACCGACATTTCGGTTTTAGGTTTTTGCTACGAATGGAAAATATTTTCTGAATAAAAGTAAGGTAATTGTGGTCTTAAACAGGGCCTAAATTTACCCAGATGTTAGAAATAAGGTCATATTTCAATTTGTGTTTTTGGTACCCATACGTCCGTGTTAAATGGGTCAGATTTTCGAATATACTCGTATGATCCGTCAGCAAAATTTAGTCTAACTGCAAAACTAATTTTATTTTTAACTTTGTGGGAAAATGTAACGAACTTTTTAAAGCCATATGTATAGGGTGGGCCATTTAAAATTTTAAATCAAATCGGCTGTAAATAAAAGGACTGATATTTTGTTTTAAATTTCTAGTTTTATTGGAAAGGTTAAACTTTACCATTTAATAATGGAACACCACTCGATGCGTTTCGCTTCGACCAACGGGCTGAAGATTGTTTAGCAGGAGATGAAGAATTTTACGAAAAATCGTATTTTCTAATAAAGCTCAGTTTCATCTCTGTGGCTATATAAATAAGCAAAATTGCCGCATATGGGGCTCAGAGAACCCATATGTGACCATTGAGAAGCCAACGTATCCACAACGAGTCATTGTTTGGTGTGGAATTTGGGCTGGAACCATTGGAGCATTTTTCTTCGAAAATCAGCAAGTAGCCGCAGTTATCGTCATTATTGTTTCCAAAAATTCAAGAGAATGCCATGGACGACATTTGGTTTCAGCAAGGTTGGCCATATGTCTCATCCAACGAAACCATCGATGTTTTACGCACTGATGTTGAAAATCGAATAATCAGCCAAAATGGTGATGACAAAAGGCCGTCTCGGAGCTGTGATTTGAGCCCTTTTGATTATTTTCTGTTGGGAAGCCATTGGGGAAAATTGTTACATCCAGAGCCAAAAAAGAGTTGAAACATAAAATCGAAATCGCCACTAAAGAGATTTGAACCAACACAATCGAAAATATACTTTAAAATTGGGTTGATTGGACGAGAAACTGCCGAGCCAGTTGTGCACGCAGAAAAAAAGTATGGTTGTGGTGACAATATTCGAAGAGGATAATACTATTGTTGGGTATATGGTTGTTCAAATACAACCATACTATGATCCTCACAACAATAGTATGATTCACACATAACCATACTATGATCCCCACAACCATAGTATTATTCACACTCAACCATACTATGATATCCACAACCATAGTATGATCCTCACAACCATAGTATGTTTCATATACAACCATATTATGATCCTCTCAACCATAGTATGATTCACACGCAACCATGTTATGATCCCTACAACCATAGTACTACCACACACAATTATACTATGATTCCCAATATAATTTATTAGAATTTGTTTAAGTTGTCGACAATATTATTTATTAGAAATGGTTCAAGTTGTCACAAATAGATTTGAATTATGAAAATTATTCAAAAATACATTAAATTCAAAATTATAGGATTGATTTATTTCACAGTAGAAAAAATAAGCTTAAATAAACGTAAGCGTTTTTGTTAAAAAAATTTCAGTTAAACAAAGCCAAAGCAGCTGGTATATTTAAAGCATATTTAAATGAAGAAAAATTACAATCACACAGTATGATTGCCGTAATCATATTATTGTTAACATAAAACGCCAAACACAATACTTTTGTCGCACCAGCCATATTAATATTGTTGCTATAACCATATTTTCATTTTTAAATTGGCCAATAATACTATTGTAACATTTCAACAAAATTATTATTGCAGCAATTATACTATTGTCAAAAATAAATTCAGTTAACTATGCTATGGTTGCGACGAACATACTTTTATTGCGGAAAACATATTATTATTGCCGTGACCATGTAGTAACCATGTTTTTTCTCTGCGTGTGGTAGTCGTATGAATGATATTGTGTTCCACAATTAAATGACATAGTTCACCCTTTCCCATAAAACCAAAAATAAAAAAAAATTATCAGTAATTTTTTGTATAGCCGATTCAAACTAAAAATATTAAAATGACCACCCAGTATGTTTGATATGTTTACGTTTTTTTTTTTTGTTATACCAAATAAAATCATACACACACGATACAGTGCATGGTAGTTTTCAGTTTTAAAAACAACAACAATCCGAAGGCAGTAGTAAGGATTTTTATTGTGTGTACTTTGTTCGATGGAAAACTCTTCGGCCGCTGGCATTCGTTTATTTAGAATATACCTGCTCTTAAGTATACTCGTATAGCCATTGATCATGGTTTAATCACGTTCGTTGCTTGGAGTCTGAAGACGGTGAACAACAAAAAGTCTTTTTGACTGCCATTTATATGGATTTTTGGTTTCTTTGAATGAAATGTTTTATAAAAACATGGTCTCAATTCTGAACTAATTGTAATGTAATCAATGGGTCGATTATGGATGGCAACCAAACACCAGTTGAGTTGTCCACTGGCAACGCAACTGAAATAAAAATAAGTATTATGTATGGCACCTTTTGTCAGTTGCCGTCGATAATAGTGTTTTGACACTTCGGCAACTTGAAATTTTGTAAACAAAACAAACAATTCAACTCACTTTTTTTTGGAGAAGAAGAAGATGCCCAGGACGTGGCATCTATTAGGAAGAATTTAAGAGATAGCTCTAATCCCTTAGAATTGCCATCTGTACTGTGAGTAACGTATGCGGAATGAAATCGCAACAAAAAAAAACATTTTTTTTCTTTTAAACAAAAACAAAAATTGTATTTCATTTTTTTAAGATAATCAGCCTTATTACGGTTGTCGAAGACGAATATCGAGAGCAGTCGAAGTCGTTGTCGATTTCGATTATTTTTGGTATTACGTAACTTTTTCGACTCTTGTGATTTTGTAATAGATTGAAAAGTAAAAGATGTGCTATACTGTCAAAACAATGTTTACTTTTTACATAATTGTCCGCCAAAGGCAACATTGAAATTTTCTCAAGATAAAATAAAATAAATATAATAAAAAAAATTTGTTAAGTTTGGGACATTTTTTTCTTCGGATGAAGACGACGAGGCATACACAGAATGTGATATGAGTGCCTTGCGTAAGGAAATAAGACAGAATTCGGACATATTTGCAATGCCCATCTTTGTAAACAAATGTGAATATATTCAGAAAACGACGCCTGCTTGTTCATTTTTACGGCGACAACTGACACAAAACAAGTGACGGCGACATAAACTTTATATCAGCGGTCGACATCAGATAAAAGTTTTTTGGTAAAATACCGCAAATTTACCCAATGTTGAAAATAGATAAATAATTTATTTTATACAATTTTGTTATATTTATTTATTGTCGAATATAAAATGTCAAAAAAATGTGTTAAATTTCAAATTAGTTAACGGCGTGTTAGCGGATGAAACCAACAGCTAACAATTGTTGTTAATTGAATGCGGCGACGTCTCTAGTCGTATGGAAAAAATTGATCGACTGTTTTAGCCAACTTTGACAGTCGTTTTCGTCTTCCGTGTTACGAAAATTGTAACAGATTGTGCATTTTCGACAACCGTAGTACCGTTTTCCAAAAAAATCGACATTCGACTACGTCTTCGACAACCGTAATAAGGCTGAATACATTGTACTAGTTTAATGTTAAAAAAATATTTGGTCCCATTCGAGCTGCTTTGCGGCAATTTTGAGGAACCTTTTCCGTGGCTGTTGAAAATGTCGATGTTGGCATGTTTTGAAGATCTTTTCGAATTTTTTGAATCAAATTTTTGGTAGTTTTGGGTCTGAAGTTACTTGCATATACTTTTCGTTTTAAATTTGCCCAAAAATCCTAAATTGGGCGAAATTGGGGTACATTGGGTGGATTTTCTTCTTTACATACATATGGAATTTGAAGGGTGTTCATGGCTTCCAATGTCTTCTTGGCGTAATGACTTTATGCTAAGTCGGGCCAGAAGATTACATTTAAGTTTCAATGCTTCTTATTCATAAATTCTTCAACTTTTGGTAAGCAGAAATTAATATATCTTTCAGAATTGACGGCCAAACCGGATTCAAAAAAACTGGTTCTGACATTCTATGCTGACTAATTGCAAGCCACAATAAAACTTTTTTTAGGAAATTTTGAATGCTCCACATACTTTATTTTATCGTCTACTCGTTTTTTTCCTTCAAAAAAATGTTTTCCTTGCCATTCGTTTCCATCCAATGTGAAATATGTATGACTCATCGTCCATGATGCATACAATGTCGCTCTTGGCTTTGAATGTATTTTTGACCAAACTTCTAAGTCGAGACTTTTATGTTACTTCTTGAGCTTTTGACGCTTTTGCCTTGTTTTTTCTGGACTTTCTCTGAATTCCCATATCACTCAAATACTTTTTCATTTTTTTCCCGTCACATTGGAACTTTTTCCCAAGCTCCCTATAGGATTTAGCGACTTTACCATCGGTAATTTTTCGAAGTCGGGTTCTCATAGAAGAGTCGTTCAAAATACACTTTTTTCCAGAACCACGTTTTCTTTCTGTTGTTTGTCTTTTCTCATATATCGCCAGTGTTCTATATACCGAACTTCGATTTTTTCCTTGCTCTACAAAATGAGAAACGATATAGGATTTCTTCCAGTCAGAATGATGGTCGAAAAAATTACAAATGGTTTTTCGACGTTGTTCTTCTTTTGACGCCATTGCAAACAAAATAAATGATCAACTTCAGAAAAAATCAAAAAGCAATATCACAAAACATGTGGTAAATGTTTACATTTTTAATTTTGCTTTGTACCCAGAGTTGTAAAATTTGTTGCGATTTCATTCCGCAAACGTTAGCTGTTTCTATCTTGAAAATTTTTCAATAATCATTTGTTCGTCTTAGCTTTAAGGCGTATTTCCGACTTCCAAACGCTTTAAAAAATGCTACCGGTAGACAGCAATACCTCTACTCTTAAAAGTGTGTGCTGCTTTGAGGTTTTTTGCGGAGGGAAGTTTTCAGAAGTCGCATGGCAATGACTTCAACCTCGGCATGGCTCAACCCACATTGTCCGTGGTTTTGAGCGAACTTGTCCAACTAATAGAGCAAAAGCTATGTAAAAAGCTTTTGCCCTATTAGTTGGACAAAAAAAAGCTAAATAAATATGGATTGTTTCCAAATAAACAGAGGAAGAAAAAGCCCAGAAGAAAAATTATTTTTATTCAAAACCAAAGTTCCCTGGTGTTGTCGGATGTATAGATGGAACACACGTACTTATCATGGGCCCAAAGGAAGATGTTCGCCATTTGTATTTAAATAGGAAAGGCTACATGATAATATGTATTAATGAATATATGAACAATTAAAAATAAATGTAAATTACCTCTTAATTTCACTTTTTATTTCTTTAAAAAATTACACACCAATTCGAAAAATTACACGGCAACCAAAAATAAATGGTTGCCGAAAAATCCTCTTTTTAGCAACTGAAATTGGCAACTGCCGGTCGTAGTTGCCATCCGTAATGCAAATGTGGCAACTGGCAACGCCACTAAACGTTGGTTGCCATCCATAACACTGTGCGACAGCCACAATCGGTTTGGGATGAAACCACCGGGGAATGTTATATCGGTCAAAAAAAGGTCATACGTGTCCCAGCGTTTCGTTGGGTCTCATCTAGGAATCGAGATATATCGATTTGAAGTTAGTAAGTATCGTATAGGGGAATTTTTCACGTTTTTGGCTCTTTTGTTTGACATAACTTGAGAACCACTCGTCCGATTTAGCTGAAATAAATTTTAAAAAACCAAGAATTACAATTCCCTTAATCTGTTCATATATTATTTTCCTTTACAAGTAATAGTTTCCAAGTTAAAAATAAGCGCATGAAGAAAATTTTTTTTTTTTTTTTTTATTTTTTTTTAAATACATTTATTTATAATTGCGAAACTGTTGCTTAAGAAGGAAAACGGTTTAAGAACAGATTAGAGGAATTGTAATTCTTAATTTTTCTAAATTTGTTTCAGCTAAATCGGACGAGTGTTCCTCGAGTTATGTCAAACAAAAGAGCCTAAAACGTGACAAATTCCCCTATACGATACTTACTAACTTCAAATCGATATATCTCGATTCCTAGATGAGACCCAGCGAAACGCTGGAACACGTATGACTTTTTTTTTACCAATATAACTTTCTCCGGCGGTTTCATTCCAAACCGATCACTGACCCTTACCATTTGTCGCAGAGTGTAATCGACCCATAAATAACTTGCTTAATAAAAGTCTCTAATGCTGAATAAGAACATTACCCAATTCTAAAAAATAATTTTGGGGATCATAGTATGGTTGAATGAAAAATTGCTATGGTTAAATGAGTCATAACATGGTTGCGTGTGAATCATACTGAGGTTGTGAGAATTTGTTTAGCTCGTTTGTTTTATCGGACTGTTGCTTTTACACATTGAACAGGGATTAAACCGGCTCAAGACCTCTTGCTTTTATATTTAAATAGAAGACAAGTTTTTAACAAAATGGCAAAGTGACATTGATTTTCGTAGCTGCACACTACTTTTGTCATGATTTCGGGTCCGTGACAACCCTCTTCAAAAAGCCTTGCTGCAATTGTTGAAAGTAAAACCGAACTCTATAAGGTAGGCTCTCCCCAAACGAAGGAGAACTACTGTTGTAAACCATACTTTTAAAGTTTTCTTCACACAATTGCCCACGAAAATACAACTCACTCTTGCCACCTCTAAAGAGACTCCACATCGAGAGCCATCAATAGATTTCTTTTACAATATGGTTGTGGGGATGATAGTATGGTTGTCTGCGACTCATAATATGGTTGTGTTGATCGTTGTATGATCGTGAGTGAATCCTTTGGTAGTGGCATTACAGCTTAGCGCACCAAACGGTAAAATTGATAAAACCTTCTCATAGAAAGGCCATCGTTTAGATCGAATACTCACTCGTTAATGTTCTCCAAAATTAGCCATTCCAGAAGGCCTTCTTTGAACACGAAAAATTATACAGCACACATTCTCATGTCGCTCCACTAAGAAGGCCTGCTATGTAACTTAGTTAATCTTGGAAAAGGCCTGCAAGAAGGCCTTACTATTTTCAGTGAGAGGGATGAAATTAAAATTCCTGGCTCTCTTATGTTGTCACCCCAACAAAGGAAAATTTAGTTAGAAATCGGTTGGAACTACTAAAATTCCGTTGTAAAAATAGAATTTCGGTGGCAATCACCAAATGTTACGCTCAAAATAGAAAGGGACATAAGGGTAAAAACCAGTTTTGTTCAGGAGAGCCATTTTAAAGATTTAAATACGTGTACCTTTGGTGTACCATAACTTTCATAAAACGCGCATATCTCTGGGAGGGAACACTTTTGGGGCATGGGATCGGTCTCATTCGATGCTCAGATGTTGTCTACATCAAAAAAAAAGTGAGAATTGTTTTTTTACCCTTAGATCCCTTTCTCTATGCGCTGTCACAAATGTTAATAGTCGTAATGCATAGTCGGTTCAACAAACCACAAGATGATAAATATGATCTTCGTATTGTAGACGCACCTAATTGATCGGTCATATTAATGAGACGCATTTAGTTGCCATAACTGGTGGTTGCGGCAACCAATAGTTTAGCAACTAGTTTGTTGTGGTAGCCGAATATTGGTGATGATATCAAAACTTTTATGATAATCAAAAGCGAAAATAATACTTTTATTAATGCTTTAAGCTAAGTGTAAAACCGAACTCTATAAGGCCAGGCTCTCCACAAACGAATGTGAACTTCTGTTGTAAACCTTACTTTTCAAGTTTTCTTCACACAATTGCCCACGAAAATACAACTCACTCTTGCCAGCTCTAAAGAGACTCCACATCGAGAGCCATCAATAGATTTCTTTTACAACAACGTGTGTGTGTGTTGTAAAAAGAGTTTAGTTGACTATGTCAACCCTGTTCAATGTGTAAAAGCAACACACCGAAATAAAACAAACGAGCTAAACATACGTACATGCACGGCACGGCACACAAGTTGACATAGTCAACTAAACTCTTTTTACAACACACACACACGTTGTAAAAGAAATCTATTGATGGCTCTCGATGTGGAGTCTCTTTAGAGCTGGCAAGAGTGAGTTGTATTTTCGTGGGCAATTGTGTGAAGAAAACTTGAAAAGTAAGGTTTACAACAGTAGTTCTCATTCGTTTATGGAGAGCCTGGCCTTATAGAGTTTTACTTTCAACAATTGCAGCAAGGCTTTCTGAAGAGGGTTGTCACGGACCCGAAATCATGATAAAAGTAGTGTGCAGCCACGAAAATCAATATCACTGTGCCATTTTGTTAAAAACTTGTCTTCTATTTAAATATAGAAGCAAGAGGTCTTGAGCCGGTTTAATCCCTGTTCAATGTGTAAAAGCAACAGACCGAAATAAAACAAACGAGCTAAACAAGTGTAAAATTTAATTTGTTCAGTAATAATCTTCCATCATATTTTTCCTCGACATGACCCTCCCTTCGTTAGACTACTTCTAGTACATTACGAAACAGCTTTTACCTCTTTTGAAAATTTAATTTTTTCGCTTAACAAGTGCGGCATGTGGACTTTTAGAAATTCTTTTCTGGAGGTTCGGATTCTTCATATTTTCACCGATACTTCAGTTACAATTACTGAACGTTACAGAACACCAAATAACAATCGGTTGTACTGATGGAGTACTCGAGTTGTGGCAACGAATCTGTTTTATGTGTGTAGAATCCGCTAAAGGGTCCGCATGGTGATGCCCAATTGCGTTGCCCGTCTTCTGGTTGATGTTTCATCGTTTTAAGCGACATCGGCAGCCACGTTATTCTCGCCCGAACGACCGCGGGCTTTCGCAAAGTATAGCCCTACATTGCTTACCCATTTGCATCAGTCTAGTTAATAATTAAAATCATTTTATTTTTTAACATCTTTTAATAGGGTGATAAAATTTGCATTAATTTGTACGTTATCAGGTCTTCGATCAAAATTAAGCTATTGCAAACGGAATGTACTAAGTGTATCCTATGATGGAGATTATAGCTATTTTCAGGTTTCCATTCCGTAAATGACGGCTGGTAAATGATTATATGAGTAAGAGAACAATTTCTAAGCCATGTAAAAGCTGCTCTATAAAATACATTAGTCACTTAAAGCCTTTATGAAACCGAAGCTTTTCGTTATTGAGTATAACAATTATATCGTGCAGAGCTCTCTGATTTGAGAAAAGTTCCCCGTTTGTTTTTTACTGCAATGTTGAGCGAATTAATTAAGTAAGTCTCTGATGCAGCTCTTATCTAATCCCATGTAGAGGGTCTATGAATTAAGGTTTGGAGTATACCCCTGCAGATCAAGGACCAATTTCTAAAAAGCTATTCTGAATAGCGTTCGTTTTAGGACTAGCACTATATCTGCGACGAGGCAATAACAATTAGTTAGTAAATCTAACTAACATCTAATAATTTTTGAACCCATCATACAGGTGGAGCGCGGATATTTAATTTTTTGCACTGCAGGCTGTGGCGGCACTGTTGGTCGAAGAGAGTGGAGAGTGTGCGTGACTTATAGTGGCAGATGGGAGATTTGTATTTGTCTGCCTTTCAGTTGCCATCATGCATTGGATACGTGAGGAGGTTATTTTGTGTTTTTTGAAGCGTGTTTTTCCAACGCTTACTCAATCATTGCAGTCCAGCGTGCTTTTTGCTTACGATACGCTGTTTTCCCGTCTTTCTGGACAATCAATCTGGCAATCAATTGTAAATTGTGTAAGTTCATTAAGAACAGCAGGGAATGTGTCATGTGTTCGAAGGGGACCTGAGAGAAGGACTACAGCACCACAAAACATCGAGAGAGTTAGAGCAGCAGTACTGAAATCTCCGAAAAAGTCTGCTCGGAAGCAATCACTATATCTTGGCATTACCAGACTTTTTTTCAGCCGGCTCTTGGGGCAATGCAATTAGAGAATACATGGTTCCAACAGGATGGTGCCACTGCACACACAGCGAGGTTTACCATGAATTGTTGAGGCAAATGTTTCATGGACGGCTTATCTCTTTGAGGGGTGATGTGAACTGACCGGCACGCTCAACAGACTTAGCCGCATGCGATTTTATCCTTTGGGGTTACCTGAAGTACCCAATACCAACACCTTGAAAGACCTTATGAACAATATTGAGGCTGAACATGGCAGAATACCAGTCGACATGCTTGTTAGAGTTCATTTAAACTTCAGAAGACGTATGCAGCAGTGTGTGGATAGCGAAGGTCGACATTTGCCAGATACACTATTTAAAACCATGAAATTTTAAAATTCTCCACTGTTCCATAAAATTAAAATATAAAATTAATTTTTCTTAGATTCATAATTTTTTTTATTTCATTCCCAAATAAGCAAATTACCGCGCTCTATCCGTCCATTTGTTTTAAAAAGGACCCGCCACTCTAATGTACATACATAACCATATGTCTCTGTATGTATAAGTATTTACCATGTGCATAGTGGTATGTGTGTTGCTCGGTGCTTAAGTCGATGTGAAGGACAATTGGTAATGACCATTTGTTGCTTGTTACTTACTGCAAAGTGTAGTGGACTGTTTTGTGGTTCATTTAATCTTACGCACTTATGAACGGTTCGTTAGTTCCATCAGCATGAACGAAACTACAACTGAAGAACTTCTTCGGAACGCTCAGCTTTGCTCTTCTTCAGCTTTCTCTCCTCCTCCTGGCTGTACAAATTATCCCTATCCCTGGTGAGTGGTTCTACATATGTTTAAGTTGTTTACAAACAGCATTGATTTTACTCTATTTAGACAAACAAGGTAAAGTATGAAAGTTGGAGTGTGTGTGTGTGTGTGTGTGTATGTAGGAGTATGCATGTATGTGGAACACACGACTACTCTTTCGCAAGAGTATGTGTGCGGTTTGCAAGTAACACATACGCATAATTTGTATATGCTTGAATGGGTATCCTTTTACCCAAAAGCGGTTGGTGTGGGCCAAGGATGTGGGACGTCGTAGTCATTGACCTCATTTGAGGTCTTTACAGAAGATAGAGGAAGAGCAAACATCACAAAATTCAATCTTTGAAGTCTCAGATGACACATGCACACACACACGTATGTGTGTGTGTGCATGTGTAGTTAACTTGTGTAGTTAACTTTCTCCTCAAGGGTTCCGGGACATGATGGTGGAACTTTTGACTACAACGCTTAACACGTTTACACCACATTAGATGTACGAGATAACAATTAATGTAAGATCTTCTACGCTGCATAAAGCAATGGAGGACCTGTAATAGACACATCATATGAACACGGAATCCATTAACAAAATGCCACTCGTGAGACCAGCATTTGAATATTTTAAGTTTTTCCATTTTTTATGTGTGTTTCATTTAGGTCAGACGAGTGCGTTGCAAACATCCCATTAAGGACAGTATGGGGAACTTTGCTCAAGTAAGACGAGTACATATGCCAAGCGTCCCCCAGGTGGCAGGCCGAGAGGAAAAGGGCATCATCACTGTCGTCACTGACCTATTACATCTGCTTTTGCCTGAGTAGTTTCTAGTTTTAGCCCCCCCCCCCCCCCCCCCCCCCCTAGTTTCATTTGATATCTTTTGGCCATTAATTAGTGTATATGGCCAAAGTTGCTCTTCCTTAGAACGAAAAAGAAAAAGTGCAACTTGTGGCTCACATTATATGTACTTGTGGGCAATTTCTGTGTCCTCTAATGTAAGTAATGGCTAAAGTTTGGTCATGCTAAATTCCGGTTCGTACATATGTTCGTAATTTATTTTAGGAGGTCCTTAATGCCTTTACATTAGATGGGAAATAAGACAAATTAGAAGGCACAATAGTCATTACAGAACGCTCGCATGGTATGTCGCAGGAATACAACATCAAATTTATGTTCTGTGTGCTTAAAGTATAAGAAGAAGTAAGACATTTTTTAGAAATTTTGATTTGAGCGCAAGTCGGAGGGAGACTATAGACTAAATGAGAAGAGCGAACGTTAAATGGAAAATGTTTCCGTTTAATGGACTCAAACTGCCACTGTTTAAAGTGGTGCTTTCATTTGTATACCTTCACATAACAGGGTGTAGATTTGTAACACACAAAAGGAAATTGACTCAGAATGTATTTCAGATTCGATCAAGATGTCCGTTCGTCTGACAGTCTATCCGTCTATCTATTTTTGTAATCAATGTGTACATACAGAGAACATATTCGTTGCCACAACCGATTTTTTTTGCCAGCCGAATTATTGAGGTTCAATGTACCTTGAGTATGCCCTCAGTAGAACCGAGTGTTGGTTTGTGCTCTGTAACGTTCACTAATTGTTTTAAAGTATTGGTAGAAAGTACGAAGAATCCAAACCTACAGAAAAGAATGTTTGATCTAAAAGTCCACATGCACTTGTTGAACGGAAAATTTTTAAAGAAGATTATGATTAAAGCTTAGATATCATCACCAATATTTGGTAACAACAACAAAATGTTAGCTTACCTAGTGGTTGCGATAACCATTAGTATGACCAATTAATTAGTTGCGTCTACAATACGATAATCAGATTTATCATCTTGTGGTATGTCAAACCGAATATTCATTACGATTATAAACGTTTGGTGATTGCAACCAAAATACGTTTTTTCAGCGGAATTTTAGTAGTTCAAACCGATTTCCAACTAATTTTTTTCTGCACATGCAATATACCCTATAAATTTAAATTTATAGGGTATACTACATGTCGGGAATATACCCGATTTAAAATTTTAAATTTGAATCGTCTGTAAGAAAACTTTCTTATAATTTTTTAAAATTTCTGGTTTAATAGAAAAGGTTGAACTTTGTCTATACTTAGTAGAGACATAATTACTGGTACAACATTGAACACACCCATTTCAATAGTAGAACTGAACATACCCCGTTAATGTCTTATGGGTTCTTAAAGCTAACCTCAATAGCGTTAGTCTGTAACGGGATTTTAAAACTGTTTCAACTTTCATCATGGAGTGGTCAGATAATGAGAAACGTATCACTGTAATAGCGCTTTTCAAGTGTGAAATGAAAAAAGCGATATGTATTTTCAAAACGCTCCGGCTACTAGGGATTAGCCGCATGTTTGTCTACCGATGCGTACAACTGTTTGAGGAGACTGGAGATGTAAAAGACCGCCACCGGTCGGGCCGCCCACGCTCTGTTCGAACACCTCATGTCACCAAAGCCGTTAAATCAAGAATTCACAGAATCCGCTCCGAAAACAGAAAATCATGGCCCGTGAGATGAATATCACGCAAAAGTCCATGTGTCGAATCATTAAAAAAGACTTGTGACTTGGGGCTTTCATACGACATACCGGACATTTATTGACTGCAGCTTTTAAAAAAAATAGGATTGAAAAATGCAAATATTTTGTTTACCGATGAAAAAAATTTTACCGTTCAGAAAAAATTTAACAAGCAAAATGAGAGAGTGTATGCGCGGTCATCTAAGGAAGCATCTGAACTGATCGCAAGGGTGGAAAAGGGTCATCACCCAGCTTCAGTCATGGTTTGGTGGGGTGTCTCTTACGATGGGGCCACTGACCTGCATTTCTGCATACAATGAGTCAAAACATCGGCCAAAGTTTACCAAGAAACCGTTTTGGAAGCTTTGTGAAGCCTTTTAACAATTCCCTGTCCCAAAATCAGCCATGGTCTTTCCAGCAGGATTCTGCGCCGGCCCATAAGACTAAAACATCCCAGGCCTGGCTTCGAAACAATTTGCTAGCGTTCATTTCCTCTGAAGAATGGCCCTCAGGCAGTCCAGATTTGAACCCATTGTATTACAGATTGGACGGTTTAGAGGTTTGTCACAAAAGACAAAAGACATTGATAGTTTTTTGCAATGGTGTATTCAAAATTTAAATTTTCATGAATTTAAATTTTCCTAAATGTAAAATGTTAACGATTACGCGTAGAAAGCTCCCATTGTTGCATGAGTATACATTTTTTGATGCCACCTTTGTAAGAGATATGATAACAAAGGACCTTGGAGTTTATATTGACTCTAAACTTTCATTTCTTCCCCATTTTGAATATATTGCCAGCAAGGCAAATTCTCAGCTTGGTTTTTTGAAACGGAATGCTACTGATTTTAAAGACTACTTTACATTGAAAATATTATTTTTTGCATTTGTTCGATCACAATTGGAATATTGCGATATTATATGGGACCCGAGATACTATATACATAAATACAGGATTGAAAGAGTCCAAAAAAGATTTTCTAGGTTTGCCTTACGTTATTTATATAACTTCATTAACATGCCTGACTACAAAACTCGTTGTCAGCTGCTCAGTTTAAATACTCTGTCACAACGAAGAGTTGCACATAATATTATATTTATCAAGGATATTATGGATAGTAGAATTGATTCACCGGAGCTTCTACAACTGATACCATTTAATGTTCCAAGGAGAAATCTGAGGGACCATGAAATTTTTTATGAATATTTTCATAGATATAATTATAATTTGAATGAAGTTATTACAAGGGGTATAAGTTTGTGTAACAAAGCATGCAATCATTTTGATTTTTTCACGAATCGGCCTATCTTTAAGAAGGCACTATTCGAATATATTGTTTTAGAAATAAGTACGTAGTTTTAAGAATGGATCTGTAAGGGCTCAGCCCAATAGATTGAAATAAATAAATAAACATTGGATCTCTTAAGAATGCTTTGGTTCGAGCTGTGGCCAATTTTACAATGGACGAGGTTCGTGCAGCTATTGACCAGTTGACGATACCATCCGATCAACCGAATATTTCTGTACATTTTTAATTATTTCGGGTCGAATCTCTTCAATGCCAATGGTTGCCTTGGCTGTGAGACATGTGGCTCCTTGTCTTGTTGAAACCAAATATAGTCCATGTGGTTCTGTTGAATTTTTGGAAACAAAAATTCGTTGAGCATATCGCGGTAACGCTCGCCGTTGACGGTAATGGCGGCTCCTTGCTCATTTTTGATGGAATATCGCCCAATGATGCTACTAACCCAAAATCAACACCAAACAGTGCCTCGTTGTCGATGCCTTTGCTTATTGAGATGAAAATAAGCTTCATCTGAAAACTCAATTTTAAAAAATTCTTCATCTCCCGCCAAACTATCTTCAGCCCATTGGGAGAAGCAAAAACGCATCGGGTGTTGTTTCATTAATAAATGACAAAGTTCAACCTTTCTAACAAACAACACAAAATTGAAAAAAATAATGAGTACTTTTTTGGTACAGCCGATTCAAATTTAAAATGTTAAATCGCCCATCCAATACAACAATAACCGATTCCTTAGAACTTCACATCCATTCGATATCTTTTTAATTTTTTTGCAACGCAGTAATAATTACTTTCAATAACACTGGTTGGTCCAAATCCATTTTTTTTAAATTTAAAATATGTTGAAACTTAGTTAATTTTAGCCGGCCGAACCTTATATACCTCTGCTGCCCCTAAGCTACTAAAGCGCATGGTCCGCCCTTTATCTAAGCCAACGTTGATTCACACCCAACCAACCCAACCATATTATGATTCCTACAACCATAGTATGATCCTCCTCATTCATACTATGATCCGCTACATTATTTATTAGGATTGGGTTTTGTTGTTATTCAACAATATAGATTTTCACATCGAACAGGGTCATCAAGTAAAAAATTTAAAATTACATTACAATTAGTTCATATAAAATCCGACTATGAACTAATTGTTGACCATGATTCTTTTGAACAATTTATTCAAAGAAACCTAAAAGTTACTTTTAAGGCAGTCGAAACGACTTTTAGTTGCAAGAAGGGGTGACTGCAGTTTTGGTGAACGCTAATTCACCATCCTCAGACCCCAGCAACAAAAGTGATATAAACATGATAAATGGCAAGACACTTGAGTGCAGGCACATTCTAAATAAACGAGAACCAGTCAGCAGTAGAGTATCCCTCCGTTCAAAGGAAATACAATAAAAATCCATCGCACAACCCTCTTTTTTTCCTAGGTTTGTTGTTATTGTTTTTTTAAAATGGACAACTGCCATGCACGGCATCGTGTGTGCAGGTTTTTCTGGTATACATCGTTGGTCTGTAAAAACTGTTATGTTGAGTTCATAGTCACAGCAATGCGGAATGATTGCCTTAATTATACTATTGTAAACATAAAACCCATAAAGCAATACTTTTGTCGCACCAACCATATTTTCAATATTTCACGTGCATTTTTTTTACAAATATCATTAGCGTGAAAATGTAATTTGAATAACATTGCCATGAAGTTTTTTGCAAACATGCGGGTTTAGCCCAAATAATCAGAAAGATACCAGTCGTATCTAAACAACGGGACATTTCTTGTCGGAAGTTGTAATGCTGCCATGTTTCATTTTATCTAAATAAGCGATTTTGTCAACAAAACGTTGTTGCTTCAACCGCATGATGCATTTGCTTCGTTCTCTGTTCCGTCTTCTATAAAAAATATAAAAAGCTCACATTTGTGCTAACGATATGTGTGTTTATAAAATATTACGTTCATTTTCTTTATTAAGTGTGACATTTCTTAGAATTGTCACCCGGCTGCAGTGACAGAGTAATTAGTGATAACAAGGATTTTGAACTGCGGTTGCTGCGTGATAGCCGACATCTGTCTCATTAACGAGAGTGTTCGCCAATTTGTTGCGGATGTTTTTCTTTAGGTTTCGCTGTGTGCACAGATAATGTGTGTATGCACGAGCGTAGTAATGATGCTGGGATTTGTTAAAACCCATCAAACATTTTTGATCGCGGAAGATTCTTAGGTGATTCGTCTGAATTAGGAGTACGATCGCGGCGATTGCTGCCAGTGATTTGCCAGAGTATCTCCAGGTGAAAGTAGTTGTTTCCCTTCACGGTGAGGAATGCAAAGGGAATCCTCCAGAAGATTTTTTTGCAACTATTTAAAATGTAAATTCCTTATCGATTATGATACGTATTTAAGAGATTCGTAAATGAATCTACAGAAGGTCAAGGGCTTTGCTTGCTCCAATATGAAACGTTCATCCAAGATTGGCCGGAGAAACTCTCTTAAATATAAGCAGTAGTACGATTAATTTCTTACCACTGACCGACAACTACTGTTTAAAAGATTTTTAGAGATGCTTTTACGTGACTTAAAAATTAATCTATAATATATTCGTAGTCGCCGAGCTGGAAAACCTTTCACTGAATACATGTTTTATGTTCTTACCCATGTTTGAGCCTTCTGTAATAGTCCTGCACACCAACCACCAATTTGCCATTTCAAACATTTATGGTCTGTTTTATTTATAACAGAAAATATGCCGTCAAGTTGAATCATCCAAAAAACTCATATTCAGAAAGCCTAAGTTAATAAGGGTGAGCTTTTCAGCCTTTAATGTCGAGATCTGACTTAGTTCTATCACTTATGAGATCTATGAGCGATCAAGCTCTGCTAAGACACATAAAAAAATAAGCGGCTGCCTCTGACGAGACTTGCATAGCAAATCAATACCCACTGTTTTTATTTAGCATTATTTATAAAAATCTTAAAATTACTTAATTCCAATTTAATTTAAATTATAAGTATTTACAGCATGTACCATTTATCAAAAGGTTTCTTTCACAGTCGTTGTAATGTCGAAAACTACCAAAGACGGCATAAAACTTTTCCTCGTCTCCGACAGCTCATTCAGAAACGCTCCACAATTTCGGACCACTTAAGATAAAGTGTGAATACCCTCCACTAAGTTTAATTTAAAATTTTCACTGACCGGGTTTTTTTTAAAGATTCTGATTCCATCAAAGTCTAAAAATTCGTCTGTCACGTCTGGTTTTTATGATAAAGATAATCAAACGATGGAGGATTTTTAGTTGGTTAGATATGACTTCAGGTCCAGCAATACTTTAGTTGCCAGATGCAATCTGGAACATGCAATGGAAAGTTTGACATTTTCAAGGCATAACTTTACTTAGAAAGTTTTGACATTTAAGCGCGAATTTGTTTGCTTACAGTTTGTTGAAGAATTCATCTCGGTCAAAAATTGCATTTTATTCGGGAAATTTTCGTACGATGTATTTTTAACGATTTTCAAAACAAGAGTGTCTCAAATCGCAGGTATCAAGAGTGTAGTCTATGGCGCTGTTCGCTGTAGGGTACATTTTGTGAAGGTAGTGTCACTTCGGTCGTTTTGCCGCAAACCATCGATACTATTCGTTTTTCGCTCGTACAGTCCGTATGTGGAATGGACTTCCGGCAAATGTATTTCCTACTAATTGCGACATCCAGAAGTTCAAGGCTAGCGTCAATAAGCATTACACCATCTTTCTCCCCTCCCCTCCGATCCTTTACTTTTCACTCGCCTGAGTGTTGGGTATTTGAAAAAAAAACAACCGTTAGATTTAGGCACCCTTTGGAAGAAGTGTGGCATTTAAAAAAGATTTGTTTTTGTTAAATCCC
This sequence comes from Hydrotaea diabolus, assembly GCA_963513945.1. Lineage (NCBI taxonomy): Eukaryota > Metazoa > Arthropoda > Insecta > Diptera > Muscidae > Hydrotaea > Hydrotaea diabolus. The sequence continues at coordinate 209,499,295 of OY740716.1, read as the reverse complement.
ACATAATTTGACAAATGCTCAAAAAAAGGTTAATGTCGATTGGAACAAAGAAATGTTGGAAAAATACTACCGCAATATCTCAAATGCAGTGTATAAAATTGTCGCAGGTGACGAATCGTGAATCAATGCATATGAGCCATAAACAAAAAGCAATCGACATAGACGAAGCTCATTAAAGTAAATAATCGCGTTTTTTTCGATATAACCGGTCATGTGGCCACAGTATCCTTAGTGGAACGAGGGACGACTAACACTCTGTGTTTGAAGAATTAAGGAACTACAAGAAGACGGATCATGTTTGAGACCTCGACGTTTTTCGACGACCGAAGTTCATATTAAAACGTTTAAAAACCATGTTTTGGATATGATTCAGTCGAAGTGGAAAAATGACTCGAAAATTGGTTTAAGCGCATGTGAAATGTATTGATCTTAACGAAGACTATGAAAAAAACCTGAGAACCTTTTCCAATGATAGATGATCGTGGTTTTTATTGCTGGACCCAAAATATATAGAGCAATAACAACATGTAAACGTGTTATTTTACAAAATTTAAAATTTGTGGTTATAAACCTGTTGTTGAAGAAGTGCGACATTTAAATCAGGCCCTAAAATCGGAAATGATGTTGGTATACTACCTACTCCTGGTATTTGGCCTATAAAATCTAGAAACAATAAATGACGATGAAAAGAGGAATTGCATAGTAGTACTTCACTTGAAATAATTTCATTAAAGTAAAAATATGGGCGTATAATTTTGGTTATTAAGCGAGTAAGTGGTCGCAAATGCACTATTGCACAAAATAAGAAAAAGGTTTTTGTTAACAGAATAGTTTACAATGTGTGTCATAAACAGATTGTTTACAAAATTTTAAGTTTTTCGGAAAAAACTTATTCAAAAATGATCCTTTTTTTAATAAGTTTTTACTCCCTCAAAATATTTTTTGAATGCCATTTTTTTTATAAATTCCAAGCTTTCATATTAAACGGTTTCTGATGCCTACAGTTGTTTAGGTCATGCAAATACTGAAATATTTAAATTAATCGCCTTAGCGACCATTGACATGCTTCATAACCGATCATAAAAAACACGGCCAATGATAGTGCGATTTCATAAAAGTTATATGAAAATACTAATAGCGGTGTATTTTTAAATCTGGCACTTTTCTCGGAGTTTGTCTTCCCGACAGCTGTCACTTTATTTGTGCTCAGTTTGGTTTGCCATTTTATAATAAATATTTTACTCCAGAACAACGTTTGCAAATCGTAGTGAATGGGCCCAAAACAAGATGGCCAACTATCCTGATTTGTACAAGAAAATTTTGTTCAGCGATTAAGCTCACTTTTGGTGTAATGGGTACGTTAACAACAAAAATTGTCGCCTTCGGCGTAATAAAAATCAACAAGCCATCGTTGAGACGCCATTATTTTCTAAAAAAGTCACTGTTTGTTGTGCTCTGTGCAGAAGGAATCATGGGTCCATATTTCTTCAAAAATTAAGCCGGCCATATTGTTAACGTTTAAATTTCACAACTAAAAATAACATTTTCGGCTAGTTTTCTATCAAACTTTTTGGTTTACTATTAATTTCTCCCAAAAGGCGACTGGCGACTTTGGCGATGTCTAAGCGATTATATGTGGTTCCCTCAGATTGCGAAAGCATCGCTTAGGTAGTGGTAGAGCGTAACACCGACAATGCATCACATGGACAATGGATAAGCGATCGTTCGTTCTTTTCTCAGGTTGCGAAATTATAGCAGCGATCGGTGCGATTCATTGTAAAATATATGCCAGGAAGTATAGCAAAAGTATGGCATGACCAATATTCATGTGTAGCATCGGCAATTGATTGTCGAGGATATTCGATGTTACCTTGCTTGGACAATAAATCGTGCCAGCATCATCCAGCTGTTTGCTGAGTGATTCTGAGGCTTAGGTAATGGTTAAGTTATCCATCCTCTAAAGTTCATCAATACGATTCGCGGAATATTTGCGCGAGAGATTTATCATCAAACAATCATCAAATTGTTTGCAGGGTATGTTTGTATCTTGCACATTTAAAAGTGTTGGAGGTTATATTAAACTTGTTTATGTTGACGACTACTTATGAAGCGCTAAAAGCAAAAGTGCCCAAATCTAAGTGGAGATTTTCATGAAGTTCTTCATTTCAAGTAATTGCAATTTTATTTTATTTTAATTTCCATTTACATTAACATGTAATGACCTCTCATTACCCTTTACATTATTCTGTAACCAAACATAAGTACTTACTACTAATGGATTAAAAGAGGATTATTGTTATGGTATCAAACCGGCAATCCCTAAACACTATTTGTTGTTTTTGTTTTTGTTCTTTTTCTCTTTCTTATTTTACTCTCGTCACTCTTTCACACAGACTACATTGTACTTATAAATTAAACTTCATTGTTTTGAGAAGGAAATACATCAAATAACTGTCATCTGCTATGGCCGGCTATGGTACAGATGCTACACACAGAGAACAGATTTGTTGCCGCAACCGAATGTGGGTGGTTGTACGTAATATCCATGTATTCTATCGCTACAACCAAATGTTGATTGGGTACATGGCAATTTTCAGTAGATGGAACTTTTACTTTTCTCATTTAACGATTTTAAAATTATAATTCTGCAATTTGAATTATGCGCAGTTATTTTAAAAACTTGGTTTTTACTTTCAATTCAAATTAAGTGTGGAAGCAGAATGTTTTTGTTCATCAATATAGCATAGTGTCCCACACACACAGAAAAAATCAGTTGGAAATCAGTCCGAACTACAAAAATTCTGTTGGATAAACCGAATTTCTGAGGCAATAACCAACATTACATAGTATTGATGGTAACATTATTCGAGATATGTTACCATCAATACTTGCTACAACCATATCACGGCATTTACAGCCAATTTCAGTTTAACGAATTCAGTTTAACTGTTTGCTGCGACAACTGGCGGTTATGGCAACCAACCAATTGTGATGAACATGTTAATTTGGTACCAATAATTGGTGGTGACAACAGATTAGTTCTTTGTAGTCACCAAACCCTGTTTAGGTGGCCGTTGTAACATAATATTAGTTATTCCAACATCCACACATAAAACTTATTATATTTTATCGGTTTTAGTCACAACAAATACGTTGTTTTGTTTCTTGGGTTAGACAGTTAATGCTTCCAAAAGATACTACCATATACTACCATTTCCAGAATATAAAAACAAGCTTAACTATAATTTAGCGACATTACTCAGTCTTGTTCAGAATTTTCGCCATAGATACCATCTTATTATTCAAAACACAACGAATTTTTTGAATATAAGTATTGATATATAAGTATATGCTTTTCAAAACATCTATCCAAAGGCGTATTTTTTTTACTGATCTGTTGACCCCTAGCAAGGCAGTAAAATATTATTTTTTTTTTCAAAAAACACTTATTACCAACAATCTATAACAACAACCAATACATGTACAAATTCAGTTCGAATAATCATCTTAGTCTGTTAGTGTAACCAATAATTGTTTTCTTCAACCAGGTGTCAGTTCCCTCTACTGAAAATTACTGTCTCCCCAATCAACATTTGGTTGTAACGGTGGAATACATGAATAGTACGTGCAACCACCAACATTCGGTTAGCAAAAAATTCGGCTGTGGCAAAAAATCTGTTCTCTGTGTGCATAAAATTAAATTATGGTTTTGAAGTACCAGATGCACGCAGAAAAAAAGTATGGTTGGGGTGACAATATTCGAAGAGGAACATACTATTGTTGGTATATGGTTGAGACACAACAATATTATGATCCTCAAAAGAATAGTATGATTCACACATAACCATACTATGATCCCCACAAACATAGTATGATTCACACTCAACCATACTATGATCTCCACAACCATACTATGATCCTCACAACAATAGTATGTTTCTCATGCAACCATAGTATGATCCTCACAACCATAGTATGATTCACACGCAACCATACTATGATCCCCACAACCATAGAATGATTTACACTTAACCATACTATGATCCCCAAAATTATTTGTTAGGGTTGGTTGTTGTTGTTATTCAAAAATAGAGATTTTTATTAAGTTTGTTATTTTAAATTGCATTACTACGAGTATTAGTTCATAGCCAGATTTGAGGCCATGTTTTTATTAAACATTTCATTTAAGAAACAAAAATATATATTCCAACGGTCAAAAATACTTTCAGTTGCCAGCAGGGGTGAATGCTACTTCACCATCCGTAGACACCAAGTAAAGAATGTGATTAAACCTCATGATCGAAGGCTATATACTTAAGTGCAGGCAGATTTTAAATAAACGAGAACCTGTCGACTTTAGAGTATTTCACCAAACAAAGTAAACACACTAAAAATCCATCGAACAACCTTCCGATTGTTATTGTTTTTTTAATGGACAACAACCATTCACTGTATCGTGTGTATGTGTTTTTTTTTTGTATATCAAAAAAAAAAAAAACAAACGTACACACATACATGTATGCTCTATAAAACCTGTTTTGTTATGTTCATAGTCGCAACCATACTGTATTATAGCCGTGATCAAATTATTGTTAACGTAAATTTTAAACAACAATACTTTTGTAACGCCAACCATGTTTCTATGGTTACAACAACCATGTTTTCATTTCTAAATTTGACAATAATACTATTGTTACATTTCAACAATAGCAATATTGTCGCAATCATACTTTTGTCAAAATGAAATTCAAAAAACAATACTATGGTTGCGAAGAACATGCTTTTATTGTAGAGAACATAGTATTGTTGCGGTGACCATAGTGTAACCATATCTTTTCTCTGCGTGTGCAATTTAAAGGGAAAGCTGATGCCGATATTTTACCTAAATAAGTTAGAACTTTAAACCTCAATATTTACGGCTAATACTCGTAAAGGGTTAGTGTGACGGCGACAAGAAATATATTTTACCATAGCGGTCATATTTTTGACACAGTGGGCTTTTTTCAAAAAGGGTGCTATGAAAAAAGGTTTAGACCAGCAAAATAAATACTGATTTGGACAGATGTTGACTTTAAAATAAAAACCATAGTTTCCTTAATAGTTTAGAACAGTGCTAGTCAACCACTTTACCCGGGGAACGAACATCTTCGGCTTTTTTACACGTATTGACACGAGTGTCAGCACAAAATGTAAATAAACGCTGGTGAGAGCAGTCATTTCAACTCAGTTGCTCTCAAGCATTCAATGAAAGCACATCTATGTTTGTTTTTGCGGATAATTAGGTACATTGAGAATATGTGGGATGTCGAATGGGAACATACATTTTTATTTGCTTTGAAAATATTGAACGAAGCCGAGTGTCTTATATGCAACCAAATTATTAAAACTAAGAATGTACATACACTCAAGCGTCATTACGATGCATTACATGCTAAAGAACATTTGATTATTGGGAGAGATAGAATTAAACTTATTTCTAAATTAAGAAATAATCTTGAAAAAAACAGTTCTAAATAAAAATACCAATCCCAAAAATGCAGCATCAAGCCATGAAAAAGCGTCATGCAGACCTTTTGAATACGGCGTATTTTTTAAAGACATTTGCCTTTCAATACTGCATTTATATGGACCGTCAGGGCAACAAGTAGCAGATGCAATAAAAAATACGCCTTTATCGGGTAAAACCGTAGTTCGGCGCATCGAAGATATCGGCTTATAAATGCAATCGCTAACGGTTGAACGAATTAAGAGAGCTAAATATATATCGGCATGTTTAGACGAAAGTGTTGACATTACTGATACAAGTCAAATGGTAATTTGTATCAGAACGGTTGACAATGACTTTAATGCATTTGAGGAAATTCTTAAATTACATTCATTTAATGGCACCACTACTGGTAAAGATATTTATGAGGCTTTTTGTAGAAATGTTTTATCTTTAATAGATATTAATAAGCTATCTTCTGTATGTACGGATGGTGCACCGGCTATGGTTGGTAGACAAATCGGATTCGTGGGGCAGCTGCTAAAGGCCGGTATAAATGTACTGACTTTCCACTGCATTAGCCACCAGCAAGTCTTATTTTCCAAAACGTTAGGCACCACTAACAAAGACCTTAATCTAACTGCAGTTATGACAACTGCTGTAAAAATAATTAACCGGCTACGAGGGGGTCATAACGCACTCACGCATAGAAAACTTAAAGCTTTTTTACAAGATATAGAGGCGGACCATCACGACATATTGTTGTATACCGAAGTAAGATGGCTAAGTCGTGGAAAAAGCCTTGAACGCCTCTTTAATCTTCGCGAGGAAATAGCCACATTTTTGGAAACACAGACTGGTTCCTCAGATACTTCACTTTTAAACCAAATAAAATGTCCTTACTTTCTCTTGGACTTAGCATTCCTAACGGATATAACGTTATTGTTTAATAGACTTAATCTTGTGTTGCAAGGAAAATATACTACCATATCCGACCAATTAGAAGCGATTAACGAATTTTCGAAGAAACTTATAATTTTGAATGACCAATTGAAAATAGAAAATTAAACCAATTTTCCAAACGTTCAAGAAATTTTCAATAAAGTTTCGAATCGCAATAGACTTAAAGAACTAAGCGAAGAACTAAATAGTCTGTTTGACAATTTTCAAAACAGATTTAAAGATTTTCGAAAAATGGACTGGATTGTAACCATATACAATAATCCATTAACATGCTCGTCTGAGAATTTCCCACCTGACATACAAGCTGAATTAATAATTATGCGCCAAGACTTTTTTATTCCCATTGGAGGAGGAGTACATTTTTGGAGAAATGTATGTCCGCAAAAATATCCTCTTACCAGAGACTTAATATTGAATTTTTTTTCAATTTTTCCAACTACATATATCTGCGAATCATCTTTCTCGGCAATGTCGGAAATAAAAAATAAGAAACGAAACAGTCTAACAGATAGTCATTTAGAGACGCTACTAAAAATCAAATGTTTTCACGATGAAATTGATATAGACAAACTCATTGAGTTTAAAAATTTAAATAGAGAAACAAATTAAGATAGACTAAGAGACTGAATAAAAGTGCCTGATGAAAATTAACAAGATTTAATTTATTTTAATTTTTCTATTTTTTTTTAAACTACTTTTTTTAGAACTAAGTGACTGAATTAAAGTTGCTAATGAGAATGAACAAAATTTAATTTATGTTTATTTTGTATGTTTATTGTGAATTTTTTTGTTCCTTTAATTTTTTTTGTTTTTTTATTTGTTATATGTTACGTTATTTACTTACTTTATTTTTATTGCTTAAAGAATTGCATTATTATTTAAAAAATATATATTTTATAAAAATAAAATATAGAACTTTGAACAACTATAAGTAAGTTAACAAACAAACACAATATTTCTTTCAGTGAAAGCACGCTCATCTACCCCAATACACTCACTCACTTCTCACTAACACAACCATGATCTCTTTTTGACTAGCACTGGTTTATAACTTAAAACAAGAATAACAATATTTGTTGTCAAGCTTTGGAGGACCCGCGACTCAGAGAATGTGGGTCACCGCTTAAAGTTGTTGTTTTGCAGTATTAAAGAAGTCTACCTATGGTAAAAATGTTGATCAAATCTAAGTGATGTAGCTTAAATACAGATAAATCTGTTATAATATTTTAGAAAATATTTTTTTTACTTATAACGTGTGATCCATCATGAGGTTTTTTTTTCAATAGTATTTTTTTCCACAAATTTCGCGTGAGTTGTGACTTACAATGAAACAGTGTCTTAAAATTGTGCAACTGTATAATAGAAATGAGCGTTCGGTGAAAAGCTGTTTTCGACCACAATTTTGTTCAGTGATGAGGCACATTTCTGGCTCAACGACAACGGCAATAAACATTATTGCCGCATTTTAGCTGAAGAGCAACCATAAGAGGTTCAAGAGGAACCATTATACACAGAGAAAACCACGGTCTGGTGCGGTTTATAGGCTGGTGGAATAATCGGTGCATATTTTTTCAAAAATGATGATGGTCGGAACGCAACCGTGAATGGAGCTCGCTGTCGCGCCTTGATGTCGGACTTTTTGCTTCCTGAAATTGAAGCCGACGACTGTTGGATTTAACAGGACGGCTTCACTTGCCATACAGCTGCTTAAGCAATGGATCTATTAAGAGGTCATTACGAAGAGCAACCAGTTTCACGTTTTGAACCGGTGACTTGGCCGCCTAGATCGTGTAGTATAAAAGCTATAGACTTTTTTCTTGGGGCTACGCAAAGTCCAAACCAGCTACGATTCAGGTTTTGGAAGCCATCATTATGCGTGTCATTAAAGCCATACCGGTCGAAATGTACGAACAAATCATCCAAATTGGACCCCCAGAATGGATACCCTGAAGCGTAGTTGCGGCCAACATTTAAAGGAAATTATAATCCAAAAATTAATGGCTTAAAATGTCTTTTTCAAAGAACCACAAATATTATAAATTTTGTTTGATTTTTTTTTATTTTTATTTTATTTTGAAAAAATTCCTTTAGATAGATCACCCGATAGTTGGTTTATTTCTGAAACATTTGGAAAAATTAACTGTCAGGCGCAAAAAGCTTAAACTGTCTTACACATGATTAAATTTCAACAAAATAAAAACACTTTTTGTTGTTGCTAATCGTTTCATTTTGGGGTTTTCAATATGTGTTCTTCTTAAACAAAGCTTTTGTAGCGGCCTTCACTCATAAATTATTATTCTTATATTATTATATAAGAAAAATATTCTTAATCCCAAAAAACGGGATTTGGTTACTGCAAAGAACTTATCTGTCCTATCCACCGATTATTAGTACTAAAGAACAGGTACTACATAATTGCTTGGGTTTTACTGAATTCGGTTGTTATGACCAAATTATTGGCTGTGAGTACCCTGTCATTATTGTAAATACATACCATCTTTTGGTATGTCGATCTATATTACCATCAATTTTGTAGTTCAAACCGATTTCCAAATTGATTTTTTCTCTATGTGTAGTGCTTGTGTCCAACTGATTTTTTCTCTATGTGTAGTGCATGTGTCTACTACTCAAAATTTTCTATTTTCAAATCCCAACAGTAGGCATTTTAATTTTTCCAATAATTTAAAAATTTAAGTTTTCCACTCACGAGTTCCGTATGTAATTGCGGATAAAAACTTATCCCTGAACTTTTTTATGTGTGCGATGAAGAACCTTCTCAGATTATCAAAAGTTAATCCAAAAAAAAAAATCTAGTACTCGTAATAATCCAATAACAAGATGTCGAGCGAATTTTCAACACGTAAGGTTGATTTTTAACATCAATTATCGTCAATGCGTTACTGCTATTTGCGCTTCATATATGTACCTTTTTACATATTTTGGTAAATCTTGCTTAACAGTTGCAATTTATTTTCAAAAACAAGGGATGCGTATAATTTTTCTGCTGCAAAAGCTGCTGGCGTATTTTGTATAATTATGTATATTTGCACATTTTTTGAGGCTTTTAAGTCGATATTCTAATTAGAAAATTATTGTTAATTATTTCATTTGTCAATTACTACGAGTAGCTAAGTAGTAGGTATAATTGTTTGGCTGCAGGTAAACTAACAAAATTATGGTTGATTGACACTGCAATGACATTTTATAGCAGTGAAACGTGATTGCCGTAATAACTTTAACTACGGTGCTCAAAGCGCTTTGGTGAACCAACAGGCTCCTACAGGTTACCCGTGCAGTTCGCAAGTCGTAACTCTACAGCAACTGACTGCAACACTCAATAATCGTACTAACAACAGTCAGAGCAAAACATCCAGCCACACGCAGAAAAAAAGTATGGTTGGGGTGACAACATTCGAACAGAATCATACTATTATTGGGAATATGGTTATGGCACAACATTATTATGATCTTTACAACAATAGTATTATTCACACTCAACCATACTATGAAATCCACAACAATAGTATGATTCACACTCAACCATACTATGATCTTCACAACAATAGTATTATTCACCCTCAAGCATACTATTATCTCCACAACCATATTATGATCCTCACAACCATAGTATGTTTCTCATACAACCATAGTATGATTCACACGCAACCATACTATGATCCCCACAACCATAGTATGATTCACACACAACCATACTATGATCCCCAAAATTATTTATTAGGATTGGCTAATGTTGTTATTCAAAAATAGAGATTTTTATTAAGTAAGTTATTTTAAATTGCATTACAATTAGTTCATAGCCAAATTTGACTCATGTTTTTATTAAACATTTCATTCAAGAAACCAAAATATATATTCCAACGGTCGAAAATACTCTTAGTTGCCAGCAGGGGTGTATACACTTCACCATCCGTAGACACCAAGTAACGAGAGTGATTAAACCATGATCAATGGCTATATACTTAAGTGCAGGCAGATTTCACTTAACAAAGTAAACACAATAACAATCCCTCGAACTACCTTCCGAATGTTGTTGTTTTTTTATAATAGACAACAACCATGTCTGTATCGCGCGTATTTGTTTGCAGCCATACCGTATGATTGCCGCAATCATATTATTGTTAACGTCAATTTTAAACAACATTACTTTTGCTGCACCAACCATGCTTATATGGTTGCTACAACCATATTTTCATTTCTTAATTTGGCAATAATACTATTGTTACATTTTAACAATATTTTTATTGCCACAACCATACTGTTGTTAAAATGAAATTCAAAAAACAATACTATGGTTGCGACGAACATGCTTTATTGTAGAGAACATATTATTGTTGCGGTGACCATATAGTAACCATATCTTTTCTCTGCGTGCAGTTGACCTACTTGGCTAGAGCAAAAGTTCAAGGGAATTCTGATTACCCGCGCTACCAGCGTACAGGTTGCGGTCACACTACGTACTTCCAGTTTGAGTCTTTGAAACTTGCATTATTCAATCTCCCTTTGAAAAGTTTGGCAACGTTCATGAATGTTGAGAACCATTGGACGAATTCCAAGAATAATTTATGTGATAGTTATTGGTTAAAGAGTCTTTTTTCGAATTGATTATTTTTACCAAACAACCTGAAACAGTGTGCATCACAGAAGAGACCCTGATTTGACCTGTTTATAGCTAAAAGCCTATAAGACTGACCAACGGTCCTCTACACAGAGAGTGCTTTAAATAAGGGCAACCGTGGAATCGAATTGAGTGTCGATCTTTCTTTAATTTTTGTAATTTTTTGTGACTTTGGAAAAGGTGTCAATTATTTTCATGACCAATACAAAATAAAGGGAAATTTTTACCTTTTTCAGTATCGCCGTTGCTTTGACCGCAAAATAAAACGACATTTGGAATCTTTAAAAATTAGCATAAATATTTTAAGCCATTGATGTTATCGTGACATGATACTCGCACTTAAACAGTATTTGGTTTCAACAGAACGGTGCCTTGTCGCACAGCGCCTGACGCAATATTTCACGATACAACGAGGTCAAATGACTGCCAAGATGTTGAGGTTTGACAACATTGGATTTCGTGCCTTGGGAGTACGTAAAAAGTATGGACTATGCCTATAAATCCGAAGATAACAATAGTTCTGAAAAATAGTTGCCACAACTAGAGGCAATAGACTAATGTTCTGTATTCAGCAAATCTTTCTCATCTCCTCGAGGTGAATGCAACCACAATTGTTCGGTTGTCGAAAAAATCGGTTTTGGCAGCGAATCTGTTTTCTGTGTGTGCGAAAAGCAGCAAATCTATAGAAATTCATGAAAACTGTGTCAGACTTTTGATGTTTCGATTAATGAATTGTATTTTTGTTCAACAATAGCCGTGTTCTTTTGAGGCAACATTGAACAGAATCTGGCAAACATTGAACACAATTGAAAGAGTACTGAACAAAAAAAGGGTTCATCGGCAAAATTTTTTAAGGACAATTAAATACTATAAGTTGCAATGAATTAAAACTGTTCTTCAAAAATTAACTCCTCCTTCTTCAAGAATTAACTCCTCCTTTAGACAAAATCAACTGATCCTTATGTAAAATAATATCCTAAATGGGAATTTAGTGTCCGTTTTGCCCCATTACGTATAGTTTTCGAAATATCGTGAAAATAAATCTTTATAACTTCTGTATGAAAAAAATCATAGGATTTTTTACAGAAACTGCTATAAGCTCAGGCAATTTTTGTCGGGCTATCAAAAATATACCACGTTGGAAACGCTTCAGCAAGTTCTTTATAATTTTGTGTAAAAACAAGTGGGAGAGCAGAATTCGGGTACAATTGGCAGTTAATAAAAATTATTTTACAAAAAAAAACAAAATGTTGACTTCTTTTGGCTGTACTTCCACAATTTTTATTTGATTTTAATTAAAATCTTAATTATATTAAAGATGCATTTCTTACCAATAAATTTCCAAGTGTATCGGATACGAATTGCCTAATATTTCTAAAACTAAAAGTGATGGAGCACAACGGGCACTTAATTCGGAGTCAGGAGATTATTTTCCATAAGGATCAGTCGAAAGAACGATTTTGTTGCAGAACATTGAAATAATATTATGGATGGACGGAGATGGCTAGGCAGTCTGAGAATTCAAACAATATGTTCGTGAAAATGTGTACCAATCAACGCCAGTGTTTTGCCCATAACTTCAACAGCTAATTACTATTTGGATTTGTTAGACTTTTGCTCAAATTTGGTAAAGTTTAAAAAAATCGGGGACTAGAAACAATTGAAAAAATTAAAAAACAATTAAAAAAAAATTAAACTTTTAAAAAAATAAACAAAACATAAGTCAGACCAAAAAGCGACTGACAAGCCGTTAACGCAAAAACTGATTAACGGCCCACTGTTCACTGACAGGACATAAGACAAGCATTAACGACGTCAACATATTGATACAGGAGAATAATTATCGAAGGAGATACACGCTGGTTTGAGCGGATGTGTGAGAGTTCGCATTGTCATGGTGCACAATTATTCGGCTTCTCTTGTTCGTTTTTCGAATTTCTCCGAAGACTTCCGGCAAACGAATTGTGGTGCACCACTCAGAATTGACCGTCCTACGTTGCTCAAGCGAAACAGTCGCCACATGACCAGTTTTGCCAAAGAAACAGGCGACCATTTGCTTCGAAGTGCTTCTTCCACGAACAACTTTCGTCTTCGAAGACGATTACTTTCGGGTTTATACGCATAGATCCATGATTCGTCACCTTTTGAAGCCTTTTTTTAGCGATTGTCAAATTGTGCGGGATCCAACGAGAAAAAACCATTTTTAAGGCCACGTGTTCATACGATTTCGAATGTATGCTGATAGAAGAAATGCTTAAGAATGCCTCTATCTCACGGTATGTCACATGCCAACCTTGCATTATCAGTTCACGCACAGCATCAATGTTCTCTGGCACAACGGCCGTTTTTGGACGACCTTCGTCTTTGAGCGAGCGTCGGCCACGATTGAATTCATTAAACCAGATTTTCACAGTGCTATAGGATGGTGCTTCATCGCCATACAAAGATTTAAGTTCATCGATGCACTCTTTTCGTGATAATCCACGTCGAATGTTGTGAAAAATGATCGCACGAAAATGTTCACGAGTTAATTCCATTTTTTGCCAAATTGATTTTTCAAGTTACTGTAAACAACACAAATGATGGCCGTATGTCAAAACGTTCTGAGTACGTTTATGCTAAAAAATGTCAAACTTTCCAATGCAAATGTCAGATGGCGCCAGAAATATATATAGCAACCCTCGTAGTTGTGTTTTAATATTGTTTTCTATTCTAGTTTTTATTCCCTGATCATGGTCGTCGAAGGCAATCGAAATATTGGAAAATAAATATAATAAACGAAACATATTAAAAAAATCACCGTCATTTTATTTTGTGCATGACGTCGAGCCAAACAATTCCAAAAAAATAAAAATTAAAATTATTAAAAAAAAATTTTCATAAATTAAATTTTGACTTCATAATATAAATCGTAGTGTTCTCTTTTAGATCATTATAATGTCGTAAAAATCGGTCAATCCGTTTTGGAACAGTAATATTAATTTCTTAGTAAGCAACATTTTTTTTTAAATATTTTTTATATGCATTCTTGAAGACCATTCTAAATGCCTTCTAGAAGGGTAAGTAGCCTGGAAGGCCTTGCTCTGTATGCTAACCTTGTGTTAATTTAAAATGAGAGTAGAATGCCGCAAGCATGCCTCCGACCATGCTAAGAAGGCTTGCAATAAGTCCTTGCTGGGCCTTTCCTTTTCCCGCTGGGAAGTAATGATAGAACTTTTATAAACTTGCAATTGAATGTTATAATTTTTATCATACAACGAAAAAAAATCGATTACTCTCGAAGCATATTCGCTGGCCTTATTTAACGCTACCATGAGAGAACAGCGAAGAAGAAGCTAAACGAACGCTAGCATAACGATATGCCAAAAATAATACTTTATCATTTTCGTAACATTGTAGGAACTTCCGTTTCCGGCACACAAAACACACACCAAGACACAAAGAAATGCACGCCATTATTGTGCTGTTCATTTTATGCTTTTTTTTTCTCCCATCAGGCCGGGCATGAAAATGACTGCACCATTACATAGACCGATATGCCCGAAGGGGCAACTTTGTATGTACGAGTACCTCCCATGTAAAATGCATGATTTATTATGTGAGTGTCAAGCAGTTATGACCAAGTAGCAAAGAAAAGTACCTCCAATTCATGGAGGTTGGCCTAGTTTGCATGGGCGAATGAACGACGATCATGGAGGAAGTTTGGATAAACTTTAAAGTGTTATTTTTAGTGCAAACTTAATTTGACTGGGGAAAAAAATTACAAGAAATTCCTGTAAAAACCCACATTTAGTTCGTCATACCACCACTGCTTTTTTTACTTGCAACGCAAAGTACCAAGTCTGTCTTCCGCATCATCGTGACGTTTGGAAGTATAGCATTTCAAATGTTCTGTCATGACCTTTTATCGTTTTGCTATATTCTTTTCTGGTTTTCCCACCGACTTTTCTACTCTTTATTGTACTTTATCACAATTTAACTTTTTTCCATTCGGCATTACTTTACGAACTAAACTGGTCTGTCCTTTCACTTGAACAAGGAAGTGGAGAATTGCAGTCAATAAATAATGTTTTACTAACTGCTTTATTGTTGTTTAAGGCATCATCGGAATTGGTTGGTGGAAAAGCCGGCACTAGCTGGACTCCTTTGCAAGGGTTTACTTAAAATAC
Source organism: Hydrotaea diabolus (assembly GCA_963513945.1). NCBI lineage: Eukaryota > Metazoa > Arthropoda > Insecta > Diptera > Muscidae > Hydrotaea > Hydrotaea diabolus. The sequence continues at coordinate 209,484,042 of OY740716.1, read as the reverse complement.
CAACATCATTTTATAAGGTTGTGAACTTTAATATTGCATTGTTCGCGTAAGCCGAGCTACGTATTGTAGTTGAAATAATAAATAAAAGCACTGAGTCAAGTGGATATTTATAAGTATTTGAAAATATTCCATTTATTCTTCGGTATCTAAAGACTCCAGAGCATTACTTTCGTGTTTCTTGTAAATTCTGCAGGCGAAACTTTTGAACTATGCCAATATTTGCAACAGTTTTGTAATTGCTTAAAAGCAGATTAAAACCCGAATACAAAAAAATGACTATTAAAAAGTTTTGTTTGTTTCGCAATTTGCCTTATTTCCTACGACAACTATTTAAAATTCATACATTCGTACCAAAAAAAAAGAGAAAAAAATGAAATGAAAACAGAATCAAAAGGGAATATTCAAGAGACCGAGAGTATGGTAGACAGGATTTGGCTATCACAAGCGGAATACCTCCCTACATTTCCGCGAGATTTCTTTTTCGAGAAATGCGCACTTAACTATGGCAAGTCAAGTACATGTGAACTGGAATAAGGTAAAATTGGCGGTGAATACACACTTTTAACTTGGCGTTAATATACACTTTTCTTAAAGGATATTTAAAATTTTATTTAATTGACAAATTAAGGGTGGGTTAATTTAGCAATTTATATTATGCCCTTGATTTTCAATAGCTTATGGCATGAGGAAAAAAGTTTCACTACGAATCATTGGAGTCGCCGAAATTTTATTTTTTTCATTTTTTCTCAACTTTTATTTTTAAGGTTTTTTAGAAGGTAAAAAAGAAATACTTTTTTTTTTAAATTTACCTTTCCAAGGTGAAATAAAATACATACAAATACCACGCACAAGTATCAGCTGTTAATAGACTACTGTCAAATTTTGAGAGAGTTCCGTCATTTAGTTTGTGTTTAACAGCTGTTCAAAAAATACAACCTCGTGGATTTTCTTAAAAATGGAAAAAATGTAGTTCCGAACATTATTTTTTGCGGAAAAAACCTTCAATCAAACCAAGCAAAAGCTTGATATACACCACAGGGACTCTGCACCATCGAGTTAAATGGTAAAAACTGAGGTGAATAAACCTAAAAATGAAAAATGATTGCTCTCGATGTGGAGTCTCTTTAGAGCTGGCACGAGTGAGTTGTATTTTCGTGGGCAATTGTGTGAAGAAAACTTGAAATGTAAGGTTTACAACAGTAGTTCTCATTCGTTTGTGGAGAGCCTGGCCTTATAGAGTTCGGTTTTACTTTCAACAATTGCAGCAAGGCTTTCTGAAGAGGGTTGTCACGGACCCGAAATCATGATAAAAGTAGTGTGCAGCCACGAAAATCAATGTCACTTTGCTATTTTGTTAAAAACTTGTCTTCTATTTAAATATAGAAGCAAGAGGTCTTGAGCCGGTTTAATCCCTGTTCAATGTGTAAAAGCAACAGACCGAAATAAAACAAACGAGCTAAATAAACGTTTTAAAATATTTATAAAATTGTCTAAGCTAAAAGTAAAATTATTTTTGCAGTTTGTCTAAGTATTCGTGTTAGATTCAAGGACATGTGGGTACCAAACAAAATGCAATTTTCACAACAACTCAAATATGATCTTATATAGGTTGATCCATCTTTAGGCATTTTTCAGAACAAAAAAAGTGTATTTAAAAATTCAAATGAAGTGTGGAATCTTTATTGGCAATTTGAAAGGACATTTTATGGCATTTATTTTTTGAACATAATTTCCTTCAAATGATGGCCTCAACTCACCTCAGGGTTTCCATTCTGAGGGTCCAATTCAGGATGACTCGTTCGAGCATTTCGGCCGGAATGGCTTTAATGACACGCGAAATGTTGGCTTCCAAAACCTAAATCGTAGCTGGTTTGTCAGCATAGATTTTGGACTTAACGTAACTCCAAAGAAAAATTTCTAAAGGTGTGATATCACTCGATCTAAGCGGCCAACTCACCTGTCCAAAACGTAAAATTAGCTGCTTTTCGAAATGATCTTTTAATAGATCCATTGTTTGAGCAGATGCATGGCAAATCCCACCAAGTGTCGTCAAGATTACGGGCTTCAATTTCAGGTAGCATAAAGATTGATATCATGGCACGATAGTGAACACCATTCACGGTTACGTTCCCGCCATCAGCATTTTTGAAAAAAATATGCACCGATGATTCCACCAGCTTATAAACCGCACCAAACCGTGATTTTTCTAGGTATAATGCACCTCTTGAACCTCTTCTTGTTGCTCTTCAGAAAAAATGCGGCAATTTCATTTATTGACTTTGTCGTTAAGCTAGAAACAGGCCTCATCACTGAACAAAATTTTGGTCGAAAACAGCGGAAATTGCCGTTTCTCAACGAACGCTCGTTTCCATAATAAGTACAGTTGCAAACATTTTAAGGTAATTATTTTCAAAAAATTAATGCCATAAAATGTCGTTTCAAATTAACTATAAAGATTCCACACTTGATTTGAATTCCTCTATTTTTTTTATTCTAAAAAATTACCTCTAGATGGATAACCCTATATTTAACATCTGCGAAAATTTAGAGCCTGTTCAAGGACACAATTTCTTAACTTCTGATTCGGAAAACTTTTTCCACTCTTAACAAAAGACTAAAAGCGGAATGTCTAGTAATGCTGGTTTTTACCGACAGTCGGTTTTTTTTAATCACGGGTTTGAATAAACCCGAAATGCCGATTTTCAGCAAATCCCAGTTTTTTGGACTCCTAATCCCGGTCTAATATTAACAATCATTAAAGGGCGTTTGGCACCGCGCACTCTTCCGTCAGGTTGTGTTTTATTCTACCGACATCACATATACAAATTACTTACTTTATAGTTTTATCAGTATTAGTTCAAAAGATATAATACCTTTAAAAGGTCACAGTTAAATAGACGACCTTTGTCCAATTTTTGATTTTATTCTGTTATAATTTTTATAACGATCGGGTCATTACTTTGGAAATTAATAAAATCCATTAAAAGGATCGCAGCACCTCCCACTTTTCAGCCTGGAAGTAAATCGTTTCAAGCCAATATATTTCAAGCCAAACAGTTCACGACATATGGTCTTTCTAAGTTCAGGGTTGTTTGGGCGGTGCCGCGCCCCCATGAACGAGGGCTGCTATATATATTTCTGGCCTTATAATGAAAATGCGAATATTTATTATCAAAAATGGTTATTTTTTGCTTTTCAAGGTATTCTCCAGCATGACTTATACACTTTTGCATGCGCTCAAACCAATTGTGCCGCGCCCCCATGAACGAAGGCTGCTATATATATTTCTGACCTAATAATGAAAATGCGAATATCTATCATTAAAAATGGTTTAATTGTTTTTCATAGTATTCTCCAGCATTTATACACTTTTGCATGCGCTTAATCCAATCGCGAAGCACTTTTTCACTCAGATTGAGACACCTCCATGGTTTTTGAACGCTTCAACAGCATCTTCTGGTGACGAAAATCGTTGACGACGCATTTTTCTAAGTGCGGGAATAAAAAGAAGTCATTGGGTGCCAAGTCAGGGCTGTACGGTGGATGACCCATAAATTTGACGTTTTGGCCGGTCAAGAAGACGCTGGTTTAAGCCGATGTGTGAGAGCTCGCATTGCCATGGTGCACAATGATTCGTCTTCTCTTGTTCGTTTTTCGGATTTTTTTATCGAAGATTTTCAGGCAAAATTGACCTTCCTACGTTGCTCAAGCGGAATAGTCGCCACATGACCAGTTTTGCTGAAGAAACTGGCGACCATTGGCTTCGAAGTGCTTCTTCCACGAACAACTTTCGTTGGATTAGGCTCGTCTTCGAAGACCCACGCGGTCGATTGCAGTTTGTTTCGGGCTCATATGCATAGATCCATGATTCGTCACCTGTGACGATCTTATGAACGTCTTTTGCAGTACCGCTATCGTATTTTTTCAAAAATTCTTTGCACCAATCGACACGAGCCTTTTTTTGAGCGATTGTCAAATTGGGCGGGATCCAACGAGAACAAACCTTTTTTACGGCCAGCTGTTCATGCAATATCGAATGAATGCTGGTGGAAGAAATGCCCAAGGATGCCTCTTTCTCACGGTATGTCACATGACGATCTTGCATTATCAGTTCACGCAGGGCATCAATGTTCTCTGGCACAACGGCGGTTTTTGGACGACCTTCACGACCTTAGTCTTCCTATAGCATTGAGCGAACAGTGCTAAAGGATGGTGCTCCATCGCCATACAAAGACTTATGTTCATCGATGCACTCTTGTCGTGATAGTCCACGTCGAAAGTTGTGAAAAATGATCGCACAACAATGTTAACGAGTTGATTCAATTTTTTGCCAAATTTATTTTTTCAAGACACTGTAAACCACACAAATGATAGTCGTACGTCAAAAAGGTTTGAGTACGTTTATGCTAAAAAATGTCAATATTTTCAATGGAAATATCAGATGGCGCTAGGCAACACTTAGTAATGCTTAACACAGAAATATATATAGCAATACAATTAGATCGTAGTGTACCCTACACACAGAAAAAAAGACTTTTTTGCCAACCGAATGATTGACATTGCATGCACTGCGAGAATTCTAGTATTATTTGCTTTGTATTGCTCTAAAAAAATGGATGAGATAACATTTAATATTAAAATCGCCCCTCTGTGTCCATTTTAGTTTCCATACTGAACATAACTTATTCGTTCATTAAATTTGATTAAATTTTTTTTGTTTGAAAAAAGGACGAAAATTACCATTTTATCTTTAATAAATTCTGATTTTTTACTAAATATTGGTAGTAATTAAGTAACCAAAAGCCATCATTTTTAAAACAATTTTACAATTTCATTTAAAAATTATTGGAATTATTTGCACATTATTGTAGAACAAAAAAAAATACTTAAACTCCCGCTAAATAATCACTTTTTCAGTTTTCTTTACTACTTGTAATACTATTTCACTTAAGATATGTCATCACAAAAATTCGCACTTACATACTTCTTTATAATTTAATTCATATGGTATACCGTTGCAAAATTAAATTTTCCTCGGCCCATAAAATATAACTGAGACCTATCAGGGCTGATTTCGGGAATTTCCTATAATCTCTTAATTCCTTTATTACCAGAAGAAATCACTTTTAGATATTTTGTGGCATACTTTAATATGTTGCGACAGTGAGCTATACGGGGTTTAGTTCCTACAAAGAATTTATCTGTTGTCACCACCAATTATTGGTATGTAGTTGGTTGTCATAACCACCCGTTGTGGCATCCAATAGTATTACTGAATTCGGTTGGTATAACCGACTTATTGGTTGTAAGTATCGGAATATTATTGTAGCTACCATCTTATGGTAAGTCAAATCAATAAAGTACGTTTATCCAACCGAATATTTGTAGTTAGGACCGATTTCCATCAGATTTTTTCTCTCGGTGTAGCTGATGCCAACACCTTGTAATTAAGCCAAGTGTGCTACTGGTGTGAGAAGGGAATCGACCTGTACGATTCTTCGTTACTCGTAACTTTACAGTAGCAAAACCACTTTGCACATTTTCTAGAAATAAGTGACCAGGGACAAGTAGAGGACTCTTGCCTAAAACTCAAGTACCGCACACAGAGAAAAAAATTAGTTAGGTTGGAACTACAAAATTCGGTGGCAATAGAAGGATTTCGGTTGCTATAACCAAATGTTTATAATCGTAATGGATATTCGGTTAGATATTCCACATGATGATAATAAGGATCATCCTACTATACCAATGAAACTCCTTAAAGGTATTCAGTCTCCACAAATGGTGGCTGTGGCATCCAATAGTTTTGCAAACATTTTATTGTTGTAACAGATTATTGGTCATGACCATTACCAAAAATGGGTTGTTTGATGGATTTTATCTTAAAATAAAATAATTCGACTTTTGCTGACTTTAAGCCAATCGATTTACTACTAAGTACTACCATTTCAATAGTAGAACTGAACATATCCCGATAATGTCATATGGGTTTTGAAAGCTAACATCAATAGCGTCAGTCTGTAACGGGATTTTAAAATTGTTTCAACTTTCATCAAGGAGTGGTCAGATAATGAGAACCGTATCGCTGTAATAGCGCTTTTCAAGTGTGAAATGAAAAAGCGTTATTTTCAAAACGCTCCGGCCACTAGGGATTAGCCGCATGTTCGTCTTCCGATGCATAACACTGTTTGAGGAGACTGGAGATGTAAAAGACCGCCACCGGTCGGGCCACCCACGCTCTGTTCGAACACCGCATGTCATCAAAGCCGTTAAATCAAGAATTCACAGAAAGCCGCTCCGAAAACAGAAAATCATGGCCCGTGAGATAAATATCACCCAAAAGTCAACGAATCGAATCATTAAAAAAGACTTGGGACTTTCAAACGACGTACCGGACATTTATTGACTGCAGCTTTAAAAAAAATAGGATTGAAAAATGCAAACGTCTTTTGGTGAACCACTTGCACAGAAAAATTTTGTTCACCGATGAAAAAATTTTAACCGTTCAGGAAAAATTTAACAAGCAAAATGATAGTGTATGCGCGGTCATCTAAGGAAGCTTCTGAACTGATCCCAAGGGTGGAAATAGGTCATCACCCAGCTTCAGTCATGGTTTGGTGGGGTGTCTCTTGCGATGGGGTCACTGACCTGCATTTCTGCGAACAAGGAGTCAAAACATCGGCCAAAGTTTACCAAGAAACCGTTTTGGAAGCTGTTGTGAAGCCTCTTAACAATTCCCTGTTCCAACCAGCCATGGACTTTCCAGCTGGATTCTGCGCCGGCCCATAAGGCTAAAACGTCCTAGGCCTGGCTTCGAAACAATTTGCCAGCCTTCATTTCCTCTGAAGAATGGCCCTGAGGCAGACCAGATTTGAACCTATTGGATTACAAATTGTGGACGGTTTTAGAGGACCAGGTTTCTAACAAAAGATACCCCAACATTGGATCTCTTCGAGCTGTGGCCAATTCAATGGACGAGGTTCGTGCAGCTATTGACGATTGGCCAGTACTACTTAAGGCGTGTGTAAAGGCAAAAGGCGGACATTTCGAATAAGTAGATTCTTTGCAATATATATCAATAAATATATTTAAAAATATTTGGTCCAAAACCATTCAGTACATTTTACCGCATAAAACGTGTGTAACAGTATTCATTTCCCTACAAAGTAGTTTCCACAACCTGTGGTTGTGGCATCCAATAGTTTTGCAAACATTTTTTGTTGTAACCAATTATTATTCATGACCTTAACCAAAAATATGTTGTAAGATGGATTTTATCTTAAAATAATACTGACTTTAAGCCAATCGATTAACCACATTTTTCCAGTAAAAATCATACCTCATCTTTTCCACTTTCCCCTACGAGTTCCGCAAGTACTTTAATTTTGGAAGTAAACAGTTTTTGGCATGTGTAATTTTAGATCCAAGAATTCTCTTCTGAAGGTTACAATACTTGGTATGGTGCATCCTGAAATCACACTTGCAATATGTGAAAATTTCAGAGCACCGATTAACATTCGGATTTACTGAGGGAATATTTGAAGTGCATGTAACCTTAATTATTTGGTTGGCAAAGAAATTCGGTTGTGACAACGAATCTGTTCTCTGTGTGCGATAAATCAAATTGATTTAGCATCCTCCAGGATACTGAGGGAAAACTTGTATATAGTTTAAGTTATCGTTTATTAGTCGAATTTTTATGGGAAACGACTTTGGGAATTACTAGCTTCCTTCAGTTTGAAAAGGTCTTTATCCACGACTAAAGCAATATGGAAACCAAACACTGTTTTTTCAAAGGCAGCGTTGCGTCTTCAAATACTGATTTGACTATTATCTGCCGCTAAATAATCCTTGTCACTAAGCCCTCGTGGGGGCTTGGCGATTGGATAAAAAGTTGCATTTACATTTCGAGAACTTCTCTTTTTGCCACTACCAGGGAAAACTTCGTCATGCTCTTGCTGTGTATGTATGTGTGCGCGCGAGTGCGTTTTAATGACAGCCAGATGGCGAAAAACAATTATGCGATGCTGTCGGTATTGGGACAACATGGAAGGTATCCCACTCGTTTCCCTCTTCTTCATCTAGTCTCACCTCCTCTTCTACGATACCGCTATTGTTTTAATATCGTTACATGCATATTCTGCTGATGCCGGGCTTTGCGTACTTTAGCCTAGAGACCTACTCATCGTACGTTGTTTTCCGTGTTAAACTTTGGATTTGAACACTTTCAGTACGCCTTTTTTGCCCGTAGTTTTTGCATTTTGGTGTCGACATCTACGAATACGGACATTTTGACTATCGGGGCAACTTGCCGTCTGTCATTCTCGTTGTAAAAGTGAAAGAGAAAGTTAGTGTTTGTCGTTGCTTATTTTCCTTTGGCGTGTTCCTCCCTCCTGGTGTTCTCATAGTTAAAGAGTATATCAGAGTATGCCGGTATGTGATTTCCTTTCGTTTTTTCAGGTGCCCTGGCAAGGTTTAATTCTAAAAGACTTTCTATAAAGAGTTCACGGCATACTTTATTTTCTGTCTACAATGTCAGAAGAGTGTGTGTGAGTGTGTATTTGTGTACACCCTGTACTGTACGACTGGGTATTATGTGATTCTGATGATGTTTGATACTCGTACCATACTGCAGCAAGTGAACAGGTTAATCAGTCTCTATGATGACGATGTAAAAGGTGATGAAACGTTGTTTGCCCGAATTATGTTGTCACATTAAGCGAAGTTCATCTGATTAAGTAGTTACGCATTGCCCTAGACGCAGTGGAAAATCAGTTGAGATCATGGAAAGTTGTTCCTATGATTTTCATAATGGGTGATCAATTTATAGGTATTTTTCCATGGGATTTTTGCACAGGTTACGCTTGATTTGTGTTAAAATTTATTTTTTTCTCTTTAGTATTGTTTTCCATTTTATTATGGAAAGACATACACCAGGAAAACCACGGTTTGGTACGGCTTATGTGCTGATAGAATCATCGGTGAATATCAATGGGATCAGTTCAGATGCTTCCTTAGATGACCGCGCATACACTCTATCATTTTGCTTGTTCAATTTTTCCTGAACGGTAAAAATTTTTTCATCGCTGAACAAAATTTTCTGTGCAAGTTATCAGCGTTCTTCACCAAAAGACGTTTGAATTTTTCAATCCTATTTTTTTTAAAGCTGCAGTCAATAAATGTCCGGTACGTCGTTTGAAAGTCCCAAGTCTTTTTTAATGATTCGACTCATGGACTTTTGCGTGATATTTATCTCACGGGCCATGGTTTTCTGTTTTCAGAGCGGATTTCTGTGAATTCTTGATTTAACGGCTTTGGGTGGCCCGACCGTTGGCCCGACCGGTGGCGGTCTTTTACATCTCCAGTCTCCTCAAACAGTTTTATGTTTCGGTAGACGAACATGCGGCTAATCCCTAGTGGCCGGAGCGTTTTGAAAATAACTTTTTTTCATTTCACACTTCAAAAGCGCTATTTCAGCGATACGGTTCTCATTATCTGACCACTCCTTGATGAAAGTTGAAACAACTCCCGTTACAGACTAACGCTATTGAGGTTAGCTTTCAAACCCCATGTGACATTAACAGGGTATGTTCAGTTCTACTAATAAAATGGGTGAGTTCAATGTTGCGAGCACCATTAACGGCCAGAGCGTAACCGTTAATGGTGCTCGCTATAGCGCCATGACATCAAACTTTTTGCTACCTGAAATTGAAGACCGTAAATCTGACGACAGTTAGTGTCAACAGGACAGATCTGGATGATGCAGCTGCACCAATTATTATTGTCGAGCAAGTCATCAGGTGCTGAACCTCGTCAATTGTTCGGCTAAGCCCACTCAGCTGACTCTTAGGTCTCTGTGGACGCATCCGGTTCAAATGGCACGTTTTTTCCATTTGGATATCGAAGCAGATCCCCTATAGACAAACAGGACTTTAAAATAAAATATATTGTGTCACTTGTCATAAGCTGCTCAAACAATGAATCTGTTGTGAGGTCATTTCGAAGAGCATCTAATTCAATTTTTTGGACCGGTGAGTTGGCTGCCTAGACCATGTGATATCACACCTTTAGACTTTTTTTTGGGCTACGTAAAGCCCTAAGTCCATGCCGACAAACCAACTACGTTTCAGGTTTTGGAAGCCAAAATTACGCGTGTGATTAAGGCCATACCGGTCGAAATGCTCAAACGAGTCATCCAAAAGTGGACCCCCAGAATGGAGAAGCTGAGGCATAGTTGCGGCCAACATTTGAAGGAAATTATATTAAAAAAATAAATGGCATTAAATGTCCTTTTGAATGAACAATAAAGATTCCACTCTTGATTCAAATTTTTGTATTTTTTTATTTTGAAAAAATCCCCCTAGATTGATCACCTTCTATAACAGAAGAAGCAATTTATATTGGACACAAATCCTGATGAAGTAATCATCACGGAACTAATATAAAATACATGTCCATTCCGAATCTAGCTATGTTAACATGTAAAGTATATACAGGGTGAAGCGCGGTAATTTACGTTTTTGGGAAAGAATTAAAAAAATTTTAAACCTTAGAAAAAATTAGTTTATAGTTTACATATATTGGACGGTAAGGGAATTTTTAAATTACATGGTTTTCAATTGTGTATCTGGTAAATGTCGACCTTCGCTATCCACACACTGCTGCACACGTTTTCTGAAGTTTTTAAGAACTCTATCAAGCATGTCGAATTGGCTATTCTGCCAATTTCAGGCTCAATATTGTTAATAAGGTTTTCCAAGCTGTTGGGACGGTTGATATACAACTTTGACTTCAGGTAACCCCAAAGGAAAAAATCGCATGGGCCTAAGTCTGGTGAGCGTGCCGGCCAGTTCACAATAGCCCTCAAAGAGATAAGCCGTCCAGGAAACATTTGCCCCAAACAATTCTTGGTAACCCGTGAGCGGTGACACCATCCTGTTGGAACCATGTATCCTCTAACTGCATTGCCTCAAAGGCAGGCTGACAAAATCCAGGAAATGGCAAAAGCAAGTGATTGCTTCCGAGCAGAGCGAAAAAACGCAATTGCGTCACGGGGTATAGTTGCAAGAATGTCTTCACAAGAGGTCCGCCGCACAGTGTTGCGAAAGCGGAATTTTTTGGAAATCATATTGCCTAAACTGTATTTTTAATTGTATCGATGAGAAACTTCTACAGATTGGTCAGAATGAAATCCCAAACAGAATGAGTGAAAAAAAATTTACACCGAAAAAAATTGTTGGGTCAAATTTTCAACAAAAGTCAAAAAAAAAAAATTGTTCGAAAAATTTACAAAAAAAATTTATTTTAATTCTTCGTTTATTTCTGATAAATACCCTATGATTAGTTTTTTAAATAAATTATAGGGTGGTCCGAACAAGAATTATAAACGTCAAATTTTCATGATTTTTCGATATTTGTTGAAAAACTCTGAAATTTTATAAAAAACCAAAATCTATTTTATTTCTTATTTGAAAGGTGGCAATCAAAGCTTTAATTTAATACCGGTTTGAAGTCAATAGCTTCAGTTTTAAGAGAGTTATGCTCATTTTTGTGGAGTGCTAGAATAGATGTAGAATAAAAAATAAGTGATTCCGAGAATTTCCGTTCTATTTCTATGGAATAAATACTGAGAGGGATATACTAAAATCGCTATAACTCCCAGGAGGGCAGGTATAGGCAGCTGTTTTTTTCACAGTTCGTTGAAAACAAATTATGTAACATTTCTGTAGTGGTTTGGAACTGGGACTCTCTGGGACTTTTTAGATATTGCTTACCTAACCCAAATTTAAAGAAAAAATGGACCTTTAGTCGGGTTTTCGTTCTAAAAAAGGTGCATATGATAATGTCTCAAACAACATTCCTTTTTTTTTACAGAAGATACTTGTCCGAAGGCAGATTTTTTTTCCGAATCAAAATATCTGTCACCAAAATCAAATGAGATCATTTTGAATACAGCCCTGAAATCCCCTCTTTTCGTGAAAATTTTGTATATTTGACTTCTAAAATCAACTAAAAATCAACGGGCCAACATAAAAATAAGCTTTATGTGTTTTTTGTTTACTTGGAATGTCTGTGACAAAATTGCATCATTAAAAACACTGAAAAAAATAATCGGAAAAAAGTTACTTTTCCACTAGCCGCAACACAGTGCGCCGTGGCAAATAGTCCCGTGCTGACAATTGGTGGACCACGCACATTTTATACGGGGGAAAATTCAGTTCATCATGAAGAATCCGGTGGAGAGAACATTTGGAAATGCCAAGATTGCTTCCGAGCAGATGTTTTCTGGTGTTGTACTCCTGCTCTCAGGTCCCCTTCGTACATTCCCTGCTGTTCTCAATGAATTTACAATTGATTGCCGTCCAGGAACACGTCCGCGTGCGGGAACAGCGAATCGTAAACGAAAAGCATGCTGCACTGCAATGATCCAGTGCGCATGTGAAAAATACACTTCAACACAAAATGACCTTTACTAAAGTGTCCAATGCATGATGGCAATTGAAAGGCTGACAAATGCAAATCTCCCGTCTACGGGATTATAAGCCACGCCCACTCTCCACTCTCTTCGATCAACAGTGCCACTACAGCTTGCAGTGAAAAAAGGGCAATTTACCGCGCTCCATTCACGGCCCGTCTTTAGACGCTACCGACCATAGGGCAAGTCTTAAAGAATCTTTCAAAAAAACGTAAACACAAGCAAAAGTTTTCTTTCTTGCTTCATTTTCCTACTTTTATTTTCTCCACACATTTCCAGTTCATTTCCGGATCTGTACGATGCGATGCGGCTGTTTTAGATGTTGTCTCTTATGAAATGTATGCACTTTTAGGAGTAGAAAGGACAAAGTTTTAGTACTTTTTTGTACTCCAGTTTTATTTCCGTATCGTCCTTGTTGCTTTTCTACTTAGCAATTTGTTTATTACTTTTGCTAAAACAACCTTACAAAATCTCCTAGCCATCAATGTGGCATTTTTGTGTGTAAGGACGTGGGAAACTTTGGTAAGGATCTCTTTTATGCACAAAAATTCGAATAGGAAAAGTTTGACAAATTTTCTCAAGATTTCCGGTAATTGCTGTTTCGGAACTGTTTGTCAGTTAGTCAGTGGCAACTGTGAGGCCAACCAGGCGGCCAGCTTTCGCATCAGCTGCCTAGTTTTGCAAGTCACGTTGATAATTGTTCGCTGCTTAAATGTCAGGGGAATGTTTCCGGCCGACCTACCACTACCTACTGTCATAGACGTGTTCATGTTTATGACACAACATTAAGTTTTTGCTGTGCGTTTCTTTTTTTGTTTCAAACCAAATCCAATACTTAATTGCTGCCATTGAACTTTTTCTTTGAGTTGTTTATGCCTTCTTAAAAAGAAAACAATATTATTGCTTGAGCTGAGCTCGTCTTTTGCACAGTGGGTCGGGATATTCCGAAAAGTATAATTTCAATAGGCGTCACAATCTTTGGGTACTGATATGAGAGCGAATTTCCTATTAAAGGAAAATGTCGCAAAGATTAGGGGTAAGCCTATTGGCTTATGTGAAATCATGAGTGTTAATTAAAAGCGAATAAAGAATGTCTGTGATGGAGGCTATAATTAATTTGGTCTGGCCAAACTTTATATATGAACTTGTTTATTATTATTTATTATTAGTTTGTAAGGGTGCTCCAAGTAGAGATACTTTTTTCAATAGCCTCACGTGTGAGTCGAGTCTTGCTGTCATGTTATTTTTGTTTAGTATTGTTTTGCATTTCATCATGGAAAGTCTTACGCCTAAACAACGTTAACAAATCGTTCAACTTTATTACGAAAATTCACGTTCTGTGAGGAATGTGTTTCGTGCACTTCGTTCAACTTATGGTCAACATAATCGGCCAACTGAGCGTATTATTTGCAACACGATCACCCATCTTGAGACCCAGCATTCATTATTGGATAATATTCGAACGAATAGACCACTTCCAGCACGCAGTGAAACAAATGTAGCGGCCGTGGCTGAGAGTGTACACCAAGACCGTGGAGAGTCGATACGGCGCCGTTCGCAGCAATTCGGACTGACGTATGGAACGACTTGGCGCATTTTACGTCGAGATCATAAATTGAAAGCGTACAAAATACAGCTTGTGCAAGAACTGAAGCCGGCCGACGCTCCCAAGCGACATGGGCTTTTGAAAAGTTCCACAAGATCCGACGTTTTCGAGCCAAATTTTGTTCAGCGATGAGGCCCATTTCTGGCTCAATGGGTATGTAAACAAGCAAAATTGCTGCATTTGGGACGAAGAGCAATCAGAAAAAGTTCAAGAACTGCCATTTCATCCAGAAAAAACAACGGTTTGGTATGGTTTGTGGGCCGGTGGAATCATCGGTCCATATTTCTTCAAAAATGATGCCGGTGACAACGTAACCGTCAATGGCGTCCGTTATCGTGCCATGATAACCGACTATTTGATGCCTGAAATTGAAGCTCTTGATCTTGGCGACATTTGGTTTCAACAAGACGGCACCACTTCCCACACATCGCATCAATCAATGGATTTATTGACAGAACATGTCGGTGAGCAGATAATTTCACGTTTTGGGCCGGTCGATTGGCCACCAAGATCGGGTGATATCACCCCGTTAGACTTGGGGATATGTCTAAAGTTTGTGCGGACAAAGCCTCTGCGATTCAGTCTTTGGAGCGAAACATCAGGCATGTCATTCGCCAGTTACCAGTCGACATGATCGAACGAGTCATCGAAAATTGGACTCAACGGATGGACCATCTGAGACGTAGCCGCGGCCAACATTTCATATAAGTAGGCGTAATCTTTAAAAAATAAATGCCAAAGAATGTTCTTTCAAATGATAATAAATATTGCCCATTCAATTTGAATTTTCTGTGTTTTTTTCTATAAAAAAAAGTAGGGAACCTCGAAATGGATCACGCGTTATAAGCGAATGAAGAAAGTCTGTAATGGAGTTTATATAAGATTTGGTACGACCAAACTCAAGAGGTCTCGAGCCTGTTAATCCCTGTTCAATGTTTTAAAGCAAATGACCGAAATAAACAAACGAGCTAAATATATCTTATTGCACGGCAAAACAGTTGGGCAATTCCAACTTAACTCTTTTTACAATACGTTTTAAAAAAGATCTTTAGATGGCTCTGAATCGGGAGTCACTGTAGAGGTGGAAAAAGTAATTGTATTTTCGTGGGCAATTGTTTGAAGAAAACTTGAAAAGTGACCAGGTTTGGTAAGAACCTGGTCTTAAAAAGTTCAGTTTTCCTTTTAATAATTGCTACGATGCTTTCTGATGAAGGCCGAAATCGCAATAAAAGCAGTATGAAGCCAGGAAAATCAATGTCATTTTGTAAAAAACTTGTCTTCAGTTGAAAGGTAGATGCAAGAGGTCTCGAGCCGTTTAATCCCTTTTTAAAGTGTCAAACTTAATATATGCACTTGTTTATATTCCTTTTAGATTGTAGCTTATACAAATACAGTCTTAAAAAGTTAAAAAAACGTACAATTTTGTAAATTTTAAATCGAAATTCTCCAGCACAAAAAATATACTATACTGTTTTATTTTATTTCACTATTTTAGGTAAACTACTCCTTAGCGGGCTTCCAAGACTCTATTTTGGCAACTTATATAATATGTATTTTTTTTTGTAATAGCGAATTCTTTTAACTTCGGTCCCACAGTCACATGCCCGTGTACATGTTGCAGCCCACAAAAGTTTTTGATATTACTCGATTAAGTGATCAATTATTGCAGCAGATGTGTCTTCGAACATAAATAAAACCACTCATATGCATAGAAATAATGAAATGTCTTTAATTTTGTTTAAAAGATGTCCGATTGTAGCCTTTAAACTGCATTGCTGAGTAAAATAGGTATAAAGTTCTTTTATGCCACTTACCATAGGATTTGGTCCCATTTTAACATTTTTGGCCATATCCATCATATCCAGGGCCAGTCGCGCAATACATTTTGCGTGATTTTCACAATGATCGGGTAAACCGGAAACGGCCATATATTTGTCGCCAACTGTCTCCACCTAAAAGAAATATAGAATAATTAGTAAAGCGTTTAAAAAGATATACGAATCTTTTATATTGTAAAAAATAATGCACTTTAATTTATTGAATAAATCTAATATGTTTATGTTGTTGTTGTAGCGGCACACACAGTGCCGAGGTAACAGCCCTTGGCTGAAGAATTGCTGCTTCGGGTCAATCCGGTGCATAGATATATTTTCCCCTTAAGCACATTCCTATGATGAATCGACAAAGGAGACCTTATGATTCTTCCATTAAGGATGTGTTTAGCAATAATACTAAAAACAACATTTTTTGTGAAGCATTTAAACTCTCTAGCTCCTCGATGTAGGGGTCTATTTTGTGCCTTTTGTGGAAAACGGTAAAACAGGTCAAAATGGTCTTATAAAATATTTGCCCTAAAACTTTACTATAAATTTCTGCCTATGCCAAAACTGGAACTCAACTTAAATACGAGAAATAACTTAAAATTTTAAATATATTTTAGGGTTAATTTCGTGCATTTTTCGAACTTGTGTCCCACAAACTGTATTTTAGGGGCGCCCCTACGGAAAATAAATATTCTACGTTAAAAGTAGCTATAAGCCACCGAACAAAGGGAAGCTGCAGATTTTATTTAATCGTATATAACCAAAATATGGATATTTCTTTCCCTTTTCACAAAGGGGACCAAAGAGACCATTACATTGAGAAGCTAGAGGATTTAAATGATCCACAATAATGTTCTTCCTAGTGTTTTTAGTATTATTGCTGAACACATCCTATACCTAAATGTAAGGATTACACGGTCTCCCAGTCGATTCATCATAAGAATATGCAAAAGGGGTAAATATTGACCACCCTCTAAAATAACCTCCATAAGTAAATCAGATATAATTTTGTTTTGTTTCGCAGTGTAATAAGTAGATTAATTTCGATTAAAGCTGAACTTATTTTTGATTTTTAACAATGATTGCTTGAATAGTTATAATCGGAAGAGGTGACTCAAATCGGGAAGGACCTTTGTATAGGAGCTACAAGAAAACAGTTACCAATGCGGTCTAATTTTTTCTGAATTGGTTTTAGTTTACCCAAAATTTACAGTGCCTTATTGAAATAAAATCGAAACGTAAAAGTGGCTTGGTGAGTTGTAGTACCTCGAATATGGGGGATATCTGAATGGAGTATATATAAAAATATTGACTGATCAAATTTAATTTAAGCAGAGTTTTCTCGTTTGATTTTAGTTTGCAGCTTCTAGAGCAACAGAAACTTGAATCATGAACTAAATTTTAATGGATTGAACTTCATTGGAATTAATCATTAGGTGACACAGTGGAAGAAAATTCAGACCTGCCAGAATGCTGTACAGAAAATATCAGCTGGGTTTTTCCTCATGTCATCCGAGAACCACCCTTCATGAGGAGACAAAGTTTGCTACTGTGCGCTTGCTGTCTAAGCAGTACCATCTTATGAACAGAATACCTCTACATAGGTAGATAGAGTATAACCTCCATGATCTTGAGAAATAGATCCAGCGTTACAAATAGAGAATCCAGATAATCCCAATTACCAAGCAGATCTCAACAACATTCATGCAGCCAACGACGAATTCGCAGCGGCATCGTTCATCTATAACGTGAATGAGTGCATGCGAAACACCGGCCGAATGCATCTAGTTGAAATGGCGTCTTTTCGTCACCTGAAATAGAGCAGATCCCTTATATACGATATGATTATACAATATTCATCATACAGCTGTTGCTCATAACGTTCTAAAAAGGATTCATTTATAATATTTATTTATATGAATGTTCTGGAGCTGCAGATTTTGAAATCAGGAGAAGTTTTGTATTTAACAAACATTGTATCCGTGAGACCATTTCATTGTTATATGATTACAAAGGACTTAAAAAGGGACTCATATTATACGAGGTCTGTTCAATAGAAAAGGTAAAAATATTTATTTGTTCATTAATTTCTATTTAGTTCTTTTTAAAGTATTTCCCTTCAGCGCATTTTCCAGTTATCGAAGCACTCCTTATATGCACTCTTTGGTATGGCCTTAAACTCTTTTAGCTTTATGGTTATTATCTCCTTAATCATCTCAAAACACTGTCCTTTCCATTGTCTCTTTAATTTTGGAAAAGGAAAAAGTCGCGGGGGCTAAATGTGGTAAACACGATGGGTGAGGAATGATTACGGTATTCCTTTCGGCCAACAAATTATGAACATGCGACGTTTTTTTGTTTAAAATTAAGCAATTTTGAAACGAACTTTTCTGCCACACGCTTCATGGCCAAAATTTTCAACCGAAATAATACCGATAAATCCATTTGCTAACCGATACGACGATTCTCCATAACAAGCTTCTTCACTTTCTCAAAATTTTTATTGGTTTTTGATGTGATGGATCTTCCAAGACGAGCGTTGTCATTCATATCTCTTGGACCTTCTCTTATAAGCTTGTACAACTTGTAAACATTTTTGTGACTCAGAGTACAATCACTATGTGTGACGCGCAAAATAGAAAGGGACCTAAGGTTAAAAACCAGTTTTGTTCAGGAGAGCCATTTTAAAGATAAAGTCCCTTTCTAATTGCGCTTGGAATCGTCGACTTCACTTTCATAAAACGCGCATATCTCTGGGAGGGAACACTTTAGGGGCATGGGATCGGTCTCATTCGATGCTCAGATGTTGTCCACATCAAAAAAAAGTGAAAAGTTGATGAAAAGTTTTGTTCAGGAGAGCCATTTTAAAGATTAGGTTCTTTACTATTTGCGCTTAGAATCGTCGACTTCACTTTCATAAAACGCGCATATCTCTGAGAAGGAACACTTTTGAGGTATGGGATCGGTCTCATTCGATGCTCAGATGTTGTCCACATAAAAAAAAGAAAAAAAGAAAATTGATTTTTTTTACCCTTAGGTCCCTTTCTCTATTCGCTGCCACATATGTCACTCTCAACATTTCAAGTGCTTTTATCCATTTAATTAAATTTTTTTTCACAAAATGTAATGCAAATTCTTTGATCCATTTTTATCACAGCGAACTTCATTCGATTAGTGTGACCAAACAGTAAGTTTTCTGTACCGTATTGAAATCGTCCTATGGTATGCCCAACCGAATTTCCATCATGACTATAATCATAACTGTAACTGAAAGTCTGAAAGCCGAACAGAATTTTTGTAGTTCGAAACGGTTTCGACTGGCTTTTTCTCTCTGTGCACACACATTTTTCATTTAAGATAAAGGGGGAACTTCTCATCGGATGAATTTAAATCGATCGGTAGGTATGCTTTAAGTTGGTTCTGACTCAAGTATTTTTAATAGTTACAGAAATTTTGGAGCAAGGCAAAATGTGAAACATTCTTTTTTGAAAAAAATCTTTCTGTTCTGTGTATGCTTTTTACGTTCTCTTAACCGGTAATTATATTAAATCTTTCATTAGCATAAAATATGGCATTAATAATTTCTCTTAGTTAACCTGAGTATCCTACTATATATAATACGTTTACATCGACATTGACACATGTCCCCCTTTAAAAAACATACTCCTTCTATCTTAAAATCAGCCTTGAGTGATATCATCTCCTCTGCCCTCTATTTTTAATTCCCCATTCCGCATCCGCGTTGAAACTAATAAACACTTTCCAATATAATTGCTTAACAATAAACCTGCCATAATTACATTAGGCATCACTCGGCGGGAGTTTTTACAACATCAAAGAATGCGACAAAGTGGAACAAAAATGGTTGCAATTGAGTGTTCTCATGACTGGTTGACATTCAATCAAATCACAGCCGAGTCCTGGCACAATTCGAGCAAAAATAAAATGGTTAAAACAATCCTACCGGACAACCGACTCAGCAGAAGCCGTATTCCCCATAGTTAAGTTCAGTTGAGCTGTTGTTGTTGTGTTTCGTCCTCTTACTTTGGTCTGCCCTCTTTTATTGAACTAATGCAATAGAACTGGAAAAAAGGAGCTGTAAAAAAAACCAAATGATAGAACGAAATAGCGCACAAAGCAAAGACCACACCAGTTGTGATGGCATGGGAGCGTTGGTTGCAGTGCTTTTTTGCCAACAATTTATTAGCTTGAAAAATGTTTCAATTTTCCGCCAAAAGCTTTAACAGACATGCAGTAAAAAAGAAGTAAAAGCGGTTAAAGTAGGATAGGGCCGACTACATTCTTCGCTGCAAATCTTTCGGTTTAAAAAAAACTGAAGTTCCCTGAAAATTGGGATCAAAACACATTTAGGAATTCGTGAGTTCGTTTGTATACGTAAGGGAATTTGTTGGAAACTTCAATGCATTTGCATACTGGTGTATAGGCCGGTCTTTGGCCGTGTAATTACATATTTTGAGCCTTGATGAAATTGCATTTATTTCGAGTAAACATACTCGTATTCTCCTATTTATAGCGAACTGCCTTTTAGCCTAAAAGTCATTCTTAACAGGCAATATGACCACCATCACATGTTTTTTAATATATCCATGTTTGAATGAGTCGTTTTTGCGGCTTTTGGGACCGAGCCTAAAGTTTATATTTAAATTTTAGAAAGAATTACATACGGCACATATGGCACGAACAAATTCGAACGTTTTTTAACATTCATATTGATTTAAAAAAAATGGTTTTATTGTTATTCAAAGTATTCTTCCCCATGATTTATACACTTTTGCATGCGCTCAAACCAATTGTCGAAGCACTTTTTCCACTCCGATTGAGACACCTCCAAAACATGGTTTTTGAACACTTCAACAGCATCTTCTGGCGATGAAATTCGGTGACCACGCATTTTTTTATTAATGTGCGGGAATAAAAAGAAGTCACTGGGTGCCAAATCAGGGCTGTACGGCGGATGAGCCATCAATTCGACGTTATGGCCGGTCAAAAAGGCGCTGGCTTGAGACGATGTGTGAGAGCTCGCAATGTGATGCTGCACAAAGATTCTTCTTTTCTTGTTCGTTTTTCGAATTTCTCCGAAGACTTCAGGCAAACAAACTGTGGTGTACCACTAAGAATTGGCCGTCCTACGTTGCTCAAGCGAAACCGTCGCCACATGACCAGTTTTGCCGAAGAAACAGGCCACCATTTGCTTCGAAGTGCTTCTTCCACGAACAACTTTCGTTGGATTTGGCTCGTCTTCGAAGACCCTTACGGCCGATTGATGTTTTGTTTCGGGCTCATACGCATAGATCCATAATTTGTTACCTGTGACGATCGTATGAACGTCTTTTGAAGCACTGCGATCGTATTTTATCAAAATTTCTTTGCACCAATCGACACGAGCCTTTTTGTGAGCGATTGTCAAATTGTGCGGGATCTAACGAGAACAAACCTTTTTTTTTACGGCTAGGTGTTTATGCAATATCGAATGTATGCTGGTGGAAGAAATGCCCAAGGATGCCTCTATCTCACGGTATATCACATGACGATCTTGCATTATCAGGCATCAGTGTTATCTCGCACAACGGCCGTTTTTGGATGACCTTCACAACCTTCGTCTTTGAGCGAGCGTTAGGGTGGTGCTATAGGATGGTGCTTCATCGCCATACAGAGATTTAAGTTCATCGATGCACTCTTGTCGTGATAATCCACGTCGAAAATTGTGAAAAATGATAGCACGAAAAGTTCACGAGTTAATTCCATTTTTTTTTGCCAAATTGATATTTTTATTTTTAGAAAAAAATTATGGTTCTGGTAACAATATTCGAAGAGCATCATACTATGGTTGGTTATATGGTTGTGGCACAACAATATTATGATAATCACAACAATAGTATGGTTCACACATAACCATACAATGATCCTCACAACAATTTTATGGTTCTCGCAACAATCGAATTATTCACGCACAACCATACTATGATCCCCACAACCATATTATTATTCATAATCAACCATACTTTGATCCCCAGAACCATATTACTTTTCACACTCAACCATAGTATGATCCTCACAACCATAGTATGACTTACACACAACCATACTATAATCCCCAAAAATTTTTGTGAAGTTGTTATTCAACAATAGAGATTTTTATTAAGTTTTGCATTAAACTCTTAATAATAGGAGTGATTTATTTAACAGTTATTAAAAATATTTCAGTTATACTAATCTGTAGTTTGTTTTGAAATAAATTTATTTACATATAAAAAGTACTATTATTGCGGAAGATTCGTAAATATAACATTGTCAAATTAAAAAAAAATACCATTTTGCCGGTATGATTTCCGCAATTATATTATTGTTAACGTAAAACCCATGAAAACAATACTTTTGTCCCACCAACCATATTTATATTGTTGCTACAACCAAGTTTTCATTTCTAAATTTGGCAACGATACTATTGTTACATTTCAACAATATTAATATTGCCGCAATCATACTATTGTCAAAATGAAAGTCAAAAAACAATACTATGGTTGCGACGACCATACTTTTTTGCAGAGAACATACTATTGTTGCCGTGACCATGTAGTAACCATATCTTTTCTCTGCGTATGTAAACAACACAAATGATGGTCGTACGTCAAAACGTTCTGAGTACGTTTATGTTAAAAAAATTCAAACTTTTTAATGGCCCTATTCTTTAAAAATTGAATTTAAAATCGAATGCAATTTAAACCAATCAGTTTCCTTAATATAACGAATTGACTGGTTTCCTTTTATATAGGGACTTTATTAAAACATAGGCTTATATGGTAAAACTTTTTCAAGATTAGTTATAAACGCATGCTAATATACATACTGTAACGAATTTGATCGAGATTATAATAAATATGCGTCTTCTAGAGAGGTTTTTGTCTAACATTGGGACAGACCTTTGGACGTTATTACTGGGGAAATATAATAAGCTGGGTCAATTCTATTTAAGATCGGATAATTGTGTGGCTTCTAAAGCGCAAAGATAAAAAACTGTCGACATAAGTCGAAAAAGTACTTCAGCGAACTTTTATTAAGATCATATACTCGTAACAATTGCGACCTGTACGGTTCTCTATAGCGTGGAAGAAGAACCGTCAACCTCGCCTTGTGAATGGAGTTCTTTATCGCGATTAAATAAACATCTTCTTGTTACTAGAAATAAACGATATTGACCTGGAAATTACGTGGTTTCGACAGAAACACTGGCTCTTTCGCGCGAGAAATGCAATGGGCGTGTTTTTTTCACGTCGTGGCGATGGTAATTGTTTTCTACGATCTAGTGATTTGACACCGTTCGACTTCTTTCTTTGGGGATATTATAAAGAAAGGGTGTACGTCAATCAGTCAAGAACAAGGTAAGAGCTTAAGGATGAGATAATTTGTGCACATAAACGACTTGAACCTTCATTATGTCTCAGTGCCATTGAGAATATGAATCATCGGAAAGTGGTATGTCACCGAAGCCGTGGCAAGCATTTGACCGATATTTTATTTCCACATAATTGCCATAGATCCTTCTATCATTATAAAAAATATTAAGATAATTCTCTGAAAACTTTTTGTTTTATTTTCAATTAACATCGTGCGGTGGTGCACGCTATATATACGTATACTTATATATTATTAATCGGCGTACAATTCTAAGACGATCTAGCCGTGTCCGTCTGTGCGCCCTCTCCATCTGTCTGTTGGAAGCACAATTCAGTTCAAACGTAAATAATGGCTTATAAATTACCAGATAAATGTCTTATACGAGTACATAGTTGCAGATCGGTTGGTATTGTAAACGGAACAAATTGGGCAAAAGTGGAAAAAGTTCCTCTTCGAGGAGCCAAAAAATCCCAGGCGCATTAAAAGTTCCAAAAATGGTCGTGGTCGTTGAGTTTAGGAGCCCAAAAAATGTTCCGTAATGCTCCGGGACATAAGGGTATGGAGAAACAGTTAAATTTCCGCACAGATCTAAATATAAACCCATAATTTAGATCTTTTTATTGTGGACATATGGATAGTAAAACAAAATAAAATTTTAACACCAATTTGAATATATAATTAATTCTGCAATTTGACCTTAAATGAGGCCTCAACCCATTCCCTACAAGCAGAGAAATGATATGGTTACTAAATAGTCACGGCAACAATAGTATGTTCTCTGCAATAAAAGTATGGTAGTAGCAACCATAGTATTGTTTTTTGAATTTTATTTTGACAATAGTATGATTGCAGCAATACTAATATTGTTGAAATGTAACAATAGTATTGTTGCCAAATTTAAAAATGAAAATATGGTTGTAGCAACAATGTTAATATGGTTGGTGCGACAAAAGTATTGTTTTTTTGGTTTTATGTTAACAATAATATGATTACGGCAATTACACCAGCATATTTTTTTTAATTTGACAATGTTATTTTTACGAATCTTACGCAATAATAGTACTTTTATATGTAATTTAAATTATTTCAAAACAAACTACTTTGGATAAGTATAACTGATATATTTATTTTCTACTGTTAAATAAGTCACTCCTATTATTAAGAGTTTAGTGTTTTTTTTAAATAATTTACTTAATAAAAATCTGTATTGTTGAATATTAACTTAATCCAATTCTTACGAAGAATTTTAGGGATCATAGTATGGTTTTGTGTGAGTCATACTATGGTTGTGAAGATTATACTATTGTTGTTTAACATAAACATACCAAAATTATAAGAATCATAATATGGTTGTGAGGATCATAGTATGGTTGAGTGTGAATAATAATATGGTTGTGGGGACCATAGTATGGTTGTGTGTGAATAATTCTTTTGTTGTGAGGACCATAATATTATTGTGGGGATCATAGTATGGTTGTCTGTGAACCATACTATTGTTGTGATGATCATAATATTGTTGTGCCACAGCCATATTCCCAACAATAGTATGATCCTCTTCAAACATTGTCACCCCAACCATACTTTTTTTCTGCGTGTAGGGTGTCTTAAAGTTGGTCATTTCGAACATTGGCATACGGGTCGAAATATGGATCTTATTTTAAGATATGACCAATTTGGGATTCGAATCGGGCCATTTAAGCCCCAGCGGCCAATAATTCAGTAAAAACAAAAAAAATATAACAAGTCAGAATATTACATTAATTTTGAATTCGATTCGAAGGGCCTTCGGTTCTTTCAAACATCGACATGGATGGTGTGGCATACACACGCAGCAGTATATGGGGTTACGGTTGTTTACGCACGTAGAAAAAAAGTATGGTTGGGGTAACAATATTCACTTATTTTTTTCGACCTTTACTTTTTTCAGTAGAACCCAATGAACAGTATTAAAAATATTACGCGAGTATTAATAGTGGCCGAAATTGTGCATTTCAAGAGGCACCAAAATTGGGCGAGCCTACAACTCTTGAACGAGTACATAAATGTTATAAAATATTTAGGCATTTACAACTTAAGCGAATTCCAATGAAACGTCCGCAACAGACGAATTCTAAATTTATGGGTTAACCAAAAAATGTTTAAACCTCATTAGAGATTTATTTATATCCTTAAATATTCCGCTTTATCACGCAGAGAAAAGATATGGTTACACTATGGTTACCGCAACAATAATATGTTCTCTACAATAAAAGCATATTCGTCGCAACCATAGTATAGTTTTTTGAATTTCGTTTTGACAATTGTATGATTGCGACAATATTGCTATTGTTGAAATGTAACAATAGTATTATTGCCAAATTTAGAAATGAAAATATGGTTGTAGCAACCATATAAACATGGTTGTTGCAACAAAAGTATTGTTGTTTAAAATTTACGTTAACAATAATTTGATTACGGCAATCATACAGCATGGTTGCGACTATGAACATAACAAAACAGGTTTTATAGAGCATACATGTATGTGTGTACGTTTGTTTTTTTTGATATACAAAGAAACACATACACACGATACAGAGAATGGTTGCAGTCTATTAAAAAAACAACAACAATCGGAAGGTAGTTCGAGGGATTTTTATTGTGTTTACTTTGTTCCGTGAAATACTCTAATACCGACTGGTTCTCGTTTATTTAAAATCTGCCTGCACTTAAGTATATTACCATTGATCATGGTTTAATCACATTCGTTACTTGGTGTCTACGGATGGTGAAGTAGCATTCACCCCTGCTGGCAACTAAAAGTATTTTTGACCGTTGGAATATATATTTTTGTTTCTTGAATGAAATGTTCAATAAAAACATGGCCTCAAATCTGGCTATGAACTAATAGTAATGTAATTTAAAATAACGTACTTAATAAAAATCTCTATTTTTAAATAACATCAATAACCAATCCTAATAAATAATTTTGGGGATCATAGTATGGTTGAGTGTGAATCATACTATGGTTGTGGGCATCATAGTATTGTTGCGTGGGAATCATACTATGGTTGTGAGGATCATACTATGATTGTATGAGAAACATACTATGCTTGTGAGGATCATAATATGGTCGTGGAGATAATATTATGGTTGAGTGTAAATCAAACTATGGTTGTGGAGATCATAGTATGGTTGAGTGTGAATCATACTATGGTTGTGGGGATCATAGTATGGTTATGTGTGAATCATACTATGGTTGTGGGGATCATAGTATGGTTATGTGTGAATAATAGTATTGTTGTGAGGATCATAATATTGTTGTGTCACAACCATATACCCAACAATAGTATGATCCTCTTCGAATATTGTCACCCCAACCATACTTTTTTTCTGCGTGATTATTTATTTTTTATTTTATATATAATGCCAATACAGGTTGACGTTCAAACTTAATTCCGTTTTTCGTAACGTCTGCAGCGGCACTTTCGGCAGGAATATTTTTTTCCCTCTAAAATAGTTAAGTAAAAAACTGAATGCCATTGCAAAGTACTCACAAAGAAGTAGAGTTGCTGAAGGTATCTGAAAAATGTCGCACTCAGAACGGCCACGGGATTACCACTTACTTACTTAAGTGACATGTTGTGGGACATGTTAAGGAACAAGGGGGGGACTTCTTTCAAATCAGTGAGCTGTGCACGATTCAATTCTTCTACTCAACGATCGGGACCTACTGCCGGCTCCGAACGTTTAATGCCTTTTATAGAGTAAGGTAAGGTCGCCGGCATTTACGAGGTGGTAGGTATTCTTAACCGGGTTTGAACCTGGGTAAACTGACATAATAGTTGTGCACACTTTTATCACACTATGGCGGCCCACAACGGCAACGGGGTATAAAAAACTGGCCGATTTTAAATTTGAATCGGATGTAAAAAAAGCGCTGAGAAATTTTCAAATTTCTGGTTTTATTGAAAAGGTTGAACTTTGTTATTTAATAATGTAAATGAACCACCCTATATTAGGAAAAAGTACAAACGAATAAATACGAACGAATACCATAACATTAAATTTAGCGCGCGATCCACCCATTCTTTGTAACTAATCTAGAACCTTAAATTTTAAAAGGCCCGGAGACAATAATTTTTTTTTTTATGCTGCACATTTTATAACTTCCTGTTGCACTCCCTTTGCCTACATTTTTTATTTTGAAATTAAGCTTATTGTTCCAGCTTCGGCGTACCTAGCGGCTCTCGCCATATTATTTTATTTAAGACAAATAAATATATTTAGTAGGAGGCGGGAGTTACGCCAAGACCCGGAGTCCGCAGTCGTTCCGACACCCGGAATCGGAGCGGAGTCGTCCGATTTTACAAAACTGCATAGCGCTGATCAAACCTACCAAGTTCATTTGGTTTTTATCAGGCCGAAAAAACTTTTAGTTAGTCAATTTTTGGAAATTTCTGAAATCTATGAAATTTATTCAAAATTTTGGCAAAAAAGACTCTACTGTGAAATCTAAATGCATTATCAGAATCGCACTCTAAAAACAATTCGAAGTGGTTTCAATGTCCCACATACCAAGCTGAGAGTACTTCTTAATGAAATGGAAATCTGAAGTAGATCAACATGCCAACACCTGAAGTATCCAACCATGATATTGGCCACAGTGGGTGTTGCCACTTGCCTCCCCACCTAGTCAAAGAACAACAAAGTGCAGCAACTGTTTCAAAGCAAATATGATTGTGTGTGTTGGCTGGCTTTTTCTCAGCCAACACTAGTCGCCAAACGTAAAAGGGAAACGTTTTTTATTGAAAACATTTCGGGTTTGTTATTTTTGTTTTGACTCACTCTTCTGTTGCAGTATTTACCTTGTAAATGTTTGGATTGCGTTTGGAGTCAGTCAAAGCATCAAAAACTGTATAGAGCTCATTCAGCATTTTCACAATTTTCATGGCACCCTCTGGATCCGTATTCTCAGCACAATATTGACCGAAGCCCACAATGCCGGAGAACATCAACGTCACCGAATCATAACTGAAATTGAATAAAACCAAATGAATACAGGTGTTGGCCAAAGAACGCAAGTGTTGTTTGAGTTTTTGAATATTCGTTTGGGATGCTTGGTGGTTTTGGTGCCTCTTTCAGCACCATAATTATCATCATCATTTGCTATTTACTTACCGCTTTGGTGCTACTGGTCTTTGATGTCTCAGTTCATTAGCCACAGATTTCGGCAGCACCGAGTACAAAAGTCTATTTGTCCAGCAGAAAACGTAAAAGGTAAAGTTTTGTGGTTATATGTGGTTGTATCGGTCTGTATCAGATGGGGCGGGCCGGGTCGATTGTTGGCCTGTGTTTGTGTCGGTATTACTCACCTGTCAGTTTTTTGCTTTTCACTTTCCAGGTCCCTGAAGGTTTGTTGCAATTTATCCGTTAGCATTTCTAGATTTTTGGTTAATTTGTATTCAGCTTCGAATTTTTCGGACAGCAATACCAAATCCCTGGTGGCATCGTGCAGCGGTACGTCCGAGATGTGTAAGCCTTTTCTGTAATGTAAAAAGTTTTCCAATTGTTTCGAATTATTAATGAAATACTCTGTGTTCACATTCTTCTTTTTGTTGTTTTTCGTTCTTATTATAATTAAAAACATGAAAATAAATATTTTGAGTGATAGCAAAATCCATGAGTATTCTCAGGGTATGCGGCTTGTTCATTGCCCTGTTTGTCAAAGTATTCGAGGTGAGTTGTGGAAACTCTAATGAACTTTATGACTTAACTTGCAGAGGTATACGAGGTATCACAAAGTTTGTAGTCAATGCCACTGGGGGGCATTCGTTGCATCATAACTTGTAAATAATAAATTTAATAAGAAAATAATAGAGAAAATAAGGCTTCAGCATGTTGAACCCAAATTTGTGATACATCACACACATTTGCAGACATTCTTTGGCAATTAACAAACGAATCGTAGAGTAAGTCTTGCCAAGGTTAAATACGGAGCCAGTTTTATTAGAACTAACAATATTCAATGAATAACAATTTATAGGTGTGAAGAAAAAGTGCCACAATTTGTGGCACAAGATATTGTTATAAATGTTGATGTTTGTAATTTTAAACGAAAGGAGATACACCCGGATAGATGCAGCTATAGGGTGGGAAATTTCGGCTGATAATTCAATTTTCATAAAAAGTGGGTTACATATCTATGGTTGCTTTGGCTGAGTGACTACCAAATATTCACACCAAACAGTGACTCGTTGTTGATGCATTGGCTTGTCAATAGTTCATATGCGGAAATTTTGCTTATTGACATAGCCACCGAGATGAGAATGAGCTTCATCTGAAAACACTAGTTTTCGGAAAAATTCTTCATCTCCTGCCAAACAATCTTCAGTCCAGTTGTGGAAGTCATATGAGTGATATTGTGTTCCATTATTGAATGACAAAGTTCAAGCATTCCAATAAAACAGAAATTTTAAAAAAAAATTCTCAGTCCTTTATTAACGGCAGATTTAAATTTAAAATTTTAAATTACACATCCTGTATATGTGACGCGCAAAATAGAAAGGGACCTAAGGTTAAAAACCAGTTTTGTTCAGGAGAGCCATTTTAAAAATTAGGTCCCTTTCTGTTTCTGCTTAGAATCGTCGACTTCACTTTCATAAAACGCGCATATCTCTGGGAGGGGACACTTTTGGGGCATGGGATCGGTCTCATTCGATGCTCAGATGTTGTCCACATCAAAAAAAAAGTGAAAAGTTGATGAAGAGTTTTGTTCAGGAGAGCCATTTTAAAGATTAGGTCCCTTTCTATTTGCGCTTAGAATCGTCGACTTCACTTTCATAAAACGCGCATATCTCTGGGAGGGAACACTTTTGGGGCATGGGATCGATCTCATTCGATGGTCAGATGTTGTCCACGTCAAAAAAAGAAAAAAAAGAAAATTGATTTTTTACCCTTAGGTCCCTTTCTCTATGCGCTGTCACATATGGAGTTCATCTGTCGTTGCCATCAAAGTACAGTTTGCAAACATGGGATATATAGGGTGATCCATCTAGAGGTATTTTTTCAGAGCAAAAAACATATAAAAATTCAAATCAAGTGTGGAATCTTTACTGGTAATTTGAATGGACATTTTATGGCATTTATTTTTTTGAAAATAATTACCTTCAAATGATGGCAACTTTATTATGGAAATGAGCGTTCGGTGAGAAACGGGAAGATCGACAAGAAGAAGTTCAAGAGCTGCCATTATATCCAGAGAAAACCACGGTTTGGTGTGGTTTAGAAGATGGTGGAATCATTGGTGCATATTTTTTCAAAAATGATGATGGCCGGAACGTAAACGTGAATGGTGCTCGCTATCGCGCTATGATATCGATCTTTATGCTACCTGAAATTGAAGCCCGTAATCTTGACGAAACTTGCTTTCAACAGGACGGGGCCACTTGCCATACAGCTGCTCAAACGATAGATCTATTGAGAGGTCATTTCGAAAAGCAGCAAATTTCACGTTTTGGACAGGTGAGTTTGCCGCCTATTGATTTCACGCGTTTAGACATTTTTCTTTGGGGTTACGTAAAGTCCAAAGTCTATGCTGACAAACCGGTCGAAATGCTCTAAAATTGCAACCCCAGAATGGACACCCTGAGGCGTAGTTGCGGCCAACATTTGAAGGAAATTATATTAAAAAAATAAATGGCATACAATTTTCTCCAAATGAATAAAAAAGATTCCACACTTGATTTGAACTTTAGTATTTTTTTGTATTTTTAAAAAAAATACTAACCTTATATTTATAAGATATGAGGATATTAGAGTGCCGAACCGGATGCATGTACGGTTCATTGGACATATGGGTAGCAAGAATAATGCAATTATCTAAAAAAATCGACATATAAAATTGAGGATATGGACTTGAACGATATGGGCCAACAGAATAGTGTATGCCATTTGCCACACTGCCGCCAAAGGAATGGTTATTTTGCGCGAGAAAGTCAATAGCCATGTTATCTCACGTCGAGGTGTTGTTAATTGGTCACCCCTATCTTGTCATTTGACACCGTTGGACTTCTTTCTTAAGTGATTTTTAAAGGAAAAAGTCTAGCTACATAAATAAGCCAAAACCTCCACTATGTCTCAGAGTCTCAGTGGGTGAGTGAGCATTTGGCCGATATTTTCTTTCACACATAATTGTTATATATCCCTCTTCGAGAAGCATAATATAAAAAATATTGAGGTAATTCTCTTAAAAACTTTTTGGTTTTTCCCTTTAATTTGATGCGCTCAACTAAAGGGTGGTTAAGGGCCGATTTTGATTGTGAACCACACTTAAACGTCAACCTTTTTTTCTTCATTTCATTTGATATTTCTCAATTTCAGACTAACTTAATTTGAACCATGGAAAGATACACAAGCGAGCAACGCGTTAAGGTTATTCAGGCTTATTATGAAAATGGGCAACAGTGAATGATCAATTTTCGAAGAAAATCATCTTCAGTGATGAGGCACATTTTCACCTCAGTGGATTCGTCAATAAGCAGAATTGCCGCTTTTGGGCGAATGATAATCCAAAAGCGATTGTCGAAAAAACAATGCACCCACAAAGCGGGACTCTTTAGTGCGGTTCATGGGCTGGCGACATCATCTAGCCGTATTTTTTTCCAAAATTAGGTCGGTCAGCAGTTACGGTGAATGGTGTTCCCTATCGTGAGATGATAATGAACTTTTTATGGTCCGAATTGGAAGATATAGATGTGGACGAAATGTGGTTTCAACAGGACGGTGTCACTTGCCACACAGCAAACGAAACAATGGCTCTTCTGTTCGACAAATTCAATGGCCGTGTTATCCCACGTCGTGGCGATGTTAATTGCTCGCCAAGATCATGTGATTTGACACCGTTGGACTTCTTTCTTTGGGATTATTTGAAAGGTTGATGGTGTACGTCGATAAGCCAGCAACAATTCAACAGCTAAAGAATAAGATAGTTCTGCACAATAACGACATTGAACCTCCATTATGTCTCAAAGTCATTGCAAATATAGACCTTCGTATAGAGGTATGCCACCGAAGCCGTGTCAATCATTTGGTCATTATTTTATTCACACATAATTGTTATAGATCTTTCTAGCATAATACAAAAAAATTCATATAAATTCCTTGAAAACGTTTTGTTTTATTTACAATTAACATCGTTTTGATGTTATTTTGATGCGCTTAACTACATTAATGTCGGGATTTTAACCGTTATCCGAAGTAGGAGTCGAATTCATTTTTTTTAAACTCCTGCTCCGACTCGGGGAAAATTTTCGAAACTTCGACTCGAAGACTCCGACTCCATAGCTCTGATTTTAGGTTTGTACTGAATGAAATATTCAAAAGTAATATGGTCTCAAACCTGACTACGATTTAAGATTTTTTTATCTGATTGATGTTCAATTTTCTTTAAACTTTTGTAAAATGTTCATCATCTACTACTCTGCTCGTCGAATTGCTGTACCATGTTCATTAAATTGATGTTTGGAATTTAAAAATTATTGATACAAATTTGTATATCAAATTCAAGAAAAGTTTACATCAATCTGATTAAAATTAACACTAAATTGAACAACATTGTATATTAATTTAATGAAAATTTAGTTTCTAGCTTTAGTCGTAAATTTTGGAAAATGATGTCCATATTAATCAAATTGATGTACGAATTCATCAAATTGAAAAACATTTTTTCAGTGTGGGTATTAAAAACGTTGAAATGTCATTGCTAATCTAAACATTTAGGATTTGGTTGAATTTGAGGTGGAATAATATTCAAATTAATCAAATTGATGTACGAATTTAACAAACTTATGAAACTTCAGTGTAGGTATAAAAAACTTTATAATTTCGTTGCGAATTTGAGTATCACAATTACGATTTCGCTGAGGTGGAGGCCATAAACTATAGACCAAGTGCCCATAGAGACCAAGTGCCCATAGAGTCCTGTCGAACATGTTCCCAACACCAATTACCGTATCCCCCAATACTGTCAATGCTTTACTCCAAACAATTTATGATGGAGAGTATAAAAGCGTTAGCCTGGCCTAAATCACTAATATACCATTTGTTTTAATTTGAAATAGAAATCCTGAATTTATATTGAAAATATTGTATTTTAAGCCGTTTTATCACAAAGGTACAAAAGCCTCTTATTAATAATAAAGTACATAAAGTTTATCCTACATAATGAAGTAGTGTCAGTTCGATGCTAATTATACATTGTTAAATATATCTGTATATTTTATGTTTTACAATCAGAAGATTTTCGTGTTTTCACAACTACTGTCATACTCATCTCTTGAAAATCTTTTACACAATAAACCGCATTATTAGTCTTCAACACAGTAGCAAAAAACGCAAAGAAATTAATAATTTGAAAAACTTTTCTCTGAACTACCCCATGGAGTCATATAAATCCATTCCATTATGGTCCCTTTAATACGCTGTGAGCCCATCCAACGAATGCAAGCATAAACAATTTAAACACCAGAAAAAACGTTGTTAAGCTACTGTGCGACTCGAACAGTGTCGGTGTTTCAAAATGTAATTTCCCTATCACTCCAACTGCCATGTTCTTCTCCACTTCAAAAGTGCCTGACGGTGTCTCACTGAGCCTCAAACCCATGTTTTTACAAATTTGTGGTCGAGGTGGGGGCGTGTCTCTGTTCGCGTGCGTGTGTGTGATACTTTGAAGTTGAGTAAATCTGTCAGTGGATTTCCTGACAGTTATTAACACTCAGTGGTTGTTAGTTATGCTTATAACGAAAAGTATCCCATTTAACAAAAAAAAGAAAACAAAAAACGTAATATTAATCCTCGAGTATCCTCGTCAGCATATTCTTTACCATGAATGCTTTTTGAAAAACTTTGCTTCTTGTGTTAGCGTGTGTTCATCCATTCGCCATACGCCCCTACAGAGAAATATGCGTGAAGCTTTAGCCGAAGTAATGACAAATGACCAAAGCGGAACAATGCCAGCCAGGATGTGGATGTGGGTGAACAAAAAAAAACTTCAACAACAAAAAATAAACGAGAATGTAAAGTAAAACTCAGACCACAAGACAATGGGAACTACTCTTCGCTATGATGTGATGTGGTCTGGCATGGAGCAATCAGGGATAGTGTACCCGTACCGCAAATGCTCTTCTATACAACCGAATTTGTATAGGTCAGTGAGTGTGGTGAAAATGAATTAATTTACAACAACAACTCTACAGCATATAAAGGGGAGAAACAATGTAAATTTGGCTGGACCGAATATTAAACACTCTCCACCTTACAGTGAGACCCACAATGTTGTGGACCATAAATACTGGTATTGAAAAGTATTTGGAGTATGCCAGAGTTTCTAGGTAATTTCTTTTACTAGTGCTCTGGTGTTTTACTCGTATGCAGTATTTACATCAACCCTAATTCATCCTAGAAGCTTTTATAGTGAAGCATTATAAGTGAGACTTAAACACTTAGTCCACTCTGTAGTGTAGGGTATTATGAATAAGTCCTGATGTATGTGGCACTTAAAACAAAGGTTAATAGACCTCATGTTTACCTATCGATTTAGAATCTATTAAGCAATATCCATCCGTCTGTCGTTGTAAACAAATTACTGATCTTATAGATAAAATACATAGGTGCTTCCACAGTTCAGAGCCTGCAGCTATAGAACAGGTCTCTCAATATGGTAGGATTAGCTGTAGTGAGTCGCTTATGACTCTTCGACTTATCAATACGCATACACGCAGAGAAAAAACATGGTTACTACATGGTCACGGCAATAATATATTCTCCGCAATTAAAGTATGTTTGTCGCAACCATAGCATTGTTAACTAAATTTAGTTTTGACAATAGTATAATTGCTGCAATATTAATATTGTTGAAATGTAACAATAGTATTATTGCCAAATTTAAAAATGAAAGTATGGTTATAACAACAATATAAATATTGTTGGTGCGACAAAAGTATTGTGTTTTGCGTTTTATTTTAACAATAATATGATTGCGGCAATCATACTGTATGATTGTAATTTTTCTTCGTTTAAATGATAACTGTAAGGCGGTTTTTGTCAAAAGACATTTCATTTAACAAAACCAAAGCAGCTTGTTTAAAAAAAAATTTTTTAAACAAGCTGCTTTGGTTTTGTTTAACTGAAATGTTTTTGACAAAAACGCTTACGTATATTTAAACATATTTTTTCTACTGTAAAATAAATTATTTTGAATTTAATGTATTTTTAATAATTTTCATAATTCAAATCTATTGATAAAGACGAGTTCCCAGGTTAAAACGTCCCACAGAATCGCAAAATGGAGACCACATGAATTAAATATTTCTCTCCTTTATGTCATCTATTCGGAAAACCTCGATATTCTCCAATATAGTATTTAAGGCTAATAATAAAAAAAAACTTTTTGATCCGCAAGATATATCTGGCTGGTGTTGAAAATGTACTGAATAGGGCAAAAGGGGAGAAAGTTTCTCTTTGAGAGATTAAAACTGGTAAAAAAGCCAGTCAGACGTGGCCATCTATATTATACCCTACATTCCTGGATGTTCAGAAAATCCAACAGAAAATAGGGGTGTGGACCCAATTTACCCAGATTTTAAAACTAATTTCATATTTAAACTAGTGAGAAAATGTTATGGGTTTTGGTACAATCAGTCGATCATATATTTTGAAGCTTTATCTTAATCTGAACCGATTTTCTCCAACTTCAAGTTACACCAGAAACTTGCTTGTTCCAAACTCTATCAAGATAAGTTATAACATGTGGCTTCTAGAGCTTAAAACACAAAATTTTTGTGGGAGTTGAATTCAAAATTTATCCAATTTTCTCCTCGAACCAAAAAACTTACTCGTGCTAAATTTTATCAAGATTGGATGTTAAATGTGGATTCTAGAGCTAAAAACAGAAAAATCGGATGAACATATGTATCGAAAATATATCTATATCCAACCGAGTTTCTTTAATTTTAATAACGTCCATTCTTGGTCCAAGAAACATTGGCGTACCAAATTGTATCAAGACTAGATGTAAGATGTGGATTCTAGAGCTTAAGTTATAAAATTGAATAAAAATACATATATACATATATCGGTTCAGATAACCGATTTTCTTCAATTTCAATAACATTGTTCTTTGGGCTGAAAACTAACGTATGCTAAATTATATCCAGATTGAGTGTAACATGTGGCTTCTAGAGCTAAAGCCATAAAATCGGCTAATCGTATATGGTTCTAAATCTGAAGCAATTTTCTTTAATTTCAACAGTGTTGTTCCTAAGCCCACAAAACTTACTCGTGCTAAGTTTCATCAAGATTGGATGTAAGATGTGACTGCTAGAGCTTAAAACAAAAAAATTGGATGAACTTATAGGTGGGAGCTATATCTAAATCTCAACCGATTTTCTTAAATTTTAATAGCGTTGTTCCTTGGCCTATAAAACTAAAGCGTGCTAAGTTTCATCAAGATTGGATGTAAGATGTGACTGCTAGAGCTTAAAACAAAAAAATGGGATGAACTTATAGGTGGGAGCTATATCTAAATCTCAACCGATTTTCTTAAATTTTAATAGCGTTGTTCCTTGGCCTATAAAACTCAAGCGTGCTAAGTTGCATCAAGATTGAATGTAAGATGTAGCTGCCAGAGCTAAATACCTTCAAAACGGATCAACATATAGGTGAAAGTTATATCTAAATCTAAACCGATTCTCTTTAACTTTAAACCGTTCGTCCTTGGTCAAACTTACCTTTGACAAATTTCATGAAAATCGGACAACAAGACATCGTCAAAGAAATTGCCATGTGATTACACGTCGCTTGGTATATTTAAAGGTGGGTCTAACTCAAGTATTTTTGGTAGTTACAAACATTTGCCATGAAACTGTTCTACAGAGTGGTGGTTCAGGGTATAAAAAGTCCTGATCAAATTTTTTTTTTTGACTTTTTTGCTTATTGTAGGGTGGTTAAATTTTCCGGGCCGATGTTGATTTGTCGCGCAAAAGAGCTATTGTTTCGTTAGCTGTGCGGCAAACGGCACCGTCCTGTTGAAAACACATATTGTCCACATCCATATCTTCCAATTCGGGCCATGAAATGTTACGATAGCGAACACCATTTCCAGTAACTGCCTGACCGGCCTCATTTTGTAAAAAAATACGGCCCGATGATGCCGCCAGCCCATAGTCCCTCTTTGTTGGTACATTGTTTTTTTAGAAAATCACTCTTGGATTATCATTCGCCCAAATGCGGCAAATCTGCTTATTGACGAATCCACTGAGGTGAATATATGCCTCATGACTGAAGATGATTTTCTTCGAAAATTGATTTTCATTTCATAATAAGCCTGAATAACTATAGCGCATGGCTCGCTTGTGTTTCTTTTAATGGTTCAAATTGAGTTAGTCTGAAATTAAGAAATATCAAATGAAATGTAGAAAAAAATTTACGTTAAGGTGTGGTCCAACATCTTCAACATCTGCCCTTCAAAATGTAACCATACTTTACATTAAAATCATAATTAAAATCAGCTTTTTTGGGAATTGTCAGTCATATATGCTTTAATCTGCTCATAAATGGCGTGGCCATGGGGCCCAAAAACTACCCACTTATATTCGGAATAATGGGTATCGAGAATCCAAAAAATCTTCTTGCAAATCGGAATAAATACCTATACTTCAGATTTGGATCAATTTGGGTTTCGGGCCATATATGTCCATAAAGTGCCTGGGGCCGAAAAAACGGCTTTTTCGAATTATGGGGGATAAAAAACAATAAACTAGTGTCACAAAAAAGAAAATCACATTAATTTTATGATCTCAAAAAATTTAAGTGAGGACCCTAAATTTGAGGTCTTGACCCATGGAAGTGAGGTTCCAGGGCGCTGAAAATTATGTTCTTTCTAACGTAGATAAATGGTTACTCGACGACGCTAAATATTAAATTATGCCACGCCTTTTTTCTTCCATGACCCAACAGTATCGGAATGATGGAACTTTCTGCATTGTTCACCAGTTATAGGAACCACTGTCAGGTGGTTGAACCAGCATACATCAGCGCCATAGGAACATCTGTCCAATACACACTTGATTGAAGGTTTGGTTCAAGAACACTTTTTGATGTTTGAAAGGGTTTTTAAATGTTACGCCAAATAACAACCAAAAACTGTAAGCGAAAAAACTCATTTTTACCTTAATGGCTACATTAACTATCAAAATTGCCATATTTTACTTAATAAAGTCCTACAACATTTCACTAAGAAACAAGGAAGAACGTCTCTCAAATCAGTAGGCTGTGCACAATATAATTCTTATACTCACTGACCGGGAGTTACCTCTCGCCGGCTGTAAACGGCTTATGTATTTTACAGAGAAATGTTTACATGGCTTTGAGATTATTCTCTTACTCATGAAGTCGCCGGCATTTACGAGGTGGAAACCGCAGCTGTAAAATTGTTGGATATTCTTACCCGGAGTTAATCATGGGTTTACTGGGACGAAAGTCGTGCGCACTTACCGTCTTACCACGGCGGCCTCGCATTTTAGGTTCCACAAAATCCACAGTGATTTGAAAATAAATGGACATTTTGTAACTTCGGCGGGTGGAAGCTTTCATCGTATGCCTATTATTAAATGGGCCCATTTCGGACCTAAAACTAAGTCAAATTTAGTTATTATTTGTTTATGTCGTTTTAAAATACCCATTTGGTCAATGAAGAAGAATTTTAGTTATTATTATTTAAATGTTAGTGCATATTTAGATTAGTATCCTTACTCTTTCTAAGAAAGGACTATATCTGAGAAACCCCATTTCGACGTTTAAAATAACTTTATAGGGGCATTTGACCTAGCGTATGCCAAATTTTATCCAGATTGACTTTAACATGTGGCTTCTAGAGCTAAAGCCATAAAATCGGCTAAACATATATGTATAAAGGCTATTTCTAAATCTGAACCGATTTTCTGCATTTTCCTTAACAAACTTGTCCCAAGCTTCATCAAGATAGGATGCAACGTGTGGCTTCTAGAGCTTAAGCCATAAAGTCGGCGATTTTTTATAACTTCAACAGTGTTGTTTCTCGGCTTACAAAACTTACTCGTGTAAAGTTTCATTAAGATTAAATGTTAGATGTGGCTGCTAGAGCTAAAAACATAAAAATATGATGAAGGTGGGAGCTATATCTAAATATCAATCGATTTTCTATAATTTAAAAAAATACTTCTGGTAAATTTCATGAAAATCGAACGTTTGACCTAAGGGCGAATTTCTAAACTACTTACTTATATATAGTCGAATCGTAGAATTAATGCTATTTTCGGATTCGTGACGAAATTTCGTAGTTTTTAATACCCATGTGTTAAACGTTTAAGGACATGATTTTTGGTCCCATTCTCGTAGTGGCCCGACGCCTAAATTGGTCCAAATCGTAAATAAAGGTACAGATGTTTATATTTGAGAAAATTTTCTCGCTTCTGGCTGGCCATATGTCATTCAACATTAGGAGACAGTTTGTAGGCTTCTAGGGGCCAATGACTACTTCTATATTTGGGACGTTTAAGGCATCTATGCCTACCACTTCCAATACAAACAGGTAAAAATACTGTGCAGGACTTTTCTTAGTCCCCTTATGGGGAAACTTTTCCCCTTTTGCTCGGTATGTTTCATTTCCAGTACCATTAATCGCCGACTATACGACAAATATCTGGTTAGAAGACTTAAGCTGTTTGTCATTAACTGAATCCTGCTTTTAATAGACCGACAGACGGATACGACGAGTATTTTGTGATATAACAACTGCATTGGCATATTTATATGTTTACTCTATAATATGGGCAGATACGGTCCATTTTTACCAGGCTTGATTTTAAATCTCATCTAGGACAATACACTAAATTTGTGCTGGATCGTATGTGACCGATATGGTCCAATCTAACTAGATTTAAATGTTGGCCCCTTATAGCGATAGTGCGAAATTTGAGCGCGATAGGATTAAATTAATGTTTTCTAAAACGGCAGGAACCTCAAATTGGATAGACCTAAGTGTGGTGCTATTTAAAATTTTTAAACCAGTTAGGTGAAATTTAATCAGAGTTTCGTATTAATCGCTCGAAATAATTTATACGAAATTTAGTTTAGAATCTGATCAAGTTTGTGGCTGCTAGAGCTGCGAGTCTGCATTTTAACATAGACTGTTAAAAACTTAATTAAATAGGGTCCATAATTGGTTTAATCCTGAACAACGAGCAATGTTTTCTCAATATGAAAGCATATTTGCGAGCTCTACTTTTATTCGAACGATTGGAAGAGATTTTAAATCGATCGCTATAATTCCCATGGGATCTTTATCCTTTCTTGTAACGTGTCAACACTAAGTCCGAACACCCTGCACTATAGGGTATTATAGGGCTCCTTTTAAAAAGGTTCTACAATACTAAAAGCCCAGTGTACTTTTTGGGACACCCTGCTTAAATAAAACTAGCAAATAGAATTAAGTTTGGGTCTCTGCACCGCTGGCTCTATTGGAGCAAACAAAAGGGAGGTGATAGAGGTAGATAGAGACCAGCATATTTATGATGATAAAGTGTTGTTATTTGACGAAAACACACATACATATGTATGAAAGTCCCAATGTGCGGGGATGTGTACATCTGAGCGAATGTATGAATGGCTTGTGGAGGATGTGTGCCTCTGTGGGTTGCTGATGTTGACAGATGACTGGGCACAAGCGAGCACTTACGACATATACACAAGGACACTAGTTTTTAGATTGTACTCATACTTGTACAATGTCCAACATACAATCTAGTGTTGGAAAGTGAAAGTACACATATACTAGGCCACACACATATATTTATGGACAAACCATGTTTACTGTCTATTTCTACGACATATGTCAGTGTATGTGTGTTTATGAGTACAGGATATATGTTTGGGTATTCAGTCTCATATCTCCATGCAACCCAACAATTCGTTTTGTTGATAATTGGTAGCTGGATAAATTAAGTGTACGATTGTGCTATTGTATTTGTTTATATTGTCATGGCTAACAAAGGCAGCGCGAGGCCTTTCTAGTTGGCCTTTTTACGTAGTTACCAGTGATTTTGTTTTAACTCCTTCCAAAAGGGTGTTGGAAATGGCTAATACCAAAAACATATGAAAAATTATAATTATTATTTTTTTATTACAATGACATTTAACACATGTTTCCGCCTGTCACTTGGATTTTTTGGGAGCGTCGGATAATAGGACATATAATGCACAAGGTGGCAGAAAATTATTCACCCTATCGGAGGATGTTATAAATTTTGCAAATGGCGTCTTTGACAGCGGCAGAATACAAACAGACAAGCAAGGGAGAGCTATACTTCGCAAGGGCGGGGAATAATTGTATCGTTTGTTTTTACAATATGTTCGGTAAGCGGTTAAAATCTCAATAAATCTTCGTTTCAGGGGCACTGAAATTCTACTTGTGATGTGCGGAGAGCCATGGCATCCTCTCAAAGCCACTGTGTAGTGCAGCACTCACGCGGTAGGGCAGGTTTGTCCCTAGGTTGAATGGTATATTAAATTTGTCATTCCGTTTGCAACCAAAAAATATTGATCGGAGACCCTTTAGTGTATATCTCGTAGCTAGACGAGCTAGCCATGTCTGTCTTTCCGTACGGGTGTTTGTTAAAAGCACGATAGCGGTCGAGCGAATCAGCCTAGGATCCTAAAATTTTGCCTGATGATGACTTATATCTATAAGCTGTTTGGGTTTGTTGCTGTTTTAGCTCCAACTGAGTGTCAAGGTGACAGCACTTGGCCGAAGAATTGCACTTCGGCCCAATCCGGACCATAGATTTGGCAGTCGCGGGATTGCTGTTTGGGTTTGTAAGCGAGCCAGGTTGAAAAAAGTTTCCTTTTAAGAGACTAAAGTTACCTCGGTAAAATGTACACTTTTTTGAGTATTTGCTTGAGAAATCATTCTGGTTTGTGGACAGACAGTAGTTTCAATTTGTTTTGTTAGTTAGTAAGCACTTACTAACTCACAAAAAAGGAATTTTTGGCTTATGTGACCCAAAAAAGCTTCGCACATGGTCGAGACGGGCAATTAGTAATAAATATGGAAATTTCCAAATATTTTTTGGATGATTTTAAAGTTTTGGGTGAGAAAAGGGATGTACGTATGTGGCGAAGCGGCCCAAAAACGTAACTTTCTGCACTTTGGTAGAGGGTATAATATGTTCGCCCATGCCGAATATAACGAAGTCCGCAATCTAGGCACTTGTTATTTCCGAACGCTACAGGGTCATGATAAACGATTTCTTATTGCCCGAATTGGATGAGCGGGGTTTGGGGAACCTGTAGTTTCACCACCACGGTGCAACCTCACACACATCAGGAGCGGCAAAGAATGTTGTGAAGAAAGCGTTTGGCATGACAAGTAAGACCGCCCAATTTAACCTCCCCAGACTTAAACGGGTTTTTGCCAACAATCCTCGGAAAATCTCAAATCTTTCGTAACTTAAGGAGAATATTCGACAGGAATGCAAACAGTTATAACCAGAAATCTGGCGGAAAGTCATTGAAAATGTGAGGATCCATCCATGTGGTCCCATTTATACAGGGTTTTTTATAATTCGTTCAGATTTAGTATAGGAGTAATATTTGATGTACAAAAAATGGTAGTTTGTCCAATTTGAGTATTTGTAGCTCATCACCTTCTTTACGAAATTTAAGAAGGATTAAATGTCAAGTGTAATTTGCAGATCGGCAGAACATAAAAGCGGCAGGAACCTTTGTTAGGTTGCTTAGGAAACGGTGAACAACATTAGACCTTGTAAAAATTTAGTAGAAGTAGTTACGAAAGATCTAGATAGATAAAGCGGAAACGAAAGATCTAGATAGATAAAGGAAGCAGAGCTTATACAAAGGCTTCTCGGATTGCATTTGTAGATTCAATAGCAACAGGCCCTCATTAGACCCTAATGGATTACGTATTTCTATAGCCACATGCCAAGGACACTACCGATAAGTCTACAAGCCTAACTTCCTACACTAGATAAGAGTAAGATCAGATGTAAAATGACATCAGACCTTGTTCAAATTAAATATAGCGAGTAACGAAAGATCTACATAGAAGTAACGCTAGTACAAACGATCTAGCGCTTGTACAAAGGCTACTCAGATTACATTTGTGGCTTCAATAGCAGCAGGCCCTCATTGAATCATAAAGGTTTATATTTGTGAAGAAGTAAATAACTCCACAAGCTGATTGGATAAGGGCTGTCATTGTTTGTCATATGGAAAGGAAAAGTAAGTCAGCGAAGTTAAAGCAAACACATCACCGTCTGGTAGAAGCACGATTCGCCGTTGGTGAAGGACGGACATATATGTGTGCTGGCAACAAGGTCTCTACTTCCTTGATGGTATTTAAAGATTTTGCATATGCGAACGTGTGAGGACATGCGAAGTTTTAAGTCAAAGAGTTTATTATGTACAAATTTAGTAGAGGGAGTTACGAAAGTTCTAGA
The DNA here is from genome assembly GCA_963513945.1 of Hydrotaea diabolus. NCBI lineage: Eukaryota > Metazoa > Arthropoda > Insecta > Diptera > Muscidae > Hydrotaea > Hydrotaea diabolus. Next base: position 209,440,194 of record OY740716.1, on the reverse strand, counting down.
TAGATGCAGCGCTTGTAAAAGGGCTTCTCCAGATTTGGCCCAAAACGCTTTAAATCGGATCTCTCTCACAGCTAGTATATAGAGTTCGATCTTACACCCCACAAAGGCGTTTCCCGATCTCAACAGGAAGTATTTTGCATATCCAATCACTCAAGAGCTCGAACGATATAGCCTCCGTTCAAATGTACTTTACGACTTCCTGCCGGTCCTGCCGCTCTACATTAAAGTTATACCGGATTTATTTTAAGAGTCGATTTAGGCTTGTCCGTCAAGTTTAAACTTTTTAGATTCTTTTATTTCGGCTAATGATTTTTTAGTACTGAAATTGGTTAGAAATCGGTCCGTTCTAGAGGAGGTACTTATTACGGACTAAAGAGGGAGGGATTTTTGATGGAGAGAATGGATAAACCATTGTTAAAATTGAAACTGCCGGTTGAGACGCACAACTTTTGGCTACTTAGACACGAAAAAACGATGCTTAGAACATTTTATTTTATGAACACGGACATATACTTGTTAAAGATAATCAAGTTTTTTTCAATTCGATATATGTGACAGCGCATAGAGAAAGTTCCCTTTCTCTATGCGCTGTCACATATATAAGGGTAAACAAATCAATTTTCATTTTTTTTCTTTTTTTGATGTGGACAATATCTGAGCATCAAATGAGACCGATCCCATGCCCCGAAAGTGTTCCCTCCCAGAGATATGCGGGTTTTATGAAAGTGAAGTCGACGATTCTAAGCGCAAATAGAAAGGGACCTAATCTTTAAAATGGCTCTCCTGAACAAAACTTTTCATCAACTTTTCACTTTTTTTTTGATGTGGACAATATCTGATCATGGAATGAGGCCGATCCCATGCCCCAAAAGTGTTCCTTCCCAGAGATATGCGCGTTTTATGAAAGTGAAGTCGACGATTCTAAGCGCAAATAGAAAGGGACCTAATTATTTAAATGGCTCTCCTGAAAAAAACTTTTCATCATTTTTTCACACTTTTTTTTTTTGATGAGGACAACATCTGAACATCGAATGAGACCGATCCTCTGCCCCAAAAGTGTTCCCTCCCAGAGATATGCGCGTTTTATGAAAGTTAAGTCGACGATTCTAAGCGCAAATAGAAAGGGACCTAATCTTTAAAATGGCTGTCCTGAACAAAACTGGTTTTTAACCTTAGGTCCCTTTCTATTTTGTGCGTCACATATGCAAGTGTTCGGATGATTGGACCTTATGGTTCAAAAAAACTACCCGTACGGTAATAACGAGCGCGGAATTATTAATATGGTCAAATGGTCACATAAACTAAAATATGTTTGACAATACATCAATTCATATTTACCACTTATAAATATAAAAAATAGATGGTACTCAAATTAAAGCAAATTTTGTTTACAAATCTAAATACGGATTTTTTTAAGATTTACTTCAGATTGAGGACGGTGTATTGGTCAAACAAAGCGACTAAAGAAACTAAGCGACTAAAGAAACACACTAACAAAACTTAAGCTACTTTCAATTACTAGCACAACGATTTTTTTTGACAACTTTTGCTGTATTTTGTTGATACGTATGTTCTCTTATTAACGAAATCCTTTTGTCGGCAATGCCAGTATGCATATAAAACTCCGCCAGGCCGAACTAAACAACATTTTTACTAGTTTTCACTATGAACCTACTGGCCATATGAATTTAAGAGTTTCTTCTCAGAATAACTCTACAGTATTAACTGGAAGTGCCCTGCAAAAATGCCTATGCTGATAAGGCCTCTGTCAATACCGCTGCAGGGATACTGTGATAAATCCTTCACACCTACCAACTCGTACATACAATGAAAATGCCATGGCATATGTCACCGAGCTAAAGTGAAATTGTCGAACAACAGCTCCAACAAATACAAAAGCAATAAGAACAAAACGACCACCAACGATTGTCGGAAACTTTGTAGACTCAATTTTTCTAAAAATAAACAGTGAACACAAATGGGATCATAAAAAAACCCCCCACAAAAAAACGCCAGTAGTTCATAGAATACAAGTTTTGACCGTGAATGACAAATTAAAGGGAAAAAGTGTTACAAGGCATGGGGAAGTTGGTGTGAGAAGCCCAGTGGATGGATGCTCTTCAACAAAAAACCGACTACACGCTGCGACCTAAGATCAGAGTTATAAAACGGTCGGGGGTCATCGAATCCATTGAATTTGTTTTTTGCGTCAAAGGATTTGTGACACAAATGAAAAAACTGGTAATGAATTGTTGTTGCAGGCATAAGTATGTATGTGTTCATAGAAATTGACATACACACATACATACTCGTACGACTATATTGGAATTGTTTATGTTTGTTGGAGCGAACAATTGAATTGTAAAATTCTATTCAAAGTTCAAACATTGTAAATTTTTAATTGCTATTTTTTTGCAGTTCGGCATTTAAATGGAAAAATAGCCTATTGTCTTCGAAGAGAAGAAAGGCAAGGAGTGAAGAACATTTTTATTCTATGAATACAATTTTTAGCCTATATAATACAGAGGATTAGTGTTTGGTATTTGGTATTGATGTAAGTAGTAGTGAAAAGGAAAAAAGGTAGCCTTTTGTTTTCTATAAAGGTCGATGTTGAATCATGGAGCTAATTTCGGTATCTAACTACAAATTAATATGCAGGTCGCCATTACAAAGCGATTTCACAAAAAAAAGCTTAAAATTGTTGATACTAAAATTGGCTTGTGTTAAATAAATACATCCATGAAATTTAATAAAGCCAATTATACTTATATACTCAAAATTCATCATCAAAGAATGAAATTTTTTGACATTTGAAAAGTAACAGATACTTAAAAAAACAGGAATAAACCGGCAAATAAAATAAACTCATGTTCTTTTAAAAAATCAACAGCCCTTTGGAAGACTTTATAACAGTCTTTATCATAATCACATTTGCATATAAACGGATAATCTCGAAAGTATTTAGGATTGGTGGTTTTGGTTTAATTAACCAATACTTAGGTATTGGTCGCTCATTACAATGTATGCGAAATTTGACAAGACCGGGGGGACCTCTTCTCAAATTTTGGTTAACATAAACTAACATAGATCGTTAAATAACGTGTTGGGGTTTATTACTAATACATTATGTTTGCAGAATTGTCATTTACTTAGTAAGGACATAAATACTGTTACAACATTGAACACACCCATTTCAATAGAATAACTGAACATACCCGATTAATGTCATATGGGTTTTGAAAGCTAACCTCAATAGTGCAAGTCTGTAACGGGATTTTAAAATTGTTTCAACTTTGATTACGGAGTGGTGAGATAATGAGAACCGTATCGCTGTAATAGCGATCTTCAAGTGTGAAATGAAAAAAACGATATTTTCAAAACTCTGCGGCCACTAGGGGTTAGCCGCATGTTCGTCTACCGATGCATAAAACTGTTTGAGGAGACTGGAGATGTAAAAGACCTCCACCGGACGGGCCGCCCACGCTCTGTTCAAACATCGCATGTCATCAAAGCCGTTAAATCAAGAATTCACAGAAATCCGCTCCGAAAACAGATAATCATGGCCCGTGAGACGAATATCATGCAAAAGTCCATGAGTCGAATCAATAAAAACGACTTGGGACTTTCAAACGACGTACCGGAAATTTATTGACTGCAGCTTTAAAAAAAAAATAGGATTGAAAAATGCAAACGTCTTTTGGTGAAGCACGCTGATAACTTGCACAGAAAATTTTGTTCACTGATGAAAAAATTTTACCGTTCAGAAAAAATTAAACAAGTAAAATGATAGAGTGTATGCGCGGTCATCTAAGAAAGCATCTGAATTGATCCCAAGGGTGGAAAAGGGTCATCACCCAGCTTCAGTTATGGTTTGGTTGGGTGTCTCTTACGATGGGGTCACTAACCTGCATTTCTGCGAACAAGGAGTCAAAACATAGGCAAAAGTTTATCAAGAAACCGTTTTGGAAGCTGTTGTGAAGCCTCTTAACAATTTCCTGTTCCAAAACCAGCCATGGACTTTCCAGCAGAATCCTGCTTCGGCCCATAAGGCTAAAACGTCCAAGGCCTGGCTTTGAAACAATTTGCCAGCGTTCATTTCCCCTGAAGAATGGCCCTCAGGCAGTCCAGATTTGAACCCATTCGATTACAAATTGTGAACGGTTTAGGATAAGGCTTGTCACAAAACATACCCCAACATTGGATCTCTAAAGACTGCTTTGGTCCGAGCTGTGGAAAATTTCCAATGGACGATGATCGTGCAGCTATTGACGATTGGCCAGTGCGACTGAAGGCGTGTGTAAAGGTAAAAGGCGGACATTTCGAATAATTAGATTCTTTTTGGATACATATACATCAATAAATATATTGAAAAATATTTGATCCAAAAACATTCAGTACTTTTTATTTTACAGTATAAAACGTGTATAACAGTATTTATGCCCCTTCTAAGTATATATGTAAGTATATACCCTGGACCACTTTGTGGTACAAGGTGTTATAAGTTAGGTTTAGGGCAAATGTTTAAAAACAACAAAATTTTTTTAGCTAGAGCAACCTTATAGTGCGACTCATAATCACCAGCTGATCGATTTAACAAAGTCTGTCGGGACGCTCGTCTACTGTCCATCTAAAGTGTGTAAGAGCAATTGGTGCTCGGGGTGTTTGGAGTGTTTTAGATAGAACACCAACATTAAAATTTTAATTAAATTTGTTCTACTTTCTGCCTAATGGGTATTTACTTAGTAGGGACATAAATAGTGTTACAACATTGAACACACCCATTTCAATAGTAGAACTGAACATACCCTGTTAATGTCATATGGGTTTTAAAAGCTAACCTCAATAGCGTTAGTATGTAACGGGATTTTAAAATTGTTTCAACTTTCATCATGAAGTGGTCAAGTATGAAATGAAAAAAGCGATATTTTCAAAACGCTCCGGCCACTAGGGATTTGCCGCATGTTTGTCTACTAATGAATGCATAAAACTGTTTGAGGAGACTGGAGATGTAAAAGATCGCCACCGGTCGGGCCGCCCACGCTCTGTTCGAACACCGCATGTCATCAAAGCCGTTAAATCAAAAATTCACAGAAATCCGCTCAAAAAACAGAAAATCATGGCCGGTGAGATGAATATCACGCAAAAGTTCATGAGTCGAATAATTAAAAAAAGGGATTGGGACTTTCAAACGACGTACAGGACATTTATTGACTTCAGCTTTAAAAAAAAATAGGATTGAAAAATGCAAACGTCCTTTGGCGAAGCACGCTGATAACTAAAATTTTGTTCACCGATGAACAAAGTTTTACCGTTCAGGAAAAAAAAACAAGCAAAATGATATAGTGTATGCGCGGTCATGTAAGGAAGCATCTGAACTGATCCCAAGGGTGGAAAAGGGTCAGCACCTTTAAGACTGTTTTGGTTCGAGCTGTGGCCAATTTTCCAATGGACGAGGTTCGTGCAGCTATTGACGATTGGCCAGTGCGACTTAAGGCGTGTGTAAACCCAAAGGGGGACATTTCGAATAAGTAGATTCATTTTGGATACAATATACATCAATAAATATATTAAAATATATTTTTCAGAACTTTTTATTTTACAGCATAAAACGTATGTAACAGTATTTATGTCACTATTAAGTAAATGCCCAAGAAAGTGTTGATACATAAATAATTTTAGCGTGGGCCAGGTGAGCGATATCGCGGTATTTTTTTTTTAAAGAAAAGAGGAAAGATTGGGCTAAATTAAAGCATTCAGCAGAATTTTTTTTTTATTTTTTTATCTTTTGTTTTTTGCAGGCAAAATCGAAGATTTTTTTTCGGAAAATGCTCCGGAAAAGTGTTGTCAAACATAGGAAAATGGTACAAATAAAAAATTTCTAATTTTACCGAATAGCTTAAGTTGTCTACTATGTAATGATCAGGCAGCGATACGTCAACACACCTGGCCTCCAGATCCGGGCAAATGCAAATGGGTAATTTTATTAAGAAAACATGGAACTTAAAAGAAATAAATCTCTTAGCCTTAGCAATTTTCTTCTGATCTGTTACAACACCGTTGTGATGATCCAGGAAGCAAGTAGCGGGATGCAAATTCACCTTGCACTTCAAACAAACACCTTGCACGGGTATTTAAATAGCCATGTCATATCTCAGGTAAAAATTTAGGTATTTTTTTCTTTCAACTTCTATAGTCTTTTGGACATAAATTTCCAAATTTAATAAAAATCGTACGAGCCGATCTATGGGCAGGCAGTAACGGGTTAACAGAATACAATGCAAATTATTTATGTTTGTGAATGTCCCATTATAATATTGAGACACAGCATGTGTTTTAAAGATTTTGCTGAGACGAAATCTGTAGGTTACAAAAACGGGCTACTTTTTTTTTACTTCAATAACGAAGACAATATAAAATAAGGTAAAAGAAATTATTACATTTTAATTATCTAAAATAATATCAAGAAATGTTAATCGTGTCGCAGGATGAGCGTAAGTTTTCCAAGTTTTTATTAATATTCTATTTTGATGTGGATTTGTCTTAATAATATTTTCAAAATCTATGGTACTTTGTTATGTTAATACTTACTTTGTCAAATCGTCCAAGTTCATAACACTGGGATAACATTGAAATAAGATACGATCCGATTCCGGTATATACATCATTTGACCCTAGAAATAGAAAAAGCAGAGCAAAGAAAAACAATGAAATCTCCACATAATATAAAGTTCATATAAATCTATCATAAGACATGCACATTGTTATGGTTGTGCTATTCGTATTTGTATTTTCTCGTTGCTGCTTAATATTCCCATTTCTATTCAATTATTTGACAATAAAATGCAATGTTGCGTAAAAATTCACTTTTGTTTAGGATACTGGTGAACGTGGAAGAAGACACCCACACGGAAAAAAGAACAGAAACCAAACTAAAAAAACTCAGCTGGAAAAATGCAAAAACATAAACCGGAATCTTTGAGTCAAGCCAACCACAAAACCATTTCTTATCTTTGCATGGCTTATACACTTCTTATCCGCATCCGTATCCACATACATATCCGCATCCTTCAATTCCGCCAACCATTTGGCCATCACGAACGGTTTTGTGGTAGTGGTGGTGATGATAATATCACAATACATTCTGATACATCATCAAACCTAATGTTGCATTAAATTTTATGTAGATTCTCCAAAAAATTTTACATCAAATTTAAGACTGGAAATGTGCCTCGGTTCATTTTATCCTCGTTTTGCTTTTTCATCATCGTCATCATCAACGACGTCGTTGGTGAGTAGCAATTTAGGCGTATACAATTTCCATTCTATACATACGTACATGTGTGCTTTTTGAGGTATTCGATGGCGGTGTATGTACAGCACTTTTGGGCAATTTGGGCGGATGACTTGAGGTTTATGTTTCACTTGTCTTATGCTGCTGCCTATCCGCATCCCAGACAACCATTGGGGAATTGATAAGGCATCCGGATAAGAAACTTGTTTGTATGTTGAACATGTCCCAGACTTGGCTTCGAAACAATTTGCCTGCGTTCATTTCCTCTAAAGAATGGCCTCAGGCAGTCCAGATTTGAACCCATTGGATTGCAAATTGTATACTGTTTTAGAGGACAAGGTTTGTCACAAAAGATACGCCAACAGTGGATCTCTTATAACGGCTTTGGTTCGAGCTGTGGCCAATTTCCCAATGGACGAGGTTCGTGCAGCTAATGACGATTGGCCAGTGCGACTTAAGGCGTATGTAAAGGCAAAAGGCGGACATTTCGAATAAGTAGATTCTTTTTGAATACAATATACACCAATAAATGTGTTAAAAAATATTTGGTCTAAAAACATTCAGTACTTTTTATTTTACAGCATAAAACGTGTGTAACAGTATTTATATCCCTACTAAGTACTATAGTACGCACAGCCTCTTCGGGTGGGATGGATTATTACGGTCGAAAATTGGAGTTTCGGTAGTAATGTTTAATGATTTTCAAACGTTGCTCGTTAGTGAACTTTACCATGATGAAAATGATGACTTCGACTAACGTTTTGACACTGAAAGTTCATTGAAAATGTTTGAGGACACGAATTATTTTGAACAATTTAAACCTAAATTCGGCAAAAATATATAAAGGAAGGTGCCAAATTAGCAGAAATATGCCGCTGTAAACATCGGCTACAGCTTTTGCCGAGTTAAAATAAGTGTACAAATTAAGTTCGTCCAGACTGAAGCTTAACAAACTTAGCGCGATATCTGGTCAGATATGAAAATTTTGTCAAACAGGCGGGGCTTTGACACAGGGATCCTCTTTTCCATCAGCACGCAGAACAAAAGTATGGTTGGGGTAACAATATTCGAAGAGCATCATACTATTGTTGGTTATATGGTTTTAGCACAACAATAGTGTGGTTCACACATAACCATACTATGAACAATAGAATTATTCACACAACCAAACTATGATCCCCACAACCATAAAATTAGTCACATTCAACCATACTATGATCCCCACAACCCTATTATGATCCTCATAACCATAGTATGTTTAACGTACAGCCATAGTATTATCCTCACAACCATAGTACACACAGCCATACTAAGATCACTAAAATTTTTCGTAAAGATTGAGTTAAGTTGTTATTCAACAATAGAGAATTTTATTAAGTAAGTTATGTAAAAATACATTAAACTCTTAATAAAAGGAGTGATTTCTTTAACAGTAAAAAAATATTTATTAAAAATATTTGAGTTATGCTAATCCGTAGTTTGTTTTGAAAAAATTTAATTATTATTACTATTATTGCATAAGATAAGTAAAAATAACATTGTCAATTTGAAAAGAAATTAAGATTTTGCCGGTATGATTGCCGTAATCATATTATTGTTAACATAAAACCCATGAAAACAATACTTTTGTCCCACCAACCATATTGATATTATTGTTACAACCATTTTTAAATTTGACAACAGTGGTGTTATTAAATTTCAACAATATTAATATTGCCGCAATCATACTATTATCAAAATGTAATTCAAAAAAACAATACTATGGTTGCGACAACCATAGTTTTATTGCAGAGAACATATTATTGTTATCGTGACCATATAGTAACCATATCTTTTCTCTGCGTGAGGGTATACTTCTCTCCACTCCAAGCCCATATTTATAGTCGCTTATTTTGATTAGATGTGCCGTATTTTTGGTGACCATGGTTGCGAGCCTCACATTCTGACAACCCCAATTAATTAATTAACTCGTATTAATTGTATTCTTTACAAAATGTATTCTTTACAAATTAAGTTTTAGTACACACGTGCACCTATGTTCTTGTGGTCATTTCTTTTGACAATAATCACCTTTTTGAACCTTTTTAGTCGATAAGCCCAGACCCAATCTTAACCAAATTTTCATGATAAATATAAGTACACATTCAGATTTGTAGTCAAATTCGTTTTCTACGTTTGTCCACAGGTTTCGTTTTTGAGTCTCAATCTCATCGAAATCTTCAAAATATATTAAGATTCGCTGTTAAATTGAAATTTTTTGGGCCGCTAGGCCCCTGACCGAATCTCGTCCCAAATTGGCCTTAAACTTTTATGAAAGTAAATTTTTGGAATTTTATTAGAATTCGATATGTTTCCATACATTAGAGTTTACCATCAGGATTCCACAATGTGCTTTTTTGGCCTCCGAGAGAACTCGCCATATCTTTACTTGTATGGCGAGCTATTTTTACTACCTAACCTAATCATAGGGGACAGATTTAGGGTACCTAGGATACTAAGGGAATAACGTCCATGCCCATATATGTGGCATTAGTCATGAACTTTGCAGAACCTCTTTTGCGCGATCTGGTCAATTCCAATGCCAACTGATCAACAACAATAAGATATATTAATTATATATCTAATAGGTTAGAAAACTCTAGCTCTTTGTGCTAGGATGGAATCGTGCTTTGAACAGTGAAAGTGTTGGGCGAACAAAGATCGTCTAGAATTTTACTACAATCAATAAATTATGACTTGAGCAGTTCGAAGACTATACGCAAAGGGTAATTCTCATTAATAGAAATAAGTCTCCCGTAAAAGTCATTTGATTTGTTACCGAAGTAATCGTTGCCAAAGACTTCTGAAGAAAAACCTTGGCGGTTTTAGAAACAGCTGTACTTACAGTCTGCCTGGCAACCGTAGCAAACACCAATTTCACCAATTTCTTTTTATGTTGATTCTGATAAAGAAAACAACAAAAAGGTCTTGGATCAGAATAAAAAATGTTCAAGTCATAATAATGACAAAAGACCGAATAAATAAAAAAAAAAAAAACAATCAATAAAATATATACTTTATAGGGTGAGAAATAAGAATTTTGAGATGTTTCCAAATGAATGACAAACTTATTTCTGGTGGATAGCATACAAATATGTAAATACTTAATAACGTTTTTTTCATATTTAATATTGTCATAAAATTTACTTTAAAATGATAATCCATGTGTCCATATTTTATAACGCTTGCTCGTTTTGGCCTAATGGGGCCAATCACTGATCCGACCCAAAATTTTAAACCGACTTGTGCAATTACTTACTCATTTTTAACTGAAATAAATTGGATTTACTTTAAAAGATTTTAATAAAGGTTTTATACAATAATAGGGCCCATTTTTTGGGTCATCTGAGGCAAAAGGGTCCAGCAACCGTGCAACTTTTTGGACAAAAAAGTGTGCAGGTACCAAAATCAATAAAAAACTAAACTAAACGACACAAAAACTAAACTTTTAAAGAATGACCTCCTCACTAATGATAAAACTTGACCTCGTTTTTGTCCGTCGTATGACACCTGATGTGTGCGCAAACAGGGCGTGGTTCGAATCTTACAGCATCCCAAAGTTGTCCTTATCAATTTTTTTTAGCTGTGAAGAGGTTAAAAAGGTAAACACGTCATCGTAAATAACAAAATAAGATACCGCTTGAAAGGTTTTTTTGTCCTCTTGCCTAAACATGCAATTTTAATTTTTTTTTAAAACCGAGGTTGCCAAATTCGAAGCCCTGCTTTGCGTTTTCTATTCTTGATCTAGGCTGATAAAGTAAACTAGAATGACACGTATTTTAAGCTATTAGATGGATCTATGATAAATGGAATAACAATTAGAGACTTATTTCTAAAATATAAGTATTGTGTTTTCCAAGCACTGTGCTGCGGACAGATGTAACTTTATTGATTTGTGTGCCAAACCGGTGTAGCATACAAATATTTCAAAGTTTGTCAAACGCCTTGATGAACTTAGTATACATCTCAACAGTGGAGTACAGTGAATGTTAAAAAAAGCTGAAATTCTAATACGCATGCAAATGAGTTGTAAAATTTCCAGAATGTTGCTTAAATTTATGCCTATCATTACATTTCACTTTATGCTTTCATATGTGTGCAGAGTTCCTTTCGTTTTTCTTCTATTAAATTTTCACCTCCTCCACTCTTGCCCACAGTCTCACATCAGGCATATTGTGATACTGATTGGCGTTCTTATGGTTTTGAAGTAGTATCACTTGTAGCAACCAACAGACTCAAACCACTCCTGCTGTTTCCTTCCCACTCTGCCCGCCATTTGTATGGGTCTGTTTAGGACTATTATTCGACTGTAAAATATAACCAGAAATTTGCGGTCGACATCAGTGTCAGAAACGTGATTGCTTACAGCAACACGATGCTAAATGATTTCTAAAGAAATATGTTTTCGCAAAGTAACCGGAACGCTTAAAGTAATTACAGTTTATGTTATTTCTTTAAACAATTTAACAATATTTGTATGCAAATAAGAAAACCAAATTCACTTGAGAACATTAACGTTTGGAAAATATAAAATTAAGGTTTTGTGGTGTATTTACGAGTACTTGTGGTGTAGTTAGTATGCGTGACTATCACGCAAGAAACACATACTTAAAACTAGGCGAGGAGGTGGTACCCTTCAGGGGTGGTTCCCTTCTCTGAGCCATATCAAAGCTTCTCTATTAAAAACAGAAGCCTTTCTAAGCAAGCTTTAACTAGAAGGTGACGGCCGGTGTAAAATAAAATTGATATGGCCAAATCTTTTTGATTTTTTACAATTCTAAAATATAATTAGAATATGGACAACAATTATCGCTTATATAATAAATTTACAATGGTTTCCGAAAGTACAAATTTTCGGAGCTTTGCAAAATAAGGCCAGATTTTGAATTTCTAAAGGGGATCTATTGATACGGACGCATGAGAGGGGTTAAACAAAAATATCTTCATATTCCACTATTACAAATATATTTCAAAATAATTTAAAGTGTAAAAATTATTCGCACGGAAGTTACATGGATTTTTATTAGATCTTGCAAAGGCTTCTTCGTGTGAATGATACCATTAGAGCCACGGCAAGTGTTCAAGTTTTAACAAATTAAATGGTCGAATTTCAAGATAAGCTGATCAACTATTTTGACCCCAATTACACTGTAGAACAAATTCAGGTTAGCCAAAGTTAGGTCAATATTGAGAGTGAGGGATGAAAATATTGGCTAAATTAGAAGACCCGTATCGCGGCGTTTGTTTATGTTAGTTCGAATTTTTTTAATCGAACTTCGAACTTTGCAGTCAAATTATATGGTTTTTTGGATATAACTTGTCGATTAATTAATTTTTTTTTAAATCTGTAAAAGCCAAATTATTGCTATAGACCTGTCCAACAATTATTTTTTTTTTAAAAATTGATTTAGAACATTTTTGTGGTACTTATGAAACAAAATGTTGGAAAAATATTTTTTTTCATGCTTTTTGAAAATATTTTCCACAAAACTAAGTCTTGTTTGCTTTCTGTTTGATCTATAATATGCTTCTCAGTTTCTTCAATCAATTTCATTTGAAAAGAAAACAATCATAATACAAAACTTGCGTTTTCCAGCTTAATATTAATTTACTTATCATTTTATATGTATCAATTTGGATCAGTGTTGGTTTTGAAGAAACATTGAAAAAGAAAAAGAGGTAGACAGGGTAGTTCCAAGAATTGGGAATTAGTAAAACAACTTTTTTCTTTTCAACCACCGCACAGGTAGCAATATTTTTTTATTTCGTACAAGCGAACTAATTTCAAAAATAAAGATTCAGTTAAGACTCGAAAAACGAGGTAGAAGTAATTAAAAAGGGTAGTGTCAAGAATTAGGAATTCGTAAAACAACTTTTTTCTTTTCAACCACCGCACAGGTAGCAATATTTTTTTTTATTTCGTACAAGCGAACTAATTTCAAACATAAAGATTCAGTTAAGACTAGAAACTCAGCCGAAGCTGATGACTTTTAATTATCGCTCGGTCGTGATAAAATACGCTATTAATTTTGACGGAACTTATTTCATTTTATGAGTGATTCAATATTGTTTATTCCAAAAAATCACTCGCACTCGGCCCCTAAGACTCATATGATCCGTACCGAGCCCCAAATTGACCTAAATCTTAGATATAGTTACATATTTGAAAATGCGAGAAAAGTTCACAGTTTCTGAATACCCATATGTTTCCGAACATTAATGAATGTTTGTGGGGTCTAGAGCTCAATGACCACACCAATGGGGTAAGACGTCCAATTCGTCTAAATTTTAACATTTATGTCACATTCACATTTGGTTGGCTCGAACTGACATATGGGGTACAAAAATTTACGACTACAAAAATAATTATATATTCTCAACAGGTTAGCTGATAAGTATTTTAAGATGTTGTAAACGGAATGACACACTTTGCATACACCATATTCTCCGGTGAAAAGTATATACGAGGGCGGTTCGGAAAGTTCTTTTATTTTTATTTTTCAATATAATCTCCTGAAACTTCAATACACTTAGTCCAACGCTTATCTAGCAATTCTATCCCTTGATTAAAATAGTTTTCCCTTAAGGTCTTCAAAATAGTGGTTTACAACTGTAATTGCATCTTCATTTGGGGTAAAACGCTTGCCAGCAAGGATTTTTTTAGATTTGGGAACAGGTAAAAGTCACTGGGAGCTAAATCAGGAGAATAAGGTGGGTGGTCAAGCAACTCGTACTTTAATTCGTTGATTTTAGCCATTGTTAAAACACTCTTGTGCGCTGGTGCGTTGTCTTGATGAAAAATTATTTTTTTGTTTTGTAATCCAGGACGTTTTTCTCGAACTTGTACATTTAATTGATCTAAACGGTTGCAATAGTACTCTGAATTTATTGTTTTACCCTTTTGCAGATAGTCAATCAATAAAATACCTTTGAAGTCTCAAAAAAACCGTTGCCATAACCTTACCAACCGATTGAATTGTTTTTGCCTTCTTTGGGGCACTTCCTCCAGCTTCAGTCCATTGTTTGGATTGTTCTTTTGTCTCTGGAGTGTAGTGGTGGATCCAAGTCTCATCAACAGTTATGAAACGACGCTTAAAATCCATTTTATTTCGCTGAAAACGATCCAAACAAACTTGAGAAATGTTCATTCTTATGCGTTTTTGGTCGACTGTTAACAAATGCGGCACCCATCTTGCAGAAAGCTTTTTTATCTGTAGTTCTTCATGCAAAATTAAATGGACTCGATCATTTGAGATGCCCATGATATTAGCTATTTCACGCACTTTTATTCGTCGATCATTTGATACCATATCATGCACTTTGGCTACAATTTCTGTTGTTGTTGCTGTTTTTGGACGTCCACTACGTGGTTGACCTTAAATGCTTGTACGACCACGTTTAAATTCAGCAACCCAATTTTTAAAGGTACTAAGTTCATAGTCAAATGGGCTGCACTACGCCCTTTCGTCCAATTTTAATACAACCTAGTCTATAATAATTTGTTTATTTCGTTCGGTTAAGATTTTAAAACGATCGGTTTTAATTTTTGCTCCCAAAAATGGACGACATGGACGACATTTGGTTTCAACAAGACTGGGTCAGATGTTACACAACCAACGCAACCATCGATATTTTACGAACTGTTTTAGAAAATCGAATAATTAGCTGAAATTGTGATGTCAATTGGCCGCCTCGGAGCTGTGATTTGAGCCCTTTGGGTTATTTTTGTGTGGTGAAATTAAGAATAAATGTTACGCAAAGAATGCAAGGACAATTGAAGCTATGACACATTCAATCGATGTTTCCATTCGACCCGAAACAATTAAAAATGTACTGAAAAACTGGGTTGATCAGATGAAGAACTGCCGAGCCAGTTTTGGTAGTCATATGAATGATATAATGGTTCATTATTAAATGACAAAGTTCAACGTTCTTTCCAAAAAAAAACAGAAATTTGAAAAAATTATCTACTTTTTTTACAGCCGATTCAAATAAAAATTGTAAATCGCCCACTCTAAGCAAAAAACTCCCGAAAAATACTGCAAATTAGTGATTTTTCCGGATGTTGACTTAGTGCTGGTGCGGGAAAAATTTTACCTCTAGATTGAAGTGGCTTTAAAAGTACGACCTGTAGTTTGCTTTTTACAGAAAGAATGAAGATTTTCACGAAGATTCAGAGTATATACTTTATGGGGTCTCCAACCAGTATCTTAAGGTGTTGCAAACGGAATGACAAATTCATAGAGAGTATAAAAACATTTTCTAGAACAAGGCCCATATGACGTTATCGGAGAAAACACAATTCTCCAAGACCGCGATACATGCCTCACAAGCAACACAACGCTTTAAAGACTTAAACTCTCCACACTTTTTAAATTTGTTTGTAATCACTGCAATCTGCTTACCCTGTATTTTTGAACTGGACACAAATTTTACAAATAAATATCTGCGGCATGTCCAATTGGTTGATATTTTGGGCATGTGTGGAAATAGCGTAATTACTAACATTGGATCCAACGAGCGAGTTGTGTAGGGTATGTCATATACTGATTATCATCTGACCTTAGTGAGGTTATGTTACCTTATATACAACTTTGTTTAAAGAACTTTTTCTTTCAATCTGAAATATATTTCAGATGAGAACTCGACTTTAAAACCTATTTTGGGAATTTGCGACAAATATAAATCATATTATTCTTCAATTAAAAATGTCCTTCGGAGTTCATTGCTTTCCATTACAAACTCATCTTACTTAGAAAAATGATTAGAATTGACTCATATTTTCCAATGAAATTATTTTTAGTTTTCTCTTTTCTTTCTTTTTTTTTGTTTTGCTATAAAAATAACATAAAAGCTTAAACTGACTTTGGTTATCTTTAAACATGTGTACGTGTTTCTCTGTGTATGCGGATACAATGTTGGACATAACTACTCGGAGTTGTTTGATTTTTTTGGGATGTGTTTGAGAAAATATCCTTCGTAAAATGAATGGGTACCTAGCAACGGTAACGTAAAGTATAAACGCCGAACGTTAAATAAACGCGCTGGAAACAGTTTTATAACATTTTATAAACCGACATGTAAGTAATATTGCAGTACTACTACGATAGTGGAATCGAATTAATTAAAAAAAAATGTGACATGTTTGTCATTTTAGCACCTGAGAACGGCTGACAGATAGGCACACTATAGCTTTATTTACGCTGTGTATTTTTCGACTTCCCATTGAAATAAGCTTTCAAAATCCCCAACAAATATATGGAATGCCGATAATGCAATATCGTTAACCTTTTGTAAATTATAAATATTTATTGCATTGGTTTTTATTAAGATTACCGAAAGTTAAGAGAAATGCAGCGTTTGCGAAAAAGCTTGAGTGTACCAAAGCCTTTATTGTTTTCAGGACAATGTTTGTATAAAATAAAATTTTGAAAAACCTTCATGGGTTTTTCAAAATTTCCAAATGACGTTTCGAGGTGGGAAAATGAGCATATTGGAGCTGATAACTCAGAAAATCAGAAAACGAATATAGATTATAAAACGCCGCACTAACTTCGTCTAAAATTTAAATGTTTTTTACGATAGGACTAAAAAAATAATTCATGTTCATAAGCTAAGTTTCTGCAGATTTGCCTATATAACGCCTATAGGGAAAAACAAAGTTAAAAAGCGACGCCCCAAAATCGTTCAAAGTTGAAACAAATTTTATTACGAGATTTTAAAACGTAAAAACATAACAAGCATATTTTGAAATAGCGATAGGACAACGACTGTCAAGAACGAAAAATGTTGTAAAACCGACGAATATTCCCAAAGTGTAACTACAAAATACAGTTTTCATTGGAATATATCAAATACGCATTTGTGGAACTTATACATACAATCGCGCTATAGAAAGACAAATTTAAAAACTGAGCGGTAAACTTTCCACAAAACCTATATTTTCTATGCGACGTTTAAATAAAATAAACATTAGAAGAATTTTTGTAAGTTTGGATAAATTTTAAATTCAGCGAAAAAAATTGGCTCAAATTTCTGAGCATTTTTTAATGAACTAAGAGTTATAAGCAAATTATTCGAAATTTGAAAAGGGTAATATTTTTCGTGAAAAACTATGGTACAAAGTTAGGTTTTCTATCCGATTTCGAACAAACATATCAACTCAATGCCAAATGGCTGACCATTTTTATAAGAATTTATTTCTGATCCAATTAAAATCGTCACACCTACTTACTTAGGCAGACTCCACAACCTCTTGTTGGCCCGGCCTTGTTCAATAAATTATATATAAGCATTTCGGTCTTGTGCGTGCTTCCTCCAGTTTCCAGTCATACTAAAGATCTTCACATCATTCTCTACTTGGTCTTCCCACTTAGTCGCCATCACTTTTTTTCGTATGTAAACATGTTATTGATACGAGGGTTGCTATTTATATTTGGATCCTGACAATACCAGTGTTCCCAGATGCAAACCGGAACTTCCATTGGAAACTTTGATATTTTTAGCATAACTTCACTCAAAACGTTTTGTCTTTTGAGGGCGAATGGTTTTGCTTACATTGTGTTGAAAAATTCATCTCAGTCAAAAAAGGGAATTATCTCGTGAACATTTTCGTGCGATGATTTTTAACTATTTTCGGCGTGAGTTATCGTAACAAGTGTGTTAAAATCAACTTGTATCGACTTTTGCATATGAAGCACCAGCAGTAACTACTGTTAATAGCTGATACCAAGAGTTCAGTCTCGAACGCCGTTCGCTCCAGGATGAATTTTCTGAAGGACGTCCAACTTCGGTCACTTTGCCAGAAACCATCGATGCTGTAGGTGAACTGATTAAGCAAGACCGACATGTGCCCATCTGTGAGATTGAGGCATCCTTGGGCACTAGTATGACTAGTATCAATAAGATATAGCATGTTCATTTGGCTGTGAAACAAATTTTTCTCGTTGGATAATTTGACGAATGCTCAAAAAAAGACTCCTATGGATTAGTGCAAAGAGATGTTGAAAAAGTATAACTGCGGTAGCTCAAAGGCATTGTATAACATTGATACAGGTGACGAATCATGGATCTATGCATATGAACCCGAAACAAATCAGCAATCGACCGTATGGGTCTTTCAAGACGAGCCAAATCCAACAAAAGTTGTTCGTGGAAGAAGTACATCGCAGCATATCATTGCGTTTTTTTCGGTATAACTGGCCATGTTGCCACAGTGCCTTTAGTGGAAAGTAGGACGGTCAATTCTAAGTGGTATACAACCATCTGTTTGCGAACAGTGTTCGAAGAAATGAGGAAAGATATTAAGGGAAGACGAATCATTTTGCATCACGACAATGCGAGCTCTCACACATCAGCTGAAACGATGAGCTATTTGACCACTCAAGATGTCGAATTGAAGGGCCATCCACCGTATAGCCCTGATTTGGCACCCTATGACTTCTTCTTATTCCCTAGCATCAAGAAAAAAATGCGTGGTCAACCTTTTTTCATCGCCCGAAGCAGCTTTTGAAGCGTTCAAAAATCATGTTTTGGAGGTGCCTCAATCGAAGTGGAAAAAGTGCTTCGAAAATTGGGTTGTGCGCTTGCAAAAGTGTATTGATCTTAAAGGAGAATATTTTGAGAAACAATCACACCATTTCCAATGATAAATAATTGTGTTTTTATTGCCGGATAGGAAATATATATAGCAGCCTTCGTATCACCACAGATACAGTTATAAATTTACAGGTACGCGAGTACCAGCTATGCGAACCAGGTCAGCTAGTTTAAAATATTCTTAGAATTAATTAAAACTCTTTTAACGTGTTTCAAAGTCCTATTTTAGAGTTTTAGATTATTTTTTTCTGTTTGTTTAAAATATCTCTCAAAGAAAACTTTAAAAACTCGAAGACATTATTAACCATCAACCCAAAAGAAAACGTAATGTTATACAAATTTGTCATTCCGTTTGCAAAATCTTAATATACTTATCTTTCACGATCTAGCCATGTCCGTCTGTCCATCCATCACTGTCTGTTGAAAGCACGATTCCATCCAAACGAAATGAACAAAATTCCTAAAAATCACCTTTGGAGACAATAATAGCCTAGGACCCATATGTGACAGCGTATAAAGAAAGGGACCTAGGGGAAAAAATCAATATTCATTTTTTTTTCTTTTTTTGATGTGGACAACATCTGAGCATCGAATGACACCGATCCCATGCCCCAAAAGTGTTCCCTCCCAGAGATATGCGTGTTTTATGAGAGTGATGGTACACCAAGGATAAACGTATTTAAATATTTATAATGGCTCTCCTTAACAAAACTGGCATTTAACCTTAGGTCCGTTTCTATTTTGCGCGTCACATATATTGGCGTGGTTAATAATCTCATGGGGCCCATAATTTTTCTCTAAAGTATGGGAACATTTTAATTTCTCTCATAAATTTAATAAAGTACATAAATTGAGGATTTGGGCTAATTTGGGACTCGAACCGGTCAGAGGCCTTTCGATAAAAAACAATACAATTTCGTCGCGAATCCAAATATTACATTAACCCTTTGGTGAAACTAAATTTGAGCTAATGGCGCAAAAGTCTAATTTACGAAATAAATATGTTTTTTTGAACGTGGAAATATGGAAAAATGTTACTCTAAATCCATACATTAAGGCGAGTCGATTTGTAGGGAGACAAAAACAATCGCGCAAGTGTAATCGGAAAATCCTATTCTAGGGATCAAAATAAGAAATTTTGGCAAAGAAACGATACCTCTAAAACGAATTCTGATGTCCCGACTTTTGACCCAGGCTTGAAAGCAAAAAATACTACAAACAATATTTTTTTTTATTTTCCTTTCAATTACTAAGTTAAATTTATTTTTTCGTTTACATATGTTCTGACTAAATAATTTTTCTAAAGAAAAAAATAAACTCCAAATAGATACAAAACATACGCTAATTTGTTCATGTAAAATGCTAAAAAAATTACAATATTTTGAAATGTTTGTTTAAGGTATTGTTTGTAGTGGGTTCCAAGATGTGTGTCACTGTCATGGGTAAGTCCAAAGTTAGTGGGTGTAAGTCATACTTGATTTTGGTACTCTAAATGGCTCAAAATCGGACATTTTCAATATTTGACCCTACGGGTCAAAAGTCGGGTCATCAGAATTCGTTTTGAGGTATGGTTCCTCGGGCAAAGTTTCTTATTTTCATCCCTAGAATACAATTTTTCTTGCCACATGGGCGATCGACCTGCCCTACCATACATAGATTTAGTTTACATTTTTTTTACTAAGAGTGGGGTCGGACTCATGGTCCAAAGGGTGGGTACTGCTAGTTTGGACACAAAATATTGCATATCTGCTAGACGTTTTGGCTCATGAGGCCCAAAAACGTCCCGCACAGTCAAAACGGGCGATTAATAGTCAATATAGACATATGGGTTCACAAATTTAAGCAAATTTGGCACTAATCCTATTATAGTACAATTTAGAAGTTTTGGCTGAGATTAGGGAAAGACCCAATGGCCAAAAGAACTCAAAAAAGCTGGACCTTTTTCTGCACTTTAGTTGCGTAAAAACGGCCAGGCCGAACCACAACCATGTTTTTACTTTGTTTGTATTGAAAAAAGCAATAATATTGTGAGTTTAAGCCATTTTTATTCTACAAGGATTTCTCTGGGTTCCCGGTAATTCGAAAAATAAATCCTGCCATCACAGGTAATGAAAAAGTACAAGAAAATAAATCACTTGAGGCAGGACTCCTGGACTTAAGGGTCCCAATAAACTACCTGGAAGCGGATTCACGGTGAAGGGTATATACGATTCGGTTAGACCGAATGTAACGAAGTTGCTTTACATTTTATTTTGATATGCAATATATTTTTTATAAATTTGATCCTTAAAGTATTTTGATACTAGTAAGAAATTGATGGCTTAGCCGGGTTTAAAGGGTATTATTTCGTGAGTTATATAAAACACGCCTATTATTAAACTTAACTTAAGCAATAATTGATTTTTACAAAAGTTATAACATATTGGATTAAAAGCAAAAATATTGTAAGTTTAAGCCTTTTTTATTCTTCAAGGATTTCCCAGGATTCGCGGTTATTCGGAAAATAAATCCTGCCATCCCTGGTAATGAAAAAGGCAGGACTCGAGGCAGGACTCCTTAACTTAAGGGACGCAATAACTGTCTGTAAGCGGATTCACGGTGGAGGGTATATCAGATTCGGTTAGGCCTGATGTTACGAAGTTGCTTTATATTTTTTTTTTGATATGCAAAATATTTTTTATAAATTTGATACTTAAATGTTTTTGATACTAATAAAAAATTGATGGCTTAGCAGGGTTAAAGGGGGATTATTTCGTTTGTTATATAAAACACGCCTATTATTAAACTTAACTTAAGCAATAATTGTTTTGTACTATATTTAAAACGTATTTAAGACAAAGTAACAGTGTTGAGCAAATTTACTTCTTATGTGAAGGCAGAAGACGCTCCTGGCAAAAGGCACTTCTCTCGTCTGCTATCACATTTTTGTCTATGCCCTACTATAGCTAGAATAAAACGCTAATACACACACATACATACCTTCAGTCTAAGATAACGTTCATGTTTGCCCATTGCACCTTGGCGTGTCTGTAGGACGTAGATGGTATTGATGTGGGCCAATACATTTTCGAATGTCAGCTGTAAATGAGGACGTATAGCTTCGAGTACTTCTATTATTGAACAATTTTCATCGGCCACTCTACGGAAACACAAACCAATGAGAACGAGTCGAAGCACAGAATCAAAAAACGAAAGAAATTTGATATCAAAAATGTGGGAAATAACATAAAAAAAACAACGACAACAATTTTAAATAACTGAACTATGTAGTGGAGAATTATATACACACGCACACACTCACTTACATTCCTACTTGTAAAGAACATTTGTTTTACACCCACACATACACACACATTATGAGGAAGGAGGATACGAGGACATTGTCTTAAGCGAGACGATGCCATGACAATGAGCTTTGATGTTCATGTTCTCCAAATGAATGATGATGATGATGACTGTTGTGTGTGTGTATGTGAGCCTGAACAAATGTATGCCATTCAATCGAAGCGGAAGAACTAAGAGACGTTTATTACAAGTATCTGTGTGTGCGTGCTCGTATGTGTGCGATATCTACATCGTCCTACCCAAGCTACTGTAATACTTGAATGAATCATCTCTAATACATACCGTGGTATGACTCTTGACACGGATTTGCCAGCCTGTACGATTTTCATTTGACGATCGAATATCAGATGAAATGGAAACACTTTGCAAAACGTTGCGGGTGATATTAGAGGAGCTGCACATTGAAATAGAATGTTAAGATTTGAAATTTCGATTCAATTACATGCACTTTTGTTTCGTACCATCACATAAGTAATCGGTGTCATCTGGTGGCTCTTTGCCCGCTTCGTCCTTTGTACAGGACGCCACATTGTCCGATTTATTATTGGCCGATATTTCACGTATCAGAAATTGTACATGGTCGTACCGCTCAATGTCATCGCTTTTGTTCTTCAGCAGGCGTAAGCACTTCTGTTCCTTGTCATCGCTGTCGAAACTGTCTGCATTGGGGACAGTCGTTGATGAAGCGGAGTTCGATTTCTTTCTGGTGAATGGACATTGTTCTGCAAAAGATAAAACAACACAGATAAGACAGACAGAAAGTCAATATAAATTACTTTAGATGAAATTGTGAAGTTCAGTTACAAATAAAGTGTCCAAAGCTGTAACCGAAAACCGACATTTCGGTTTTTATGGCTATTTCAAATTATGGCAAAAATAGCCAAAATCCATCCATTTCGGTTTTTGCTGTAGGGTTTTTCGGTTGTTGAATATCAAATTAAAGTAAATTCATAATTTCACTTTAGGAAAACGTTACTAGTTTTTGACTTAGACCCACTTTAACTCAAAATAACAGGTTGATGCAATTTAACGAGATCTGCCGTCAGCCTGCTGCCTATCTAAAGCTTGTTATTAAACTAAAAGTCCTAATTGTTGTCCGATTTTTAAGAAATTTGATGCAAGTACACTTTCTGGGCGAAGGACGGAAGCTATTGAAGTTGGAGAAAATTGATTTATATTTATAAACATATAAGTATTATATTTATATTATAAATTTTGGTGAACTGACTTCACTGAAAAGATAATTAATTGATATAAAAGTTTTAAAACAAATCATGCCTACAAGCCAAAAGGCTTCGCGGGTTTAGTTATAAGAGGACTTGCAACGAAAAATTAATCTAGAGGCATTCTTTTCAATAGGGATTTTTTTCACATTTTTTTCTTTTCAGCGTTTGCCATTTCAACATGGAAAGACTTACACCGCAACAACATCTCCAAACAGTATTCGATCGGTTAGAATGTTTTTCGACCACGAATTTGTTCAGTGATGAGGCCCATTTCGGGCTCAACGTCAATAAGCAAATTTGCCGCATTTGGGCTGAGGAGCAACCAGAAGAGGTTCAAGAGGTGCCAACATACCCAGAGAAAATTACGATTTGGTGCGGTTACTGGGCTGGTGGAGTCAAAGGAAAAATTCTAATATGATGGCCAGAAAGGTGCTCGCTGTCGGCCCTTATTCTGTCACCTGAAATTGAAGCCCATTATCTTGACGACATTTGGTTTCAACAATACGGTGTCACTTGCCATACAGCTGCTCAGACAATGGATATTTTGAGAGGTTATTTGGAAGAGCAGCTAATTTCATACCTTTAGACTTATATTTTGGAGCTACATAAAGTCCAAAGTCTATGCTGAAAAAACAAGCTACGATTCAGGTTTTGGAAGCTGAAAAAACGAGCTATGATTCAGGTTTTGGAAGCCAACGTAACGCGTGTCATTAACGGAATCCCGATCGAAATGCTCAAAAGTGTCATCCAAAATTGGACCCTCAAAATGGAAATTATATTCACAAAATAAATGGCATAAAATGTCCTTTCGAATTAACAATAAAGATTCCACATTTGATTTTAACTTTTTATATTTTTATTTTCAAAAAATACTCTAGATTGATAGCGCAATAAATTTTGGATTATATTTAAAAAAAATAATTAAAAATGGATCATACTGTTGGTTTTTCTGTTACTCCTCGCACACGAAATCTTGAGAATAATTCAAATCCGGATTTTATATAAAAAGGAACAAAAATGACAAACGTTTTATTTCCAGAACAATTTTCACAGTAAAATGACAGAAAAACCATATTATTTATCTATACTACAATTTTACAAAAAGCAAAGCCTCCTATGTGAAGTATTTGTATTGAAACAACAAACAGTACATTTTCAACACTATCCCTCAATACAAATACTTTTACAAAAATATAATGTATATAATATTTCAATTCAAACCCATCATATTAAGAAACTTATTGTGTTTAACCCTTCCTAAGTTTTTGGTAAAAATATCTGCTACCATGTCTTCAGTTGGCACATAATTCAATTCTATGTGATTATTTTTGTATACATCTCGAATGTAATGGTACTTAATGTCTATATGTTTACTACGAGCGTGGTAGACGGGATTTTTTATTAACTTTTGCGCGCTTTGATTATCCCCATTAAGGACAATGGGAAATTTTGATGTTGTTATTCCCAGCTCCATACTAAGCTTATTTAGATACTCAGCTTCCTTAGCAGCAAAACAAAGGGCAATATACTCAGCTTCCGTTGAACTTAATGCCACTGTATCCTGCTTCTTTGATGCCCATGAAAAAATACTCCCACCATAGAAAAAACAGTATCCACCATATGATTTGCGCTCTGTGGGATCGCCACCCCAATCGGCATCAACATATCCTTGAACTGGCGCTTCCGTTTTATGATATCGTAATTTTAGATTCCTCGTCTTTGATAAATATCTTAAAATATGTTTCACTGCGGTTTCATGTTCGATGTGGGGCTCTGCATTGCGTTGGGACAACTTACAGACGGAGTGTAGAATGTCAGCTCTTGTAGTTAATGCCAGATACATTAGTGCCCCTATTTTTGACTGGTATGAAGTTCTATCTATTCTTGTACATTTATTGTCTGGACATTTTATTTGAAAGCCTTCATTTAATGGAGTCGACGCCGGTTTACATTGATGCATCTGGTACTCTTCTACTAAATCGCAAATGTATTTTTGCTGGCATAATGTTATTTCACCTGTCTCTCCCGTTCTTTCAATTTCCATACCAAGAAAGTAATGAAGTGGTCCTTTATCAACAGCCTTAAATCTTGATGCAATCTGCAACTTAATTATTTCTAATTCGGTTTTGTCGAATGAAAGAATCAGCAAGTCATCAACGTAAACTGCTATAAAATTAAGTTTCCCGGAAACGTGTCTTGTGTAAATACATGGCTCACTAGGACATGAAACAAACCCCATTTCATTCAACACGCCGTCCAATTTTGAATTCCATGCCCTTCCCGATTGTTTAAGACCATAAAGGGATTTTTGCAACTTTAATACATGATTCGGCCGATTCTTGTCCTCAAAATACTTGGGTTGATTCATATATACTTCGTCAGGTAAATCCCCATTTAGGTATGCGCTAGTAATATCCATTTGATGCATGTGTAACTCATGCTCAACCGCAATTGCCATCAGAAATCTCAAATTTTCATATCTTACAACCGGGGAGAAGGTTTCTTCATAGTTAACACCATATTTCTGGCTGCATCCCTTTGCCACTAACCTGGACTTAAAACGTTCCACATTACCTTTTTCATCTTTCTTTAAAGAATATACCCATTTACATCCAATGGCTTTCTGATTTTCAGGTAATTGTACCATGGACCAAGTGTTGTTCGCGATTAAGGAATCATATTCTTCTCTCATTGACTTCTTCCATTGTTCGGCAAAGGGCCCCGTCGTTGCTGCCATTTCATTTTCAGGAACTTTTATATCATATTCTGCCAATGAATTTAGCACATTGTATTGTTTTTTCGGTCTGCCCGGCTTACCTGTTCTTATTATTCTTGGTCTGCCTCTTCCAACAATCTGTATCACATTTGAGCCACAAGAAGTATCATCGGCAATAACAGGTTCCTCGTCTAATACATTTGTTTCTTCTGCATCACGTACATCTTCTTCACACACATTATCCAATCCTTCTAATGTAATTGATTGTGTCACCGCGCTCTGGTCTATTATCCCCATCTCGTCCCCAGTCCTTAATTCCATCAGCACATCATTCGTATTGCAGTAGTCTACCTTGTCTCCGAATTCCTTTTCCACAAATATTACATCTCTTTTGACAACAATTTTCTTTAGCGTTCTATCATACAACCGATATCCTTTGGTTTCGTCTGAATAACCAACCATAGTGTATTCCTTTCCCTTTGGGCGAAATTTTCTACTCTCTGTTTTATCCAAAGCGATGGCCAATGATCCAAAAATTCTAAAATAGCCCACTGAGGGTCTTTTACCAGACCACAATTCGATTGGAGTTATCTCTGCATTTGTTCTCGTCAATGAGCGGTTCCGAATATACGCGGCTGTTGACACTGCCTCTGCCCAGAAATGTTCCCCTAGTTCAGCATGTACGATCATACTGCGAGCCATTTCTACCAAGGTTCTGTTGGCTCTCTCGGCCACACCGTTTTGCTGTGGTGTATGCGGAACAGTCAACTGTCTTTTAATCCCATTATCCGTTAAAAATTGGTCGAATTCCTTACTCACATATTCGCCGCCATTATCACTTCGGAGTACCAAAATTTTACTGTTTGTTTGTTTTTCTGCCATAGCCTTGAAAATTTTAAACTTTTCCAACACTTGGCTTTTCTCCTTAATGCAGTAAACAAATACAAATCTTGACATGTCATCAATAAATGTAACAAAATAACGGGATCCCCCAATGGATCTTACATTCATTGGTCCGCAAACATCTGAGTGAATAATAGCAAGTAAATTCTCAGACTGTTGTTCAGAGGAAGAAAATGGTTTAGAAGTAATCTTGCTCTTCATGCATGTCTTGCAGTCAAGTCCCGGTGGGACTTCATCTAGTTTTAAGCCAAAAACTAACTTCTTCGACGACAATTCTCGTAATGTCTGATAGTTCAGGTGCCCGTATCGCTGATGCCATTTCTCGGCATTTGTTGCCGACGTCATTGATTTCAAGCTATAATTCTGCTCCATATTCAGAATGAATAAGTTACCTTCTTTTATACCTTTTAGTATAACACGGCCTTCTTTGTCCTCAAAAATTACTTGTTTGAAATCGAATACTACTTTGACGCCGTTTTGGACCGCCGTTGGCACCGATATGAAATTGCCCATCATTTTAGGAACAAACATCACATTATGCAATTCTACGACAAAATTCCCAGTCCTAATAGTCACTTCACCCCGACCTTCGGACTCAACAATATGGTCTCCAACTAACCTAATTGTCTCTTTACATTTCCTATATTCCGTAAACAAGTTCCGCTTACAACACATGTGGGATGTCGCTCCACTATCAACGCACCAAGTGTTCACTGTCAAAGGATACGTAGCCATTGCAAATCCTCCTAGAACCGAATGCATTGACTTACTATATGATGTTCTAGATCCTTCCTTACATTCTGCTTTATAGTGACCACGACGACCGCAATTATAACATCGCCCTTTGAGTTCGCCATAACGTTCTTGTTCTGCTTTCGGATACCTATTTTTTCTTCCATATGCTCCATACGCTTGTTGGGATTCGTCGTTTTCTGACTGCTTTCGTATGGACAGTCGTCGTTCTGCTTCTTCCATAAGTTTGATTTTCAGCATGGTCATAGAAGGCAACACATCCCTAGTCTCGATTGCTATTACAAAATTCTCGTAAGATTGCGGTAGGCTTGCCAAAAGAATTATAACTAATAATTCGTCGTGTATATCCACACTGACCTCGGATAGTTTCTCCACTAAGGCAAAAAATGAGTCTAAGAATTTTACAACATTTTCCTCGCCATCCATTTTCATTTGCAGCAGTTGTCTAAACAAGGATACCTTTCTAGCGGGACCACTAGGAACGTGTATATCCCTCAGCTTGATCCATGCTTCCGACGATGACTTGCAATTTCTTATGTTATTAATCTGAGAAGATTGAATACTTAACATTATAGTTGCCAAAGCCTTTTCATCCTGAGTCGTAAATCTTCGTAACTCATCCGGACCATTTGGTTTTATTGAATCCCCAGAAACGACGCCCCATAACTCATTATGGATTAGCACACTTTTCATCTGCACATTCCATGTATCATAATTGCCGGAATTCAGCTTTTCGATCTGAAACATTGAACTCATCTTAAATTTCTTGATTCTTGATTATTCTTTATATTCCGCTTTTAGCTCGTCCTGGGCCCATAACCTGTTGGTTTTTCTGTTACTCCTCGCACACGAAATCTTGAGAATAATTCAAATCCGGATTTTATATAAAAAGGAACAAAAATGACAAACGTTTTATTTCCAGAACAATTTTCACAGTAAAATGACAGAAAAACCATATTATTTATCTATACTACAATTTTACAAAAAGCAAAGCCTCCTATGTGAAGTATTTGTATTGAAACAACAAACAGTACATTTTCAAAGTACAGATCAAAGTTTTTAAATATAGCTCCAGTACAAAGTTGCCAGATGTCTAAGTACGCTCTTAAACAATAATACTAATTCCGATTTCGGTAAAATTTGGTAAAATATATAACCATGGACAAATAACCTGCTTTTTTCTTCATATAGTCCTCGTAAAATTATCTGGGGGATCAAAACTAAAATTTTCTCCCGAAGCCAAAAATAAAACCATATTTTCAGTTTGAGTAAATTTGGGTGAGGGACCCAAAGCCCGAAAATCATACCCATTTAAACAAGGACAGGTGGGTACCAAAAGCAATGCAATTTTCTCATATTCATATATTACCTTATTTTTAATTAAGAGTAAACTTAGAGCCCGTTCAAAAACCTGTCTTCAATTGGCATTTCTGCACATTCAGAAGTAAAGGATTTAAAAATGTCGGCCATGCCAGACCTAACTTATTTTTTCGTTTGTTAAGAAAAAAACAAACCTCTTTTAGCAACAAGTGATTTTTATGCATTCTAGAGTCTAAAAAATGGAAACAATTATTTAACTTTTGACCGGGAAAATATTTTTTATTCCTTAGCAAAAGTCTAAAACCGATATGTCGGTTAATGCCCTTAAAAAAAACACCGACTGTCGGCAATTTTAAAAACAGTTTTGAAAAAAACCCGAATTGTCGGATTTCAGAAAACCCCGGATTTTTGAACTCTCTAGTTACTGTGATACAGATTGTTTTGACTTAATGCTGATGTTTTAAACACCTGATTGGTAAGGAGGCAGACTCCGTGTTTATTACAGTAATTGATTAAGAATGACTATCTTATTTCATTGGACAACGTCCCTTCGTCCTTTTGTCCATCTTCGCTGTACTCAATGTACTGGTAGCAAATATGATCATATTGGTCTGAAACAAAATCAAAATTATATTGATATAACTTTGAACATTATTGAGGATTGTTCCATATCATATTCGTTTAATACCTAATACACCATACAGCCTTTTTTGATTTTATAATCCTAAGACTTAGAAGACACGAAATTAACTCCTATCTCAGCTGCGAAAAAAAAATATTTAAAGGTCGCTCCCGACTTTAGGTTCTGCCACTCTACAAGCCACATTTCGCAACCAATCTGGTTAAAATTTAGTTCAGTGGATAACGAAAGATCTTTAAACAATACTGGTATTAAGACCTTAATGATATAACCTTAATGCAAGTGTTTCCCGATTTAAGGCCCGACTACTCCGGCCGCCACACATGACAACCGATCGTGGCGGTACACTGTACGGTTTCTATTTATATTTCGGGTCCTGACAATACTAGTATTCCCAGATGCAAACTGGAAATTCCATTGCAAACTTTGACATTTTTTAGCAAAAACTGGAATTATCCCGTAAACATTTTCGTGCGATGATTTTTTAAGATTTTCGGCGTGGGTTATCGCCCCAAGAGTGTTTAAATCAACTAGTTTCGACTTTTGGCGATGAAGCACCATCAAAAACCAGTGTTAATCGCTGGTACCAAGAGTTCAGTCTCGGACGCCGTTCGCTCCAGGATGAATTTCGTGAAGGACGTCCAACTACGGTCACTTTGCCAGAAATCATCGATGCTGTGCGTGAACTGATTAAGCAAGACCGACATGTGACATACCATGAGATTAAGGCATACTTGGGCATTAGTAAGACAAGCATCAATAAGAGATTGCATGTTCATTTGGCCGTTAAAAAAATGTGTACTCGTTGGATCCCACATAATTTGACGAATGTTCAAAAAAAGGCCCGTATGGATTAGTGCAAAGAAATGTTGAAAAAGTATAACGGCGGTAGCTCAAAGGCAGTGTATAACATTGTCACAGGTGACGAATAATGAATCTATGCATATGAACCCGAAACAAAACAGCAGTCGACCGTATGGGTCTTTCAAGACGAGCCAAATCCAACGAAAGTTGTTCGTGGAACAAGTACATCAAAGCAAATGATTGCGTTTTTTTCGGTATAACCGGCCATGTTGTCACAGTTCCTTTACTGGATACGGTGGTCCATTCTGAGTGGTATACAACCATCTGTTTGCCAACAGTGTTCGAAGAAATGAGAAAAGATAATAAGAAAAGACGGTTCATTTTGCATAACGACAATGCAAGCTCTCACACATCGGCTGAAGCGATGAGCTATTTGACCACTCAGAAGTCGAATTGATGGGCCGTCCACCGTACAGCCGTGATGTGGCACCCAATGACTTCTTCTTATTCCCCAGCATCAAGAAAAAAATGCGTGATCAACCTTTTTCCATCGCCTGAAGCAGCTGTCAAAGCGTTCAAAAATCATGTTTTGGAGGTGTATCTATCGGAGGTAGAAAAATATTGAAAAAAATTAAACAATTTCAATAATAAATTATTTTGCTTTTATTGATAGGCCTCGTAATTTACAACTACTATAAATGCAGACAATTTCAAACCATGTTTTCTGCAAATGTCGCACACGTATTTTTTATGGGGATGTAACTGGACTTTAAAGATTCATGTCTTGTGATTATCGCTATACAGAGGTGTCTCCTGATTTGAAATATTGCCGGTCCATTTTCTATAGTAAGTTCGGCACAGCATTTTCTAGACGACCAGTTACAAACCCTGACAATGGAACCTTTCCAACACATGCTCTGCAATAGTTCTCATACCAACCAACTATTACGATTTGCGACTAGATAATAAATTCGATCTTGCTCAAATTTTACACAGGAGGGATGAGTCTTCTTGACACCAGAGGG